>CP054670.1:11375703-12593395 GCA_013348765.1 Carpinus viminea | reverse complement strand
GGGTATATTTCGGAATGCACATGAAAAAAACTTCTTAAAGGATGAGATAATGGTATCTGCTTTTATGTTTAAATTTTATTTGGTTTGTTTGTGCTTTGCTGTGCATTTATGATTTTATTCAGATTTTTTTATAGATATTTTAAAAAATGAAGGGCTTGTTTGGATATGCTTTCAATTTTGCTGCTTTTGAAATGCAATTTCTGAGGAAAAAAATAGAAAAAAAGGTTTTGAGTTGTTTTGAAACATGACAAAGTGGTTGGCAACTATTGAGAAGAAGAAAAGAAAAACCGATTCTGTGTGCAAAAAACAGGAAGTGCATTTTGATCCAGACTGGTTTCCCCATGTTTTCAAGCGAAATCCATTTTTAGGTTTTGAAAACATCAAACCTTTGGAACCTAAAACCAGCATATATTTGAGCTAATAAGCTAAATAAATCAATGTTTCGATTATTTTCTAACTTTTCTGATCTTATATTATAAATAGTTTTCTTGGAAACAAGTATATACTACATTGAAAAGATGCGTGCTTTACTTCAGTCAGGTGCATGCTTGTACTTGGCACTCAGTTCCATAAGGCCTTTGCACTCAAGTGCACCTTGAGCTTTTAACAACACTGGCTATAACACATATTCAGTTTGACTTGCAATATTTTTGTGTTCAAAGTAATTAATATTTTATTATTGTATTATTATTATTTTTTTAAGTAAAGTAATATAAGTAGCCAAATTTGTTTAAAAGCTTTGTGACGAGGAAGGCGAAAGTCATAAGTGATTTGTAGAGGTCCACTCTCATGGAGGAGGTGAGTTGGATGCATAAATATCTAGGGCCTTGTGGTTAAGGGAGGGTGACAAATGCATGTACGTTTTTCCTCCAAATGGCCAGTTCTAATAGAAGAAATAACTCCATTGAATCCTTGCTAGTGGATGGTTCAATCTCTACTGACTAGAGTAAAATCAATGAGTACATTGTGCAATGTTAGAATAACTTGTTTTCTGAGCAGTTCAGTTGGCAATCTAAGTTCAAAGTTGGATGGCCTTCTTTTGATTCCATTGGTGAGGTTGATGCCAACTGGTTGGCGAGAACATTTGAGAAAGGGGAGGTTTGGGAGGTTGTGAAAACTATGAACAGTGATAAGGTTCTGGGTCCTGACAGCTTCTCTTTGGCTTTCTTCCAAGCTTGTTGGGATGTTTTAAAGGAAGATATTATGAAGGTCTTTCATGGCTTTCATGCTAGAGGCAAGTTTGAAAGGAGTCTAAACGCCACTTTCATTGCTCTCCTTCCAAAGGTTCCAATGGCTACTGATCTCAGAATTTTCATCTGAGTAGTCTAATGAGTGGCATTTACAAAGCCAAGGTTCTAGTTAACAAGCTGGAAATGGTTTTGGGGAAGGTTATCTCCAAGTCTTGGAATGCATATATTCAGGGTAATCCCATTCACATTGCTAATGAATGCCTTAGTAGAGTGTTCTTTGCAAATTGGATATTTTTAAAAAGCTTATGATCATGTCAATTGGGATTTTGTGTTGTACTGGTACTTGCTAAGGAAGAGCATTTTTTTGGGGGGTTGGGGGATGGTACTTGGATTGCTCACTGCATCTCCTTGGTGCATTTTTGTCTTGGTGAATGACACTCGCTTTGTTTTTTAATAGTTCTCGTGGCTTGAGACAGGGGGTAAGATGTTTGCCATTGTTATGAGGCGTCGGGTAAGATGATCTTTGTTGCAGTGAGTGAGGGATTGTTATCTGGATTTTCTGTGGGGACTAGAAATGATGGTGGGATTGATATTTCTCTGTTAAATTATTATTTATCCCAAAAGCTAAGCTCATAGAAATGGATGAATTTAGTCTCCAAGAAGTAGCTCAATCGGCTAGGACCACGCTTAATGAAACAGTAGTCACTAGTTCGAATCCCTCCTCCCCCCCTTGTGCGGACACGTCAAAAAAAAAGAAGAAAAAAAAGGATGAATTTAATCATCTAATTTATATTCTAATATTTCCCCCACATATGGGTTCAAACTCCATTTTAATAAGTGAAGCCCAATATGTAGAATATTTAATTGAAATTAGGAGTAAATTGTGAAGTAAGAGTTTGAACTCATGACCTCTAAATCTGATATTATGTTAAATCACCACTTATCCCAAAAGCTAAGCTTATAGAAAAAAATGAATTTAATCATTTAATTTATATTCTAATACTCATCTCTTGTTTGCGAATGATACTTTTTTTTTTTTGTTTTTTTTGTGGAGCCGACCCAAATCACCTTCATCTTTTACGATGTTTATTCTTATGTTTTGAATAGGTCTTCCTTTGAGTGCGTCGTTTAAAGCCAAATCTATTTGGGATGACATTATTAAGAAGATTGAACGTTGATTGGCTGGTTGGAAGTGGTTGTACTTGTTTAAAGAGGGTAGGATTAGGAGATAGGCAATGTGGAAATTGGTGGTGGACCTTAAATATGGTAGTTAGTGGGGTGGGTGGTACTCTAATGGAGTCAATGGGTCTTATGGGATGGGACTATGGAAATTCATTAGGAGGGGTTGGGAGGAGTTTTCTAGTTTTACTAGATTTGAGGTGGGAGACGACTCAAATGTTAGTTTTTGGCATGACGTATGGTGTGGGGTGCTGCCCTTGAAGGGAGCGTATCCGGAGTTGTTTAGCATTGTCTACCTTAGGGATGCTTTTGTGGCAGATCATCTCCAGTTCTTTCATGGCTCTCCTTAGTGGATCATAATTTTTTTAGAGCAGCGCATGATTGGGAGTTGGAATTCTTCACTTCATTCTTTGATCAGCTGTACTCCATTAGTTCGAAACAAGATGGTGTAGACAAGCTTTACTGAATCCCCTCCAAGTATACTAATGCAGTCAAACAAAATTAAAACAGAAGTTGCCAAGAAGAGCCAAAGTAGAAAACTATTTGGTAAAAAAATTAGTTATAACTGATTTATATTAGCTGACATTATATTAGATGTTAAAAATATTCTTTTTTACTTGCAACTTGCAAGTTCCCATCATTGTTAGATATCAAGGAAGTAATCTTTGCGCACATTGACATAGTAGGTGGCAACTGGATGCAGTTGGGTTTGTATGTCAGAGGCCTAGCTGCTAGATCACCTGCTTCCTGCACTGGTCATCATTTGGGCACCAGTGAGTGTAGACCTTATAGCTCTTTGATGACTTACTGCCTCCAATTAAAGGCTGTTATAATCTACAATTGCAAAAAGAACTCTGGATGAAGCTTTATTGTGTTTCATTATTTCTTGTAATGAAGTGAGAAGGTCTGAGCATGTCATTACTCATAGACATTTTTTTAATTGTTAGCTTTTCATCTTTAGGTTTTTTATTTTATTTTTATTTTTATTTTTGGTGTTGTGCTTCTGGGTTTGTAAGCCAGGTTTAGAAACTGGAATTAACTCAATCTCATTCTTGGATCAGTTATGCAGGTCTTGCCTTGAGATTTGAAGGCAGAGCCTTGGAGCTTACTCACTGGGAAACCAGTGAAGAAAATTGCATACAACATGTCTGAATCAGACCTGGGAAGCAACAAAATCTGTGTCCCTAGATTGGATGATATTTTACTCTTTTCAGGGTCTTTCGTCCATTGATTTGACTGAGGCAAACATTAAGGAAACGGTGCAGTCTCAGCCACTAAAGCATTATTCTTTCCAAAACTCTGAGATAATGATTGTTCTTCTCTGCTATATTAACTTCAAACATTTCAAAATTTGTATCTTATTATTTCCCTTTATATTCACTATCAATATCTATCTTTGTAATATGAAGTCCAGCCCCCATGTAATCAGCAGCACGTTACCATTTTTCTTTTGCTATGTGTGATTTCTTAGAAGATGTAGGGGAAGGAAACAAGCCCCAAAGCAAACTGGCAGTTAGTTCTTTGAATTCATCTTAGACACATGAGTAGGGTTTGGAACCTAAAGGCGATGGGGGGAGGGGTTGTTAAAGAAGAACAAAAAATTAAAGAATAAGAAGGTTGTACTAGGGTTTCGAGTCATTTTGGTTGAAACCTCAATGAGATGAATAAATAGGCACATCAAAACGGCGTTACGGTCTTAGTTGATTTCAAAATTTATGTACAAAACGATATTATTTCACAATTTATTTGTATTTTCTAAATTGATTTTAAAGTTCAAGTTGGATTTATTCAAAAGTTCGTGCCCATTTTTGATTTCTAACCCAACTTTAGTTAGAAATCCAAAATGATATTCAACATTTGAGATGCTTTTGACAAAAGCCGACTTGTGCGAGTTGGTGTCGGTTCAAAAGTTGGGGGGGTGTTTGGGTTTGCCCACCCTTGCTATTAATCTTCTTAAAAATTGAAAAACATTTTCACAAAATACTTTTTAAAATCAAAATATAAACACGTTTAAAAACTTATCGTACCTTTCTCCAAGAGTATTTTGAAGACACATGTTTGTTTTCTCAATTATAGATATTGACTTATTACTAATAAAAAAACAATTAAAAGAAAGAGGTGGTTGTGTGGCCACCCCAATCAGAGAGAATAGATGGTCGCCAGACCACCCCTACTTTATTATTTATTTTAATTCTTATAAAAACATTTCTTAAATTTGTGATTTCACAAACACTCTTCTGCTTATCAAACAAATTTTCTTGGTGGATTGGATTCCACAAATATATTTTTCAAATGTGATCTCCATCTCAATTATTTCCTGTTAAAAAACTCTTAACAAACGTAAACTATACCCATAGTCCAATAGGCCATAATAGCTCCCACCTCATGTAATTCAACGGATGGATGCTAGTTTGAGATGGTTTTAGACTATGGGTGTCGTAGATTAGATTGAAGCTTGTAATTTGATTATCCTCTCTAAATCATGATTTGGACATAAATACATTAGTACATTACCAGTTTTGAGGCACAACGAGCCAGTGGGAAAGCTTGGTAATCATTCAACACACGGTCGTTTATCATTTCTCCATTAAAGTTAAAAAAAATAATAATAATAAAATCGAACAACCGGCGCCGTTTTAGAGAACGACAGTGAATATTCAGAGAATGTATACAAAACGGTGCAGCAATAGTTTCGCCGTCAGGATTTGGGCGGTCTTGGTGAACAAGAAGCAACTGTCTCTCTGAGAACCGGAGAGGACAATCCGATCCCATGGCGGAGGGTTCTCAGAAGCCACAAGAGGAGCCCTGGAGAGTCCTCGAATTCTACAGTGGCATTGGTGGCATGGTATTACGCTTCCAAAACCCTAAAATTTTCTTCTTCTTTGTGTTGATTGGATTGTTGCTTATTTTATGGTTTGGGTAGAGGTACTCGCTGATGAAGGCGGGCGTGAATGCGAAAGTAGTGGAAGCCTTCGATATAAATGACAAAGCCAACGATGTTTACGAGCACAACTTTGGTCACCGTCCCCATCAGGTTTTTGCTTAAACTGCTACTATACTGCTTGTTTTGCTTTCAGAAGTAGGATTCTGGGGTGCAACTCTGTGCTCCCAATTGATAAATGAAATCTTGTGCTGCTGAACTCTGTGCTAGAATGTTCACATTGATTATTATACTGTCTAATGCTTCATTGAAGTTCATGTAGTTTTTCACTTGATTACGCATTGTCATGGTTAAAATTTGATAGTTCATCACTTCCCAGTTTTGAATATGTGGTGTTAGGCTTTTAATCATCCAAGAAGATGGATTTAACTAGTTAATCGATAGAAAATTCTGTTTTCCAGAAAAGGGTAGCTTCGTAATAGTCATTTTCAGCATGTTTATATTTGTGCTTTGAGCTGCTTAAAAAATTAGGATTTCCTAATTTCCTTTAGGCTTCAAATTGTTGGTGTTTGGACTTTTACTTACTATGTCAAAGAATTCTCTATAGTCACAAAGTTTATATTGTCCTAAATATGTTTGTTGGCATAGGGTAATATTCAGAGCCTGACAGCTGCTGATCTCGACAGCTATGGGGCTCATGCATGGCTTCTTTCTCCGCCCTGTCAACCTTACACTCGGCAAGGTGAGTTGTTGATGCTTCTTGCTTTATGGATTATTTTGTTAATTGGTCAATAGTTTCACCAGACATCTTATGACTAGGTCTCCAGAAGCACTCCGGTGATGCTAGGGCATTGTCTTTTCTCAAGATTCTTGAACTTATACCACATACATCACAGCCTCCAAGTATGTTATTTGTGGAAAATGTCGTTGGATTTGAGGTTTGTTCTTAATATTTTGCTCAATGCTTGAATTTAATTTCTTTGCATGGTTGCAGATATCTGTCCTTTTCTGCTCAAGTAAATGTTTTTGCTTACTTGTTTTGTCCTTTTTTTTCTTTCTCTTTGGTTGCAGACATCTGATACGCACACAGAAATGATTGATATATTGGCAAAAACAAACTTTGTTGTACTGGAGTTCATATTGAGCCCTTTACAATTTGGCATCCCATATTCCAGGCCACGTTATTTTTGCCTGGTGCTCTCTCTCTCTCTTAGCTAGAATTATATTAATTAGAGCTTTTTATTTTCATTTGTTATTCTTTTCACCTTGCTTTTTTAAAATAGTGTCCTAAACTGAACTGACGAATTCAGTAAGGTTTTGATTCTTAAGAAATCAGCTTAGAAAGTTTAAAGGATTCAGTTTAAAATTATTAATCAGCTTATGAAAACATAGAATTAATTTAGTTCTACTTCATTCAACAAGACAAATTTGAGGTTGGTATATGATTTGCCAAGCTATTTTTGGAATTCTCTATTTTTAAAACCATCAATTTTTAATCAAATTGGGGGCCATTGTTTGTTGTTGTGATGAAGGTCTTGGGCTTCCAAGTTCACTTGTAAGATACAAGTCTTGAGAGTGACTACTTCATGCAAAAAATGCTAAAGGGTAAGATCGTGTCCAATCCACCCCTACTAGGACCTCATTTAGGTGGGACCAGCACTGGGTAATGACCCTTAATCAGTTTGAACCAAATTGAGTTCCACATTGACTACTTGTTAGTCATATAATGGACCTGATTAGTTATTGTGATAACACACTTTTAGGTAAAAATTTGTATAGTTCTTGATTTTCTGTTTAACATTTTTTTTTTTTTTTTTCCAGAAAGTAGATTTGTGCAAATTTTATAAATTGGACTTATATAGTCTTTGGCCAGGAAAATTTTCACTTAACATCTGAGGTAAAGGCACCTTTCCACATATTCTGTAAAGGTGATCTTGTTGGATATGGGTGGTAATGGGGTTGATATCTTTATTCAATGGGACTATAGAGGCTTCGATTTCACCTTTGATGGTTGAATAATCATGTTTATAGATAAGTATGTTTTTTTATCTTGTATAAGACATTTAGTTATTCAGGATTTGGGAACTCGGTGTTATTCCTCTTTTCAAGAGTCTTTGAGTCTATTTGTGTGACCCATATTTGTTTTACTTGACAGGCAAAAAGGAAACCTTCATCTTTTCAAAATCAACTCCTCAATAACAGGCTACTTTGGTCCCCAAGGCCATTGTTTGGGCATGATGATAACACTGTGGCCATTGAACATGATCAATCACAAGAGAGCTGTGACAAATTGCTCCAGTCATGTGAGCCAGTAGAGAAATTTCTTGAATTCGAGAATCATAGTGGCCAAATGGATACCGAATCTGGTTTGTTGGACGCCACCATTGTTCCTATAGATGCTTATGGAGCTCTGGAGAAAAATGATGATGCATATGGTCGTAATGATATTTCTTTAAACCAGTACCTTGTTCCATTAAGCTTGATAGAGCGGTGGGGAAGTGCTATGGGTATCCTTAATTTATTTTCCTTGTCATTATTGACATCTCCTATTTACTATGTCATTATTTATATTGACCATCTCTCTCTTTCATTCTCTCTAAAGATATCCTTAAAAGACTTTAGATATTGTCTATCCTGATTCAAAGCGTTGCTGTTGTTTTACTAAAAGTTATTATCGGTATGTGAAGGGGACTGGCTCACTTTTGGCTACTGTCCAGGTATGATTTCATTGAACTTGTGGATAGGTACAGAACCACATGGGACTCCAAGTTGAGCTAACAATTGGATGATGCATGTCCAAAAAAAAACTCAAATCGCTTTTAAAGCTAAAGAAGACAAAGACTTGCTGTCCATATCGTTCTAAACACTGATACACTTTTGGATGGCATTTAATGATATTATTAATTTTAGTCATTTTTTCCTGTCTGTGCTAGTTTACAGTCATTTTTTGGATCAACATCCTGCTTGGGTTTCAAAATATTGGGTTGGATATTCGAAATGACACTTTGTGTGAAAGTCTGGTGTACCTGCCAAAACTCTGAATAAATATGTTACATCTTGTTCTTTTTAGTTTGTGCAAGAAAATTCGTACTTCTTGATACTTGCTCCTTTTTTTATTTTTAATGCTGCCTGCTGGTGTCTTTTTAATAGTATCTTGCTATGGTTTTTCGTAGCCTTGACTTATATAAATTGGTGGACATGCAGCCAAAGAAGAAAGGCAAATCATCTTCGTTGAAGGAGCAGTGCCTTAGATTTTTTACTCCTAGGGAGGTATGTGCATTCTGCTCACTCTCTTTATTCTCCTTTTTTTTTCTTCCAATTTTACTTTTCCTAATTGTGAAAGAGGTTTTCCCCTGCCCCCAAAATTAGGTTGCTAATCTACATTCTTTTCCGGAAGACTTTCACTTCCCACAGCACATAAGCCTTCGACAACGGTACGTCTATATATAATATCTATACAGCTTTTGTTTTTGGTGGAAAAAATAGAAATTGAATCTTAGTTTACCTGCTGATGAACCGGCTTCTTCTATATGCTTGATTCTGCTATATCTGCAAAATCATCTCTCACCTTCAAACAGATCATTGTAGACGATCGTCTTAAGATAATATGTTAAGTGATTCAGTTGTTTTTGCTGCAGGTATGCATTGCTGGGTAACAGTTTAAGTATAGCAGTGGTTGCTCCCTTGCTCCGATATTTATTTGCAGAACCATCTGTTCAAAACATGCAGATTTTCCCTTCCAATGATATACCCATAGCTAATTTCTAGCCTTGTGATGAGATCAACTTGATAATTAAATAGTGCCATAAGTTTTGAATTATTAGGACCATAACATTTATCCAATCTCTCCTCTCTCTCAATTACTAGGAGGCCCAAAAGTCTACTAATCATTCAAGTTATTGCCAATTTGCCGGTGGTGTAAGACAGGCAAATGTTGACGGGTTGCAAATGCACGTATTTAAAATGCTATAGAGGTCAAGTGGTTCTATTCAATGAGGTGGAAGGACAGAAAGAGATTCTTAGCAATTTTGCTGCTACATGGAACTCACTTGTCCAAACAGATCTGGTAGCATGCCCACCTGTTTGGGCAAGTGTATCGATCCTATAGGGGCACATGATTTGTGCAGCAAATTGCTAGAGATTCTTAATTCTCAAACCATAATTCCTAAAAGCGCAAAACATCTTAGAATACTGTTCTATTGATCATCTTTGGATTGAATCCCTGAAATTACGTATTTTGGTAACGTAAGAGAGGAAGCTGCAGGGCTAAACTGTTCCAAACAAGTTGGTCTTGCATCCTAAGCTGTCCGAAACAGATGGACTCTTAGCTCTCTCTCTCTCACAAGTTGTTTGAATTTTAGTGAAATGTGAGCAACCTAATTTTAGGAATTCTCATCAACTTTGTATTTGCCTGTTCAGATGTGGCCCATGACATTTGAACAAGACCTGTAATGTTTTATGTTTTAAGAGGGCGGAGAACTTTGAAAATAATAATAATAATATAGGAGTGTCGAAGGCAATGATGATATTATTAATTGTGATTTACAAATTTTGTGGTAGAGTGCCTGTTATGAAATTAACTTCAATGGAGAAAGTAAGAACAAACTTGAGTTTCACTCTTAAAGGCAGTATCATTATGGATTGCTCTTGGAACGAGCTTCATCAAGCTCCTATCTCAGGATCATTGATTAGGCTAAATCTCAAAATGAATTTACAAAACCTTAATGCCAAAATCAATGAAACAAAACCTCTATCTCTAACCTGTAAAATCTTGTTTCCTGCACAATTTTTTTAATCTGAAATTAAAAATATGGCTGAAAAAAAATCAAATACGAAATATAAAGAATTTAAAAAAAAATCATTTTTTTATTTTATTTTGGTAAAATAGCAAATAGAATTGGACGACAGAGCAAGAAAGCATAACCAAAACCAAAAGCAGTCAAAGCAGGCAGCAACACACATTCTCGTAGCCCAGCCCAATCTGAGCTTCAACGTCTTCCGCTAACGGTTGGGGAGACTCCTTGCCCCTCTTCCAGTTTAACGACGTGCCGTTGAAGACGATAAAGGAGTTTTAAGGTTTAACATTATAGGGTTTTGGCTCGTATTCTTCTCTGACCAAACCCAAACTCACACGATGAGATCTGCGGTCACTTCTTCTCCAATCCCTCCATGTCTTCTCCGCTCTTTCTTAAACCCTAAATCTCTCTGCTCACAACCACAGTTTCCCAACGAACCGCCCATACCAGAACCTCCATTTTCAGAGAATCAGAATCCAAACACCAATTGTCCCGAGAAAATCACTTCAGAATCCAACTTTTCGGCGAGACCCACTTCAGAACATGAATTTTCTGTCGCCCCATTTTCCCCAGAGCCCAAACACGCCGACTTCGCCTCACCAATTTCTCAAAGCTCGGTTTTGACTCAAACTGATGTGATAAACACTCTTCTGAGCCACAAGAGCGAGCCAAGATCGGCTTTGAAGTACTTCAAATGGGCCGAGAGAAAGCGAGGCTTTGTTAAAAGCGTGGATGTCTTCTGTGTTGTGCTTCACATTTTGGTGGGCTATCCTCAGACTCATAAACTTGCTCAAAATTTGCTTAATCAGTGTGTCTCGGGCGATTCGGGTCCGGCGCCGGGTGATTTTGTTGATCACTTAGCAGAATGCGCCAAAAGGTTTGACTTTGTGTTAGATTCGCGGGTTTTTAATTATTTGTTGAACAGTTATGTTAGAGTTAATAGAACCGAAGATGCTGTACTTTGTTGTAATAGAATGATTGAGAGTGATATAATTCCTTGGATATCATTTGTGAATATTCTTTTGACAGCATTGGTTAGGAGAAACATGTTTGGTGAAATGCGAGATTTGCATGATAAGATAGTATTGAAAGGAATTAGTGGAGATTGCTATACGGTGCATGTGATGATGCGTGCATTTTTGAAGGAAGGGAAGGCTGAGGAGGCGGAGGAATACTTTAGAGAGGCGAAAGATAGAGGGGTGGAACTTGATGCAGCGGCATACAGTATTGTTATTCAGGCTGTTTGTAAGAAACCCAATTGGATTTTGGCTTCGGGGTTGTTGAAGGAGATGAGAGAAATGGGATCGGTTCCTTCGGAGGGTACTTATACTTGTGTTATTGGGGCTTGCGTGAAGCAGGGGAATATTGTAGAGGCATTGAGGCTTAAAGATGAAATGGTGAGTTGTGGGATGCCAATGAATTTGGTTGTGGCAACGAGTTTGATTAAGGGGTATTGCGTGCAAGGCAATCTGAATAGTGCTTTGGATTTGTTCAATAAGATTGGTGAGGATGGGCTTTCACCAAACAAGGTTACATACTCGGTCCTGATTGAATGGTGTTGTAAGAATGGGAACATGGAAAAGGCCTATGAGCTTTACACCCAAATGAAAGACAACAATATCCAGCCTAGTGTCTTTAACCTCAATTCCTTGTTACGTGGATTCTTGAAATCTGGGATGCTGGAAAATGCGTCCAAGTTGTTTGATGAGGCAGTTGAATGTGGTATTGCTAATGTTTTCACGTATAATAGCTTTTTGTCATGGCTCTGTGAAGAAGGCAAGGTAAATGAGGCTCAAAGTCTATGGGTAAAGATGATTAGCAAGGGTGTGGTACCAAGTGTAGTTTCATATAACAACTTGATACTTGGTCACTGTAGACAAGGCAATACGGATGTTGCAAATACATTATTTCTGGAGATGGTAGAGAAGGGCTTAAAACCTAATGTGATCACGTATTCAATTTTGATGGATGGCTATTTCAAAAAAGGTGACGCTGAGTGTGCCTTAGATTTGTTTAACCAAATGTTGGATGTAAATATGGTTCCCACGGACTTCACATTTAACACTATTATCAATGGTTTGTGCAAAGTTGGCCGCACAACTGAGGCAAGGGATAAGTTGAAGAGCTTTGTTGAGAAGGGTTTTGTTCCCATCTGTTTGACTTACAATAGCATTATAGATGGATATGTCAAGGAGGGTGCCATAAATCCTGCATTGGCTGTTTATAGAGAGATGTGTGAAAGTGGAATTTCCCCCAATGTTGTAACTTACACCAGCTTGATTAATGGGTTTTGCAAAAGCAATAATATTGGTCTTGCTCTGAAAATGCGGAATGAGATGATAAATAAGGGTCTTGAATTGGATGTTAAGGCATATAGTGTTCTGATTGATGGATTTTGCAAAAGGCGAGACATGGAAAGTGCACATGAACTGTTTTCTAAACTCCTTGAAGAAGGTTTGTCTCCAAATACGGTTGTGTACAATAGCATGATTAGCGGATTCAGGAATCTAAATAACATGGAAGCAGCCCTTGACTTGCACAAGAAAATGATAAATGAGGGGATTCCTTGTGATTTGCTAACATACACTACATTGATAGATGGACTGTTAAAAGAGGGTAAATTACTCTTTGCATCAGATCTTTACTCGGAGATGCTTTCCAAGGGTATTGTGCCTGACATCATTGCATATACTGTTCTGATAAATGGCCTTTGTAACAAGGGACAGCTAGAAAATGCACGCAAGATTTTGGAAGAGATGGATAAGAATAGCATGACTCCTAGTGTTCTTATTTATAATACCTTGATTGCTGGACACTTTAAGGAGGGGAATCTGCAAGAAGCGTTTAGACTACATGATGAGATGCTTGACAGAGGTCTTGTACCTGATGAGGCTACTTATGATATTCTTGTAAATGGGAAGGCCAAGGGAGTAAATACTCTTGCTGGAGCCTTGCAAGCGTAAATAACTGGGACGGTCATTGTTTCAAGTTGCTTTCAAGCTTTTGCTTGGTCGTTCAAAGGAGAAATATATCGTGGCCTGCAATTATGTTATATCCTTCACCATCAAGCTGGGAACGTAAGGTCCACATTGGCTTCACATGACTCTTTTTAATTCATTTTTCTGATGACTTTGTGGATGATTATAAAGTATGTATTTTCTTTCATTGACTAGGCCAAGGATTGTCATCACTCTCTGGCTTACTAGAACATAAAGCAAAAGATGTCCAAATTTACTCAGAAGTATTTGCTGGACCTCTGCACTCTTTTGAGGTAAGAGTCAATAAGTCAAATTGCAGGGGTTTTTTTTCTTTTATTTTTTTTGGTGTGAATTACAAGGTCTTATGGCTTGGTCTATATTTGTGGCTTGTTTGAAGTTTGACTCCAATCTTAGTTTTCAGTGCGCACCCTGAGAATATTCTTAACTACCCAAATTGCTAACGTTTGTTTACGCCACCTGATTTCCAGGTGTGTAGAGTGATTGGCTGTAGGTTGAAGTTGAGTGATTGTCAATTGAATATTGTGTGTGTGGGTGTGTTCTATCTTATAAAGGTTTTTCATCTTGGTGATCTGCTTCCTCTCACATGACCTTTTTATGCAATCTTTTCATACTCTATTCCTTTGAAAGCTGCTTTCTGGTTTTTTTTTTTTTTTCCTTCTTGAGTGACTCCTATCCTTTAACATGAAAAAAAGTAGTTTAATTTTTTATATTTTGATGAAGGTTAGGATCTGATTATTATGGTCTTTAAACTTCAGCACTCGAAAATAGGCTTTATTTATTGTTTCGGAGTATGCCATTTTCTCAATTTAATTCTCCAATAACTTTGCCTTTAGCTTTGATTTTCTGTATCCGAGATGTTCAGATCACTGACCATACTATAGTTATTTGTATTAAGTTTGCTATTGCACTTGCATTCTTGTAAATAATTTCTCAATCTTTTGCCATTAATACTGTTCTTCTCTCCAAGAATGCCAAAACCAGTTCGCATGCATCAACTAATGGATCAGTTTTCTCTTGTGTGGACATGGAAGTTTTTGTGAAGCTCAAAATGTCTAAACCTCTGGCCTGTTTTCTGTTGGATTCCATCTTCAGCTTTCTGCTATAATAGGAGATCTGAAGGAGCTTCACATGGACTGTTATGGGCGTTCAATTTGCTCTGTAGATTTTGGAATAAGCTATGCGTACTGGAATAACGCATTTGTGTAATCAATGATTGAGTGAGATATTGTCCACCCAATTCTCTATAGAAAGGCTATGGGAGCCTTGGGAGGTACAGGATGGTGGAAGATTCTATTACCCTACTGTCTTGGATAAGGTTCTTTCAACTTCATTGAGGCCGTGAAAGTTTCTTTGAAACTGAAATCTTGTGTTCCAATCTTCATCTTCTTGTGGTGGCTTCAGTCCGGCTTGTGCTTCTTGTTTTGGATGATGATAGATGATAGATATTGTTTGTCATTCGTGAGAAGTAGGAATTAGCTATTGGTTTATAGATTGGATAAGAGTTTTTTTGACCTTTATTAAAAATAGGTGAAACGTAATGTCTCTGTTGAAACGTGGAGATAATGTAACATGAAAGAAAAAAAGTTTGGATTTCCCTTCTCTGTTTCTATCTTCCATTTTTTTTTTTGGCCTAAGACAAAAATGGGTATGTTGTATTCAATTAAAGTAATTCTACTTAGTATGCCTTACAAGTCAGATTGAGCCAAGTATTGAATGTTGAAGTTGCGTTATTTAAATTTATTTCTAACATGAGCTGGGTTTATGCTTATCATCAAACTAGATGATTTGTTCAAGTTTGGCTCATTTATTTTTCGAGCGAATTTGAGCTTATTCATGTGTTGTATTTGTGAGGTAATAGAAAGTAAGAGTTTAGTGATATCTAAGAGTTATGATAAACCTTGATGTAGTATTGAAAATGTTATGGATGTTGTTTTAGGGATTGCCAAGAGAAAAAAATGACATTGACATCATTAGGTTTGCGGCTGAGGTATTCCTTAAGAGTTCACATAGAGAAATGTTTTTGTGATCATTAAAGAATCATGGTTGCAAAGACTTTCATCAAGTGAATGAAAAAGATGAATGCTAGGCTTACAAAATATTTTACAAAAAAAAAAAAAACTTTTACAAAAAGTAATGTGGCACAACATTATTGAGAATGAGATAAATCTAAATTTTGAGAAATTCAATCATGTTGTGCAACACCATTTTGTAATTTTTTTTTTTTTTTGGTAAAATATTTTGTAACCCTAGCATTTCTCAATGAAAAATAGAGAAATCAACTGTGTAGTGTGGAATAATGTTCTTTTTTAATATTGTTTTATTAGAAACTATATGAAACATTGTAAGGATTTATTTGAATGTTAATTTTTATGCATTGACTACTTCAATTTTGGTGAACTTACATATTCTTATTTTTAATAATGTTGTGTTTTTCTGTTATTGCATATTCATTTTGTGTTTCGTTCTTTCTTTTTATTTTTATTTTTTTACTTTTTGCTGTTATTTAGGTTTTGTATTGAAAGTTTATTTACAACTTAAAACAGGTTTTGTTTTGTTTCATAGGTACTACAAAACCTATAAAGGTTTTACTAGCTAGCTATGGACATTTGCCATAGTTGTGTTGTGTCTGTCTCTTGCTTGCTCCTTTCTTCTCTTCTCATGGTTTTTGGGGCTATTTCTTGTTGGGACTTACTATTTTGTATTATCTCTATCCTTGTCATATTTTTCCCTTTTGAAAATCAGCTATTGGATTTGGAGGACCCACATACTCCGATACTCGACAATTGATTTTCAAAAAGGATTAGTTTTTGTCTATTGGGCTTGTCTTCGAGAGTGTCGGTGAACACAATCTGAATTCTAATTTTTTTTTTGAATTGTAAAATAAATCTATTTAAGTTTAAAAGATATGAGATTCTCATTTTAAAATATATATATTCTTTCAATTGGATCGAACTGAGCACATATTAGAAGGGGTGAGATGTACCTAATCATAGTCGTAGACTTGTAAAGTATCTTAATTTGAGGAGATTTATTTGATGCGATAAAATCTTTTGAATTTGAATATGATTGGTGAGATATTATCTTTAGCCTAGGTTTTATTATTATTTTTTTACCATATATAAATCTTTAATTATAATTTCCTCCTTCTTCTTTTTTTTTTTTTTTTTGGGGGTGTCTAATAAGATAATTATGCCTTAACTAATAGCATTCTCATTGGACTAGCCAATGTTTAGCTTATTAAAAAAAAAACACATTTTCTATTTTAGTTACCCAATACCCACTTTTTAAAAGCATCATATATCTCACCATCCAAAACCAAGTTCTCGAATCTGAACCCTATCTTCCCATCAATGCCTTCGTGCCAACCTTGACTTGGCCCCCAACATTGGAATTGCATTGTCGACGACTTTAGCAACGTGTCGCTTTTCGTTCAACTCCAACGTCCACTTGGACTATTGTCTTACACTTTTATAGTCTGTACATTTTTTGGAGAAACCAATCGAGAAATAGAGTGCAAAAATCAATAAGAATGCTACAATCAAGCAAACTCCAAGATCATTATAGCAATGGATGGTTCAATGTAGAATTGATTTTAAGGTTTTTAGTCACTAAAAATGCCATTTTAGCCGGCACAATAAAAATGTTCTAATACGACATAAATATGATTTTGTATTTTGATTATTTGTTAATATTTTTATTTTGAAAAAAAAAAAAAAAGAAAAAGTTTATTGTTTGATGCGAGTGGATGCCATTTGTAAAGTAAAGGCCAAGTTTGGCATGGGCACCAATCAATTTCCCGACAAATTACTCTATCTATTATATTGCTAGGACCTAGTGAAGATACTCCATCCAACAAACCACGCGGGTACGTCTCACTTACCCTCTAAATTTTATTTCATATAATTTTTGTGGGAGGAAAGATACAGAGATAGAGAGAGAGAGAGGGAGAAGAAAAGGACATATTTTGGCAGGGAATTGGAAGAATATGTGTAAGATATGCAAATTCAGAATAACATTTGAGGATTTCCTTCTATTCAAATAACATTTATTTATATTGATAAAATATGGTTTTATAGATTGGATTAGAGTAATTCTAATTCTAATTCTAATCCAACCTTCTTTTCATTAGTAACAGAATTTCAGATTCAAATTTCAAATATCGGAAACTTTACCTAACTCTCTTGAACTTTCATTACTTGTCAATTACCTTGCAATATCACTTATCCATTAAGTTTTTCCGTTAAATCATAATGGAATAGTGATAAAATTATCAAAATACCCCCATGTTTTAAAAAATACAAATTGCAAATATTGAAGCCTTGCCCACGATTTAAAAGAATTTACAAAAATACCCACATTTGAATCTTTACATTTTTTTAAAATAAAATAAAATAAAAAACATGGGTATTTTAGAAATTTTGACATGATTTGATGAAAAAATCTAATGGATGGGTGACTAAATAAACTAAATTAAAGTTCGATACACTAAATTGAGAATTTTTAAACATTGAAGGGTAATTACAAAAATGGTGACAGTTTATGGGGATTAAATAAAGTTCTCCCAATTAAATATCATATATATAGAAGATTCTTCCTAATACTATGAGCGCAATAGAACCAATGATCAAATTCTATGCATTTTATTTGAAGGCAACGACTTGCGAAAGAAGCACTTTCTTTTAGTGATGAGCATGTCCTCTTCAAGGAGGTTTTCAGTGCATCTATAACATTAGCGTTTTATTATATAAGTACAAGAAGTTTTAAGGTTCGCACACCATTCACATCGTCCAACAATCGCATAACTATATCAATTATCAAACTCGAATTTATCTAATTACTCATATATTGTAACAAAGGTGAATTACAAGCATACCCCATAATCATCAGAATTTAAAGGCAAAAATATTGGATATAATTTAATTATAAGTGAATTAACACTTAAAGAAATATATTAAACATTTAAAAAAAAAAATTGTAGTTGAAGAAATAGTTTCGTATTCTACTATTATTGGAGATTTAAATGAGAACGAAGTTAAGTAAGAAAGGGAGTCTATCTTCCTTCAAAAAAAAAAAAGGAGTCTATCTATCATTTTTTTTTTAAAAAAAAAAAGAAAAAAGAATAACTTTCTATTTAGTTTCCTAATGTAACATAAAAGCTAAACACACTTGAGCCACTACTTTATTTAATATTTGAAATACATACACATACATCTTATATGATTCACAATATAGCAAGCTAACAATATATACATATATAAAATAAAAATGAAAAATCATTTGATGGTCAAATAAAATTTACAGCGTCGTTCCCAAATTGAGGTTGACTACAATTTGCTAACCAAATTGCAACTTATCGAGCCCTTGATAAGACATAAGGCCTAGAACATGGCATATACAAACGTTCAAAAAACTTAAAAATTATTCAAACTTCGTACAATTCAAACAATTAGAAGAAATTTCAGTTCCTCGTTGTCAAATGTCAATAGTAAATGGTAATTCTTCCCCCTTCAATATTAAAGAAAAAAAGAAAAAGTGTTAATTAATAACAACACTTAGCACCAAGAGTGTGCGCATTACGCACTCCTCCGTTTTATGCTGGAGATTTTTAAACTTCATCACCACGTCAAAAAAAATAATAATATATAAATTCATGACAATTTATTATATTAATTAATTTTGTGCATTCTTGCTCTCTCAAACCCTAGCTTTTAATTTTCCCTTTCAACTCACGATCACAAAAAAAACGCAATTCTGTTAGATAGAGAAGCAGAAATCGATCAAGAAAAGCAGGATTCTTCAGTGATTGAATTCCTTACGATCATCGAGGGAGGTAAGGGAACCCTCTCCGCAATTTTGAGTTATAGGGTTTCGATTTTCGCTCTTAATACCAGTTTATTGTTGTCCTATCTGCATTTGTTTTTATACTAATTTTAAGATTTTTTTTTTCTTTCTTTCTTTCTGCGATTGACGTTCTGTGCATGCTTCAGAAATTTATTTATTTATTTATTTATTTTTTGTGGTAAAAATAAATAAATAAATAATTATTATTATTATTTTTGTGTGTGTGTATTTTCTAGTTGCATATGATCTGTTTGGTTCTGCTTAATGGATTTGTTTTGATTTATTGAATGTTATCTGAGCTTTGGATTAAGTACCTTTTGTTGTATGTTTGGGGTTTATGATTATTCTGTGGTTAATTTGTTATGGAGTCGGTGTTTTTGGAAACTGATTGTTCTGTATTTAATCTTTGCTTTGATTTTGTTCCTATCTGATTTGTTTTTGCTAGACTGTTAATTCTCCGTATAAAAAGACTGCGTTATTTCTTACCCGTGTGGTGGGGTGTTTTGCAGTGTCCCGGGATCTATTCGGTGTGAAACCTTGGATACCTCGGTTTTCCAAAAAAGAAAAGCAAGATTTTGTATTCTGTATCTAGTTATTCTGATATATGCCTGAATGGTTGCTTTTTTTGTGATGAAAAATGTTTAAATCGTATCTTCAATATTTATAATTACTGCTAAATAGTTCATATAGCATTTGTGTAACTGCTCTTGGAGTTGTTTCTTTTTGGTGTATTGCTTATATCAAAGGGTTATTGGACAAAAAATGTAGTTGGGGAGTAAAATATTTTGGGTGTAAGAAGATTTATCTGATTGTGACATTTACGTTCTTGGTTCTTACAGGTTTTGTGATAGCATAGCAATCATGAGATTCATAAAGGGGAATAAAGTGGAGGTACTACGGAACAAAGAGGTGCCTCCAGGCGAATGGCGTTGTGGTAAGATTATCTCTGGTAATGGGCACACTTACAGTGTTATATATGAAGATCCTTTTGGCATGAGAAGTGAGGCACTTGTGGAGCGAGTGCCAAGGAAGACCATTAGGCCCTGCCCTCCTGTGGAAAGTGTGGAGAGTTGGGCAGTTGGAGATGTTGTGGAGGTGTTTGATGTTGGTTCCTGGAAAGTAGCTATGGTCTTGAAGGTTCTGGGTCGGCATTATTGTTTGGTTAGGCTACTGGGATCTTATGAGAAGTTCAGAGTTAAAAAATCCAACATTCGGGTGCGTCAGTCTTGGCAAGATGACAAATGGGTTGTGATCGGAAAGGTAAGTTTTTTTTTTTTTTTTCCTTGTCTTGCTTTAGTTTGTAATTATGTTTAGTTTCTTAGTTACACTCTTTCTTTTTATTTACTCGGTCTCTGGTTAGATTTGATCTTGAGCCCTTATTTTTCTTAATAATTGGGTGTTAATAGTCAGATGTCAAATTTCTTTGTAAAAGTCGCTGAATTTTTTTTTTGAACTTTTAATTGAAAAGCATATTGCCTATCATAGTTGACACTGTTTTTTCTCAGAAACAAAGTGCCACTGAATCAGTTTATGCTATCCTTACCTTTATGTTGACTAATTTTATCTTGGCTTTTGTTCACAGGGTTCGGGAAGTTGTGAGGCTGTGAAATCCAACAAACCATCTAGCTTGAACTGTTATCTGATGAACTCCGAGTTTCCGCAATTCATTACAGCCAGAAAGAAGCAGGCAGGAAATGATCATTTAGCTGCCCAAGACAATACTTGTTTTCAGGAGTCTCATATTGTCTCGTCTAGAACATTGAAGAGACTGTCCCCTTATTCCTCTCATACTGAAGAATATACCAGAAAAATGAGAGCAGTTGAGAAAGAGGGTGAGCGTCAAAGATTCATTTCAGAGTCCCCATCCCCCTTGTTGAAAAAGGTAGATGCTATTGCTTACCCACGAGTAAAACTGGGTGAAAAATACATGCCTGCTTCCTCTAATAATCAAAAAAATGGATATTTTGAATTGGAGAGGGGAAATCAGTATGATTCTGTTTTGTCTTTTCATGAAAGAAGTTCAGAACCTACTGAGTGTGATAGCGTGGCATCTTCTGTTGATAGTTGTAGTGTTGTTAGTAACAGTCCAAATAAGTTGTCTGGTCATATTATATCAGGTCCTACTCAAGATGCAGATACCCTTTGTAGTGATGCAGATTCCTTTTATGATTGTGGAGATGAGGAAGGAAAATGTCCACTTTTTCTTAAAGAGGATGTAGCAGCAAAAATCCATAGACTAGAGTTGCATGCTTATTGCAGGACTCTAGAGGCAATATATGCTTCTGGGCCCTTAAGTTGGGAACAAGAAGCTCTATTGACAAATCTCCGTATTTCACTCAATATTTCAAATGATGAACATTTGATGGAGATAAGGCACCTAAAATCAGTTGGAACTGGCCTTCATCTTAGTTAGCTAATAATCAAGGGATTTGTTTTCCTTTAGAATAGGATATTCCATAGTAGGCTTTAATGTCCTCTCAAATCATTGTAAGAAGCAGGAGGAATGGTTGCTTTTTGTAGATTTGGTCTTGGCATTTCAATCTGTACTTGGAAATTATGTAACAAAAACTACTATACAGGAATGAATATTTTTCTGGCTCATCGCAGTCTTCTTTTATTCCATTTTTCTTCTTTTCCTTATATGTATTCATTCATTTTTGGGAGGATTTTATGATATTTAATTACTCAGCTAAGATCGTGAAGTTCATTTAAATCATTGGAAAGGTTTGGCTGCCATATCATTTGAGAAAATTCTTATTGATTTTCTTATCTGTGTCTCTTGATTTTTGAAATCTTGCACCCAAAAAATAAGGAAAAAAATTTGAATTATTCTGTATCCGGTGTTCTGGATATGAGGATGACAAGTTGCAATCTAACCCTATATGTCTATGCTTGCATAAATGTTCGTCTGTCCTGCCTTTATTGTGTTTGGCTGGTTGACTAATTTGGCATTTTTAAGAACATGGAAGCTCTTTAGTTATTTTCTAGGTGGCGATGGAATTTGAATTCTGACGTTTGAAATTTTCTTCTATCCTCTGGCCTATGGAGATTGTGCTTTTCCCTTCCCCTCATCATGTATTCCCTTTTATTTCATTCTGGTGATGTTATGGCATTAATTGATTGTTATGCATGCAGAGGTGTAATAAGAAAGCTATTTTTTTGCCCCACTGTGTAGTCCTTTTGTTCGATCTAAATTATACAATGGCTTGATTCCCTCACCATTTTGCTCTGGGAGTTGTCTTTCAAGAATGCTATTGATGAATCCCCTACTTTTTCCAGGGCCAAAGTTGGAGGCTTGCATGTCTTGCTTCCAAAGGTCTAAAGATGATGTTGGGTTTTGCCGCCTTTCTCTTGGCTTAAACAATGGGGCAAGAACTGCATCCAATATTTTACATAAGACAATAGATGACCAGCGAATGGCATCATTATTTCATCTGATTCAATGATATAGTTCATTTCAGGTCTGCTGGGAACCATGGACATATAGGGTGCCAATGTAAAACCCAATCTTTGAAACAGCTGCAAGAACAATCTTGATGTGGAAGGCCTTATCAAACTTCTACTTCAGATAATGAACATCAGTATAGTTTTCTTTTATATGGCATATTTATTGAGTGCATAATGTTTGTCTTTTATCACTCTGGATAATTTCGTTTGTTTAGCTAATTTCCTGGTATTTCCTCAAAATTGGAAAATAGAGGTTTGGATTTTCCCAATTTTATGTTATATTTAAGGAAAACTTCACTTACCACCCCTGGTTTTTCATCACTTTTGCAATCATACCCTTAAACTTTAAAAATAGTCAATTTAGTATCCATCTTTCAATTTCACCATTCCATTAAGATTTTTTGTTAAATCTTGTCAAAATTTTCAAAATACCATTTTAGAAATAACAATATTAATTTTTGTTTCAAAGATACATGTGTGGGTATTTTTGCAAATTCTGTTAAATTGTGATCAACAACTAAATCCTTGCAATTTTTTATAAAAAAAAATTAAGGGTATTTTGATAATTTTGATACCCCTCCTTTAGGAATTGAAATTGAAAAAAAAAAAAATTGAAAGATGAATATACTAAATTGACACTTTTTAAAGTTAGGTATGATTGCTAAAATGATGAAACATCAAAGGTGGTAAGTGAAGTTTTCTCTTATATTTAATATTTTGATACCCCTCCTTTAGGAATTGAAATTGAAAAAAAAAAAAATTGAAAGATGAATATACTAAATTGACACTTTTTAAAGTTAGGTATGATTGCCAAAATGATGAAACATCAAAGGTGGTAAGTGAAGTTTTCTCTTATGTTTAATATTTGAGAGATGTGAAGCTACTCACAATGATTCTATCATCCATATGATCTGCTTAACTGTGACCTATTTTTGTACAAGTCCTATTTTGTTACTGTAATTGACGCTTGTTCCCTTGCTATTATATTATAGAATTGGGAGAAAACTTCAGTGCCCCCTTGGAACACCCAACTACCACTTTCTTTCTTTTCTAGGAACTTTCCCCATTATACTTTCTCATGGTGTATAACTGCTAATCACTAGTAGCACATGGCCTGTTTCACTCTGTAACTTAGGCATAATGACTTATATGTATGGTTGTAATGTGGATGCCCATATAGGAAAGCATGGTAGTGCATTTATGGGACTGCTGACTGAGCAGACGTGGCATGGAATTATTGGGGAGTTCATAAGAAAATAAACATATTATTAAAAATAATAATAATAATCTGACTGGCTTGTGAGTTCCATCCAAAATTAAACAGCATCCAATGTTTTTTTTTTTTTTTTTTTCATTCTCAAGAAAGTGTGATTAATTTAAGTTAGTACCTTTGAACTATGGCTGCTGAGTGGTGTACTCGGGGTTGATTATGGAATGTGTAATGCTAAATGTACTCCTTGTGTCTTTCAAAAAATGATGTAACTTTTAAAATCGCTATTAAATCTAAATTCAATAGTGATATATCACAAATCTAATGGTGATTTTAAAACCATATCAATTTTGAGGGACACAAGAAAGACATGTAGCATTACTCGGCACAAGATATTTTGGTTTTCTAACTTTTACAAGTGATGGTTAACTCAACTATCCTTTCAACTACTCTTTTGTCCTTACCACAAATGTCCGTGTATATATATGTATATATATTTTGTCTCAATTGCCTTGTTAGATGCCATTCCAGTGAACTTTGGAGGTTGTTGGAGTTCATGGTCCTCATTATCCCTATGGGCATGCTGGTGGTAATATGGATGTTCACCAAATGAGAGTGATATTGGTCTCTAAAAAACTTTCTGTTTCTTCCCCTAGTCTTCAGGTGTTGTATGGTAATTTTGTTTCGAAGAACTGTTTGAGTGTTATTCTTCTTTTTAATCGTTCTGTCTTTCATTCTCTTTATATTTGGACTGTTGTGTTTGTGGTTCCTTTAGAGATTAGTGTTTATGATTTTCTTATTATTTTTTCTCCTTCTAACTAGGTGTTTCTCTCATATACTTGTGTACTTTAGTTGTACTTTTGCTTTTAATGATATTTCAATTATGTATATAAAAAAAGGGAGTGGAGGTGACTATCCAACGCACAACAAATGCATTGATATGCATAGGAATAGTTGTGCTATATCTATTTGCGTTTTTGATTTGTTGTTGCTTCTCTTTTTTAATCTAACAGCTTTCACCTTTCATAATTAGCGAGTGTTCATCTTGTTATCCATTTGTTTCTTTTAATGGTAGGTACTTGAAACAACTGTGTATCATTTTCTTTAGTTGGAAGCACTCTAGCTGTGAATTGGTCTCATTTGTGGAGTTTTGGACATGAAGTAATTTCCTTCTGCAGCCATTTGTTTGGTTTTAGGTCAAGCTTTTTAGTTTTATTATCAGCTCTAGGATTGGGATCTGAAGTGGGTTTTGGGGAGAATATTTGCTTGCTTTTACAGTATATGATGGATGTTTGTGCATGTCTGGTCCTCAACGGTTGTTCTTTTCTTGAGTATCAAGTTAAGTTCATTGCAGTAACAAATTTGCACAGGGCTGTGAAAAAACTTTTTTTCTAGTCATTATTTTCCGCTAGTTCCTTCATCAACCAAATCCTGTAGTAATCTACATTTAGCATTTGTAGTTGTGATCATCAATGATACAGGGATAAATGGATTGTATAAAAATGTGTTTGATATGTGCTAATTTGGCTGTAGATTTGTCAACTTTAATTTATGTTGGTGTAGCTTTGGAACTATCTTATTAATGAAGAAGATAATTCCAGCACTGTGTATATGACTGCTCTTGTTTTTTTAACTTGGCATATGATGAATATTGGATCTTTTGTTCGTCATTACTTCGATTTTAGGAGGCTTTTACTTAGACTACCCATCCTCGATAATGCCTGTAAATGCTGCACATGCAGTGGAAGGTTTCCTGGGACTTGATCCTCCCATACTCAGCGCTGCTCTCCATACAAATTACTTCATGAACTGAGTTTTTTAGTAAGTTTTGAGAATGTCCCAAGTTAACTCTAGTTATGCTGTCTTGAGATTTAGCAACGGTGGCATGGAAATTGGATTTGCAATATTTCTCAGAGGCTCAAGTCGTTTGATTTATTGAGTTCATACTTATCCTGAATTAGATTTCTGCAGGAAATTTGATTCATAATGGAGCGGTCGGTTGATTATGATGCTCACAAGATCTTCAAGTCAAAAGATGATGTGTTGATGATGAGCAGTTTAGCTGATCGCATGGAAGGTGAATTTTCCATGAAATCTGAGTATTCGGTCAATTTTTAGTTGTGAATCTGAGTACTTGGTCAATTTCACGTTGAAAGAACATGAATCTCCTACCTTTCTTAAAACCAAGTGGTTTTACTGACTTGAAGAACCTAGTATTAGTATTTGGATAAATGTTTATATGGAAAAGATGCGGAGATCACTCAGTCCATTACTAATGCATGGTAATGGAGATTGGTATCCTTACTTAACATGTGCTACTCGATAATGAGAATAGAATTTTGTTTTACAGCTCTATGAGCTGATCACTGCAGTGTCTTGCAAAGATGGAAGGGGTGGCTTTGATCACCTTTATGATGGGTTTTTGTTGGGGTCACTATATACTCAACTCTTATTCCTCTCCCATACAACTGAGCTAATGTGGTAGTAGCTATTATACAATTGGATCAATTTTATTAAAAAAAAAAAGAAAGAAAAAAGTTCGAAGGGCGGATAAGCACTACCATATCAGCTTAGTTGTACAAGATTGGAATGGGAGCTGAGCATTTAGAATTATCCACACGCGTCTTTGAGCGTGAACCTTGCTACGTGTCTTATTTTTCTATTTGTACGCTTTACTTTCCCTACGCTTAATTTTGCCCCTCTCGGTCCTCCACCCTCGGGTGAGCATTGAGCCGAAGGATATATACTAATTTGCACGGATGGAAAATGCATTGTCCAAAGGGCCTCTATCTCCTGCAGCCTCAGAGCCCGCTTGTTCGTAAACTATCATCTATGGACTATGGTGGCCTATTTATTGACCTTCGAGCCGAAAAGCTTCTGGATTGGGCTTGGGCCCATTTTAATTTTGTTTTTGTTTTTTACTCTGCCTTGTATATGTTGTGTTGGGCCGCCCGTGTTAAGCCCTTTCTTGCTTTTGTTGGTTTGTACCCCATGTATTGTTCTTTTGAAATGATAATTTATCCAAAACCCAGAAAAAGGAAAAAGAAAGAAAGAAGGCTGTATGTCCCATTCAAACTATCATCTAATTAATAATGTTTTTTCATAAACTTTCAATTGAAACAATGTCCACTCTTAAATTACCAAAAATGGTCATTATTTCATTCAATAATGAAACTACCCTTAATAAAATTAAAAAAAAAATACTAAAACTTCTGAAAAAAAAAAAAACCTAAAACGTATATATATATATATAAATCTGAGGGGTGGCCAATTTTTTTTTTTTTTTTTAAAAAAAATAAAAAATCATTTCTATAAGATAAAAATTCGATTTTTGTTTTATTTATATAAAATTGAAATTTTTCGTTTTTCTTCTACACAAATTTTGGTTTTAAAAATATTAAAAATTTATTATTATTATTTCTAATTTAGAGGGATATTTTTGTCTTATTAATAAATTTATAAGTGTATTTTTATCTTTTTGCTAATTTTGAGAGAAACATTGATAATGTTTAAGTAGTTTGAAATAGACATTGTCACAATTAAAAATTTAGAAAAACGTTGTCAATTGAGTGGTAATTTGAAGGGATACATGAATTTTACCTAAAAGGAAACTATGAATGATCTTGTAAAGTTGGTAGAAAGTTCAAGCCTCTTTACACTACTTGAATGTTACAAACTTGGAATCTTGTTACAGGCCAAAAGAAGGAGAAAAAACCGAGAAGCTAAATATTCTTGTATTGTTGCCGAGTGTGAGGCTGATCAGGCTGCATCATCCCAACACCTGACCGAAACCAGGACTTCAAGTTGATGTACTACAAACTTAAACCTACCGCAACCACCCAACCTTAATGTACAAAATTAACCGTAGCCACATTGCAAAGTAAAACTGCCCTAAAACCTGCAAGACCTTGTGTAGCAAACAGGCAAGCAAACGTTCAGGAAAAGAAACCCTCCACTAGTCAATAAAATCATCATCTTCATCAGGAAGAGGCTGTGCAGCTGCTTTGTACAACTCAGCTTCATGCCTGAACAGAAATTCCACCATAATTGGTGTTAGTATGAGGGTTGTTCACCAAGGAATCTCAAAAGCAGCAGCAGTAAACAAAGCTGCAATATTTATTTCTTAGTTGTATAATTATTAATGTCCTTGGAAGAGTTGTCAGCAAAACTAGATGAGTAAAATTCACATAAAAAATCCCAAGAATTAAGCCCAAGCAGTTTTTACAATTTAGTCACTCCCAGCCAGTAGTCTCTTTTTATTTTTATGGGTGCATTCCTTATATTGAATTAACAAGCATGTTTAAAATTTGAGATCAAAAAGGGAAAGCCGAAATGAATCTGGGAAAGAGACAATATCACTTACTCTGCTTGTGCAACCATGTCAATTAGAACTTCAGGAGGAGCAAGAGCAGGTGATTCAACAAAGTGTAGGTCAACATTTCTGCAGTTACCAGTGAAAATTTAAAACTCACTTTCCAACATCACATCATCTGCTGATGATGGGGAAAAAAAAGAAGAAAAAAAGAAGAAGAAGAAGAAGAAAGAATTAAATAAGATAAATAGACGAGAACATTACCCTGCTAGCTTTC
Organism: Carpinus viminea; assembly: GCA_013348765.1. Taxonomy (NCBI): domain Eukaryota; kingdom Viridiplantae; phylum Streptophyta; class Magnoliopsida; order Fagales; family Betulaceae; genus Carpinus; species Carpinus viminea. The sequence goes on along the minus strand of CP054670.1, from coordinate 12,565,263 downwards.
TGGCAAGGTACAAGAAAGGTTTCTCAAAGTTGTAATTGCTCTTTGCAGAAATTTCATAGTACTGAAGATTTTTCTTCCGGTGAAAGGTAACCTGCTTTGCCTTGACCTGCCTGTTTTTGACATCGATCTTGTTACCACACAAAACTATGGGAATGTTGTCACAGACCCTGGTAAAACAGGAACAGAGAAGCCATTTAGAAGACCATTTTTACATAGCAAAAGATAAATACGTTGAGGAAGTAATTAAAGAAAGAGGCAGAAGCAGTACTAGCTGCAACTAATGGCAACTCAAGGAAAAAAAAAAATCATCAATGACTCACCTGCAGAGATCCCGGTGCCATGTTGGTACGTTTTTGTATGTCAAACGAGCAGTGACATCAAACATGATGATAGCGCATTGTCCATGAATACTGAAAATCAAATGGTACAGATAAAAAATGTTAAATATGAACGAATGAAGGGTTGAAACCTTATTTATATATTTGCACCCATAAGAAGCTGCAAATAAAACAGAGTCCCAATGAATCAAAATTCAAATTTGTGAAAGTACATATACCCAGGCACTCTTGGTTAACACAAGATGAAACCCAATTTAGCTATCACATTCTAACAACTAGAAACTGGGTTTTGTACTAATTCAATTATTACACAAAATTAAAAAACAAATGCCATTAATCACAATTATATGCGCTAATTGAATATGGTATAAGGGGCAAATGGAAAACACATACTAGTAACCATCTCGGAGTCCACCAAACTTCTCCTGACCGGCAGTGTCCCAGCAGTTGAACCTGATCTTCCCGTAATTTGTGAAGAAGTCCAGCGGATGAACTTCCACGCCGATTGTGGCTGTACATAGAAACATTCACAATTCCAAAAACAATATTATTATCATCGTCATCGATTTTAACACACACACAAAAATCAGAGACACCGAATTTTAGAAAAGAGAAAGAGATAAAAATAAGGAGTTCATACGCTCATATCTCTTCTCAAACTCTCCGGTAAGGTGCCTTTTAACAAACGTAGTCTTGCCTGCACCGAATCAAAACGCTTTATTCAGGAAAAAAGAGAGAGTAAAAGAGCACTTTTAAGCCTAGAATTCTAAAATTCGCTCCATTTGGTTGCCAAGAAACTGCAGAAGTACATGAAACGAACTATATTCTCGAGAAACAAACAAACAATAATGACGGAAAACATGAGATTCCAGAAGTTTTCCCCGAATTCTTTTTCCATTCCGAAATTTTACCGGCAAGCAAACACCATAGAGAAAGCGAAAAGCGAGTGTGCATTCATACCAGTTCCACCATCGCCGACGATGACGAGCTTGAAGGAAGGGTAATCTACACTCTGCTGAGTCGGAATGGCCTATAAACACAAACAACAATGTCACCAATACGATCACAACAAGAACGAAACCCTAACAACATATATAACGAGAGAGAGAGAGAGAGAGAGAGAGAATCACCATTGTTGAGATGGTGATTGGGTGAGAGATGTTGGTTTTGAAGAGAGCACAGTTGGTAGTGATGGAGGTGAAGGATGTATATATACACGTATAAGCTTTGGACTTTGGAGGGAGAGCTGGACTTTTGTTCGACGCGATTTTCTACGCCGTTGGATGGAATGCCCGCTTAAACTTTAAGCTTCAATTTCAGCCGTCCACTACGGTACGCTACTACTACTTCAATCTTTAATGTGGATAAATAAGATTTTTTTTTTTCTGAGCAAATTAATCATTGCGATAAAATAACAAAAGGACTTAAAAAAGAAAGGGTGAGGAATATCCAACAAATACTTGACAAAAAAAAAAAAAAAGGCATGATAGGACTTTATGGTGCATAAAAATAAAGCTACTAGTGAAATGGGGAATAGATTCAAATAAATTCAGATTGCTCAAAAGATCTTGAAAAAGGTTGTCTTGATAGCGGTATATAATGCGTCCTAAAGATTGGACCGTGACTGTGAACAAATAGAAATGTTCATGTCCTACATAATACTATAACTTTTACTATAAGTTTTTTATAAATTGATATGGTAATTTATATAATACTTAACATTTGTCAATCACCAATATACGAGCTGTCCCATAACAATCTACATGATATTTACCACGTTTATAAACTAACGTAACAATTTACGTAACATGTATCATATTAATTACTAAAACATGAACAGTCACGTGAGAGTTCACATGGTGCTCATTTGCCTAAAATATGAAGTGCTACTTGAATTTATAAAGAAATACAAATACAAATAAATAAATAATTTAAAAAATGTAAAAAAAAAAAGAAAAAAAAAAAAAAAAAGGTGCACCGTCCTCATCAATCCAACTCTTACTCCATAAAGTCCATCCTCATCAGCATCCAGAGCATACGCATCTAAAGAACATATATAAAATATTCCATGTTACTTGAAGAATAATCTACCATGGTCCTGGAGATGGAATATTTTGCTCGTCCTGTCCTTTAGGTCAAATCTAGGGTAGTTGCGTATGCGCAGTTGGGTAAAAACTACAGCGTCAAAATCAATCTATTGCTCAAGTTTACAATAAAAATTCACTCAATTAATAAATGATACATACTTATCTCATTCGAGAAAACTTGATAGTGGCTCGCAAGCTTAGCTCATTTAAAGCCCGATCTACTCGCTTGCCCTATATATACACACACAAATATATATTAATATATTACTAGCTTCTTCTTTTTTCTTTCTTTTTTCTTCAAGTATAATTATATACTATACTCGTACTATAGTAAATTAGTGATACATAGTATACCATATTTATAACTTGCTCACATTATACATATATTATAGTTTCTATTATCTAGTTATATATATAATGATATATTGTTAATTCGCTACCTATATATTATAGTTATATGCTATATTGTATAATATGTCTTATATATTTACATATTATAAATAAATGTTTAGAGTTTGCTTTAAAATTTGGGCATGAACTCTACAAAATTAGACTTTAACTCTACTCAGATCATACATTAAGGAATTTAATAGCCAAGCTCGAGTTGAGCCCAACTCGACTAGAGTAGCATTCTCAACAAACTCGTCCAAACTTCCAATAAGCTAGTCTTGAACATGTATTTTATAACTTGACTTAAATAAACATTTTCATAAACAAGCCAATCTTAAAATCCTAATGTTTGACTCGGCTCGACTCAATTTCAGCCCTAGTTCCAAGTAATCAAAACAATAATGAAGATAAACTAAACTATACCGTCTTAGTTTTACCAATTTTCAAATGTATAGGTGAAATTACTTGTAAATCAAAACTTTATGATCTATTATCAGAATAATAGAAGCTTTCTTAGTACAGCCTACCAATCTTGATGATTAGACATGCACCACCTAACGCCGCCATTTCTAGTATTATAACACGTTTGCAAACCATTTTCCGCCCATGGATTTCGAGCTCTACCTTTCCTCTCTCAAGCTCCATGCCCCTTGATTTTGTGCCATGGCCATATACAGCTCTCAAGCTAGGATGGTCAATTGAGAGAGAAAAGGAAGAAAGAAGAGAAAACTATAATGATAAAAATTTCTATTTAAAAATTGGCAGAATATTAACAAAATTCTTAGATTACAAACAGATTATATCTTTAATTTACTATCAAAAGATTCAAAACTCAACTTTTAAAATCAAAATTAACCCCAAGTACAAAGGAATGTCAAGAAATGTTTTTTTTTTTTTTCCAAAATTGATAATACCCCATGAATCTTGATTAGACACCACCGAACATTGCTTCATAGTTAGCACACATGTTATCATTTCAATTCAAACTAAGGATTGCAGTCGCCTCCAATTTCAAAAATCTAAATCAATTCATTTTGAATGAATGACTTGAATTAAGTCTTTTTGAATTTTTTTTCTTAAAAAATAATAATGGGTGGCGGAACCACCATTTAAAGTAATTGACTACCTTCTTAAGAAGTGATTAACCATCGTTTTACTCTTTGAATGGGTGTTCGACCATCCAAAGGGATGGTTAGGGAGGATGAACTACCCTACCCACTCATAGGGTGGCCGACCACCCCCACGGGGGTGGAGGTGGTCGCACCACTCCTCGAACCATAGGGAGGTGGTCGATTTCACCTCAAGCCATGAGCCATTTTGTTGTCCTTTCTGATAAAGAATAATTTTTCTATTGTTTGAGGTGTTAATATGTAAATCCTTTAAGTTTTTAAATTGTTTTGTCTTTGAAAAAAAATGTTGGATTTTTAGTAAAAAGATTTGTAGTTTGGAGTTGAATTATGTCATGAGCTCTGATTTGTGCTAGGGTGGTGATATGAAGTTTGTTAGGACTTTGGAACGAGATAGATAGGATAAAGATATGACATTTTCAAGTTGTAGAGTTTCTATTCAGAAAACGTTTAAACAGTACAAGGAATGATCGAACGGTTAGAACATTTGACAACCCTCAAGGAACAATCAAACATTTTAAGGGCAGAATGTGCACGTTAGGGGTTTTAGAGCATAGATTAAGGTTTTACATAGCATCTTAGCTAATATTTGAGTATGGACTGGCAAAAATGAGATGTTGACCCTTTGGTAGAGGTTGGATGTGAGAGTTTGAGGTAAATAATCACTCATGGAAATGTCCAAATATGAATATTTTATTTATAAAGTTGCATTTTGGGTATTCATGCCTTTCATAAAAATGTATGGTGTAAGCCTTAATACTTTTAAATATTGATTTACAAATGCATTGATGTTTTGCCCATGAAATATGCTATGTTCTTAACTGGAGTTTATATTGACATAGCGTACCACCATCGGAACTGTGGGGGAAGAATGTGGGTACACACACATTGGTATATGAACTTAACCCTATGTCTAAGGTTTAGTTTAGTGTTAGGTTGCCTTGGATCCAATGGCTAGAGTGACCAATGCAACAATGCACATATGTTGTCATGCCCTGCAATATTTCTAGTGATATGGATCATTCAGGATCAAACTCAGTCGTTAGTGATAGTTACTTATATATCTCGCTCAGGACACCAAAGTCGTACCAAATGTCCTCTAGGCTGTGCAAACCTTATCATGAAGGAAAAAGGACACAAATATAGACTATAGTGGGGGGATGAGTTATGACCTAAAAACTAATTATGAATTCTATATGGTATACTTCGTCAATATGATTTTTTGACTTAAATTGCAATAAGTTATCATTGGATTTATGCCTTAATTGTTTTATAAAATATACTATTTGTCTATGCTGGTATAATTACGGAGATAACGATCATCAGTATACTTTATTCAAAACTCAATGATGTTTCTAAAATGTATGGCCCTAGTTTTATTGACAATTTACTTACTAAATTGTTTTACAGCGGGAGAGGAGGGAAAAGGGGTAGTAGTGCTCACAGGGCAATAAATCATTTATATTGAGACGAAATAGTCTGTCCTCAACTAGTTATTAATCTCAATAGTCTACTTCTGTTCTATTTTATTTTGATATTTGTTGTTATAGGGTAGTACTTCAACTAATTAAAATGGAAGTATTTTATGAATAACATTAGCAGAAATATTTTCCGACGTAGCCCCTAGAAAATCAAGACTAGAATTTCATAGATAGATCTCCACCGTAACCACCAGCCATGAAGAGTTGGAAAACTAGAAAATGTGAACCGGGGAGGCACGTGGGCCATAAGCTTAATTAATCCAAACTCAAAAAATATCACATTGCTGTGCAGACAGATATGTCATAAAATCCAAAACAAAAGCAAAACAATGGTCCAACTCCGCATCCACCAGTTGATACAACCAAAGCTTTAAGTTTGTTAAACATACAAAGGCCAAAGCCAGCAACAATTTAGGGGAAAAAATGGCTCATGGAACTCGCATATTTTGATGAGAAACTCTGACAAAAACAAGAACACCCCAATCTACTCAAATGCGTCATCATCGTCATCAGGAAGGGGCTGACTAGCAGCAGCAGCGAGCTCAGCTTCATGCCTGTGGAAATCACCAACAGAGAAAACAAAGGTTATATATAATAAAACAAACTATTTTTTTTAATAAGTAAACGAGTTTCATCTAGTGAACAAGGAGTATATAAGAGCAAGAGCAAGAAAAGAGAGAACAAAATTCTACAAAATTAGAGATATTGAGAATAGCATTAGTAGCGACCCACTCTAAGAGAGATTTAAGAAAACGTATCAGTAAATCCAAGCTCGTTTTCTTGCAATCATCAAGTCTGATGAGCAGTGTTCCTTTTCCTTTTGAGTTTCTCCCATCAATCTGATGATCAATCCAAACTGATGGGAGAAACTCAAAAGGAAGAACTCCGCTGATCAGACTTGATAAGTTACTCATAATTCAAAAAGGAAAAAAAAAAATAACTGACATCAATTTTAATGCACGAGACCTGGTGGATGAGGTAAAGGAATCTAACAAACTCGAGGATATAACAGAACCACATAAGCACAGCATGCAAAAAGAATAACAGTTATTAAACCAGTTTAATACACAATTCTGGCAGTACCTATATCAACCTGATACAAGAAAATATAGGAACAGAGGAATAAGTAGCATCTACATATCAGTTATAAATATAGAGAAGTTTCTTGCAGAGGAAACACTTATTGACACCACTAAATGTATTGCTTGTTGATAGACACCTCAAAAAGGCATGATTTTCACATGAACACCTAGAACTGACCATGCAGATCACAGTATTACTTGGCCATGCCTTCTTTAACCTAGCACTCCACGTTATCTGTTAGGGAGAGAGAATTTTAGTTATAAGAGAAGGCTTACTGTTGTTGGGCAGCCAAGTCGATTTGCACTTCTGGGGGAGCCAGGGCAGGAGATTCGACAAAATGCAGATTAGCGTCCCTATAACAACAAGCACATTGCACAGTAAATACTTGAATTCTGCAGAATTATCAAGAGCACTGAAAGTAACAGGGAAAAAAGCTTCTCTATCAGAAATTAATGGGTCTTTACCCTGCAAGCTTCCTGGCAAGGTATAAGAAAGGCTTCTCGAAGTTATAATTGCTCTTAGCTGATATCTCGTAGTACTGCAAATTCTTCTTCCGGTGGAAAGTAACCTGCTTTGCCTTCACCTGCCTGTTCTTCACATCAACCTTGTTTCCACAAAGAACAATTGGGATGTTTTCACACACCCTGAAAAATGACAACATAGGAAGTGGCTGTGAGACCCAATAAAAGCAAAGGAACTCAAACCTAACAAGATACTATTCAGGGTTTCTGAACAGGCCTGCAAAGATCCCGGTGCCACGTTGGAACGTTCTTGTATGTCAGCCGGGCAGTAACATCAAACATGATAATTGCACATTGCCCATGAATGCTGCAAAATGAACATGACGTTTAAAACATCATCTGAAATAGGCTAAACTAAACGTCTATGATTTCTGAGAGTTTATGGTCCGAAGTGAAATTATCAAGCAACAAAAACAAAGAGGAAAAAACAACATTTTTTTCCTGAGAAGTTAACCCAGTCCACAAAATTAAAATTAGTTCAGAACTTATTGAGGATACCACCATAATATGTTTATAAAAAAACTTTACTTCAAACACAGACCTCTAAATTTTCCTTCCCTCAAGAAGTAGCAAATAATTATTAAGGAAAATGAACTGTGATTTGGTGTTGGTGGTGGTTATTTGGAGCGTACAAAGTGGGGGTGCGGGTTCAAAAACTACACATAAGAAGCATGAAGCAAACCATGTTTGCATTTAATCATCTGCATAATAGTTTCCATGAAGTTCAAGAATTTCGTTTAAATATAAAAAGCTCAAAAACCACACCAATTCCTCAATTCCTTAAGTTACTTAATACTTGATTAAAAAACAAAACAAACAAAACATAACAGATTGCCATATATAAATCTCAAAAGGGCAAAAGGATCTAACCACTATTACACATGAATCTCTGCATATAAGCATTTACATACAAACACTAAATATGGTACAGCTAGAAGGTAATGGTGCGCTAAATATGGCTACAACTTAATTTGAATAATAAGTTAGATATAAAGAATTGCCCACAATTATTCTGCAAATCACTCACTAGTATCCATCTCGAAGACCACCAAACTTCTCTTGCCCAGCCGTGTCCCAGCAGTAGAATCGAATTTTCCCACAGTTGGTGAAAAAGTCCAAAGGATGGACTTCCACACCAATAGTTGCTGTACATGAGTTGAAAGATCAAGAATGAGATCAGTCCCAGATACCAATTTCAATCAACAAACCAAAAGAACAAAGTTCAAGCTTTTTTCCTTTTTATTTTTAGCATCAAACAAGAGTAAATTTGCTCTAAACGCGAGGTTTTACTACTTCCTTAATACCACGGACACGGTAACGACAAGAAAGATATCAAAGATCAAAATCCAACAGATAAAATCTAAATTCATCAAACTTACGTTCGTATTTTTTCTCAAACTCCCCAGTCAGATGCCTTTTAACAAATGTTGTTTTTCCTGCATTGTTCAAACAATTAAAATCCAAATAAGCAAAACGTCCAGTACTAGAAGCCAACCGCTTCAACAATCAAATTTGATGAGTTCCCAAATAATAACAAAACCAAAGAATTAATTTATCACAAATCAACCCAACTGCACGAAATAGAATACCAAAGAATATCATTCACTTTTTTTCCTTCAAGTTTTAGTTTCACAATAAAGATTTTTTCTTGGGACTATTTTCAAACAAACAGAGTATAAACGGCAAGAGACCCCTAGAACGAAAGCAAAAAGATAACTACGGCTCAGCCAAGCTTAATTGAAATCCACTGTTCAATAAACTGATCTTTTTTTTTCCCTATCCTAAATTTTCCCAGTAACCAAACAGATCTTGAAAGAATGAATCAGTACACCAAATAAAACTTACCGGTTCCACCATCGCCGACAATCACAAGCTTAAAGCTCGGGTAATCGACGGTCTGTTGGTTCGGCAAAGCCTACAATACAAAACCAAAAGATCAAACGCCCAAAAACATATCAGAATCAAAATGCCAAACAAACGTCGAAGATCAAAGAAAATAAACCGAAAATTTTGAAAGATTATGCGAGAAAGAGAGCTGCATACCATATTTCGGTATGAGGGTGTGGCGCAGAGAGCGAAAGATACAGAGAGAGCGAGCGTGAGAGATTTGTGAGGGTTTTATATAGGAGAGCTGCTGGAGAGGCCCTAGTGTTTCCCAGGCAGCTTCAAACTGACGCAGCTCTCTCAGCCGTCCGATCTAAGGACTCGTGGAGTTAGGAAGATCGCGTGTGGCCGACTGATCAGACATTTGAACTTTGACAGAAATAATAAAATAATAAAAATAATAATAAAATCTTACGTTTTGGACTTTATTTGAGGGTTTGGGCTGCCCCATCTGGGGACCTATTAACGTCCAAGTCTATTAGTCTATAGTCCGTTATGAGTTTCTTTAGAGTTTGTTTTGAGTTCAAGTCTAGTTATGAGTTTTTTTTTTAGAATTTGTTTGAGTTTATGTTTGAAAGGTTTAAAAGTACGTTTAATACTTAAAAAATAAAGTCTTCATGAAATAGTTTAATCAACTGTGAACCACACCTTTTGAAGCAGAGATCATTAGTTCGAATCATTCATCTTCTTTCTCTTGTGTAAATATGTCAAAAAAAAAAAATACTTGTTTAGTAAAAAAATTGACAATCTTCACAAATCGTCAAGGGAAGGGAATGAGAGATTCAAACTAGTGACATTCAGTTCATTAGGTGTGATGCACAGCCGATTGAGTTATCCCTTAAGAATCACGTTGCATTACTTGGGCATGCTCCTTTGTAGGTCAAGGGTTTAATTTATATATTGGATTTGGGTGGAAAGGTTTTTTTTTTTTTTTTTTGGCAGGGGGTCGTTTTTCTTTGACAACTCCGGTAGAGATGGAGGTATTTGACCCTCAAAATGGATTTACATTTTAGATCATTTGAGTCCTGCTTCTTTTCTACTTAATATTGGAAAATAGGATTACAAGGAAACAAAATACAAGAAGGGGAAAGATAAAACAAACAAACAAATAAACTGAAAATGGGCCATAAAATGGCCGACCCAATATTTTTTTGAAGACAAAATCTAAAGTAAGAAAGAGGAAAATGATGAAGGAAAATAAATAAATAAATAAATAAAGAATAGAGAAAGGAATGAGGGAGGGGAGGAGGAGGAAGGAAACAACCCATTCCTCCTTCCCCAACTCTCACAAACGAGGCGGAGGAGGGTCTCAGGGGAAGAGGAAGGAAGCCTTTTCTCGCAAAGGAAAACATAGAGTTTCTCTCACTAGAAAGATATAGAAAGAAGCGGATTCCGAAAATCCTTTTTCCTTAATTAATATCCTTGTTCTTCCTTATGAGTGGTGAATGACACTTGTTGATATCTAGAGCATATTATAGATGACAGGTTGAATGTGTTTTTTGTAGGGATTGTATGGAGAGCATAGAGCACTTGTTCTTTGAGTGTTGGTTTGGCAGAGACATTGGCTTCACTTAATGGAGTTGTTTTCCAATGGCCTAAAATTGTAGCAAGATTTGATTGAAGAAAAAAAAAATTGATATAAAAAGGTTAAAATTTTATTTTGTAGTAACTTTTTTATTTAAATAATAATAAAAAATTATTAATGTGATGTAAAAAGTAAGAATATTAGGAGTTAAATTTAAAATGAATAGTATGCGACATTTTTTGGTCCATTACCAAACAACCCCGATAAAAAAAAGCATGTTGTCTTTCCCTCCATATTCTTCACATTAATATCAAGCATCGAGATAAAGGCACGAAAAGGAAATAATTTAAGGGCCGTTATTTGCAAACCCTCTTTGGATGCGATCAAATGCATTTTACGGTCAAGATTTTGTTTGGTGGCTCGTTTAAAAGTAAAAGGGACAATTTCACTATTACACTTTAACCACTTTTGGCTTTTTCTAATTTCAAAAACTCTCACTTTTATTGAACTTTCAAACACTTACCCCATCCGTACAAATTAGGTACAAATTCTTAAAGACAAAAATCCTATTTTTATTTTAAAAAATTTTAAAAAATATCTGAAGTTGAAATTTTATACAAAATTAAAATTCACTATTTTAAATGTCAACTTCAAAATGTTTTTTTATTTTTTAAAAATGAAAATAGATGGAGGTAAGTGATAATTTTGAAAGTTCAAATATTCTCCATGGGGCAATATATACAGTATTAGGAAATCAAATATAATTTTAAGTGAAGTTGAACTTTTCCTTCAACTATATCAAGTATATATAACATCCGTTTTACCAATTTATTTTGATAAAGTACATGGCACTCAATATGATCATACCACTATAAACTATCCTCACATTATTTTTCGAATTTGTGCTCTAAAAACCCAATATTGCTTCATTAGAAACAAAATTACTCATATATATATAGCATGACCAAATATCCAATATATCCGACCCGGACCCATCTTGCATGTATATATATATATATATATATATATATATAATAATTCATGGCCCTCCTCACATGAGTCGACGTGGGTTACGAACGCTCAACAGCTTCACGTCATCGAGAACCGGTCCACAGAGAGAGGAAAAGTCATCGCTTCTCATGGTGTAAAATGTGCTGAGGAACATGACACGTGTTCGCGGAGAAACCGCCACGAACTTGAGCACGGCGCGCTTGAACCCGCCTTTGCCCTTGGACTCGTACGGCACTTTGACGGTGTTCCGGCCGGCGAATGCCTCGACGATCATGGAGCCCTCGCAGGAGTTGCTGGCGTCCCCGACGGCGAAAGAGAGGATGTAGGTTTTTCCAGGGATGGTCCGGGCTACCTGAGCAATAGCGCTTTCTTTTCCGGCGACAAGTTCGACGGCTCGTTTTCCTCCCGGGACGGAGAAGTGGTTGGAGTCTATGTACTTGACGGCTTTGAGGGACTCGACCATCCAGCCGGGTAGTGGAGAGTGGTCGTCTTCGATGTTGGGTGGGATAAGGACGCCCCATGAGGTGTTGGGGAACACATATGGTCCTTCTTCGAAATCCCCATTCTTCAATAAGTTCTCTGCACAACAATTTCAACCTCAAAATAACTCCAATTTCTCCCAAATAAATATATATATACATTAATTCTATAACCCACATAAAAGTGATTAAATTTTCACTTTCATTTTTATTAATTTGGTCAAAGATCCTTGTCCAAATTTAAAAATTTTGTTATTATATCCTTCTCTAAATTTCTAAATTTTGTTGGAAAGAGAGGGTCGTTCGTTTGAACAGTAAATGATCCATTTGAGGGGAGTTGTTCGTTTGAACAATGTTGTATTATTTAAACGACCATTCATTCTTAGAGTGATCATTTTACCATTAAAATGACACTTGGTAGAGGAGAGTCATTTTAATAAAAGACCATATAAACAAATGTCCCTAACTCTTAAGGTTTTTGTAGTGTATTTATGGTGTGACAAATAATCATAATATCAATTGAGGACTTGTTTTAGGTCCAAGGTATCCTATAATTTATAATTTAATGAAATAGAATTCTTCCCATTTCAAAAAGTAAAATAGAAATGAATTATTTCATAGTCAAAAGTTTCATTGTATCATGTCATTTAAACATATACGCCATTTCGTCTATAAAATCTAATTTAAGTAGATTTTCAAATGTTTATAGAATGTCAAAAACATTCCGTAGATTTTCAAAAATAGAAATTTTCAGCAGTTTTTCGTCATCTAGACGTCACAGATTTAGAGAATTCTGACAATTTATATGCCCTAATAAATTTTAGATTTTGAACAAACCTATCAACTTGTCAGAACAAATGGATCCGGGTTTTCAGGCGTCTAATTAACTCAACCGTTTAAAATGTCAGCCAAGCCCTGATGCCTGATTAATTGGAGCATCTTTTACCTTCTCCCCACAGCGACAACACGGCGAATAACATTAACTGCAAATACCATGGCGGGAAAAACAGCTACCTAACTCCCAAAAAGGTAAAAATAAACGACAGGAAAAGAGGTGGTCCTGTTGGCCCTACATGACCTCGACGCATGCTCATATTGCCCCAAATCAAGGCAAAATTCAACGCAGAAATGGGCTTTTTCTGCCTTCTTGGGGTCCATGTCTATAAAATTGTTTTTTCTCCTTGTCTGGCCTTCTTCCAATTATATGAGAGCTTAGGCTATGTTCATCATTCACCTTAAAAAATTGAAAGTGGCGTGAAATTGTAACAAATTTGATTAATGTGATGTAAAAAGTAAAAATATTGAGAGAAGAATAGTATAAGACCATTTTTAAAGCCGTTGGCAAACAGAGTCTATATGTGCGCAACATGATTCTAGATGATAAAATTTGTATTAGCGTGATAGATTTAGCACGTAAAAGCAATGAATATAAATATAAGATGGAAGAACTTACTGTTGGTTGCTCTAGGAGGATAGAGAGCTTTAATGGCGACAGAATCAATGAGTGGACCGCAGGCCGGATCCTCCTCCACACCCGGATTATGAATAACAATTTCGGCAAATTCAAGCTCGGCCTGGAACGCCCACGCATACGAGTCCCACCCGTTGCTGCTATACATAGTCTGCATCGGCAGCACGCCGGAATCAGGCGCCACCGATATGTTGAGCGTCTCCTCTTGAGCGCAGGTGCGAGCCGCGCTGAAAGTGAGGGAGTAGTAGCCCCTTGACCACTTTCATGCGTTGCTTGATCGATGCCTCGTTCCCGAGCCTGACGGCGAACGCTCCCTCCGGCACCACCAGCAGCATGTCGCCTTGCTTTTGGCCGGATTTTATGTACTCTACGAAGCCGGAGACCTCCCATTCTGGTATGGCATAGCGGCCCATCACCACCGTGCCGTTCATGTCAGATTGCTTCGGGGCAAACTCGAAGTTCCCATTGCGTACTAATCCTGCATGAGTTTGATGAAAAAACATGGGATTCAATTCAACAAATCATATGCTACAGCATACACAAAGCACAGCCTATATGCTATTTGTTGGGAGATTATTACAAGAATCATGGGGAACAGCAAAGGAAAGTACAAGAATACCTTGAAAATGTCAAGATTTGTGAGAATTTGAGCATTTCTTTGAGAATTTTGGCTCAAACCTTTTTTCCTTTGATGGGTGGCGACCATTTGTAATTGTTTGATTGGGGTGGAGTGTTTCATTGTTATTTGTAATTGTTTGGTTGGGGTGGAGTGTTTCATTGTTTGAGATAAAGAATTTAGTTTCAGCTTTCTTGTTGGTGTAATGGTGAGTAGAGTGTTTTTTTTTTGAAGAAGTGAGTAGAGCGTTTTGAATGAAAATTTTATTCATAAAAAAAATAAAAATAAAAATAAAAAATGTTGGGTTCCTACAATATATTTACAAATTTACAAACATAAATAAACTTACTTTTATTGTGATTGAGATAATAATTATCACTTAGAGTCAATTTAAAGATGTATATAATAAAATAAAGAAAAATGTTTATTTCTATTGTCCAATATATATATATACCAATTATAAATTTAAAACTTATTTCACTTTATATCAAATCAATCAATTCATTTTTCAATTTAATCTTTGCCCAACTCACCAGTCACCCACAAGTCTCAACAAATTTAAGCAAAGGTAACAAAATTGACTAGTTACTTTTGGCCGAAGAGAAAGGACCTAAAAGGTAGTTGGATTCACTTTATTTTTAAATTTTTTTCTTCAAATCAATTTTAATATTCTCACCTTTTACATTAAATTAACCAATTTTTATTAATGTTCAAATAAAAAAATCATTATAAAATAATTTTTTTTTTACTTTTTTACATAAAATATTTTTATTTTTTTCTCATATAGTACCGTTTCACTTCTAAATTTTATTCCATTGCCGAACATACCCTTAGATGGTATCTGGTGTGTGGGTTTTTTATTTTTATTTTTTTAAAGTGATATTCATGTGGGTATTAATGATAAAGAATTCACCATCACGTGGGCTACCGACACATTAACCATCATTAAAGGATTGCTTTCTTGGATGTCAGAACATTCAGAAACAAGAAATATGTACATGCAGTCAGCAAAAAACCAATGAGCAACTACAGCAAAAAGCAGCATTAGATTAATTAGTGGCCATGAAAGTGACCTCTCAAGCCCTGAGAAAACTCATGACATAAATTCACTCCTATCTCCAAGCTAAAATCTTTAGCTTCGACACTCTGCAAATCTGCCTTAAAAACCTTGAAACCTCTATTATATAAGTCCATTTTGGAGCAGAAATGCTAAAGAAAGTAGTCTGAATTCTGAATTCTGAAATCTCAACAAGCAACTTCTTTGAAAAACAATATAGCCTAAGAAATCATCATATATACACACACATATATATATGAATCTATCATGTGCGTGGAAAACTGCATAAACGACTTACCGTCGGTGAAGGAGAAGGCGAGGTGGCAGGTAGCACACAGAAGCACCGACAACAAGACGACCCCTCGCATGGCGAAGCTGTGTGTAATTTTTGGTGAGAGAGATGAGAGACGGTGTTGAAGACCGAGAGGAAAACAGGGTGAGGATTCCCTTATATGCATGACAGCCTACAAAAAGGGTCTTGGATTACGTTGAAATATCGAACTTTGCCATTTCTTGAGTCGTTATCTTCACGTGGGGGGTTCCTGATAACGAATTTGCCCCTTTTTTTCTTTTTATTTATTTATAGTAATATGACTAAAAGATCGGGACGTGGATCAATATTGAAGACAAAACCTGTTGAATGTCACATGGTTTTCTTTTCCCTAAGTTGTTACACAACCTTGCAAGGCCACGACATTACTTTTGTTATGGATTGAGGTGACATATTTTAAGTAATTAATATTTTTTTAAGTTATTTAAAATAGGTGTAATTATTAAGTATAAAGAATAGTGTTACTTTATAATTAAGCTTTTTGATGATTTGATAATGGTAAGAAAATTTCTCAATCATAAAAATTGATTTTCTCGTGTTTTAATTAATAAAAAATTGGAGGAATTATGATGATGATGATTTATTTTAGATAATAATTTCAATCAAATCGTGATGTAAAGAGGTTGTTTTGCACCTTTCAATTGGAAGTAGGCATTTTAGCTTGAAACATCAAAAAATAATATGATATTTCATACTAAATAATTTTTCTTCTATTGACAAAATACTCATAAATAAAATCACTCGAGTCACTGTTTTTGCTAGTTTTGAAGGTTCTGGTGTTGAGGGCTCAAAAGGTGAGTGTAGGGTTTGATGGTAGCCTTGGTAGGCATTGGGTTATAACAAATAGAAAAATTTATGAGATCAATTAAAATTAACGATACAATGCTTTCATCTCCATTGTATTTAATGTTTTTACTTTGATGTGTTAAATCTCTATTAAATGCTGTAAAATGAGTTTTACATCATATCCTAATAGAATGAGCTCTCGTTAGATTTTATGTTAGATGTAATAAAGCAAAATCTTGACGTAAAATAGATGAAACATATTTCCCAAGGTTGCCTATTAGAAAGAAATAATGAAATAAAATCAAGATTGCCTAAAGTTTTGGCGTGGAATGTGGGTGTGATGTATGATGTGGGATTGAACCTTCTAAATAATTATGAGAATGTGATTATGGATTACTTAAGTAGCTTATAGTAATTAATGATGGCCACGTGGAACTTAAAAATATTTGTCTTTAGATTAACTATCTACAAGGAATCGGTGACAAATATTGGGGGATTTTCAATTAGATGATTATAATTGTTGGGCTTGGAAGCATTCTAATATATAGAAACACACCCATGTGCACTTGATATAGAGAATTTCAGCAACTTATGATCTAAACTTCCTGCATGTTATTATATATTTATTTTAATTTTTATAATATATGATTAGTGTATGATATATGATTTGTTCAGATTTCATAATCTTTTTGATTGTTGGGATATTTAATTAACCTATCCATAATCAAGATTCTTTATATAAAGTATGACATTTTTTTTTGGTTCTAATTTGGTTGAATGAAATTTCTAAAACTCAATCTATGATCGACACATGTCCTTAGAGGCTAGAGCGTGATTCTGACGTATATTTTGGAAAAACTTTACAAAAAATACTCTTTGAACTTCCAAACATTTTGAAAATATTCCCTTAATATTAAAAAACTTTTTCAATTTAGGGTATCGAACTTTTAATTTTTTTCAATGTCCCATTCTGTTAAAATTTTTCGTTAAATCTTATTAAAATTCCCAAAATACCATTTTTATAATAAAAAATTACAAAAATTTAGGCGTAAATATTTTTGTAAATTCCGTAAAATCTTGACCAATTAAGAAAAATGCATGTCAAAATGTATGAAAATTCATGGGAGTTTTGTGAAGTTTTCCTTATTTTTTAATAGAGTTATCATGTAAAAACATATGTCAATTTAATATATTAAGTTGAATAATTTTCTCGGACTCAATTTATAAGTCTTATTTTTATTATTTATTTATTTTGAATATAAAAGCATAAGGATATTATGAGGATTAAAGATCACACGATATTTCCTGCCAACTGACCCTACCTTCGGGGTTCTTTCATTAAAACTCTGGATTTTGGTCTAGTACTAAAATTAATATATAGATCAGATGGTTTGAACCAGAACCATATGAAATTTAATAGTTATCCAATTTCATCTAAGGATGTTGGCCGTACATCATGGGTTTGAAGAGAATGACTTGTCATAAACTAGCTTTATTTTCTGTCCCAAATTTCATCTGAAAAAATTTGCCATAAGTAGCTGTGTTAGAATATCAATTAAAAAAATTAAATTAATAATTTTATAACTTTAATTTTTTTAAATAAGTAATGATTTAGTATGGTATTAGAATTACGTTTTGAGTTCAAATACTATCTATTTTATTCACCATATATTTCAATTAAATATTCTACATATTATGTATCACTTACTATGTCAGGACTTAAAGAAATTGTAGATTTTAAAATTATGTACATTAAGGTCATTCATTGCATCGAAGGGCTTAGAAAATGTTACCTATTAAAAACGTGGCATGATACTGAGGCAGTTAAAAATAATTTTCCTCCTAAAAGGCTTATTCTTCCGTTTTGAATAGATGTCTTTATAAAACTAAAAAACAGGTTTTTGGCTCAAAGCATATTTATAATGAAAAGCTTAAGAACCTGATGAAAACATATTTAATTCTCATTGATAACACTATACCTTTTAAATACATATCATTTTTTAAATTGTTCAATATATAGAACGGTCAGGATTCATATAGTTGAAATAATGTTATTAATTAAATAATTAAATAAATATTTTTTATAAACTAAAAATTTTTAGAATAAAATAATAATTTATGAGAATTTGTAGAAGATACCGTTTCTCCATCCAAGGGGAAGGTGCCTCTCCATTCTCTTGTGTCAGGTGAGTGCATATGAACAAAAAAAAAGCCAGACGCCGCAGATGGATGAGATATGAGTCACTCCAGTCCGCGGTTATCCTAATTCCTATGCACAGGTATAATATAAAATTCATTTCCCTTATTTTTTTTAATATATTTATCGAAAAAGACATTTTTCAATTAAATTAATGGATAATTTTACTTTGAGAATAACTTCAACGTGGATGGTACACACCACTAAATGAGTGGCAAGCATAAAGTAAATTAGAGCAAATTAAAAGAATATATTGAATACATAAGATTATACCAAATCCAATGTATGAAACCATTCTATCTCCTTATTTCTCACTCAGCTTTTCTCACGCAAACACTAAACCCATTTTTTTTCATGCAAACGTCCAGCCCACCGCTCAGAGTGAGATGCCATGCCACGCCTAGCCTATACCCTCAATGAAATAATTAGACTTCAAATTTTGGGTGACAAAATTCTTAAATGTTTACTTTCTACCTCTAAATTTTAGTTTTGAATTTAAAAATGAATTTTGAGATATTAGAATCCGATTTTGAGGCATTAGAATCTGATTTTGAGGTGGGTTACGACGGATTCTGGTGGGTTTTGAGGCGGGCATGGTGAAACCCACGACTGAGGTGGTCAGCGAGCCACCCCAAATCCGGTTGGGGTCGATGGAGGTGGTCTGAGGTGCGGCGCTGGCTTTCGGCGGAGGCAAGTGGTGGTTCAAATGTCTGTGAGATAAATAATCCAGTGTTTTGCTCACATATATTTTTCTTGTAATTTTCTTTCAATGATGATATATCAAACTTTGAGTGGATTGCAAACAATTAACCATACAGAAGACGCTTTCTTTTACTTTATACCATTGAATTTCTATACAATTTGAGAAACCCTCAAACTTCAAAACCTCTTGATTTGAACCTCTGAACTTTCAAGTGCATTTAATTTGAATCAATTCGTTAGATTTTAAACGTTAAAAGTGAGATAATGACGTTTATACTTAAATTTTTTTTTTTTAAAAAAATCAAATTATCCTTAATTCCAAATTAAAAAATAAAGTTAAAAAAATATAGATATTTTGGTCTTTTTAAGGGTTAATTAGGGAAGTTAACAGCTAAATTTGATAGAGAAGTTAAAATTGACTGCAATTGAAAGTTCAAGGGTCTAAATTGAGAAGTTTTGAAGTTTGAAAACTTCTCAAATTGCGTGATAATTCATGGGTTTAAAGCGAAGTTACCACTTAAATTAAATTTGGTGCATATTCCATACTTTACTACAATAGTTTTTTTGCTCAAGTGAAGGGAAATTGGAGTATGGAGGAGAAGGAAATTTTAACTAGTGAATCTTCGCTTTATTATGTATGATTTACAATTGATTGAGTTATCTCTCAAATACCATTGTTTACCATATTAGTAAGTTTTCAAAGTACAAAAATGAATTTGTCACCACAAAAAAATTTACGTGATTTACAATAATTAATCTTCTATGAAAATCCGTGTATGAAATGTTAGTGGAAATCCCACATCTAGAAGTTTGTTCTTTTTGTTGGCACAAAAGCAAAAGTCCATATGATTTTATTTTTATTTTTATTTATCAATAAAAGCAGGATTTTTTGAATTTCTTTATTGATTTCATCGTTTTAATTAGTAAAACGAGAGTTAGGATAGGCTGATAGGCTGTTGAGCTACAATGGATCCTATTTATTTATTTATAATAAAAAAGGATAGATTGACGAAACCAATTGTGACTATCTTATCTGAGTGTGATCATAGTAACATCTATCCGTTAGGAGCCGCACAGGAAGAGCCTAAACGGTGAGAATCACAAGCGTTTCTTTAAGTTCGATTGAACCATAACCTAACCTAGTCTCACCAAGGCATCAACGAGAATCCAAGGTGGCTATTACTAAATAGCCCAATTTAACATATTTAGAGTTTGTTTGTTAATGAGTTTTATATATGTGTGTGTATATATATATATATTGTGTTTTGAATTTTATTTTTCGTTAATGTTTTTGTTTTAAAGATAGAAATAAAAGACCAAAAAATGGAAAATACAAGGACTATTCTGCTGGGACCAGGAATTTAGAATCTCTCCATTTTATTTTCTACTATTCATATTAAATTTTACATATTTTATAGTGCATATTTTTTCACACAATTAATATAGTTTATGTTAATTAAAATGTTTAGATGACATGATAGTAATTAGTATGATACCATATACACAATTAAAAATAATAAAACAAAATATAAATAATCAAATGAATTCGATTTGGAGCCGCTAAAGGTAGACATCATGCTCCCAATTTGGAACTCAACCAAAGTTTGATGACGATTGACCCAAAAAATTAATAATTAAATTCCTTGATAAATAAAATTAATTCCCTTTTCTTTAATTACGATTAAGACTAATCATAGGATTATTGATGGGACATCAAAAAACACATCTTTTAATTATTTATTTATATATGTATATATACACACACAATTATATATTATTAAGATTTCATGTCAAATATATATATATATATATATATATATATATATATATTATTAAGATTTGCAAGTGAAAAAAGTCCAAGAAACATATCACGGGGAATGTGGGGCAGTGATGGCTCAGAGGAGCTGCAAGAGGGGGGGCAATGGGGATACTGAGAATCTTAGCCGACCTAATCCTGTAGGGCAGCCCCACGGTCCTGGGCTTTCCTCCCCTTTCCCATGTGGGTCTGTAGCCTCTTTTAAAAATATTGCTTCCGGCGGGCCGACTTTCAATCTCACCCACATCCTCCTCCGTCGACTGCATGTGGGCGACCGAGCTTCTGCCAGATATCAAGGACCCCGTGTCATTTTATATATATATATATTTTTAGTCTCGATCTCTATGGCCCAAAATTATCATAAACCCACCTACCAAATTACTCCTTTGTCCTAATTGGAATTTTTTTCCTTGCAACTTTTTATTTGTTTGCATGTGTGTACTAGGATAAGAACAGCAAATTAATGATTTGCAAACTATAAATTTTATTATGATCGCTTGTAAATTTATGTAGCAGTTTACATGTTAAAGTCATCTCTTTTAGTTTTTAAAAGATGGTTGATTTACCAACTTCAAACAAATCTTTAGTATTAGGGCGTGAGTTCGCAATGAAGAATCACTCACACAAACATAATTAGTTTTAGTTATTTTGAGTTTTATTGATATTTTGGTAAGCGCATACAGTTGTTACTGTCTATTATGGTTATGTTCAAATACAGTTGGTCTCATACTCCTACCCATTTGATTTTTGATTTTTTCAATGGTTTGTGTTCTTCTTTGTGTTTGAATTTTATGAGTGAAATGAATATGACACATCAGATACATGGGATTCAGCAGAAGAAGGTGGAGATTCACTTTTAGGGTTGATTTGTATGGATGTGAAATGGACGTATTTGATGCATGGACCATGGTTTTGGCACTTCCTTCTCCTTCTCACCTCTTCACACTTCAAACTAACTTTGCATTGAAAGGAATGAGTGAAAGCATCCAAGGAAAACCTTTGTTGACTAATAATAATACCAGAAAAATAAATAAAATAAAATAAAATAATTGAAAAACAAATAATAATAATTAATAATTTAAAAAGAAAAAGTGATTAGAGTGTCAAGTTGAGAAGAGGCTGAGAGAAGGTGAAGAAACAGTTGAGGGTTTGAGTTAATTAGTTGGCATTTCCATGGGGTTTGATCATTGATGGAAAGAGACAAGGCAACCGACGTAGTTGTTACCTTGGACTGATACGGCCACCGATCTATCCCACTTGGCTACCTTTAAATGGACTTGTCTCATGCTATAACATAGCATGCATTTCCATACATAGGATGACAACATCATTCGGACCGACTTCTGTCGAACACAATCGATTTTTGGACAACTGGATTGGTGATGGAATTTTGCAAAGAGTAATTATAGAAGGAAGACGTGAATTAAAACTACTATTGGATTGGATACATTACGATGATAAAGTCAATAAATTGATCAAAAATGCTATTTTGCATTATACGGTCATTCTCCCATCATACTTCACTGACGTGACATACTCAATCCACCCATGACTTATTAGAGCATCTCTAACAGATGCTTTAAAGTAGTCATTTTGTTAAATTTAGTAGTTTTTGTTTCATTTTCTCCCTCCAGCAAAAGCTTTACTTTGAAAGCTCACCCAAAATATGGTACAGTGAACTTTCATATATGAAAGTTCACTGCAGCCCTTGTTAACAATTTTTTATTGTTTTTTCTCTCTCTCCCTCTTTCTCTTGCTCGTCTTCTTCCCCTCCGCCCGACAACATCAACCCAGATGGAGATGCCAACAGGTTTGAAACTGAAGACGAGTCTGATTTAGACGCCGACGCCGACAAGTTTCTACTCAACCCAGATGGAGACGCCAACGAGTCCGATTTGAAACCCAGATGGAGATGCCAACAAGTCCGATTTGAAACCCATATGGGTTTCTGCTGAACTTGGTTCGGCGATCCCCTTGGCTCGAACCCCGTTGGTGTTGTCGGCGATCCCCCTTGGTTCGGCTTGAAGAAAATGAAGAGAAGAGGAAGAGAGATGGGGAAGAAGATGTGCGGGTGAGAGAAATGGGGAAGAAAATGAAAAGATAAAAAATAATAAAATAATATTAAAAAATGATATTTAATTAAAAGAGATGGTTAAAATAGATGATCTATTAGAGTGTGTAGTGAAAAACTAATAGCTAAAATGAAAAAATGTGAATAGTGAGTGACTAAAATAGCCACTCCTACTGGAGATACTCTTATGAGTGGTTATTAGATGCTTGTCACGTGACGAGCTTATAAGTGTATGATTATTTCCATGTTGTGGGGTGTTTGTACCAACAATTGCCACACTTAGATTTTATCAACTTTTGATTCTAATTTGTGTTCTATTTGCAAAATATGTTTGGTTTACGCTACCAAATTTATAAATAGACAAGTAGTTGAATTATTATGCGATGAGAGAATTAAACCAATGAATCTTTTTACATTACACTATGGCATTATTGTTAGTAGTTTTGGTTTATATTTTGTGCTCAGTTTATACAGAATATAAGTTGAGAATGCTACACGTCTTCAATTATTGGCGTAATAATCCCATCTTGCATTCTATGCACACAAAACATAGGACGCAAGCAGATTCCATCCCTACACCGGCTCATCCCCCAAAGATTGGCCCTAAAAATGTCCTAATAGTATGTATTCTCTATCCATTTGTAACTTCTAAAAAAAGAAAGAAAAAAGCCTCCATTTAATTCCAGAAACGATGATTGACAAGAGATTGAAATTCTCTGTCCTCATTTAATTCCAGAAAAGCAACTACACGTACATGCATTGAATCTTCAGTCAGATTTCAGGTTGAGATGGTTGTTTTCAATTAACATGGTGATGCAACCCGACTTCTCTCAATCATACAAAAATGGACATCCTAACAACTCAAACCATCACTTCAACTTCATATAGTGTGTATATATATATCTATACCAATAATCTAAAATTTCAACAAAAATCAACGCAATGTTTCGTTCCTTTTTGTTTAATGTAATAAAGGGTGAAAACAGTCTCACAAAAATAGACACCAAACCGAAGCCGAGCCAAGTCGTGAGTCATATTCAAGCGACTAACATCGGCTCGAATTAAGGCGGATTTTGCCTAGCCCTACCCAAGAGGCAAAGAGGAAGATGGCCAATAATTGCTAGAAGGCTCCTCCATTAAACACACAGGGCTGATGGTATCACATTCACATGGAATGTCCAACACTAGTAGATAAAACTCCACGAGGCCTGCTTATCCTCAACTCTGCAATATCAGGCTGAAAATGCTTCATCTCAATTTCTGGCCATCTTTCAGTCATTTTCCCCTCTGCCTAGCTTCATGCTTGTAGGTCCTAATTACATGGACTGCATTTCTCCTTCCAATTTGACAAAAATGTACAAAGTTATGGGAACAACCAGCTCTTTCTTTAATGATGCTCGTGTTATTATAGTTTTTAGGGTTAAATGCATTTCCAAGTACCTATGATTTACGCTAGAATCAAATAGCCACTTCGACTTTCAAAAATGTCACAGATAGTACTTAAAGTTAAATGTCACTTGGTACTTTGTCATGATTCTGTTACTTTTTTTATGGAACTCCACATAACTCTTACACATGGACTAGTACCTGTAGTTTCAAGACAATATGTGGACTAGTACTTGTGTTTTTGCGTACTATGTCATATTAAAACACATATATTGAAAATACATTTAACCCTATTTTTATTATATTTTTTTACAAATTGAGATGACAATTCATAATTAATAAAATGATTAAGAGTAAATATCAACAGTCAATCATTAACTATGAACTTTATTTTGTTACTTATAAACTGTCACGTCACTTTATAAAAATTTAACCTCAA
The DNA here is from genome assembly GCA_013348765.1 of Carpinus viminea. Classification (NCBI taxonomy): domain Eukaryota; kingdom Viridiplantae; phylum Streptophyta; class Magnoliopsida; order Fagales; family Betulaceae; genus Carpinus; species Carpinus viminea. The sequence continues at coordinate 12,540,465 of CP054670.1, read as the reverse complement.
ATAATACTATTAACAAAGCGCAAATCAATCACTTCATGGTTGGTGGGTTGTATTAGATTGGACAACAAGGGCATTGGCAGATGCACTCATTTATGTGAACATTGCATCACATAATTGAGAGAGATGTTTGTGGCCGTGAGTTTTTAAAAGAGGATAACAACTTTGAATAATTGCACCTCACCATGAATTACCATTCACACAACCACGTTTTTACGATTAAGGTTAAAAATTATATTTTTATGATGAATATAGTAGTCTAATCATTATTACTAAAAATATAAATTAAAACATTGTAAACTAGTTATAAGATAAAAGTATAATGTATAGAGTTACTTTCTCTTGTACATAAGAAAGTCCGATATGGTGATAATATTTATATATAATGTTACAAATATATATATATATATATATATATATATAAGGTGATAAAAATGAAATGATAATGCTAACGTGGTAATATCTCAACAGTTTATTTTATTTTATTTTATTTTTAAAAAATAGTTGACATTTGATGAAATCTACATGCAAAATAAGCTTAAAAATTATAGGGAATCTTTTGATCCAAGCCAGCATTGTTTTGTTTTTGTTTTGTTGATATATGATCTTGTGGAACAGGCTTTGATTCTGCAAGCGGTTCAGTACGAACAAGGAAATTTCAAACAAAAGGATTGGAACTCGCTGATAGGAAGGGAAAGAAAAACAAAGCAATGCCAACTGCCAAGAGACAAATAAGAGAAATATTTGAGCAAACTACTACACTACCCAAATTTTTAAATTAAATTTTTTTTTTTAAAGTTCCAAATAATATATTACCATTTCATGAAATTTATTATTTTGAAAAATGTATCACCATCCCATGGATACCAACTCATTGGTTTAATATTTCTCCTTTTAAATGGGGTCTGATTTTTAAAATAATCAACTAGTTTGGTCATGGGGGTATACTTCAGTATAAACAAGTTTATTGCATTCAACCAAATAAAAGACGTTCAGAGAAGTGTCTTAATTATTAGAAACAAAGGAAAAAAGATCACACACGAAACATCTTCAAGAAGAAGCATCTAGGGCAAAAATTTCAAACACCTAACGATTCTGTTTCTTTTGTTCGTCCCCATAATAAACATGCCTGGAGACGGTAACAACTAACAAGTTTATTGCATTCAATCATACGAAATAAGTCCAAAGTACCACTTTATTATTAGAAATAAATGGGTCTGCCTGTGTGGGAGAAACAACAAGTGATACCATTCAAAAACCAAAAATTAGAAAATCAAACTTTGAAACGGAGACACAATCCATCTCCTTCTACTATGAAAACAATTTTCCACAACTACTAACATAATCTCATTCAGTCTAGATCTCCATTACTGCATAGTGATGTAAGAGACTAAGTTTCTTTGAAAAGTAAAAGTTGCACCATTTCACAAAGATTTATTTGTACCAGCTGTCACAGCCACCATCGAGTTTCGATGGAATGAGAGGCAAAGTTGTACAGTTGTTTAGGGAATTGTACGCTGATAGAGAGGCAAAGCTCCCAAAGCCTCACGTTCTGCCCTCTCCCTTTTCACCTGCAAAACGTAAGCAACAAGACATTTGCTCACATATTTGGACCTTATATGATCCTTTATTGAATTGTTTGATGTCATGGTCAAAATTTAAACCAAACTATTTCCGTTGATGAGAAATAATTATCCTTAGTAATTTTTTAACCTTTTTTTGGGTTTACACAGTAAAAATAATGATTGTCAATCAATCTTACAGACAACATAACATATAATCGAAATCTTGTCCAGATCAAGTTATTCTGGACCACCTGGTGGGTAGCCAACAGGACCATCATATAGCCAAGCCTGTGTCATTTTGACAAAGTTTGATCTCAAAATTTCTGCTGATATAATAAAAAGATGATGCCAATTCCCAAGTATTCTGGTTTGTATGCCTAGTAATGATGATATCAGGTAAGAAGGATATAAGGCCCTTAGCACTGAACAGATTTATAGATGCCAAACGCACACAGAATATTCTACATTTTCCCTAACGTGTGCTCAAACAAGTTGGTTTTCCAATGTCTTTACTTTGGTGAAAGTGTAATGCAGCCATAAGTGAGCTATCATAGTATTGGTACACACTGTCCTCTTTGTCAGCATCTTTGACGCACAAAATTATAAGGGGAAAGAGGAAAGTGTGTACCAATAGACTATCATTATTTAAGGGGAAAAATATTATCTTCTAGTGGCACAAATGCCCCTAACAATACACTATCATTAATGTTCTAGAACCTCCTTTCATCATAGGTGAACCCGTCTTGACAATGTATCCTTGTTTAAGGATCCACTACCAAATGTACTGGTACATGCAACTTCAAAATACTTGAGTTGAAAAATGTATGGACTTTGGCAGAAAGCTGACGAGAAAGTAATGACCAAATCTTTAATTTCATACGTCCACCACCTTTATTAGTAAGACCATATCATCACTATGATCATAATGAGTTATGCCCATCTAACAGCATATAGTTCATCCCATACCTTATTCTATTTCCCAGAGAAAAAAGAGAAATCATAATGTAGACATAGACAATCGTGTGAATAGCTGCACATCAGAATAAATAGTGAATCATGTTTCTCTCTTAATTTACTATTTGGAAATACACCATAACCCATCCCTTCAAATCTGGAACCAACATGAAACTCGTCTCTAACATACTCTAAGTCTCTGACACAGTATGGGATCATATAAGCAACATAATAAGGATATAACATTGTTTTAATCACTTGTAGGTACCAAAAACCAACACAGGTTGCCTATTCTGGAAAGAAACAATGATAAAGTAATTAAAAAATCCCGAAAAGGAAGAACAACATAAAGTTATCATTGGTGATATAGATGTAAATTGAGTAAAAACATTAATCCAGAGCACTATGTTCAGCAAGGTAAAAGAGGGTAATGAATCTCCTCAGATGGATCACTAGGATCATCATTATCAGCACAGATCATGTGAACCATCATTATCAAGATGTTAATAAGAACTGTGTAATAAGGGTATTAAGGATCATCCCAACAAAACAGGGTCACAAAATTGATAAGTACGTAAATTTGATAAACTTTATTTCTTGAAAGAATCCACTTACAAAGGCCAGCATATCTTGAAGGTAGCTCCTGAAGGGTGTTTGCATTTCCTGCAAGGGGTAAAAAGACTAATAAGGGCTGTGGGAATTCGGATCATAGTCGAAACATGTTGTATACAGACCCACATTTGAAAATCTCAGCAGAAGGCTTATGATACTTATCCCATTTTATTTATTTCTGGAAACAGAAGTGAAGACTATGGGTACACAATTTACTAAATATTTCAGTGACCTAATTTAATACCCAGCACCAAGGTCAATTGTTTAATCATACTTGAAATTATACATATCCAAGTGTCTATCACTAATATCAACACAAATTGGCCAATACATAACCAACACCAATTGCAACAACAAACACAATAACATAGCCTGTAACTTATCCATTAAAACGACAATTTTTTTCGTCAGAAAACCCTCAAACAGCAAATTTGGCAAAAAAATAAAAAATAAGTTTCCGTGAAACGTAGACTCATTTCCCAACAATAATTTGTTTGGTTTAATTCGATCTGAACTTGAGCTTGATATTATATAAACCCATTTGTTACTGTAGAATTCCGCTCGGTTAGTAAATGATATATATCCAACTCGCTCGAGAAAACTCGGTAGGGGTTCGCAAGCTCAGCTCGTTTAAAACTCAACCTGCTTCGCTGCTCGTTTGTCCTACTCGTTAGCTCGTTCATATATATATAATTTATACACATATATATTAATATATTACTAGCTTCTTCTTCTTCTTTTTTTCTCCATGTATAATTATATACTATACTCATACTATAGTAAATTAGTGATACATAGTATACTATATTTATAACTTGCTCACATTATACATAAAAGATATATTATAGTTTCTATTATCTAGTTATATATAATAATATATTGTTAATTTGCTATACCTATACATTATAGTGATATGATATATTGTATAATATGTCTTATATAGTTACATATTGTATATTTATATTATAGATAAATATCTAGAGTTTGTTTTAAAATTTGGGTTTGAATTTTACTAAGATCATACATTAAAGAATTTAAGAGCTAAGCTCAAGCTCGAGTTGAGCCCAACTTGAATTGACTCAGCTCGAATAGCATTCTCAACAAGATCGTCTGAGCTTCCAACGAGCTAGTCTTGAACATGCATTTCATAGCTCAACTCTAACTTGAGCTCCACTTAAATAAACATCTTCGTAAATGAGCCAATTTTAAAATCTTAAATCTCAATTCAGCTCAGCTCAATTTTAGCCCTAGCTCCAAGTAATAACTACAATAATGAGTATAAACTATTTATGCGGTTGGAGTTTTACCTATTTTCATATGTATGGGTGAAATTACTTGTAAATCAAAACTTTATGATCTATTATCAGTATATATAATAGAAGCTTTCTTGGTACAGCCTACCGATCTTGATTAGACACCACCTAACGCCGCCATTTCTAGTATTATAACACGTTTGCAAACCATTTCCCGCCCATGGATTTCGAGCTCTACCTTTCCTCTCCCAAGCTCCAAGCCCCTTGATTTTGAGCCGTGGCCATATATAGCTTTCAAGCTAGGATGGTCAATTGAGAGAGAAAAGGAAGAAATAAGAGAACAATTAGAATGATAAAAACTTAATTTCTATTTAAAAATTGACAGAATATTAACAAAATTCTTAGATTAAAAACATAACAAAATTCTTAGATTAAAAACATATTACATCTCTAATCTTACTATCAAAAGATTCAAAACTCTTTTTTTTTTTTTTTTCCAAAATTGAAAATACCCCATGAATCTTGATTAGACACCACCGAACATTGCTTCATAGTCACAACACATGTTATAATTTCAATTCAAACTAAGGATTGCAGTCGCCTCCAATTTCAAAAATCTAAATCAATTCATTTTGAATGAATGGCTTGAATTAAGTCTCTTTGAATATTTTTTCTTAAAAAATAATAGAGGGGGGTAGAATCAATTGATTATCCTCTTAAGAAGTGATTAACCATCATTTTACTCTTTAAAGGGGCCGGTATTCAACCATCCAAAGGGATGGTTGGGGAGATCGAACTACCCTACCCAGTCACCGTGTGGTTGACCAACCCCACAGGAGCTTGAGGTGGTCACACCACTCCTTGAGCCAAGGGAGGTGGAGAGTCGGGTTGGAGTTTTTGGATGTCATGAGCCATTTCGTTGTCCTTTCAGATAAAGAATAATTTTCCTACTGTTTGAAGTATTAATATGTAAATCCTTATGTTTTTAAATTGTTGTCTTTGAAAAAATGTTGGATTTTTAGTCAAAAGATTTGTAGTTTGGTGTTTGAATTATGTCATGAACTCTAATTTGTGCTTAGGGTGGTGTTATGAAGTTTGTTAGGACTTTGGAACGAGCTAGATAGATTAAAGATATGACATTTTCGAGTTTTAGAGTTTCTGTTCATAAAAAATTTGAACGGTACAAGAAATGATGATTGAACGGTGAAAACATTTGAGCATCCCTAAAGGAACGATCAAACATTTTAAGGGGAGAATGCACACATTAGGGATTTTAAGTGCATAGCTAATATTTGAGTATGGACTTGCAAAAATGAGATGTTGACTCTTTGGTAGAGGTTGGATATGAGAGTTTGAGGTAAGTAATCGCTCATGGAAATGTCAAAATACTTTGTTATCAAGCATGAATATTTTATTTAGGGGGAACATATATTTTACCCTCCTGAAGTATTCACTGATTTTCATTTTTGCCTTCAAAGTTTAAAATGTGACACTCAACTCCTCCAAACTTTCAAATTATGGCAATTTAACCCATTTGACCTTTTTATTCCCAAAATGCCCTTATTACATTTTTTTTAAAAAAAAAAAGAAAAGAAACCAAACAGGTGGTCGGCCACCTGTTTGATAGTGGTTCGCCACCCCCTGTGCAACTAACCACCTTGGGGAGAACCACCCCCAGTGGCCTAGGGGGTGGTTCAGCTGCCCCTTGGCTTACATTTCTGCATCTAAACCCTATTAGTGGACCTTTAGGGTTTTTCTTGACATTACCAAAACCTCAAACCCTTCCACACTCAATCTCATCCGCTTCTTCACCTCCACTGATGACTCAATCTCCTCTGTCGATCAGAATCCAAACCCAATTCTTGATCCGGTCATGGAGTTCAACACGCTCCAGTTCTTTCAGTGGGTCGAGCTGGTCGAGTTAGTCCACCACAACCGTGGCACCCATTTGAACATTTGAAAATGATTCCGTCAGCCCCTGGGCCACTAGGGGTGGTCAGCCACTACCTATGGGGTGGTTTGGCCACCCCAGCATTTATTTATATATATATTTGGTTTTTTCTTCTTTTTTTTTGGATTTTTTTTTTTTAAATGTGATAGGGGCATTTTGGGAATAAAAAGGCCAAATGGGTTAAATTGCCACAATTTGAATTTTTTTTTTGGGGGGGTTAAGTGTTATATTTTAAACTTTGGAGGCAAAAGTGAAAATCGGTGAATACTTCAAGGGGTAAAATGTATTTTCCCCTTCTATTTATAAACTTACATTTTGGATATTCATGCCTTTCATAAAAATGTATGGTGCAAGCCTTAATACTTTTAAATGTTGATTTGCAAATGCATTGATGTTTTACCAATGAAATATGCTATGTTATTAACTGGAGTTTATACTAACATGGTACCAATGGGAAGTGTGGGTGAAGAATGTGGGTACATACACATTGGTATATGAACTTAACCCTATTGCTAAGGTTTAGTTTAGTGTTAGGTTGCCTTGGATCCAATAGCTAGAGTGACCAATGCAACAATACACATATGCTGATCATGTCCTGCAACATCGCTAGTGATATGGATCTTTCAGGATCAAACTCAATCGAACATCTAATGATGGTTACCTATATACCTTGCCTTGGGCACCAAAGTTGTACCATGTCCTCTAGGATGCGCAAACCTTATCGTGGAGGAAAAAGGACATGAATAGACTATAATGAGGTGAGTTATGACCTAAAAGTTAACTATGAATACTACTATATGGTATACTTTGTCAATATGATTTTTTTGACTTAAATTGCAATAAGTTATCATTGGAATTATGCCTTAATTGTTTTGTAAAATGTACTACTTTTCTATGCTGGTATAATTACGGAGATGACGATCACCAGCACAATTTATTCAAGTTGAGACGAAATAGTCTGTTCTCAACTAGGTATTAATCTCAATAGTTTACTTCTGTTTTATTTTATTTTCATTTTATTTTTTTTTTTTTTGAGAAGAAATCACATTGCATTAGAAAGAAGCTTCAGAGGTTACAGTATCATGAATACAAGGAGGATACTCCTCACACCATAATCTCTCCTCACCCAATAACAGAGCATATTTCGCAAGCCTATGAGCAACCTCATTTGTTGTGCATTTTACATGGCTAACTTTCCAACGATGAACCTGTTGTAACAGGATCTTTGCATCATTTATAAAAGAGCCATATCTCCCCCATTTTATTTTCATATTTGTTATAGGGTAGTACTTCAACTAATTAAAATGAAAGTACTTTATGAATAACATTAGCAAAACTATGTTTTATTTTATTTTCATATTTGTTATAGGGTAGTACTTCAACTAACTAAAATGAAAGTATTTTATGAATAACATTAGCAAAACTATTTTCCGACGTAGCTCCTAGAAAATCAAGACTAGAATTTCCTAGAAAGATCTCCACCGTAACCACCAGCCATGAAGAGTTGGCAAATTAGAAAATGTGAACCGGGGACACGTGGGCCATTAGCTTAATTAATCCAAAACTCAAAAATATCACATTGCTGTGCAGACAGATATGTCATAAAATCCAAAACAAAAGCAAAACAATGGTCCAACTCCACATCGGATAATTTCTAGTGTTATACACTTAAGGAAAATATTATTTTATTATTGATGTTACACACTTAACAAGGAAAATGTTATTTTATTAAAAAAATGATATATCTTTTTCTACACCCTTAGATTTACATAAAAAAATCCCAACCTTTAACTAGATCTTATTCAATCCATTATGAATTGTACAGATCCTTATTCCTCCGGATCCACCAGGTTATACAACCAAGGCTTTAAGTTTGTTAAACATACACAAAGGCCAAAGCCAGCAACAATTTAGGGGAAAAAATGCTCATGGGACTCGCATATTTTGATGAGAAACTCTGACAAAAACAAGAACACCCCAATCTACTCAAATGCGTCATCATCGTCATCAGGAAGGGGCTGACTAGCAGCAGCAGCAAGCTCAGCTTCATGCCTGTGGAAATCACCAACAGAGAAAACAAAGGTTATATATAATAAAACAAACTATTTTTTTAATACGTAAACGAGTTCATCTAGTGAACAAGGAGTATATAAGAGCAAGAGCAAGAAAAGAGAGAACAAAATTCTACAAAATTAGAGATATTGAGAAAAGCATTCGTAGCGACCCACTCTAAGAGAGATTTAAGAGAACGTAACAGTAAATCCAAACTTGTTTTCTTGCAATCATCAAGTCTGATGAGCAGTGTTCCTTTTCCTTTCAAGTTTCTCCCATCAGTCTGATGATCAATCCAAACTGATGGAAGAAACTCAAAAGGAGAACTCCGCTCATCAGACTTGATAAGTTACTCATAATTCAGAAAGGAGGAAAAAAAAAAAACTGACATCAATTTTAATGCACGAGACCTGGTGGATGAGGTAAAGGAATCTAACATATGTTATGCAACAACTAATAATTTGCTGTAACAAACTCGAGGATATAATAGAACCACATAAGCACAGCATGCAAAAAGAATAGCAGTTATTAAACCAGTTTAATACACAATTATGGTAGTACCTATATCAACCTGATACAAGAAAATACAGGACTAGAGGAATAAGTAGCATTTACATAACGGTTATAAATATAGAGAAGTTTCTTGCAGAGGAAACAGTAAATCGACACCACTAAGAGTATTGCTTGTTGATAGACACCTCAAAAAGGCATGATTTTCACATGAGAACACCTAGGACAGACCATGCAGATCACAGTATTACTTGGTCATGCCTTCTTTAACCTAGCACTCCACATTAACTGTTAGGGAGAGAGCATTTTAGTTATAAGAGAAGGCTTACTGTTGTTGGGCAGCCAAGTCAATTTGCACTTCAGGGGGAGCCAGGGCAGGAGATTCGACAAAATGCAGGTTAGCGACCCTATAACAACAAGCACATTGCACAGTAAATAATTGAATTCTGCAGAATTATCAAGAGCACTGAAAGTAACAGGGGAAAAAGCTTTTCTATCAGAAATTAATGGGTCTTTACCCTGCAAGCTTCCTGGCAAGGTATAAGAAAGGCTTCTCTAAGTTATAATTGCTCTTAGCTGATATCTCGTAGTACTGCAAATTCTTCTTCCGGTGGAAAATAACCTGCTTTGCCTTCACCTGCCTGTTCTTCACATCAACCTTGTTTCCACAAAGGACAATTGGGATGTTTTCACACACCCTGAAAAATGACAACATAGGAAGTGGCTGTGAGACCCAATAAAAGCGAAGGAACTCAAACTTAACAAGAGGCTAGTCAGGGCTTCTGAACAGACCTGCAAAGATCCTGGTGCCATGCTGGAACGTTCTTGAATGTCAGCCGGGCAGTAACATCAAACATGATAATTGCACATTGCCCATGGATGCTGCAAAATGAACATGACTTTTAAAACATCATCTGAAGAGGCTAAACTAAACATATATGATTTCTGAGAGTTTATGGTCTGAAGTGAAATTATCAAGCAACAAAAACAAAAAGAGGAAAAAACAACATTTTTTTAATGAGAAGTTAACCCAGTCCACAAAATTAAAATTAGTTCAGAACTTATTGAGGATACCACCATAATACATGTTTATAAAAAATTAAACTACAAACACAGAAGTCTAAATTTTCCTTCCCTCAAGAAGTCGCAAATAATTATTAAGGAAAAAGAATTGTGATTTGGTGTTGGTGGTGGTTATTTGGACCATACAAAGTGGGGGAGGGGGGGCGCGGGTTCAAAAACTACACACAAGAAGCATGAAGCAAACCATGTTCAAGAATTTCATTTAAATATAAAATGCTCAAAAACCACACCAATTCCTCAATTCCTTAAGTTACTTGATACCTGATTAAAAAACAAAACAAACAAACCATAACAGATTGCCATATATAAATCTCAAAAGGGCAAAAGGGTCTAACCACTATTACACGTGAATCTCTGCTTATAAGCATTTAAATACAAACACTAAATAAGGGACAGCTAGAAGGTAATGGTGCGCTAAATATGGCTACAACTTAATTTGAATAATGAGTTAGATACAAAGAATTGCCCTAAATTATTCGGCAGATCACTCACTAGTATCCATCTCGAAGACAACCAAACTTCTCATGCCCAGCCGTGTCCCTGCAGTAGAATCTAATTTTTCCAACGTTGGTTAAAAAGTCCAAAGGATGGACTTCCACACCAATGGTTGCTGTACATGAGTTGAAAGATCAAGAACGAGATCAGTCCCAGATACCAATTTCAATTAACAAACCAAAAGAACGAAGTTCAAGCTTTTCTCCTTTTTATTTTTAGCATCAAACAAGAGTAACTTTGCTCTAATCGGAAGGTTTTACTACTTCCTTAATACCACAGAAACGGTTGAGACAAGAAAGATATCAAAAATCAAAATCCAACAGATAAAATCTAAATTCATCAAACTTACGTTCGTATTTTTTCTCGAACTCCCCAGTCAGATGCCTCTTAACAAATGTTGTTTTTCCTGCATTGTTCAAACAATTGAAATCCAAATAAGCAAAACCTCCACTACTAGAAGCCAACTGCTTCAATAATCAAATTTGATGCATTCCCAAATAATAACAAAACCAAAGAATCAATTTATCACAAATCAACCCAACTGCACAAAATAGAAATGCCAAAGAATATAATTCACTTTTTTTCCTTCAAGTTTGACTTTCACAATAAAGATTTTTCTTGGGACTATTTTCAAACAAAGTATAAACGGCAACAGACCGTAGAATGAAAGCAAAAAGATACCTACAGCTGAGCCAAGCTTAATTGAAATCATCTGCTCAATAAACAGATCGTTTTTTTTTCTTTCCCTATCCTAAATTTTCCCAGTAACCAAACTGGTCTTGAAGGAAAGAACCAGTACACCAAAGAAAACTTACCGGTTCCACCATCTCCGACAAGCACAAGCGTAAAGCCCGGGTAATCGGTCTGTTGGTTTGGCAAAGCCTACAACACAAAACCAAAAAATCAAACGCCCAAAAAAAATATCAGAATCAAAATGCCAAACAAAGGTCAAAGATCAAAGCAAATAAACCGAAAATTTTTGAGAGATTAAGTGAGAAAGAAAGCTGAATACCATAGTGCACTATGAGGTGTGGCGCCGAGAGTAAAAGACATAGAGAGATGAAGCAAAAGCATGAGATTTAATATAGGAGGAGCTGCTGGGGAGGCCATAGTCTTTCCCAGACAGCTTCAAACTGACGCAGCTCTCTCAGCCGTCCGATCTAAGAAAGAACTCTTTTGAGTTAGGAAGGTCAAATGTTGCGAACCGCTCAGACATTTTAACTTTGAGAGAAATAATAAAATCAAAAAAAAATAATAAAATCTTATGTTTTGGAACTTATTTGAGGGTTTGGGCTCCCACATCTAGACCTACTAAGGTCCAAGTCTATTGAGTCCGAACCTTATGTTTTGGACTTTATTTGAGGGTTTGGGCTCCCCTATCTGACGTTATGAGTTTCCTATTTGACATATATATGTTGAGAGGTGCTCCTATACGGATGTGGCAGAAAACACAAGTTTTTTTCCTTCTATTAAAAGGTTGATACTTCACCTAGTATACCTTCATAAAATAAAACCAAAACACCAGATAATAACCAAATCCTCTAAAAATTAAAAAATCAACCCACGATTCACGCTGACTTCACCAGGAGAGAGATTACCCATGAGAGAGACAATCTGCCCGTGAGAGAGATTATCTGCGCTGCCCCTGACCAGCGCTAGGTCGTGGCAGACCCAGCTGTGGGTGCTCTCTTGACCCACCACAGGTCACGGTCACGACCACCGTGACCCACGGCACCTAGCCCGCTGCAACCGTCCATTTTCTGTTCTGTATGATTTAGACATTTGTTTGTTTGCTTTTCAAACTTTTGCATAATTGCTTCTTAATTTTGGAGATCCGGACAATTTTGATGTTTTGGATGCCTCTGGCTCATGGGTCTTCATGTTTTATCATGCTCTTATCATGGTGATGTGATTTTGAAGACTTCATGGCGTTTGCTGTTGTGAAGTCTTGATCTACTTTGCTACGGTGATTCTCTCTGGTGATTCTGAGAGAGAAAGAGAGAGAGAGACGGAGAGAGAGAACCAGAGAAAGAGAGATAAACTGAGAGAGAACCTACCGGCATGGGTGGTCGGCAGCAGCAGTGGAGATCGAATTTGGCCGGTGGTATCAGCCTGGACGGTGCGGTGGGTCTTTGCCTGGGCGGTCTGCCACGACCGAATAGAAGATATTCTCATATATGTTAAGTAAAAAAAAATTTGAAAGCCATTTTAAAAGTCAAAAATACAACAAAAAACTTGAAAAAAAGGGGAAAATTTGACAATCTTGACAAATCGTAAGACTTTCTTCCAGTTAAATCATTTTTAATAAATTATTTTAAAGTATGTTATTCTCACTCTTTTTTTTTTTTTTAATGTACGTAAGAAATATATAAGAATAACTTCATTTTAGACTGCTACACTACTAGGTGATTTGACACGACCTTTTCAAACTTCAAAACTTAACTAATTTACAGTGCAATAAATATTTTTTATACTTAATTATATTTTAATATTTTAATAATTTTTTAATTAATTTTATTTTAATATTATTCTAGAAAAAATGCCCCCCCATTAGTCATCATTCTGGCTCTGCAGGTTATTGCACTCACTATAATCATACCACCATAACGTTAAAAGCCGTGTCCCTGCTGTTGAATCGAATTTTTCCTCGGTTGGTGAACAAGTCCAAAGGGATTTCCACACCAATGGTTGCTGTACATGAGTTGAAAGATCAAGAATGAGATCAGTCCCAGATGCCAATTTCAATTAACAAACCAAAGGAACAAAGTTCAAGCTTTTTTTCTTTTTATATTTAGCATCAAACAAGAGTAACTTTGCTCTAAACGCAAGGTTTTCCTACTTCCTTAATACCACGGAAACGGTAAAGACAAGAAAGATATCAAAGATCAAAATCCAACAGATAAAATCTAAATGCATCAAACTTATGTTCGTATTTTTTCTCAACTCCGCAGTCAGATGCCTTTTAACAAATGTTTGTTTTTCCTGAAATCCAAATAAGCAAAACGTCCACTACTAGAAGCCAACCGCTTCAACAATCAAATATGATGAGTTCCAAATATTAACAAAACCAAAGGCAATTTATATATCACAAATCAACCCAGCTGCACGAAATAGAAATACCAAAGAATATCATTCACTTTTTTTTTTCCTTCAAGTTTTAGTTCAATAACGAAGATTTTTTCTTGGAATTATTTTTATTTTCAACCAAACAGAGTATAAACGGCAACAGACCCATAGAACTAAAGCAAAAAGATACCTACGGCTCAGCTAATAACCTTAATTAAAATCCATTATTCAAGAAACTGATCTTCTTCTTTTTTCCTATCATAATTTTTCCCAACAACCAAACAGATCTTGAAGGAAAGAACCAGTACACCAAAGAAAACGTACCGGTGCCACCATCGCCGAATGTCAAAAGCTGAAGGCTCGGGTAATCGACGATCTGTTGGTTCAGCAAAGCCTACAACACAAAACCAAAAGATCAAACGCCCATAAAAAAAATCAGAATCAAAATACCAAACAAACGTCGAAGACCAAAGAAAATAAACCGAAAATTTTTGAGAGGTTAAGCGAGAAAGAGAGCTGCATACCATATTTCGCTATGTTGTGGGCAGAGAGCGAAAGATTTCCAGAGACGGAGCAAGGGTTTTATATAGGGAGCTGCGCTATGAGGGCGTGAGCGGAGGGTGAGAATTGTGAAGCAGGAGAGAAAGAGAGGGCGTGAGGAGGGTGAGACTTCGGAAGGGGGAGGAAGAAAAAAGTTATAACGCTCAAGACCACAGGTCCATTGGCAGGGCGAAATGGGTATTATGACGCTTAAGACATACAACAAAGTTTTGTGGGCCAGTCTAGCTAAAAATGCCCCGAGAGGAACGTGGGAGTTTGTGTGGACTTTTATACTTGAGGAAACCACTAAAATGAAGCACTAGGGTTTCCTAGGTAGCTTAAAAGTGACGCAGCTCTCTCAGCCGTCCGATCTAACACAATGAGCGGTCGTGGCCGAAAAGAGGAGCTTTTTTTTTTTTTTTTTTTTTTTTGAAAGAAATCATCTTATTCTCATTAAAATAATGTTACTCCACCTAAATATAATATGAAACTTTATTAATTCATAAATAATAAAGAAGAGGAGCTTTATGCCTCAGAAGTTGTCACATAATTTAATCCTACTTTGTAGAATGCAATTAAAAATCTATATTTCTCCGTATAAAGTATGTGCAGACCTGTCAACATTCAAAAGCATTATGTGCGGACCTGTCCGCAAAAGGGGCTGGTTAACCCAACCTCCTTTTAATAAAAAAAATTTGAAAACTCATTAGGGTGGTCGACAAAGGATTTTCGGATCTACTGTTTAGGTGTTTTACTGTTTATATTGTCTTTTTCTTAATAAAATTTCTACTATCACCGAAATACCCTTCTCTTCTTCCTTGTCCATTTCTCTGCAAATCTCACTTCTTTCTTGTTCTCTTCATCACCGAAATACCACCAAGTCCTCATCCTCATCAAGCGGAAAATCCAAAATCCAGGAAATTTTCCGGCAACTCCTCAAACACACAAAACCTACTTCTTCTTCTTTTCTCAAATCAAAATTAAACCGATCGAGCGATCAATCAAACCCTTTCTCTAACAACCAAAAATCCTAGATGGGTTCCAGATTTTCCCACACTTTCCCACCCTTTCCCTCGGTCTCACTTTCTTCTCCTCTCCTCCTACTCAACGACCACGCCACAACCACCACAACCACCATCTCGACCACCTCCGCCTCCACGGCCTCCCCACAGCCTCCTCCAAGGGCATAACCAACTTTTCGGTCTCACCCACCACGTCGCTATTCCAAATCTCCCGCCAAACCCTTGCATCGCTAAGTTCGAGAACCGGCTCCTCTACGACCCCAACATCTCCTTCTACCTCACCCACGCCACATCGGCAACCTTTCCGTGTCTCGGCTCAGAGCTCTTCTGTGAAAGGGATACGCGTTGATGTTCGATACGGGGTTATTCACTTCGATGTGGGCGTGGTCGACAAGCAATACTGAGCAAAGAATAAAATGGGTTTTGTTTCTTCGTGTCATTGAAATTGAAACTCTTAGGAGCCAAACAAACAGAGCATTTAGGTTACAAAGATTTGATTCTTTGAGAAAAAGGGTTCACTCTTGGGTTTGTTCTCCTTCCGGTTCAAGCTCTAAGAGAAATCGGTCAAAACCCAGATTGAAAATGCTTAAGTCGTGATAAAGAAGCGAAAACCAGTCGTGAAGCTCCCATTTGGGCTTTGTGGGTGTCAGAAGAGAGCACCAAAGGGATAGACTTCTGAGAGATTGAAGAAGAAACGGGTGACCAAAGTTATAGAAGGGTAAAATTGTAATTGAGGAACCCATACCACCGATGCTTACAAAGGCATCCCAAAGGAACAGACAACCACAAACTGTTTTCAAACAACCCTAGGTTTCTCTTCATTTTCCACCTCCCACAAATGCTCCCGCCTCTCTCCCAAACTCCCCGCCACCCACCACCTGGGCTCTCGGCCAGGACTAGCGACTACAAGCGGCCACCTAAGGCCCTCAAGTAATAAGACTCAAAAAAAATTTTAGTAAGGCCCCAAAATTTTTTAAATAAGGTCCCAAATTTTTTTTATAAGGCCCAAAATAATTTTTAATTTTATTTTAACTTAAGGCCTCTAAAATAAGGCCCTAATATAATAAGTTCATAGTAAATTAAGACCAATTTATCCCAAAATAATAATAATAATAATAAGCTCCCCTTTTTTTTTTTGTCTTTTTCCCTCACACTCAACTAAAAAAAGTAAAAAGAGTCATTCTAATTCTTATAGTAATTTCTAACAATATTTTTGGTGAGTTTGCTTGAAACCAAAAATCCTAAATATACACTCACAAGATACATTAATATAGATTTTTTACTATAAGAATTAGAAGTTACAATAAGATACATTAATAACTCTAAATATAATAATATTAAAAAATATATTATTTAATTAAAAAAATAAGGCTTCGTTTAGAAGTTTCGCCTAAAGCCCCGAAAAGCATCGAGGCCTTGCCACCACCACAACCGGCCACCACCAAGCACGCCTCACCACCACCAACTTCCGCCGCCACCACGAAGGCCGAACGTCAACCATCCGGCCGATCTCTCTCAACCTCATGCGATTTACTCTCACAAATCGCCCTCACCAAGAATTAGAATCGCCTCATGATCGTTCATCCCACTCCTCCTCACCGACGGCCGTCGCCACCGGATTCCACTAAGGCCGAGCATCGCCAGTGAGCCACCCACATCTCCTCTCGCTCGTTTCCTCGCCTGAAGCTAGCTCTCTCTGGGAGATTTGACTCGGCTCCATCTTCTTATAACCGGGTTAGGCTTTGACAACTGCTTGTTTTTTTTAAGTGAGACCAAAAAAAAAAAAGCTAAATTTCTGTGATATTTGCTATGAATTATTGTTCAATTTGCTTTAATTTCTGGGTTAAGAATCTAGAAAGGAGACTATTTTGGATGTTGTTTGGATTAATGGCTGAAGACTATTTTGTGGGTATGTTGTTGCTGGGTTGAGAACAAAAACGATTTGTTTTGGTACTGGGTTTTGATTTTGGCTGTAGTTTGTTAGTTTGTCGATTTTTTGTGGGTTGAATCTAGGTTTTGTTTGTTGAGAAATTGGTTTTTTAGGGTTGCTGTGAATATGGCGATCTGAACTGTCATTTTGTTCTATCATTTTGTGGAATTTATGCAACTATTTTGTGATGGGCGATTTTGAGTGTGGGTTACGATTTTGGCTATTTTGTAATAGGCGATATTGTGATGGCGAATGAATGCAGAAGAAATTTGTTTGTGTTTTATTTTAGTTGTAGCTAGTTGTGAATGTCAAGCTACCCATGTGTTTGATGAAATGCTTGTGAGAAAATTTATTGCCTTTAAAAAGAAATTTTTGATGAAATGGATAGATTAGCTTTAGAAATGAATTTTGAAGGTATTGTCTTTCTTTTGGTTTTGTTGATTATTAGTTCATTTTCAATTCATGAGGATGAAAGCAAATTAGAAACCATGTTTAGGATGTGTTTGTGAGAATTTTTGCATGAGTGTCTTTGGTGATAACATGCTCAATTTTAGATGCATACCATGTGTTTGATGAGTTGCCTAAATGAAGTTTTAAACTTGATAAATGATAGTGTCTTATTCTCTTAAACTTTGGTTATGCCCTTTTTTTTTTTTTGAGATGTTTTGAAACCAACTTAATTGGTCTTGTTTCTTGTTTGTCTCAGGAAGATGAAAATATGAACAAGATTCAATGGATTGTGAAAAGACACCATTAAATGTAGAGATAGCCAATGCTCAATGCCTATTCATTGCCGCCCCTACCCAATACCACCGTATTTTGGGTTGGAATTTTTATTTATTTATTTTTTTGTTGGAATTATGGCTATGTAATGTAGTGCACTCAATTTTGTGTAATTTTGCAACCTTGTGGAATTGTAATGTGGTTTGTACAAAAGGGAATCGAGCATCAAAAAGGAAAATGTCCAAAGTTGAAAAAGTGGTAGTGAGGAACACTTTTTTCTTAAAATTGTTCTTTAAATGCTTTCTTCTTGAAATTGTTCAATGTAGACCACTTCATGTTCCTTATTTTTTTGTAACTCAGGCAAATGTGAATTCTTAAAAATTGGGGTGGAATGGAAGAAATATGAGTGCCATGATTTTGAGGCATTATATGGATTTGAATAAGGTGCCCTTGATTGGCAATGGCCTTTCAATTTGCATTTGAGGCATTATGTGGGATCTTTCAGTTTGATTTAATTTGGATCTTTTAAGGCCAATTTTTCAAAACAAAATTGCCTTTGGTGTTAACTAAACTGCAATTGTAGTAAATGAACAACCAACAAAAGAAAATACCCAAATCAAATATCAAGTTTGTAATTGTAATTGTAAAAGAAATCAACTATCCTTCTCTTCCATCGTCCGAGCAATGAAAATAAACACTAGAAGTGCTTTAGCGTTTATTAAGAAATAGTCTTTATTAAGAATGGAAGAAGGTGGGATAAAATAGCGTTAGTGTAAGCCTTTACCCTGCATCAATGTAAGCCTTGCTTGCCTTGCTTTACCCTTTTCACGATTTTGCTTGAAAAATACCTAAATCCATTCTTCACTTACATCATCAATTTCAGAACCACGATTAGAAATCCAGTTTACAGATCCAACATGCAAAGACATAAGTTTACCAATACGAATTTGTCCAGATGAATAATGCCAGGAAATTCACCATCATCTATATGTCAAAAAAGGTGCTTCTGAGAGCTAACAAATCAGTTAGCACTTCCATAGCCCTATCAGAGCCCAAGGCAATGAAGGAAACACACTGGTTAACACCAAACAACTCTAAAATACAATCTAAGGAACGAGGATGGTTCAAGTTAGTTCCATGTTAAAAGTTCAGGGTTCTAAAATCTGCTGATGAAACGCACACATTCTTTTTTTTTTCTTTTCTTTTTCTTTTTCTCTTTTTTGCCTAGGCATACATCCTATAGATCTTGAAGAATATGAACATCTGGTAGTGTGTTTCTCAGCAGTTGCAGCCTTTCACGTCAGTATCTTCTCCTGCCTTCCATGAGTCCCGCATATCGACTGCTGATATTTCAATTGCATGTTGATGTTGAGGTTGGACATATGAACTTTGAAGCTCCGATTGCTGTCGAATAAGACGATTATTTGTGTTGGTGGATGTCTGAAAACACTCAAAATCGCCCATCACAAAATAGTTGCATAAATTCCACAGAATGATAGAACAAAAATGACAGGTTCAGATCGCCATATTCACAGCAACCCTAAAAAAAACCAATTTCTCGGCAACAAACAAAACCTAGATTCAACCCACAAAAATCTGACAAACTAACAAACTACAGCCAAAATCAAAACCCAGTACCAAAACAAATCAGTTTTTTTGTTCTCAACCCAGCAACAACATACCCACAAAATAGTCTTCAGCCATTAATCCAAACGACATCCAAAATAGTCTCTCCTTTATTCTTAACCCAGTAAATTAAAGCAAATTGAACAATAATTCATAGCAAATATCACAGAAATTTAGCTTTTTTTTTTTTGGTCTCACCTGGCCGGAAACAAACCGCCGTTGTCGGAGCCTAACCGCCGGTTCTGTTGAGAAAGATGGAGCCGGAGTCAAATCTCCGGCGTAGAGAGAGCTGGGCTTCTGGGCGGGGAGGAAACGAGCGAGAGGGAGATGTGGGTGGCTCGCCGTAAGCGGTGCTCGGCCTTAGTGGAATCCGGTGGCCGGCCGTCGGTGAGGGGAGGGAGTGGGGCGAACTGATCGGCGGCGGCGATTCTGATTGCCGGTGGGAGGCGGCGATTTGTGAGAGTAAATCGCGTGAGGTTGAGAGAGATCGGCCGGATGGTCGACGTTCGGCCTTCGTGGTGGGCGGCGGAAATTGGTGGTGGTCGGAGGCGCTGCTTGGTGGTGGCCGGTTGTGGTGGTGGGTGGCGGGGAGTTTGGGAGAGAGGGGCGGGAGCATTTGTGGGAGGGGGGAAAATGAAGAGAAACTGAAATGAAGAGAAACCTAATGAGTTTTCAATTTTTTTTTTATTAAAGGATGGTTAACCCAGGTTGGGTTAACCAGCCCCTTCTGCGGACAGGTTTTGCACATAATACTTCTGAATAGCATTACTCATATAAATCCACTTGGCAAGTGACATATTATTTTTTTTTTTTTGGAGTTTGTTAAGGATTTTTTTCGTAGTATTCTCTTAATCTTATGTAAAACATAATTTAAGAAAAAATAAAATTATAGTACCTTTTATGAGTTAATAATTTGGTTCTAATGCTTTAAAACTTATTTTTAGATTCTAAACTAAAACCTAAATGTGAAAAATTAACTTTTTAGAAATGGTATCACAAATAATAAATTTGATTATCCTAAATTTGGTGCTAATGTTTAAAAAAATTAGTGATAGAGGTCACTATAATTTTATTTTTTCTTAAATCAAGTTTTACGTAATACTAAAAAAAACGTAAGAAAAATTTACAAGGAAAACTTTTTTTTTTGTTTTTGTTTTTTTTTACTCTGGCACACTATTTTCAAGATGCCTTCTCTTCTGTGGGCCCACGTTGTTCCCCACCCTCTCTCTTTCTCCATTTCTCCTGCTCACCTCCGTTCAGACGCTCTCTCTCCACCCTCTTGGTCTGTTTAGGAGTGCATTTTTTAAAAAATAGTTTGTGTTTTTAAATCAAATTATAATTTTAGAATATTTGAAATTATTTTAAAAACATAAATTTTAAAATCGTCAAAAAATCTATAATTTTAATAAGCTGATTAGATAATACTTATTTAAAAAAGTACGAATTTAAACAAAAATTACGATTTCGCTTAAAAAAATATTTAAGGCAATATTTACTTTTTTAGTCTAAAATTACAATTATATGCTATTTTTATCCAAACACTTAATTGATAAAAAAATATATTTTAACATATTTTATCAAACATTTGTACAATTTAAAAAATGACAATTTTTAAAACACAATTTTTAAAATCTCATTTATTAAAATCGGACTCCCAAACGATCCTTCTCTTTCTTCGTTTCTCCCTCAACCCCCTCTCAGGCCAACGCATGCTCTCTCTCTCTCTCTCTCCCTCTCTCTCTCTAAATCAAAAGAAGTGTATTCTTTCCCTTTCTCCCTCATCAACCGCTTCTCTCCCTCTCACTCGTCTCCTCCCTGCGCCCAGAAAATCCCTGTCGCGGCCGGAGAATCCCCTCCGACGACATCCCACAAGCCCACTCTCCCTCACTCCCGCTCTTTCTTTCTCAGACGCATCTCTCCATCTCTCCCTCTCGCTCTCTCTTCAGTGCTCTGAGCACTATTATCTAGTGACGATGACTACGAAAACGCACGTCGGCGATTTGACTCCGGCTCCAGCTCTCTCAACAGATCCGACAGTTGGGCTCCGACAACGGCGATTTGGGTCTGGCCAGGTGAGACCAACTTCAACTGATTTTCTAATTTTTGTGATATTAGAAAATTATCTGTCTTTTCTTTTTTTCTTTTAGGGATTTACGAATTTGTTTTGTAGATACACAAATTTACGGTTTTATTTTGTTGTAAATCTCACTCTCTGCGCTCATTTTCTGTTTTTATTTAGCTTATCTTGTTGAATTTTCAAGTTTTTTGTGTTCCTTTAATCGAATGGGTGAATTTTGAAATTTTGGGCATTTTTTCTATTAACCGAATGGGGAAGGGAAGAGTTTTTCTAATGTTTGCATTGGTTTTCTTGGGTTATTTCTGGAATGGGAACTTTTTTTTGGATGCTCTTGTGTTGGCCGAATGAGTGGTAAGATGGGTGTAATGGAGGAATTTTTAATTTCCTCTTGAATTTTCGGGTTCCTTCTGTCAAGTTCTTGAGTTTTTCATTTTGATTCTTTAGGTTTTTTGGGGTTCTTAATTGAATTTTACTTAAACAGAAAATATATATTGAAGTGCATAAGATTAGGGATGTGGCTGACTTAGTACTTCGTTTCTTTGCTAAGAAAATGGGAGAATTAGAACAAGATAAATTCTCTTTTTCACCTTTTTTTATTCACATAACAGAATTCAAGTGGCATTATCAACTATCCATCTTGCATTATCAAGTTCTTAGTGTTTTGCTTATTGTTAACTATTTTGAATCCTCTAATTAATCAGCATGTATGTGGTCATTGCAGAGACATGGTTTGTGCCGCATCTTCTCATAGCTTGATCCCCCAACATGCCAACATTGATTAGAGTTATTACCAAATGATGATAAGAAGAATGAAGAAGTTGGAGAACGAAATGACACGCATAAAGCAAATGAGAAATGCTTGAAGTTTGTTGTGGGATTGAGAGACTCTTGGATTGTAGTAACCTTTTTGGTTGTTTGTAACTCTTTGAGGATGATGACCAAAAAACAAATTATGTACCTCTTTCTTGAAGTTGATTTTCTGTTTGTGTTAATATGTATTGTGTATTGGAAATTATGTAATACTTGAAAGTTGATACTCAAGTCATGGAGTTAATTTGTTATGTAAGAGCAGAAAAGAATTCCTTTTTTTAATCTGTGGAAAAATATTAGCAAATAGGAACAGAAATTACACCAAGAAATAAAGGCATTGGAAAAATATGTGTAGAAGACGTTGTTTAATGACTTTTGTTAGTGTTCTTCAAAAGTTTAGTTTTAGATTGGAATACTTGTGATCTAATTTTTACTGGAATATTTATTGTAATTGTTTTGTTTAGTTATAGAAGATAGAACTAACAAAATAGCCTGCACATTCTCCTTAATAATAATGCTATCCTTTTAAGAGGATGAGAAAAAGCTCAATCCTTAGTCTGTCAAGTTGTAATGATCAAGTTCACTAAATTAATGGACTTAATGCCTCAAGCGTTCATGCAAGCCATCAAAAATCCTATCACATAAAAGCAATATGCAACAAATCGATTATTAGAAGTGAGGAAAGGTTCAAAATGTATACACTACACAAATTTATGGAATGGTTCAATTTATAACATCATTTTATTAACACTAGTATTGTTGTCCCCAGCTTCACCCCATACTTCATACTAAAAAAGTTGTAATTCCATGGATAATGGTAATTCCATTGACAATTAGCCGGAATCTACAAATAAAACCCATTCTACAAATATCTTCGATTCCTGAAACTGCATTGGCATTTACTTAAGCACC
This sequence comes from Carpinus viminea, assembly GCA_013348765.1. Taxonomy (NCBI): domain Eukaryota; kingdom Viridiplantae; phylum Streptophyta; class Magnoliopsida; order Fagales; family Betulaceae; genus Carpinus; species Carpinus viminea. Next base: position 12,517,287 of record CP054670.1, on the reverse strand, counting down.
CTTTAAGCATCCCTATCAAACTCTCTATTTCTAACATTACTTTAAAATTTTAACAAAATCTACAAAAAGTTTTCTACATCAAACTCTGTATCAAATATTAAATATAACATTTGTCAAACCTCCTCTTCAAATTGAAAGAGATCAAAAGCAAATGTTAAAATATTATCCTATTATTTTACATTATTTTATTGCACTCTAGTACCACTTTTCATTTTTCTCCCTCTTTTTCTATTTCTTTTCATCCAAAGTTTCATCTCCTCCCTATTTACTTTTTCTTTTTGTTACTCCCACTTTCTTAAATATACAGCTGCATTAATTGATGTTTATCCGTTAATAAATTAAATGCATTTTATAAATGAAATTTCTTGAATTAAAGATATAATTGGATATAAAAAATAATTTCATGGATGTGAGCATGAAAGTGAGTTTTAGGATAATTAAAGTAATTTGATTTTACAATAAAAAAACAATATTTGGTAAAAGTAGCAAAATATTTAAAGAGTTTGATATTTGATAGTCTTTAAAAGTGACTAGCTATATCTAAAAAAGTACATTTTAAAAGTTAAATTTAACTCAATTTTGTATAGCTGGACGTGGATGCTCTTATAGCATGATATCTTCTCTTCTTTATTCTCCATGCTCTCTTTGTGCTTTCCTCATAGCACTGAGTAAAGCCCCAAAACAATCTACACATAAGCACATGATGCACGTCAACCTGAATAGAGGAAAAAACAAAAAAACATCAAACTAAGCAGTAACACTCAATCTGAATCCAATCACATACCCAATATCAAATAGCACAAAAAACTAATATAAAGTTCCTCATTTTAGCTCACAGAAATAAAAATTTCACATAACCCTCCATGTAGGGGCAGGAAATAAAGAAATAATGCTGATATGTGAGAAATACCAGATGAAATAAAAATAAATAAATAAATAAAATAAAAACACCTCTATTCTGGTTAGATGGTGGGTCGTCAGTGGGGGTTGTTGCCGGTCGTTGGATGCTGCTAGGTGTTCGTTGGGTTTGGGCCCATCTTTAAATTACACAAATTAATTAGATCCCATCATCAAATAAATTTGAGCAAGCAACGAAAAAAAAAAAAAATTCAAAGAGGAGCCCCTCCATTCAATTCAGTCCTAGCCAAGCAAAACTTCCAGCTACCAAAAGACAAAGAAAAAGAAAAAGGCACTAATACCTCAGATCAACTCTGGATGAGCACAAAGATTGGGTTTTGATTCGGCTTCGCTCGTGTACGGGACCCAAATCAAACCGCCGGATCCAACCCATAGTCGTTTCCGAACCCAGTCAACCGACGCCGGTGAGTTTCATCATCACCGTCACTGAGAGAGAGCTCAAAGAGGAAGAGAGAGACTCAGAGAGAGCATCTGAGAGGGAACCAAATCAAACCGCCGGACCCAACCAACAGTCGTTTCCGAACCCAGTCAACCGACGCTGGTGAGTTTCATCGTCATCGAAAGGGGTTGAGCTCTCCCTTTCGATGATGATGAAACTGGTCAACGACTGTTCAAAAAAGTTTGACCATTTTTCTTAAAAAAATGAAATTTTCATTTTTAAAAAAAATACCAATAAAAAATAGAATAAAAAAAAATATTATTACTTTAGACTTTTTTTTTAATTTTTTACTTTATTTTTTTTAAATAAATAAAAAAGGTAAAAATTAACAAAAATTGGACAAAAAAAATTGAGTGTTTACCGTCCCTCTTCCTCTTAAACTTAGTACTGTTTGGAGTCACGATTTCAATAAGTCTAATTTTAAAAATGCGTTTTTAAAATCAGATTTTTGAAATCGTCACTTTTAAAATCGCGTAAGTGCGTTTAAAGCAGTAAAAAGACTTTTATCAATCAGTGTTTGGGTAAAATTAGCATATAATTGCGATTTGAAAATAGGTAAATATTACCTTTTAAGTGAAATTGTGATTTTGATTTAAATTGACTTTTCAAATAAGTCACCTAGTTACTTATTGAAATCGTAGATTTTTCCACGATTTTAAAATTTACGTTTCAAAATTGCAATCCCAAACACTCAAAATTGCGATTTTGTTTAAAAGCAGATTATTTTTAAAAACGATCTAAACGGACCAAGTTTTACACAATAAACCCAACAACACCAGATTATTGATTTAAAAGATTAATTAAGTTATTTAAAAAAAGAAGGAAAAATCGTTTTAGCCCCTCAACTAACACCTGACGTTTGGCCCCAAAATATCAAAAGTTGTTTAATAACTACCAAAGAGTTACATTTTAGCCCCTCTTAGTTTTGGCCGTCAAAGTGGATGGAAGCATCCAAACTACGTTTGATGTGGTCAAGTTACGAAAATACCCTCCCATCGCTTTAAAAAAAATTACATTTTACTAAAGTATCCGATTTTCACTTTTGCCTTCAAAGTTTAAAAGTGACATTAACCCCCAAAGTTTCAAATTGTGGCAATTTAACCAATTTGACCTATTATTCAAAATGCCCCATCACATTTTTCTTAAAAACAAAAAAATCCTAAAAATAAGAAAAAGCCAAAAAATATATATATAAATATATGTTGGGGTGGCCAAACCACCCCATAGGTGGTGGCCACCCCTGCTTGATTTTTTTTAAAAAATGTGATGAGGGCATTTTAATAAAATGTCAAATTGGTTAAATTGCTACAATTTGAAAGTTTGGGGTTATGTCACTTTTAAACTTTGGAGGCAAAAGTGAAAATGAGTGGATACTCAGGTAAAATGTAATTTCAAAAAAATGAAACTTCTTGCAAACGAGGCACTGTTTTGGATAAGATTAGGTTTCCTCTTACCAAACGACGCCGTGTCGTCCAGCCATTAAGCCCAAATCGCAGGCTGTTTTGAAATCACCTCAGATCGCACAAGTTTGCCCGGTCCGTCCTCCCCTTGGTCCTCCTCTCCCCGAAAAAATTCCTACGGTCCATTGAACCTCCGCGCGATTCTCACAAAGCTTCTCCTCCGGCTCACGGTCATCAACGATGGAGGAGATTGCAAGTGAGTTCGCTGACTATGATGTGACGGCTTCGACTTTCAGGAAGCTCATCGAAGTCTACCTCGCGCAGAGATGCCTTTGTGGAATTGAATCACCAAAGGAGAACTTCTGAACGAAAAATCTTGGTAGAAGTTTATTGGATGCGTAAATACAAGGTGTGAATTTAAGGTTTTAATAAGTAGGGGTTTTCGCCTTTCGTAGGGATTAGGGTTTGTGAATCGTGGGTGAGTGACATGTTATATTGTTTTGTCAAGTTTGCGGAAATATATTTTTTTAGCGAATTTAATTTTTTATGGGTTTGTTTTGGAGTATCGTTCTAACAATGGTTGAGATAAATTTTTTTTTTGGAGTTGATTATCGTTCTAACTCAAGAATATTTCAGAATTTTTTTTTCCCTACCCATTGCACCCCCAATAATTAGGGTTTGAGATCAAGCTGTTTTGAGGGTTTGTTTGGGATATCAACTTTTTAGTGTTGTTTTCTTGAGATCAATTTTTTAGGGTTTGTTTTGGAGTTGATTATTGTTCTAACTCATGAGTATTTCAGAAATTTTTTTTTCCTACTGCACCCCCTATAATTAGGGGTTGAGATCAATTTTTTGTGTTGTTTGTTTTGGAGATCAATTTTTTTTAGGGGTTTGTTTTGGAGTTGATTATCGTTCTAACTCATGAGTATTTCAGAATTTTTTTTTTTCCTACCCACTGCACCCCCTATAATTAGGGGTTGAGATCAATTTTTTTGAGGGGTTTGTTTCGGAGATCAATTTTTTTTAGGGGTTTGTTTTGGAGTTGATTATCGTTCTAACAATGGTTGAGATAAATTTTTTTTAGGAGTTGATTATCGTTCTAAGTCATGAATATTTCAGAATTTGTTTTTTTTCCCTACCCACTAGTTCCACAACACTTTTATTTTATTTTTTCTTTTTGTTACCTATGTTTTCTCTCTAGTGTCGTAGTTATGGTGATAAAATATTTAGTCTGAGAATTATGGAATTTCATGCAATAGATTATTGTGAGTGCAAGTTTTATTAGGATTGTGATTGTTTGGTTGGCATTTTTGGCACTAGGGGTGGTTGTTTATGTTTTTTTCCTATTGTTTAATTGTTGAGAGGGGTTGTAGTTTTTTTTTTTTTTTGTAATGCATATATTATGTGAATTACCAAATTTTAGGGTTGAAAATATATTTAGGACGGCAAGAAAATTTTGACTAAGATCGAATAAGATTTTGATGAATATGTGGACTTAAGTTGTGGTTCTTGTATGGCTGTTTCTTGTTTACTTTTTATTTAGGTCATTTGGCTAGTGATTTCACAAGTAATTCTCATTTATGAAATATGCAGAACGAAGGTGATCGTGGTTGCGATCATTTTATTTGGGTTGAAAGAAGCTATGCTCCTCTATCATAGTTCAACGCCCAAATAGCTTATCAGAAGAAGAATTTTGAAACTGAATTGGCGAAATTGACGTTGCAGATTGATGCTGAAAAGCACAAAAACTGTAGCATGGAAAAAAACTTAAAAATGTCATTGGCCACTTGTTTGATTTTAACATTTTTGTTATTTTCTTGTTTTATTAGTGATAGGACAAACAACTTGTATTGTTAGTAGGGCAATGTTGCCGTGAGATATATAAACCTATGTAGTTTAAGTACTATTAATTTATGTTGAACTGCTTTTATTTAGATAGTTGAATGTGGACCTACTTTGATATGACAATTAATATAATGAGGTTTAGAAATAATGTTGTTGCCCTGCTTTTTGTAATGTTGCTGTTAAATTTCTGCGATTTTAGTTGCATTAACTTTATAATTTACATGATAAATGTCTCATTACGATTTTAAATGAAGGGTTATAGCTTTTAGATGTGGTTGTTCAAATGTTGCCATTTGTGGTAAAAGAACAAAGATGGTGAAATTTGTGCATTTTCTTCCCAAGTCCCTCTCATGTAGTTTATTATTACAATAAGCATGTTTTAACATTTTCAATGCTCGGAAGATTTGGGTTCTAACTGATTGCTTATGGCCTTCCCAATATCAGCTCATGGATATATGACAACAAGAAAGATATTATGCCATTTCCCACTGTAGCATGAAAATCAGGCATCAATCTCAAGCTTTCACGCATGTTCCCAATCTCAGACATCAACTGCTCCAAATCGTCAACGTCAAAAGGTGTATCCTCATCCAGCTCCTCAACATCAATTGCTTCATCATGTTCTCTCTTACACCAATTAAAAAATATACATGAAATGAAAGTCTATCCAGTTCTCCTTAAACATCTCAATCAGTAAAATATCTTTAACAAAAGATGATGTCCATGTAACATCACAATAATGGTCATCTTTCACATACTCATTCTAGACTTCAAATTACACTTCAAACAAATGGAGGCAAAAACAGTGACCTCATCACAAACTGGTCCATTTTTCACATGGGTAAAAAAGCACACTAGAACTTAATAAAAAAAGCACACAAACTAGTCCAATCGTTAACCCTTTCTTTTTCTTAGAACTTCCTAAAATTTTCCCAACAACCAAACCACCAATACCATAAATATCAAGAAGAACAAGCCAACACATTTACGTAGATACAAGTAAAAATACGTCAGATTAACTCAAAACTCTTGATCGGTGCCTAAAAGTGCTGATTTAGACCCCTTAATTTATATTTATTAGACCTTTAGCATTGTTAATATTTAATCATTTTTAGTGTTTTTAGTATTTTGTGTTGTGCAGGACATTGTGTTGAATCATGGTTAGCAAGGGCAAGAAAGGACTTGCAGCACCGCGCACACCTGATACGCCGCAGCGGCTGCACCCATGCAGGTTGCACATGTACGTTCGCGCGTAGCGGCGGTAGCGTTATGTGCGTTGACGCAGATGCTCTGCGGTGAACACACCTCCATGTCACCCCTAGCCGCCACAGCCGATTATTTGAGGTCGAGCGTGTAGCTGCGTTGACCACAAATGTAAGTCAACAGGTGGTGCGTTGAACGCTTCGATCGATCGACCTATAAATAGGACCTCGTGTATTCATTGTGAAGCACGTTTTTGAGGTGCCTCTAGGGCCCAAGCCCTCTTTTCACTGTAAACCCCTCCAAACTCATTTATTTAATTAATGTTTTATTTTACTTTTAATTAGTCTCTTTTTCCCTTCGCTTTAATTTGTTTATATATATATGTGTTTAGTTCAGATTATACATCATTTTATTTATGTCTATTCGTCTCAATGCACTTTAATGACAAAGGTGTATTGATTGTTGTTTGCCAATGTAAAAGGTCGATAACGTTGCAACCGGAGATACATCGGATATTCGTCTTGGACCATTATCCGTTGAGACCTCTTGTAAGTGTTTGCCTGGTTAGTCCGACAAGATTGTGTAGCAACAATAGGATATACATATGCGCTTATCGATAGAAAATATGAACAATGCGTTAACGCCAAAGTATGCCTTGTAGCATAATTTAATAAATATGAGCTAAGCATGTTTATATATTGATTAATTAATTGTGAAATGGATTAGGAGTAGTCATTTTATTTCTTTATTCTAATGCTTTTTAACTTAGTTTAATTTTCTGCTTTATTTTATTGCATTTTAGCTTAGTTTAAATTTCTACACGTTACACTGCTCGACATTGGGACTAGGTTAAGATTTTATTAGTTTGCGTTTAAAAGTTAGTTTTACAAACACGATTCTCTGTGGGTTCGACACCGACTTTGCCACATTACTACATTACGATCGATCGTGCAATTGGCGAGTATTATTTTGGTACGACCAACTCTCAAAGTCACTTCACAATATAACAAAGATGTTTCACACAATTTAAAGAGTCCAAGCAAAAACAAACAAGGAATGAACTTTCCATCATGCATTTCTAAACTTCCTAGCAACCAAACTACGAATTAATAAGAATAATAAGCCAACACAAATACACATAATACACAAAAGGAAAATAATAAGAATAATAATAAAAATGGTGCGACTATTTCCAATATCACAAACATGTTTCATGCAGTTTCAAGAGTCACTATTTCCAATATCACAAACATGTTTCATGCAGTTTCAAGAGTCCCAGATAATAGCAAAACAAAAAGCACACCTATATAATTGGATATATAAAAAGACACTTAGTTACATATATTTGTATATATACATATAATCAACAAACAAGTTCCTTGCTTTGGAGCTAATACTTTTGCCATTCCGGCTTCTTCCTCTTTTTCTTGTTAGCCTCCATTCTTGCAATTGCTTGGTCATGGTCAATGGTTGGAGCTACAATTTCACCTCTTCTTGTACTTTCTGATGTGCATGCGATCGCCCAATTGTTCTTGTGAAGTCCTTCTATTTGTGATGTCCCAATGAGAGAAAGTGAAGACTGTTGTTTGGAGGTCCTCAAATTATGCAACATTTTAAAATATTAACTTCCATACTGATAATTTAAAATGCACTAAACTGAAATTATGCAACATTTGAAAATATTACTTACACTAGCAATGCCCTGAGACGGTGTAGACTGAGAAGGCCCATATAATCTCACTGTGTGGACTGTATCCTGAATGTGACCTCTACCTCCACTCCTAGTAATAGGTCCACCCATCTGCAATCCACTAGGCCCACCCCTAGTCCTAGGTCCACCCCTCTGCAATCCACTAGGCCCACCCCTAGTACTAGGTCCACCCATCTGCAATCCACTAGGCCCACCCCTAGTCCTAGGTCCACCCCTCTGCAATCCACTAGGCCCACCCCTAGTCTAGGTCCACCATCTGCAACCCAGTAGGTCCACTCCTAGTAATAGGTCCACCCCTCCTCTGCAATCCATTAGGCCCAGCCCTAGTCCTAGGTCCACCCCTCTGCAACCCAGTAGGTCCACCCCTCTCAACCCAGTTGACCTTCTGGGGTAGGTTGACCCCTACCTCTACCCCTAACCACACCCCTATTACTCCCTTCCACTCATAGAATATTCATTACTATCTTGTGCAATCTGCGAAGATGATAATAATTAAATAAATAAAATGTAATGAACTAATTACAATTAATAATGACATCTATGTTATTGCTAAAGAGTTTGGATATTACTGCTTCATCATCAATGATTGGCTCGGGAGCTAGGGTATGACCACTACCATGTTGTACCTATGATAACAAAATTTGTCAAACCTTAAAATATTTTAAAAACAACAAAGAAGTGAACAAAAAAAAAAATCAGCTAGATATAAGTACTCCATTTACCTCATTTCTTATTGAACTACCGCTCTGTAATTCAATTCACCCATCTGTCGCGTGGACATGTCCTAGTATTATGTCCAACCCGTCTGCATTTGCTACATCTCATTATAACTCCACCCTTCCTTATACGGTTTTGATTGACCGGCTCTTCTGGACCCCTTCTCCTTACTTTTCTGGGCCTCCCTGGTTGTATTCTATTTAGGGGAGGGTCGACATGCTCATAACTTGTCCTCACCCATTGGTCCTCTCCAGGCATTGGATATACAATCTCATCATAAGCTTTTTTGTACATCTCAACTGTATACCACTCATCAACATAATCCTCAGGGTTTGCATTAAAATACCAAATCGCAGACACCGCATGTGCACATGGGATGCCTGTCATGTCCCATTGTCTACAACCACAAGTTCTATTCAACAAGTTCACAACATATTGTTTGTTGTTGTGTCTCACTTCATATAAATGTCCCCCAGCATAAGTGCTATAACAATGCCCAGCAACCGCTCCAATTTCATCCAACTTGGCAACAATCCTAAGACAAAGCCTACTAGTCATGGTGCGGATGCCATCCCTCTTTGCCTGATATCTCTTCATTAACTTCTGTCTTATCATTTCAAGCATCATATGATCGGCAAGTCACGCGCATGTAGGATGTAGGCATTAAAGCACTCACATAGATTGTTTACTACAAGATCACACTTAGGGGATGTATTGAACCAAGCCCTAGACCATGACCTTCGGTCAACTTCCATCAAAAAATTATATGCATACTCACTTATGTTCCTCAATTCCTCCATTTCCTTGAAAAAATCAGCCTCGTATGCGTACCGCAACCCATAATTTGTCCTTCGAGAGACCATGGTGACCACTACTATCTGTAGTTCGTGACATACAAGTGTCTCACACAAAATCGTGGTCACCACCAGAAGCACCACATCAAATGCTGGTTGGAGCCCTACAAATTATGCAACAAATAGTAAACAACACTTAGTTACCTTGATGAAAACAATGACAAACCAAAACAAAGAAACATAATGAATTATAATTACCTTCTGACGATCAGAAATAAATGTCCATCCTTGTTCAGGGGGGGTGCCAAGATCCGATAGCAAGGACTCAAGAAACCATATCCAACTATCTTTGGTTTCTGCCTCAACAACTGCAATTGTCACTGGGTACATGTTATTATTGCCATCTCTCGAAATGGTCGACAAAAGCTGAACCTTATAAGGCCCCTTCAAAAAGCATCCATCTAGCCCAATGATGGGCCTACAACCAGCTTTAAATCCTCTCTTCATGGCAGCCAAAGAGAAATATAAAAACATGCTGGATGGTCAGGCAAAGGCCTCTCAACTTTCATCATCAAACAACTACCCTGGTTTGTCTGCCTTACTGTTTCACAATAATCCCAAAGCCTAGCATATTGAAGCTTCACTTTCCCTTGAAGCATTTCCTTTGCTATTCGCCTAGCCCTGTGCAATTGCCAATTGTCCACATCAACACCCCATTTTTCCTTCACTTCCCAAAGAATTGCCTTCAACGGCATGTTAGGCTGTACTCTAAATTTATCAATCAATTTACGTGCAATCCATGGAGATTTCACAGCCGAAATTCGATGTTGCCTTGTACATGTGTGTTTGTCTTAAATTGATCTAATCTCAAAAGCCTCTTGATCCTCGTATTTACGGCCATAAACCCGATACCTACAACCGGGTTCCCTACAAACCACAATGCACCTCGCCAAATAATTTTTTTTAAACATTATATCCTTCCCATTCTTTATATTACTCTCCCTAATTGCTTCTCTAAATACTTTAATTGATGAAAATCTTAGCCCATTACACAATTTTGGGCTCATCATATCAGTTTCTTGAAATTCCGTTCGCCTTGTAACACATCTAGCAGAAGAATCAACCTCATACTCCTCATCACTCCTAGGAGGTGATATAAGAATGTTACTACGTGCCATGTCCGACCCAACATCATCATCATACACCTCATCACCATAACATCTACCCCTTCCACGCTCTCTTTGAGCCCCTCTGCAGTAGTATTTTCGTTATCACCCTCCACTGGCTCACCACTCTCCTCATCCCTACCCTCACCCTCATTACCTTCCCCATCACCCTCATTACCCCCCTCAACATTGCCCTCATCATTGCCCCTCAACATTGCCCCCAACATTGCCCCTACCATGGATGACCTAGGGGGTAGCTATCTTCATCAAACAAATCCGGTTCAAAAACCTCTTCCCAATAAGGATCATCCGCTCAATCCTAGTGTTTTCACCATCATTATCCTCATCCTCATCATTATCTTCATACTCATCATTGCTAACTGAATGATCAGTAAATGACACAAGGTACAATTCAATAACTAGTACCCCTTTATGTGCAGCAACCATTCCCAACACGTCGTAGTCCGATGAAATTAATTTCAGACCACTTTGCATATTACAACTTGGTTCCAAGTAATACACTAAATCTCGACTTGTATCCATATTTTTACTATCCTCAATCTCAAAAATGACAACATGTCCTCTATATGTCTCAAAGATGCACATCTACATCACCCCCCACATATGTGCGTGTAAGCCCTTATTAATCCTACCACCGTAATGTACCTCAAAGGCAAGCTCTCGTATAGTCATCCTAAAAAAAAAAAAAAAAGGTCAACTCAACATATATAAAAGATAAGAAAATAATTAAACTTAAATTGTACAAGGCATGCAATCTAAAGTTAAAATGTAGACAATAAATGGTCACTATTAAATATATAGGAGGCATCTGATTTTTATCCGTGACTTTTAGTGAGTGCATGAAGAGTGAATATGTATGCATGCTAGCTACTGCTGTACAAAAAAGATCTTATATGTGGTTCGACAAATTAAAATCTTATATGTACAAAAAAGATCAACATGTTGGTCCAGCTGGCCGGTTCTAGTTTGTTCTAGGCTTCTAGTTTCCTTTGCATGTTGATGTTTGATTATGTTTGGGACCCTTTACCCTTATCTATGTTTGGTTTTGAAAGTGATTCGAATCTTAGTATATTGCAGATATTTTTGTGTACGGCATTATGATAATTGATCCATCTAAAAAAAGGAATCGTGGGGACCTAATTAATTTGAACCAAAAAAGAAAAAACCAAATAACTTTTTTTCCTCTTATTTTTAGCTACTGCTTCCTCTTCTTCTTCTTCTTCTTTTATTTATTTATTTATTTATTTTCCATCAAAGGAAAGGAGATATAGTGGGTGGAGGTAGGTTGCCTCCATAGTGGAGGCAACCTTTTTGAAAAGTTAAAAACAACACATGAAAGACAACCTACAGGCAAAAGCCCTGACTTGTCGTTGTTTATCTGACTAATGTTTCTTAAATAAAACCATAGTCCACTAAAACACATGGCATTCCTTACACCAATGGTTCAACCGAGAAGAATATGCATTACAGCCATGGGGACCACGGAAAAAACACTATCAACCAACCCATCCAACCCAGAGACAACATTACAACAAAGGGGACCACGGCAAGACAACATTACAGCAATGGGGACAAGGGGGACCACGGCAAAATCTCAACCCATTATTGTCTTGAGTGATAAAAAACTGAAACCCATCAACAAATAACTGTAACCATCAACAAATAACTGTAACCAAATGCAACAAATAAGCAGACAACCAAAAAAATATACCCAAAAAAAAGGGAGTTTGCGATAAATAGGGAGACCACGACAAAATAAGCAGACAACATTACGACAAATGGGGACCACGGCAAAATAAAAAGAGCTACAAAACACCAACAAAAAGAGCTACAAAACGACCTAAACCCATCGACATTGAGTTATCTCCACAAACCCTAAAAAATACGAAAAATCAATTAAATATATTACCTCCAATGGCGAAAATCTTCAAAGTTTGAGAGGAGAAGCTTTTGTGAGAATCGCGCGGAGGTTCAATGGACTATAGGAATTTTTTTCAGGGAGAGAGGAGGACCGAAAGGGGAGGACGGACGGCTGGGCAAACTTGTGCGATATGAGGTGATTTCAAACAGCTTCTGCGACTTGGGCTTAATGGCTAGACGATACGGCGTCGTTTTGGTAAGGGGGAAACCCTAATCTTATCCAAAACGGCACGGCGCCGTTTTGGTAAGAGGTTTCATTTTTTTTTTAAAACGATGGGAGGGTATTTTCATAACTTGACCACATCAAAACGACGTAGTTTGGATGCTTCCATCCACTTTGACGGCCAAAACTAACGGAGGGGGCTAAAACGTAACTCTTTGGTAGTTGAGGGGGCCATTAAATAACTTTTGATATTTTAAGGGGCTAAAACGTAAACGGGTGTTAGTTGAGGGGGCTAAAACGTATTTTCCCCAAAAAAAAATTAGAAGGCCCCATGAGAAGGAGCAGCAGCCACCCAGGCGAGCCACCCTTTGGCCATGGGGTGGCCCATGCCACCCACAAGGGGGCTCGCCAGCCACCTCTGGCCCTTCCTCTGCCATACCCAGGATTCAAGGTGAGAGCGGAGGTCTTCCCAACGACCAAGAACAAGGCCAAGTTCGGCCTGAACGCGCAGAGCGCATTGCTACCAAAGATCACGAAATCCGGACGGAAACTCACGGCTTCCCTCAGCCACGAGTACTCCAGAATCAACCACGGCACCGACAAGAACGGGAAACAGCACGGCGAGATGTAGTAAAGCGAAAGGATCGGGTTGAGCTTAATTCCTTTGGAACCCAACAAAATCTCGATCATGACGAGGCAGGTGGCCTAGAATGTCAGGTCGAGAAGCCGCAACACGACGCCCCAAGGGTGGCTTGTCGGCCACCTCTGGCCCTTCCTCTTCGCCGGCCACCTCTGGCTCCTTGTTGATGGGCTTTCACTGCGCGATGGCCTTCTCCATCGAACTTTTTGCCCAGGTTTCGGATTCGCCATTGCCTTCGATTGATTCGGGGGAGGCACCACTAACTGGTCTTTGGTGGTGGAAGAGGAAGGGTTGATTTTGTATGGGTATGGAAGAAGAAGGGCCACGGAGAGAGAGAGGGAGAGACCCCATGGCCAAGCAACCACCCAGCAGTTTTGGGGTGGCTTGTCGGCCACCCCATGGGTGGTTGTGGTGGCCGCGCGCCACCCCACGTGGGCAACGGAGAGAGAAAGGGCTTCCGGCGGAGGTTCTGGTGCGGCTATGGCGGAGGGCTGTGAAGGGAATAAAAATCAAGTGGTTTTATTCTCATTTTATTTTCTTTCTCAAAGCTAATTTGGCATCTGTTATTGGTAGGTAAAAAAAAAACCCACCCTTTTTGCAATGAGCGTATTGAATTGAAGTTATTCCTCACCTCTATATAAAAAGAGGGAGTTCTTTAGGAACAATGATTTTTATTTTACAAGTAAATTACTATTTTAGTCTTCAGGTTTGTTCATCATAATTCAATAATGCAAGGGTATTTATGTCTTTTACGATGTTATTTATGTATTTTAAAATCTTACATTACTATTTTGCCCTTGTTTACCTTTGTCTTACTAAGGAATTTTATGGGCATTATTGTCTTTTAATTATAATTACTCTTTACCCATTGCATTTGTGAAGAGTCGAATTTCTTTGACAGGCTTTTTGGGTATTTCACTCCTTTTACTCCCATCATCTCCCACTTCTCAAGCCGTCTCCCACTCCTGCTTTTCTTTATGTTTGTTTTACTCTTTTACCCTTATGGAATGAAAAAACTTTCAAAAGTTGTTTGGACATTTTTGTCTTTTGGCTGCATAATCCCCTTCATCTCACCCAAAACGTTTCACCTCCCCCCAATTTCACCAAAATAATCCCACACGCTCCCCTCTCTCTCTCTCTCTCTTTCTCCCACCGACACCCACCGAACAACACCGCCACGCCATTTCGACACCGATCCACATATGAAGATAGCCTTTTCTTTATTCTGATTTATTTAACTAAATGAATTTGCTTTGGTCTTGATTTCGATTTGGGTTTGGAATTGTTTGTTTATCCACAATTGGTGGTTGTTTTTTTTTTTTTTTTTTTATAAATTGGTAAAATTTAAGGCCCTTTTATTTATTTATTTATTTATTATTATTATTATTATTATTATTATTATTATTATTATTATTATTATTATTATTATTATGTTTTTCTTGCTTTTGCATTGTGTTGGGAATTCTTGAAATTCAGCGGTCATTGTTTTCGTTCATTGGAGCCAAATTTGAACTGTCGTTTATTTTCTTATCGTATTTGCATGATTAATTTATATTGTTATTTGAATTGTAAGTGCAAACTTTGCACTCAATTATTTATTTATTTATTTTTCGTATTCGCATTTTTTTTTTTAACCCGTGAAATGAATTCTCAATTTTCTAATTATTGTTTCAGGCAGGACGCATGATTGCTATTGTAGCATAACTGTCCAAGATTGATAAGGAGTTCATCTCATCTCCAACACTATCATCAACCCCAAAGATAGTATCCAACATCACATATAATATTTACTACTTTCTAAAGTCACATATTTATTTTTTCTTTATTGATCAATGTTCAAAATTAGTCATGTGTCCCAATTCAAATTTAATATTAAAATATAATAAACTTAAAAAAAATTAAAAATAAAAAATTAAAAATAGAAGAAGAAAAAGTAGGTGGCGCCACCATAAGGGGTTGGCCGCCCCATTGAGCCTAGTGGCGCGCCACCAGATCACCCTAGTGGTTCGCCACCCCTAGGGCCAAAAAATTTGAAATCCTTTTGGGTTTGGCCTAGGGGTGGCGAACCACCCTATGGCCATGGAGCCACCTAGGACTGGTTGGGGTGCACGAACCACCTCAGTGGCCATGGGGGTGGCCGAGCCACCCTCTAAGGCCAAACCCAAAAAAAATTCAAATTGTTTTTAACCCTAGGGGGTGGCTCGGCCACCCCCTAGGGGCCATGGGATGGCTTAGGCCACCCCCCTTTTTCCTTCTTCTATTTTTAATTTTTTTATTATTTTAATTTTAATACTTTTTTTAAGTTTATTAATATTTTAATATTAAATTTGAATTGGGACACATGACATAACATGAACCATTAGATTAAATTCAATGGCCAGGATTTGAGGAATATGAGAATCTCATATTCCCTCTAATATGAGGAGATCCGGATCCTCACCGGGACTGCATTTTCGTATGAAGGTTCAAATTCCCAAGAATATTAATTGCTAATGGTCAACAAAGTCGTAGACAAAGACAATACTATTAATTGCTAATGTCAATGCTAATGGTTGACAAAGTCGTAGACAAAATAATACTATTAATTGGTAATGGTTAGACAAAGACAATCAATAGATTGAACGTTAGCAAAACGGGCGTAAAGTTGGATCTGCAATGTAGCTACGGTGCCATTTCTGAATCTCTCCCGCCTGTAATTTGTTTGCTATAGTTTTCAAAGGATATGTTTGCCAACAGTATCGTTTCTAAGTACCGTTCATGAATCCACCGCATTTCTAAAATTTTTTTCTTAAAATTAACCTTAAGGCTTTGTTTGCCAAAGACCCGGATTGGGAAAAGTTTGGGATTAATACTTTAGCGTGTCAGTGTGCATCAGTACGCTGCAGAAGAGGATGTCTTCCCAAGGCCTGAAGCACAGTTGAAAGACGGAGGCCAATCCTTATTTTTCTCCCCCTTAATAGTGTTGTATGCGTTTTTCAACCCCACTGTAGGTCTTGGGAAGACAAACAATCAACAGCATACTGCAGCACGTGACACAGTACAGTGGAGGTCCCAGACTTTTCATAGGCCGGGCCAAAGGCAAACGAAGCCTAACATTCTTACTTTTTACATCAAATCAGTCACTTATTATTACTTTTCAAATAAAAGAATCACTACAAAATAAAATTTTTTACTTTTTTATATAAAACATTTTTATTTTTATCTCATATCAATTACATCTACTACAGTACCATTTTACTTTTCATTCCATATTATACCCAAACATAGCCAAAAAGAAAAGAAAAAAAAAAAAAATTGGCCCGCAGGAGGCCCACTACTATTTTCTGCGTGCAGTTCTTCCTACGGTTTGAGATATTCATACCTGGCCCCACTCAACGTATGGTCCCACCTGTCAACTCTACATGTTATCCGCTCTTTCAATACCACATGATTATTCATCTCTACCAACCTTAACCAAAGCTAGACCCGCACTATAGCTACAGTGCAGGTCCAGCTGCAATATCGTTTCAGTCTCTTCGCAAACGGAGCCTCTATTGTAAAAGTGGAGAACACTATGGCTCTGTTTGCGGGAGGAACGGGGTGGAACGGGGCGGGGATCGGACTATAGCTGCAATGTACCTATCTGACACTAATTTTTGTTTAAAAAATACCCTCGTTTTATTCCAAAAATGCCTTAGAATGAAGTGAGGGTATTTTTGGAACAAATTGAGGGCATTTTTGGAACAAATTGCCGGCTGCTTTTCCAAGGCTGACACCAAATTTTGTTCCAAAAATGCCCTTATATATGAGTAGTGAAGTGAGGGCACTTTTGGAACAAAGTGAGGACATTTTTGGAACAAAATTTGGTGTCAGCCTTGAAAAGCAGCCGACAATTTATTCCAAAAATACCCTCAATTTGTTCCAAAAATATCATCACTTCACTCAACATATTTGAGGACATTTTTGAAATAAAACGATGATATTTTTTAAAATAAAATTAGTATCAGATGAGTACAATGCAGTGACAGTCCGATCCCAACCCCGTTCCACCCCCATTCCTCTCGCAAATAGCTCTGTTTGCGAGAGGAACGGAAATGGCATTGTAGCTGGAATCGTACTGTAGCAATACTGTATCTGTACTGTAGCTACAGTGCGCCGTTCGTACTGAACCAAGTCTACAGGTCAGACTTTGCTATTTTTCAAATTTTTTTTCACCTGTAGCTGCACTGCACCCCATAACCTTTTCCAGAAGCCAGCCTACGCCATTACCTCATATATGAACGAGAAAAAAGAAGAAAAAAAAATGGCCTGAAGTTTGCAACTCGGTTGCATCTCTCTCGCTCCTCTTCCCGCTTAAGCTCGAAACGGTGCTGTTCGGCAAAGAAACCGCATTTCATCCTCGCTATCCGCCATCGACGGCAGCCGGTTCACGTCCACTCCTCCCAGCAACGGCCTCGTATCTGGGTTTCGATCTGCAAACGTCTTTCTACGTGAGTTTCGACGAAATCTTCCCGATTAAGTTTACGTGAAAGGGTTGCCCATGAGAATGGCAGTGAAATAATTTATCAGGGAAATAATTTTGAACATTCTCTTACAAAAAACAAAGGCAAAAATATATTGTAATGAATATATGCAGAAGATGACAAAAGGGATTCTAATAGAACTGATCTGAAAGCAGAAATCTTGAAACTTTTTTTGGCATATATGTACAGTCTCGCATCTTCAAACGAAAGAGAACCAAAAGAAAATGAAAATGCCAAAAAGTCATTGAGAAACTTCTCAGATTCTTGATAGTTAAAGAAAATGCCAACCGAGTTGCAAACTTCGGGCCTTTTTTTTTTTTTCTTTTTTGTCGTTCAAATATGAGGTAATGGGTAGGCTGGCTTCTGAAAAAAGGTTATGGGGTGCAGTGCCGCTACAGGTGAAAAAAAAAAAAATGATAAATAGCAAATTCTGACCATCAGACTTAGTTCAGTACGAATGGCACTGTAGCTACAGTACCGATACAGTGCGGTTCCAGCTACAGTGCCGTTCCCGTTCCCCAGCAAACAGAGCCTTAAATGCTGCAGAAAAATTGTCATGCCCTATGTCATCTTTTCTTGCCCTCTTGTCTAGAGTAGTTTAATTTAGAGGGTGTTTGATGAATTCATCACGATTCTCATGTTGACTTTATATTGCATTGTTCATATATTAAAAATAAATAAATAAATAATTGATATAAAAAAAAGTGATATTAAAAAAAAATTGTTTTGTAATAAGTTTTTTATTTTAATAATAAATAATGTAATATAAAAAATGAATAATTTGATATATATATTTTAAAAAAATGAAATGAATATCATGATAAAATGTGAGAGAATGTATTATAATGTGGTGTTGTTTGTCGAATAAAGCCTTAATAACCCATTTTTTCTTTCTTGCTAGCTAGACTATTTGTCAATGTTTGCAGTTGGGGAGTTAAGCGTATTAATGGTCACGTTGAAGAAATTATGCTACCATAACCCAGAGTTAAGGACAGTTAATCATTGGTCATGCAAAAACATCTTGGAGAAAGACCAGGCCTGGTTTGGATAGGTATTTTTTTTGTTTTTGCTTTCAGTTTCAGATTTTTTGGTTTTCGAAATGATTTTACTTCAAATTCCAAAGCTTGAATTTGTTTATAATGTTTCAAAATTTGGGTTTCGAAATTTTCAACCCAAACAAAAAACTCACATTGATTTTTTAAAAAATCTAAAAAAAAATAATAAAAAAAATGCCTATCCAAACCAGGCCCAAGTGTTTTCAAGTGTTTTTTTTCCTCTTCACTCCCAACCTCCCATGTACACACCCCACCTTCATTTTTTTTTTTTTTAATTGATCAATGTTTAAATTATTCATGAGCTTACTTTGAGCATCCACAACAGTATATTCAAACTTTATTCTTTAAAATAATCAAAAGTATACTTTTGATTATTTTAACAATTCACCTTTTTAGAATATTTTTTTCAGCCTCACTATTTTAACAATTCATTTTCACTATTTCATTTAAATATTATTTTCAAATATTTGTTTATTCTTTCTCTAAGGCTCTTTACTTTGATGTAAAATGGTTTCCGTCAGAAAATATTTTCAGAAAAGTCATTTTTTCTAAAACTATCTTCTATCAAAAACATTTTACGGTGTTTACCGTATGTACGGAAAATTACAAAATTATATATATTCATTAAATATATTTGACCAGGACCTACTCGGAACTTTAATGGGACCTATCCGGGACTTAATCGGCAACTGCCCGGGACTTGTTTGGGACTTGACTGGAACCTGCTCAGGACTTTATCGGGATCCGTTCGAGATCTGCCTGGGACTTGACAAGAACCGCCCGGGACTTGACAAGAACCTACCTGGGACTTGTCCGAGACTCGCTCGAGACTTGTCCAGAACCTGCCCGGGACTCACCCAGGACTTGCCCGGTACCTGCCTGGGACTCAACTAAGACTTGCCCGGAACTTGACTAGGACCTGCTCGGGACCCACCCACGACTTGCCCACGACCTGCCTAGGACCTGCTCGGGACTTTATCGGGACCCGTCCAAAACCTACCCGGGACTTGACAGGGACCTACCCGAAATTTTTTCGGGACCCAACTGGGACCCGCCTGGGACTTGATCGGGACCCGCCCGAGACTTGTCCATGACCTATCCAGGACTTGCTCGGGACCTACACGGGACCCGCCCGGGACTTTATCGGGACGCACTCGGGATTTTATCGGGATCGTCCGGAGACCGACCGAGACTTCTTCGGACTTAACCGGACCTGCTGACCCGACTTAGGATTGATTAAGACTTGCTCGAAACTTCGACCAGGCGTGTCTGGTCAAGATTCTCAGGCGATTTTTCGGTGCCGAAAACATTTTTTTTCGACTTTTCGGATGACAAAAGCCCTAAAGTGTTAATCTTTCCCCTTTAGGTTTTAGATTTAAATCTAAAAACAAATTTTGAAGTATTAGAAACGATTTTTGAGCATTAAAAATGGATTTTTTAGGCGGGTTTGAAGTGGGTCATAGCTTGCTGGACCCAGGCGCGGGTCTCAGGCGTTGGCCATGGGTCTCTAGCCAACCGGCAGTGGATCTCAGGCATCATGGCTGTGGGTCTTCGGCCAAGAGGTGGTTGGTTGCGTGGGTCTCAAGCATTGTGGCCATGGGTCTTTGGCCAACCGGCGGTGGATCTCAGGCGTCGTGGTTGTGGGTCTCCTACCAAGCGATGGTTGGTTGCGTAAGTCTTTCTTTGGTTTGGGTATTTCTCATTTGGATTTGATGTGGGTGAGCTCATTTTCATTTTTTGCACTTTTGTTGAATTGATGAAGTGTCATGTAGGGATTGAGTGCTGTAAAATGGGGGTTGCACCTCAACCGGACCATAGAGGCTCTCTTTATTTTAATGTAATAAAGATAATATATATTTGTTTTAAAATTTTTGTTAAAAAGAATATAAAACCCATTCATATAGTTACATTAGTTTGCAATAAACTCCTTATAGTATAAAAATAGAGAATAACTCACATATTCATCATTTTGTGCCTTTTAACGAGCAATTGACAATTTTGTAGAATGTCGTTCTTGTTAAGGTTGTATCTCTTTTTTTTTTAGCTTACTCAAGTTCAAACCATTAGGAGTATTCACATTCGACTCAACAAATATTTAGCTAAAAACACATTTTTCTATTTTAGCTATCCACTTTTTCAAATTACTTACATCCGGCTCACCATTTTAGCTATTTACTTTCACTTCTCTATTTAAAATATTTTTTCTTTGTCTACTTTTCATATTCTCAAGGAAGAGAGAGAATAAGATTACATTTATTATTAATATAAAAATGGATCTGTCAAGCAACAATGATCAACAAATTTGTTGAGCATTGTAGCAGTTGAATAAGTCCTTAGTCATTTTATTGAATTTAATATAAAGCATTTTTTGTTACATTTTTCTCCACGACGAGGTCAGACTCTGCTAGCTGCTCCATCATTAACTGTGCGTTACATACACACGGTCATCTTTTAGTCTAAGTATTAATCATTAATATAAAAATACACAAATGTGTTTAAAAATAAGGTGTTAGAAGCATACCATTCTCTCCTCGACCAATGGATTTAGGTAGCCACCCCTTTTCTTCTTATGGATCGTGATGTAATTATTTGCTCTCGTATTGGCTTTGACCGTTGTAATGACCTACAAAAATTCACAACAATAAACATATTTCCGTAAATATATTGTAATCATGATTTCAATTATATATGTATGAGGTTTAACAAACATACCGCATCGTTTGAGTGTTGGGCGAAGCTCTTCGAGCCGGCGCAATTTGGTGTGTTATGCAATACTCGTATTTGTTTCATATGCTCAGCATATTCCTGCGCACACAACTTATGTTATTAATATGTGAAAATATAAATAATTACAATTAATAATATACACAATTACAAGTAAAAGATTGACCTACCTGATTTTTCTTATCACACTACATTGCCAACAAGATGTCCACATCCAATGGGTTGTACTTCTGGAGGATTTGTCTCGCTCTTGCCTTCACTGAGTCAGGAGTATTGTTGGCTCGAATTGTGAGTGGTTTTTTCAATTCATGTCTCTAAAGCTTTAGCTTCTGCCCATATCTCTCCACAAGTCCTTTTTTATTTCCGCAATATTCGAGTCGTGTAAGATGTGGAAGTGCTTCTACAATAGTTAACAGTTGAGAAATTAATAACCTCATATTATATTTTTACTTTTAGATATAAGTTTCACAAAATAAATTCCTACGTGTTGCCACGAACCAGTGAACTCCACTATGATCCGTTTTCCATCTGGGATTTCCCACAACTTGTGGGAGTCACTGACGTTCAGCACTTCAATATTATCATTTGCGTCTACATTTAATAAGTTTAACATAAAATGACTATCAAAATTTAATGAAAATAAATAGTAATTAAAATTTTAAGAACATATATAAATATATATGTATAAACAAGATTGGCTTGTATACATACATACCTATTGTATAAACCCCGTCGACCCTTAACATTCACTGAGCAGGGTCATCGGGCTATGGTGTATCCTGTGAATCAGAACCATTGTCCACATCGTCTGCCTCATGTGGGGATACTTGCCGCTCCATGTCTACATCCTCATACGTAGGAGTAGGACACTGGGATTTGAGGTATTGGTATATATGGGTCTGGCTGCATCGTAAGGATAGCCAAGTCCTGTGTGTCGGGGTTAAATGGACTCTGCTTCTTTGGAAGTACTGTCGATACCCTGGCTATGGCATTAGAAGGGTACGAATGTCCTAAAGACTGACTGTCATCACCCGTCATCTGCCTTACAGAAAATGGTTGCTCTTTTGGAATTACTGGTCGATACCTTGACTGGTTGCAATGACCATTGGAGGAAAAATATCCCGGTTCTGGGAGAATCACACATCGTATATGGATACTCGGATAAACCAAATCCTCAGCAAGTTTGAGACAACTATATAAATTATACAAACTTTTTACTTGGATAAATTAACTTTTTTCTTTTCTAAGCATCCAAATTGCATATTCAAAGGGGCTGGTTATTCTAGCTAGCCAAGTGTTTATCTTCAAATCAACAAAAATACACACACACACACACAAATGATTAACAGCATAATACCAAAAAAAAGAAAAGAAAAAAAAGAAAAAACACATGCAAACCAGCCTTGAGAAGAGATCGATCATATATATTGCCTTATTAAAATATAATAACATATAGGTACATATATACTTACCCTATTTATGGAGCTTGCCGGAGGAGATGGGGGTGGGTTTGCCAGCAGGAGAAGAGTGATCGACTAGAGCAAGGGAGAGGTGAGAGAGTTGCGGCGGGAGAGAGGAAAAAAGAGTGGGGGGAAGAAAACATATAGGGAGCTTGCCGGAGAAGATGGGGGGTGGGTTCGCCGGTGGGAGAGGAGTGACCGACCGGTGAGGAGAGGGGAGAACGCGAGAGAGGGGAAAAAATAGTGGGGGAAGAAGAAAGAAAATTGCGGTTGTGCGGGCCAGCTGGGGGGCCACGCTTCACAACCCCCCTAGGGGTAACATGTGGCATTGTGCCACATTAGCAAAAGGTGACATGGCATTGCCACGTCACCAATGGTCAATTTTCAAAACAAAAAAAAATATCATGCATAGGCTGCATGCATTCAACTTATATACAATATTAACTTAATTATATATATACATATATATATATATATATATATATATATATGACCTTTCAAAAAATAAAAATATTTAAAAGATTAATCTTTTAAATATTAATTATCGGTTATAAAAGTCCCAGATATATATCTTTTATTAGAGACAGTATATATTAATTAATTGTTATTTAACTTAATTATGCATGCAAGCAGGACAAATAAAAAAATAAATAAATAAGGGGTGGTTGGCCATATTATGGCCATGCCAATTGATTCGAGAAAGTGGCTGAAGCTAACCCCAATTTGGCCATTAATGGGGGTAGTCGGACCTCACCCCCAAGGGCCATGCATGGCCATGTGAATGGGTGGCCGAACCACCTCTTATTTTTTTTATTAATTATTATTATTATTATTATTATGTTTTTTAATATATATAAGTTAACATTTTATTATTATTTTTGGTTTGTGCATGTACATGTTTCTTACTTGTGGCTTTAGGATTTCTAGATTGCATGGATATATAATATCTATAGTCCATTTTGGATTGGAGAGGCCAAGATCGATATATATATATATATATATATATATATATATATATATATATATATATATATATCCAACGTACCTTTGATATATATATGTGGTTTGTTAGGGGTTCTCCCATAGTGTTCTCTTAGCTTCTCTCAACATACGTGAACATGATTTAAGAAAAAATAAAATTGTATTGGCCCTCACCACCCTTTTTTGCTAATGATTAATTTTATAAGTTAATATTTAGGTTTTAATGTTTTAAAACTTGTTTTTGAATTCAAAACTAAAATCTAGGAGTAGAAGGTTAACCTTTTAGATCATCTAGACGGATCTGAGGTGAAGAATGCTGGGGGACCAAAGCAACAAAGTTAAAAGTGACATTAATTTCCTCAAACTTTCAATTGTGGCATTCCATTTGTATTATTCAAATGCCCCCCATCACATTTTTCTTAAAAACAAAAAAAAATCCTAAAAAATAAGAAAAAGCCAAAAAAATATATGAATATTTTTGGGTGGCCAAACCACCCATAGGTGGTGGCCACCCCGCTTGATTTTTTTTTAAAAAATGTGATAGGGGCATTTTGGGAATAAAAAGGCCAAATGTGTTAAATTGTCACATTGAAAGTTTGGGGTTATGTCACTTTAAACTTTGAGGTAAAAGTGAAAATGGGTGGATACTTGTAGGTAAAGATAATTTCTTTTTGAATTAGCGGACCATGGCCACCGGTCCCCCCAAATCCACCACCGGTATCATCCAAAATTGATTTGATCTCTAAATTTGTGCTAATGCCTAAAAAGCGGTGGTGAAAACCACTACAATTTTATTTTTTAAATCATATTTTATGCACGATTGAGAAAAAAAAAACACTATGAAAAGAACCCTAACATTTTCTTATATATATATATATATATATATATATATATATATATATATATAAATAAGTTACTATTTATATATATAGCTAGCTAGTAACTTGGCCCTAGATAGATAATATTATTTCATGTTTTTATTATTTCACAATAAAAATATTAAAAAAAAAGTTGGTAACGTGGCACAATTTGCCACGTTGTCATTTACTAACGTGGCATATATACCACGTTACCATTTGGTAATAATGGTAACGTGGCATATGTCACTATAGTTTTTTAAAAAAAATTTAAAAAATAAATTATATATATAACCCTTCATACCTTAATAACTATATATATAACCCAATTTGTAGCGCCCCAGATTTTATTAGTCTTATTTTTGACATATTTATTTGATAACATTATTCAAATATTTTCTTTAAGGAGTTTATGGTATTATGGAGGGTGGTAATTAGATAATGGTAGTTATTGAATAAGGTGATAGTAAATGGTAGGTGAAATAGTAATGTTGGTAGGTGTATGGGTAGGTGTAATAGTATGGGTAGGTGTATGGGTAGGTGTAATAGTATGGGTAGGTGTAATGGTATGGGTAGGTGAAATAGTAAAATGAGGGTAGAATTGTAAATGAAAGGTAGAATAGTATCTTCAAATTTTCCTATAAATAGAGCTTCTCCCTTCACAAATTCACCACTCCTCTCCCTTCTCTTCTTATTATATTCTTCCTTCTTCCGCTTTCTACTCGGTCTTTCTTCTTTCGGAAGTGTTTACACGAAAAAGAGAGAGAAAGGGCGAGACAAGGCGCCGCAAGAAAGGAAGAACATGAGAGAGAAAGTCAGTGATTTAGAAATTTATGGGTAATGATCATTATAGCAGAATGGGTTTCAACAAGTAATTACTTTTGATGATTCATTCACGTAATTCCTTGTAAGTATTCTTACTTATTGAGTATGATATTGATATCCAATAATACGGATTCTTGTGGCTTTATAATTTTATGACCTTTTGATATATATATGATTCAACAATGATTTATATTATTGGGAATCAATTGACTCATTACTTCGTTTTGTAGTGCTTGCGAGAATGGATAATCAAGGTAATTCGCTGTTGTGATTAGAGGTTCATCTTGAGATGTTCGAGATTCCAAGTTAGTGAAGTTTTATCTAGAGTTTAGACAGTTGGATAGATTCGTTTAAATGCCATGTTCGCATAGTTGTGGGTATTTTGTATAAAGAAAAGTATTTTAATGGTATTGTTTTGTACTAAAATATAAATTTTTCCGTTGTGTGAGATTATTTTAGCGTAACATCGAATTTATTTACAAGATAAAGAAGAAATATCGGGATGTTACACAATTAATATATATATATATATATATATAGTAAGTTACTATATTAATTATATAACCCTACATATATATTAATTATTATATATATTGAGACGACTCATTCCAATCAAATGGAAGTGTGGTTTAGTCTCCAAGATGTAGTTCAATCGGCTGTGAACCACGTCTTATGAAGTGGAGGTCACAAGTTCGAATCCCCCCATCCCCTACTCTTACCTAATGGGGGTAGTGGTTGGTGTAGCCTTTGTGGTGGTGCTTACTGCATGCCTGTAATCTGTTATGGGGAGTTGGAAGGGGGCTAGATTGTTTTCCTAGCGAATAGTTTTCTCTCTATCTGCTTGTAATAGATGAGAAGGATTTTTTCTCACAATTCTTTTGAGATTGTTTGACAGTATTGTTTGAGAGCATAGTGTTTGTTCCAGTATTTTCCTTTCAATGGCGGATGAGCTTTCTAATTTGTGGGCAAATCTCTCACTTGCGGAGGAGGAGGATGGAGAACTTGAGATCCAAACGGCAGAAGTGAGAGGAGTAATTAGTCGAGGACAACTTTGCATTATTAGAAAACTATTGTCAGAAAGGATCAAAAGTAAGGAAACAATCAAAGATATGCTCTTGGGTTGTTGGAGACAGAAGGGTTCTTTTACCTTCAAGATTTTGGGCGGAAATCTCTTTTTGATAGAGTTTGAGAAGGCAAGTGATAAAGCTAAAATTTTGGAGGGGCGTCCTTGGGTCTTTGAAGGCAGTCTTTTTTTGGTCGAGGATTTTGATGGGCGTACCTCGCCATCAGAATACACTTTTGACCGGGCATCATTTTGGGTCTGAATGACAAATCTTCCCCTACCTTGTATGGGACGTGAGGTCGAACTCAAATTGGGAGCTTTCGTGGGACAGGTGGAGGAGGTTGTAATGCTCCGATAAAAGTAACCTTTATTTAGAAGATTCCTTCTTGACTAAACGCATAAGGCTAGCCGCCTAACACCCTTAGCCTAACCTAATCACGTTTGGATTTGCTAGGAGTAGAAGTTTAACACTGACCCATGGGGGCCGGACGTACGCTAGATCTAGCAGACGTACGCTTCTGTCTGTAGTGGGGATGTACGATGGGGGATCACCGGACATATGCTTTGCAAATAGTACACCAGACGTACGTGGGACCACGGATGTACGCTACTTTGGTATACCCTTTGGGTAATACACAGACGTCGACACCCTTTGGACCAATGTGCATGAGACCACGGACGTACGTTAGGGTTGCCGGACTTCCGCTGCTCTGTCAGGGAGTTGGTGGTGAATTTTCTCTATAAATAGCCCGCCCCTCCCTTTCATTTCTCACGCCTTCTTCTTCCCTGGTATGCCCCTAGGTTGCCAAGACCATTCCTTGGTGTTTTGAGAAAGAAATTCATAAAGAGAGCGTCGGCGAGGGTTAGGGAAGGAAACATGTGGTCTGAGCTTTGGGGTAAGCTCCGTTTCTCTTCGTTGTTATTATCTTGTTATCTCATGATTACGCCTTGATAATGGTTTTAGTGTTCACTAAGCGTTTTCCTAAAAATGGTGATGTTTTCAAATGGGTTTTTCAAAGAAATGAGGTTCTGTGATTCCTTCGTTGCATGTTGTTAGCTTAGAAAGGTTAGAGGTCTGCAAACATCATTGAAAACATGCACTATCCGAGCCTTAAAACAATGTGCTAAAAATACCGAGTGGACATCGCCCTCGAGACGTCTGATCGATGGCGAAACATCTGTTCTTAAGCTTCATACGTGTACACTCCAGCTTAGCCTTAACATAGTACGCCGGTACGTGCGGTATAAACGGCCATGGGCTTATTATATAAACTGCATACTATGGTCAAATGTGTGTGTTATGTGAGGGCTGTGGATCCATTGGTTTCGTGACCTTGATGCAACCATTCCCAGTGGTTCGGTCACTACAGGACGGACGTCACTAGTTGGTGTGAGCCACTCGAGGTCGGACCCGATCGTGCCACTAGTGTTATGTACGGTATGTTGTGCAATGGCTGAGGCATTGGCATTGTATTATAGGTTCCTTGGGACAGCATCAACCTTGTTGAGAAGGGGTAATATCTCGGGTAGACCATGTATGAGAGTTACGACGTATAAAGCACTATCTTTTCCTACATCGAAACAATTAGGCTATTATCGTTGGTTTTACACCATAAAGCTTTAAAAACCCAAAAATCTATGAAATGGTGTATCAGAGGGGGTAAACGCCCTTTTTGATTATTACTTGGATAGCACGTTTATTTTTATTAATCAGGCTCATGTCATGCTTACGTGTGGGGTATACTTACTAAGTTGTTAGACTTATGCAGTTGTTATCATTCCTTAGGTAACCTGATTCACTGTTACGAAAGTGGCTAAAGTGCTATTGTTTGACCGACTGTGTGCAATCATTAGTTACAGGTTTGTTTTAATTGTCTAGTAGCTCCATGTTCTTATTTGATGATTTGTATTACTCTTAGATTTATTCACATTCCTTTCATTACTCTGACAAGTGTTTTTCTATAAGGGCGGTTGCCTATTAGCCATACGTGGTTTAACTAGGCGAACTGTTAGTGACTCCACCGGATTAGTCAAGGCTAATTTTTGGGGCGTTACAGAGGTGGACACTGAAAAAGATGGAGTCGGATGGGGGGAATATTTACGGGTCAAGATTAATATTGATCTCAGATAAACCCCTCTCTAGAGGCCATGTGATTAAGTTTGATGGGAAATCAACGTTGATTGGTTTCAAATATGAACACCTACCGAAATTCTGTTTTCATTGTGGCGTTATTTGCCATGGTGTGGAGGATCCACAAACGACTAAACCGAGGAACCAAGGTGAATTAGTTTGGTTTATGGATGCGAGCAAATTCCAACAAAAAGAGCAGAATTCATGCAGAAAATTATGACTCGTCGAGGTATGCTAAGTTTGATCTGAGGAGGGACCAAGCAACTGAGTGCAAGGAAAAAGAAATTGGCCAAAAGGAGAGCGGCGGAGTATGGGGAGCGGAGTCACGGTGAAACATCCAGAAGAAACCATGATGCATGGGCCTAAGGAAACAAGGAGCGAAAAATTAGGGTAGAAATCGTGGAGATCGTAATGATGAAATCTTTTGAATCCAAAACGGAAAGGAAAGAAATAACGTTGGAGCATTAAGGGCCAATTTGAAAAATTTCAACTCCTACAAAGAGGCGTGGATCCTGAGTAACGAAGGCAAAGAAGGTGCAGAAGTATCGGCTGGCGCTCATGCAAGGAAAGTATCTCCATGTGCAGGCAAAAATCATGCAGGGACTTATCCACGTGAATCCAGGCATGCGGGACATGTAATTGAAAGCCCACCTTAGTATCTGCAAAAAGTAATGCATGAAGCTATTTTTCAGACTTCTGGGGGCCTATATTCGGGTCCATTGTTGGTTGATATTAAGAAGTCTATTAAGGAGGCCCATCGAGAGGGTGGCAGTGAAGAGAAAGTTCAGAGGAGAGGATTCTGACACTCACGTAAGTGACCTTTCTATCATGCTTGCAAATAATAATGAGGAAATCTGTGATGTGTCCGGTTTTGGGGCTGCTAAAAGGGTGCGAATAGGTGATTTTGAAACTGAAAATTCTGATAGATCGGGATTGGCGGAGGCTAGTATGTCCAGCCCCGCACAATGATCGTTTTTGGTTGAAACTGCCGAGGCTCGAACCTTACAGTTCACGAACTTTGCTGTATGGTGAGAGAAAGAGACCCAATTTAGTTTTCCTTATGGAAACCAAATTACATAAGAAGAAAATGGAAAATTTGAACGAAAATTGGCCTAAATAATATGTTTGTGGTGGAAAGCATTGGAAAGAGCGAAGGATTGGCGCTTTTCGGAGAATGAATGAGGTGGAGATAAAAATTTTAGCCATAGACATATTAATGCTACGGTGTATGACCAATTTTGAACGTCGAATGGAAATTCACCGGTTTTATGGACAACTGGATGCTACTAAAGCGAATTGAAGCATAGAGTTTACTCAAACATTTGGCTCAAAATCCGTGGATATGTGTAGGCGATTTTAATGAAGTCTTAATACAATCTGAAAAATTGAGGGGGAACTCAAGGCAAGAAAGCTTACTACAAGCTTTTCAATAGACCCTTGAAATATGTGAGTTGATAGACTTAGGCTTTTATGGGCCTAAATATATTTGGAGTAATTGTTAAGAGGGCGGAGCACTCATAAGGGAGAGGCTTGACAGGGGGTAGCTAATATTGCATGGAGGAGCCTTTACCCAGATGCTGAGGTTGCTGTCCAAGCCACCACGGCATCAGACCATGCACCCTTCATAGTCTCCTTATTGAGGCAAGATGGGTGTTCAAGAAGGAAACCACGATTTTTCTACGAGGCTTGCTGGCTGGGTGAGTCAGGATATTCAGAGGTTATTAATGATGCATGGAAGCTTGATCGTGGAGAAGGAACGAATTGGGACAACTTGGGCCAAAAACTAGAGGCTTGTGTATATGGATTGACAGCATGGAGGAAAAAATGGAAGGGCAGTGAACAAGCATCTATTTCCAGATTACAAAAGACTCTTCTTAACCTCCAATCTAGGGAGGATGAAGGGGGCTTAAATGGCAATTAAAAAGGTCCAAGATGAACTGGGCCAACTGCTGGACAAAGAAGATATATGGTGGCGCCAACGTGCCAAAGAGGAGTGGTTAAAATCGGGTGATCGCAATACAAGATTTTTCCATGCTTGCAAAATACTAGAAGCGCCGGAATCATGTTGGAACAATAAAGGATGAAAATGGGCAGAATTGGGATACCACAAAGAGGTGGAAGTGGCTTTTGAGAGGTATTTTCAAACCTTTTCAAAAGAGGTCCGAAGGCGATGTAGATTCGCATTCAACCCATTACATGTCGAGTAACCGAGAACATGAACCTGGCCCTAGAAAGACCTATAACAATGGAGGAGATTGAGGTGGCCTTATTCCAAATGGTGCCATTAAAAGCACCGAGCCGGATGGGCTTAATGCATGTTTCTTCCAAAACAATTGGCCCACTATGAGGGAGGAGGTATGTAATGTGATTTTTGAAATTTTAATTCTGGAGTAATGCCACCAAATTTAAATATGACCCACATTGCTTTAATACCCAAAGTGAAGAAGCCCACTTTTGTAACGGAATACCAATAAACATTATAACATTATATAAGCTTATCTCAAAAGTACTAGCTAACAGCTTTAAAATTTTTTTACCCCATATTATAGCCCCCACACAAAGTGCATTTATCTTGGGATGACTAATCTCGGATAATGTACTCGCGGCTTGTGAGACCCTCCACACAATGCATACGGGGATGATGGGTAAAAAGAGTTTTATGGCGGTAAAACTAGACATAAGTAAAGCTTATGACAGAGTAGAATGGGGTTTTCTAGAGGTAGTGATGAAACGGATGGGATTTAGAGAGCGATAGGTTGCTCTTATTATGATGCGTATAAGAACTGTGAAATATTCAGTTATTGTGAATGGGAACCCTTGTGGGTTTATCACCCCTTCTCGGGGTATCCAACAAGGGACCCTATATCTGCTATCTGTTTCTCTTATGCAGAAGCTCTAAGTGTGATGATTACTAGAGCTAATGGCGAGGGGAGATTGATGGGGGTCCCTACTTTGAAGAGAGGACCGAAGATCAATCACTTGTTTTTCGCCGATGATAGCCTCTTATTTTGCAGCTACTTTGATGCAATGGAACCATTTGTCATCCATTTTAAAAGTTTATGAAGAGGCGTCGGGGCAAAAAATGAATGAAAATAAAACTACTATTTTCTTTAGCAAAAACACCACAGAGACTGATAAAGAGCAAATTCAAGGGGTAGCAGGGATCCCTACAAATCAGATATATGACACTTATTTGGGGCTACCTATCCTTGTGGGGAGGTCAAGAACGAAGGCTTTCAAAAGTATAACGGAAAAAGTATGAAAGCGACTTCAAGATTGGAAGATCAAATTCCTGTCTCAAGCAGGTAAAGAGGTTCTCCTAAAGGCAGTAATACAGGCTATCCCTACTTATTGTATAGGGGTGTTTCTTCTTCCAAAGGTGCTATGTTCGGAGATAAATTCGCAAATGGCGAACTTTTTTTGGGGTCATAAGGAAAAAGAAAAACGCATACATTGGATGAGTTGGAGCAAACTGAGTCTATCCAAGGCTCAAGGAGGTATGGGTTTCCATGACTTGTCTTGTTTCAACAAAGCAATGTTAGCCAAGCAAGTTTGGCGATTGTGGAAAACACCCAATAGCTTGATTGTGAAGATCATGAAGGCAAAATATTTCCCGGATGACTCAATTCTTGAAGCCCCTCTTAGGAAGAAACTATCTTTTGCTTGGAGGAGTATCCATGGCTCTAGGAATCTTCTTGAAGAGGGGTTGATATGGAGAGTAGGAAATGGGAAAACAATCCGTATATGGAATGACAAGTGGCTCAATACCCCGATCACTCATCGAGTGCAATCGCCTCCCAAATTTCTCCCCGACAATGCTACGGTGAGCAATCTTATTGATGCCGACACGAAATGGTGGAAATTGGAATGGTTGGAAATGATTTTTTCTAAAGAAGATATGGTGGCTATTCAATCCATTCCAATAAGCACGACATATCAAGCGGATGTGCAAATTTGTGGGGACAAAAATGGAGTTTTTCGCCACAGTGCTTATCACATGCAAAAAGAAAAGGAAATGGTGCAAACAGCAGAGGGCTCTCGATGTGCCTATAAGAGCTCAATTTGGACTACTATCTGGCAGCATAATCTACCTAATATGGAGAAAGTTTTCCTTTGGCATGCTTGCCATGAAATTCTCCCTACAAGGAATAACCTCTGCATCCGCAAGATAATTACGGATCCCAAATGTCCAATATGAAAGGAGGAGAAACTTCTCACCATGCTTTGTGGAACTGTCCATCCTGCGAGAGATGTTTGGGCGGAGGAGAAATTTTTTCAAAAGAGCTGGATTGATGGTGCTGATTTCTTACAAGTGGTGGAGAAAATGTTTCAAATGTAATCGAGCTGAATTTGCCCAGTTTGTGTGTATTGCTCGTATATGGTTGAGGTGAAATGGAGTAATACATGATGGGGTGTTTCTCCATCCAAGCGAGTGGTCTATGGGTGACTCAAGCGGTGGAGAGATACCAACAAATCATGGCAAGAAGATTCAAAATCAGCTGTAAGCGAAGAAGCTAAGCCGTCCTGGAGCTTCCCGCCCCTAGTTGCCTCAAAAACAACTGGATGTGAGGTTTGATAGCAAGAAGGGCGTGGGGTTGGGGTAATCATCCAGGACCAATAGGTGAAAGTTTAGGCATCAAATGCAAAGGCAAGCGAGGTTCTTGGACCCCCTGGCAAGGGGAGGCTATGGCTGCTCTTATGGCGCTGAATTATGCATGGAGATGAGAATTAGCAAGGTGCATTTGGAGGGGATGTGAAGAGCGTCATTTGCGATAATCTCTAATGATCCGGATAGCTGACAAGAACAGAGACAGGTTAATGAGGATATTAAGGCGGACTCTGCGTGCGATTCCTTGCCTTTGGGAAGCAATACATGTTAACGTGAATAAAATAATGTGGCCCATATGCTAAATGGTGGCGGTGAGAGACAACGTGAATATGGTGTGGTTTATAATCTGCTGAATTTATACTTCTGTAGCATGTACAAGATATATACTGCTTATCTCGATACGTTTGAGTTGATATAATATGATTCCTTTTTTCAAAAAAAATTACTATATATATTAACCTAGATATCTATATATGGCCTGGCATGTATATACATATAGGGTTTAGGGTTACATTTATAGTAACTTAATTAATTAAGGGTTATAAATATGTATCTAGGGTTACTACATATTTAATATATATTAAATAATTAAGTTACTATATTAAAAATGCATGCATCTTTGATCCGCTCTAAATTAACTGAGTAAATTTTATATAGCATATGTATTTTTTCTTTTTCATTTTTAATATATATATATTAAATGATTAATTAATTAAGTGATATATATAGTAACCTTTTTTTTTTTTTGGACGTAAGTGATCTTTATTCAAAAAAAGTAATAAAACTAGAGCCGAGGCTCTACAAAGAAAGAGCAGAAAGCTCTAAACTCACAATATGAGAGATACAAGATCGAGTTTCCTCAAACCAAATTTTGTCACTAAAACACCGAGTTGCCTCTTTTAGCACATGCGCTGACTCATTTTGCTCCTGTTTTGTGTGACAAAAAATTCTCCCCACGTCTGAGCTTAGAACCACTTTAATATCTTCAATAACCTGTCCTCCAAAAGAGTGTCGTTTGGGTTCCCTTGAGGCAATGTGATGCAGCGTGACTTAGTGGGCTGTAGCAAAGAACAACAAATACGCAGCGAATAAATAATTCTAGATCTTGAGACTATCAAAGATCTGAGAACTTTTCTTGAAAATCTAGATACTCTTTAGCATTTTGAAGAAAAAAGAGGAATAAACTCAACTCTGAGTATTCTCATTAATAAAAATCAATAATCAATAACAACTACTTTCTCAGGGCTCTAAGCATTTATTTATAGCCTCAAGACTCCTAGTCCTAAGATAACAATAAAATAAAGTCAATTTAGAAGTCTACGAAATAAAACTAAACCAATTAAAAGACTAACAAAGAAACCTAATTTAAATAAAAGACTGAAAGATAAGATAAAATAAAACACTAACAAATAAACTTAATTTAAAAAAAAAAAAAGACTAATAGATAAGATAGGTCATCCTAATCTACATCATCCTCCCCAGGTTTGAGAGAATTTGTCCTTGAATTTGGTTGGTTCTTTTCACGGTCTTTCAGATGCCCAGTCAACTCATTTCAATCACACTTCCTTAAGATCAAGACAAGACAACACACCACAATAAATGTGATGCTATTCATCATCGGCATACCTCTATGTTTGTCATTAAAGCCCCGCACATCACTTGGCAAATATTCAACTTTGCCATACTTTGCCATAATTATTGACCTATTTTTGAGTATTTTCATGGCACGTGGAAGGGAAAAGGAACAAGATGCCAAGTGATCATTATTAGGAGAATTTAAAGTATCTTCATTATGCCAAGTGATCAATTCTCATCCGCATAAAATTCACTTAGATCATTATTAGGAGAATTTAAAGTATCTTCAACACCAAGGAAATCAATATACTCAACCTCTTATTTATTATAATTAGACACCTTACCTGAAAGGCCGTCATCACCCTCTTCATAATCGGTGATGTCACCCATTGGCTCTTCTTCTTCCCCTTGGTCATCTTCTTCATAATCGGTGAAGTCATCCGTGGGCTCTATATCTTCCAATTGGTCATCTTCATCTGTACAGAGGCCGCCAAATATGAGAAAAAACTCATTTTCTTTGTACTCTTCCTCTAGGTTGGATGTCAAAGGTTCTTTAATTGGATCTTTCTCATTGACATCATCATCGTAGGTTGGTGGATGATGCAGATCAGATCCAATTCAGACCCAAGCTGTTAACCAACGAACGTTTGCACCAGGCCAACGATCGTTCGCAGATCTAGCCTCTAGAAGCCCAAAGCTACTGAGGAAGCGAACGATCATAGCATGACTTGCGATTGTTCGCAGAACTAGCCTCTAAAGGCCCAACGCTACTGAGGAAGCGATTGATGAGGAGGACTTGCGGATCGTTCGCCAATGACGATCGCTTATATTGTATTGTTCTCTCACGGGGCTGTTATGTTAATTTAATGCGTTTTGCTTATTAATTACGACTCTATCTCTTTGTTTTAGCAGTATTAGGGTTTTAAGAGTCTTTATTTTGTTATTTTATTAGGTTTAGGGTTATGGGGGTTATTTATGTAATCTTTTATTAGGTTTAGGGTTTTGGACTATAAATATATGTTTATAGCCTCCAAACAAGGGTTGTTTATTATTATTATTTTATTAATAAGAATTACTCGAGTTGAGTTTTCTTCCTATTTTCCTTCAAAATGCTAGATAGAGTATCTAGATTTTGAGAAGAATTCTTAGATCATCGATAGACTCCGATCTAGAATTACATATCCGCTTGTTATTGTTGATCTTCTGCACCCACTAAGTCATTGCATCGGTTGTATCAATCGATCACGTTCCATGAATGGGGAGGAGCAACCACTTTCGAGATGGGCCGATGTGTACGTGCATGGAGACAGCGTAAGAGCAACCGGCAATTCGTTTCAGCACATGAGTGGTGGGTCGGATAGTTGTCATCATCAACCAAGACCACGATTCGCGGAGGCGGAAGACAAATCTATTGTTGAACGTTGGCAACACAAGGAGGATCAGTTCTGAGCTATGAGGGATCAGATTGAAGACCTCACTACCTAATTATCCAACTTGCGTGGTCACAAAGGGAGCGGATCTAGGAACCCGTGTACAGAGCGCCAAACGCAGGGACGTCAGCACCTTGCACAAGCTCCCACAAATCAGCAAGTAAGTAAATTCGAACTCAAAATTCCAAAATTCCGAAAGTATCAAGAACCCAAAGAATTTTTGGATTGGGTGTTGGCTGTTGAAGAGGCTTTTGAGTTCAACGGGGTGCCTGATGAACAACAAGTCTCTTTAGTAGTGCATACATTCCGGGGAAGAGTTGCTAAGTGGTGGCAACAACTGAAGAGAGATAATGAGCGGCAAGGCAAATGGAAGATCAGTAGTTGGGAACACCTATTGAAAAAGATGCGAGTCGCTTTCTTACCCCATAATTATACCATTTAGCGACAGCCACAAAATTGGAGACAAGGGTCTACGGTTGTGATGAAGGAAACTGAAAAATCGTACAAAAAAAAGGTGTTTAGGGAAACATGGAGTGAGGCAAAGAGTCCAAGATAAGTCAATTGGATCCCTACCTGCCGACCACAAATCCATAAACTGAATCCATATTATGTGGAGGAGGGAGAAGAATTTGTGAATGAAGAGTTTCAGGAATCCGACTTCATTGATGAAGAGTTCGAGCCTAAAGGTGTTGGAGATGAAAATCTGTCACAAGAACTTGTAGATTGGGATACTCCACCAGTCTATGATGATGACGTCAATGAAGAGGAGCCAATTGCAGAACCTTTGGCATCCGACCTAGAGGAAGAGTTCGAAGAATATAGGTTGCATCCTATATTTAACGGCTTCTACCCCGATGAAGATATGGCCAACGGAAGATGAAGAGCCCACATTTGACATCGCCGATTACGAAGAAGACTACGCCATAGATAAAGATGTTGATGAAGACCTTCCGTGAAGTGCCTAATTTTAATGGCGAAGATGTTGATTACATCAATTTCCTTGGTATTGATAATATTTTAAATTCTCCTCACGATGATTATGGTGAATTTTATACGAATGAGGAAAATTATATGTTCACAAGGGAATCGATGGTTGACCCATTCTTGAGTATTTTCATGGCATGTGGAAGAGAGAAGAGCGACAAAAGAATGGCAAATCTGAAGTATTGGCGGTATAGGGCTTTCACGACAAACATCGAGTATGTTGATGATGAAGCGTCGCATTTATTGTGGGTTGTTGCCTTGAATTTTAATCTTGAGGAAGGTGATTGGAATGAGTTGACGGACATCAAGGACCGTGGAAAGACCGGCGAATTCGAGGATGAATTCTCTCCAACACAGGGAGGATGATGCAGATCAAATCAATTTCGGACCAATTGCTAACTGCGATGACGTTGCGATCTCTAGCCTCTAGAAGCCCAAAGCTCGATGAAGTGACGATCCTGACGACGCTTCTGAAACGTTGAGAATTTTGCCTCTAAAGGCCCCTTTGTTTTAGCGTATTAGGGTTTTAGGAGTCTTTATTTGTTATTTTATTAGGTTTAGGGTTATGAGATTTATGTAATCTTTTAATAGGTTTAGGGTTTGGGCTATAAATATATGTTTATAGCCTCCAAACAAATTGTTGTTGTTTATTATTTTTATTGAATAAGAATTACTCAGAGTTGAGTTTTCTTTTATTTTCCTTAAAATCGTAGAGAGTTCTAGATTTTGAGAAGAGTTCTTAGATTGTTGATAGACTCCGATCTATAATTACATATCCGCTACTTTATTGTTGTTCTTCGCTGCAGCCCACTAAGTCGCGCTGCATCAATGGAGAATTCCAATCTACAAATCCTTATGAAGGATCTTCTTCTTTAATACATTCATGCTCAAATTCTTCATCAATGAATTCGGATTCTTGAAACTCTTTATCCACTGATTCTATTTCCTCCTCCACAGAATATGGATTTGGTTTATGGATTTGTAGTTGGCAAGTAGGAGCCCAATTGACCTGTCTTGGACTCTTTGCTTCACTCCATGTTTCCCTAAATACATCTTTTCTGTATGAATTTTCTTTTTTCTTTGTCACAGCCATAGACCATTGTCTCCAATTTTGTGACTGTCGGCCCATGGTATACTTACGGAGTAAGAAAGTGACCCGCATCTTTTTCAACGGTTTCTCCGAACTATTGATCTTCAATTGGCCTTGCCGCACCCTACTTTGCTTTAGTTGTTCCCACCATGCAGCAACTCTTCCCCGAAATATGTGTATCACTAAAGAGACTTGTCATTCATCAGGTACCCTGTTGAATTAAAAAACATCTTCAACAGCCAACACCTAATCCAGAAATTCTTTGGGTTGTAGATCTCCTTGGAATTCCGGAATATTGAGTTTGAATCTGTTTCCCCATTGATTGGCATGAGCTTGCGCATAGTGCTGACGTTCGTGCATTTCGTGCTCCGCAGAAGAGTGTCCAGATCCATCCCCAGTGTGACCACCCATGTTGGAAAATTGGGTAGTGAGGGCTCTGATTTGATCTCCCAAAACCGTGAATTGCTCCTCCATGTGTTGTCGAGTTTCATTGATAAGTTTGTCTTCCACCCCCGCGTAACACGGTCTTGGTTGACAACAACAAATGTTCGAACCATCTATGTCGGCTAATTGATTGGTAGGGACCCCGTGATGGGTGCGCGCACGCCCCTTTTTAGGCACGGTTAAACCACCAAATTTCTCCTCCATATGCCGCAAACAAATAGTCGGTTGCTCTTTACGTGCTGTCTTCGTGTGCACATACACCTCGTTTATGTCTGCCAGACAGTTGCACCTCCCCATTCATGGAAAGTAACCTGAGCTCTAATACCAACTGATGCAACGTTAGATAATGTATAATCAAGAAAACAGTAAATAGAATGGATAAATATTCTTAAAATTGTGAGACTATTACAAAATCAAAGAAATCTTCTTTAAGCAAAAGATGCTATCTAAAGCTTGAAGGAAAATAACCAAAAAACTCACAAAGATCCCTTCACTATTTGATAGAAAAGTTGTTTCCGCTTCATAGATCTCATCACAACTTCGATTAAAAGTTTTTGACAAGATAACATCTACTCCAAGGAAATCAACTTAATGTATAGAACTTACCTCTTTTTCGGGATAGGTGTCATAGATTGGTGGAGAGGCCCAATCTATCAAGCAATCTTCCTTAATAAATCTATCTTCCTCCTCCTTAACCGGTTGACTCCTAATCTCCATCGCCTTTCTAAGCACCTTCTTTTTGTCGATTTTTTTTATTTTTTCTGTTATAGCCCTGATGCCCAAGTAATTGGAGCATCTTTTTCCTTTCTCCCCACAGCGACAATACGGCGAATAACATTAACTGCAAATACCTTGGCGGGAAAAACAGCTACCTAACTCCAAAAAGGTAAAAATAAATGACAGGAAAAGAGGTGGTCCTATCGCCCCTACATGACCTCGACACTTGCTTAGATTGCCCCAAATCAAGGCAAAATTCAACGGAGAAATGGGCTTTCTCTGCCTTCTTGGGGTCCATATCTAGAAAATTGTTTTTTCTCCTTTTCTGGCCTTCCAATTATATGAAAGCTTAGGCTATGTTTGTCTTTCGCCTTAAAAAATTGAAAGCTGCATGAAATTTTAACAATTTTAATTGACGTGATGTAAAAAGGAAAAATATTAAGAAGAATAGTATAAGACCATTTTTAAGGCCATTGGCAAACAGAGTCTATATGTGCGCAGCATGATTTTAGATGATAATTTCTATTAGCGTGTCAATTATAATCCGACTTATTTAAATGTAATCCTAACTTTATATTAAGATGGAAGAACTTCTTGTTGGTTGCTCTAGGAGGAAATAGAGCTTTAATGGCGTGAGAATCAATGAGTGGACTCGATTGCCGAAATTTGGATCCTCCTCCACACCCGGATTATGAATAACAATTTGGCAAATTCAAGCTCGGCTGGAAGGCCCAGCATCTGAGTTCCACCATTTCTGCTATACATAGTGCATGACAGCCAAGACGCTAAATTAGGCACCACCAATATGTTGAGCGTCTCCTCTTGGCTAGCAGTAGTCGTCTTTGAGTGAGGGAGTAGTAGAGCCCTTGACCACTTTCATGCGTTGTGATCGATGCCTCGTTCAGGCTCGGCGACAATAACCCTCCCTCACAGCACCGTAGATGGCATGTCGCTTGCTTTTGGCGGATTTTATGTACTCTCACGGCCAGGAGACCTCCATTACGGTATGGCATGGCGGCCCATCCTGCACCGTGCCCGTTCATGTCGGATTGTGCAGGCAAACTCGGAAGTTCCCATTCTGTACTAATCCTGCATGTGTTTGATGGGAAAACAAGTTCAATTTAACAAATCATATGTTACGCTGCATACACACAGCCTATATGCTATTTGTTGGGAGATTATTACAAGAATCA
Source organism: Carpinus viminea (assembly GCA_013348765.1). Lineage (NCBI taxonomy): Eukaryota > Viridiplantae > Streptophyta > Magnoliopsida > Fagales > Betulaceae > Carpinus > Carpinus viminea. The sequence goes on along the minus strand of CP054670.1, from coordinate 12,476,710 downwards.
TGGGGAATGGCAAAGGAAAGTACAAGAATACCTTGAAAATGTCAAGATTGTGAGAATTTGAGCATTTCTTTGAGAATTTTGGCTCAAACTTTTTTTCCTTTGATGGGTGGTGACCATTTGTAATTGTTTGATTGGGGTGGAGTGTTTCATTGTTATTTGTAATTGTTTGGCTGGGGTGGAGTGTTTCATTGTTTGAGATTGTTGGTGTAATGGTGTGTAGAGTGTTTTGAATGAAAATTTTATTCATAAAAAAATAAAAAATAAATAAAAAATGTTGGGTTCCTACAATATATTTTCAAATTTACAAACATAAATAAACTCACTTTTATTGGGATTGAGATAATAATTATCACTTAAAGTCAATTTAAAGAAGTATATAATAAAATAAAGAAAAATGTTTATCTTTATTGTCCAACATATATATATATATACCAATTATAAATTTAAAACTTATTTCACTTTATATCAAATCAATTAATTCATTTTTCAATTTAGGTGGTGTTTGACAAAAGTTTTGGAGATGTATTGTTCATAGATGCACTGTTCATTATTGTCTTTTTCTTAATAAACATTTTAAGGTCACTGAAATGCCCTCCTTTGTTCTTCACCAACTGCGCTTTATTGTGTCGCCTCTGTCGTCTTCCTTTCTTTCTTCAGCTCCTTGACTTCTCATATATAAAACAACCTCGCTTTTCTTCATATTTCGACCCCTAGCCCATCAAATTAGGGCTTGTTTTCAATGAGAACTTCCTGAATCCTTGTCTACTTGTCTTCGATTACTCACTCTTTTTGTCTACATTCTACACACCGATGCCCATTCCTCTACGCCACGGCCATCTTCCACAACGCCTCGTTCGCCTTCTCCTTCATCCCCACCCGGAGATCGCGTCAAGGGTCCGTGGAGCCTAAGGAGGACGAGATGTTGAGGAGGTTGGTCGCAGTCACGGTCCACTGAGCTAAGTCGGCGATAAGCTAAGGCGATCCCAGCGCTTAGAGAATCGTCTGGCTCTGGTGGTGTAAACCAGATCTCGCGAGGTAGAGCACGGTCGTTCTCGCCCGGATGAGGACGGATCATTGTCAAGGCCCCGCCAAGTATGGCAACAAGTGGGCCACCATCACTAGGCACCTCAACAAACGTCTTGAAAATGGAGGTTGAACAACCCGAATAGAAGAAGCTTTGAAAATGGAGAATTGTGAGGCAAGGCACTAAAGGAAGCGAGAGAGAACAAGCGGAGGATTATCAAAGCGTGGGTGAAGGTTTCATACAATAATAAAGGTAAAATTGTAATTGACACCCTAAACCCTTAATAAACTCAACCTCTAGTCAAACATATCAGGCGCTACAGTACATCCTGGATGTACAGTAGAACCAAAAATGGGTTTTCAAACAACCCCTTAATCTTTGCCCAACTCACCAGTGACCCATTAGTCTCAACAAATTTTAGCAAGGGTGACAAAATTGACTAGTTACTTTGGTGAAGAGAACTAATCTAGAGGCTTCATTTGGGAACAGTAAGTGAATTGGACTTTGTAAGTTTCAAAAAAAATTTCTCAAAATCAACTTCAACATTCTTATTTTTTTATATCACATCAATCACTATTTATCACTTTTCGAATAAATAAATCACTACAAAATAAAAATTTTACTTTTCTATACAAAATATTTTTACTTTTTTCCTAACATCAATCAAATGCTACTGATTAATTCATCTACTATTAAACACACCCAAAAAGTAGTTGAACCCATCTCATTTTTAAAATTTTTTTCTTAAAATTAATCTTAATATTCTTACTTTTTATATAAAATCAATTATTTTTTATTACTGTTTAAATAAAAAAATTACTATAAAATAATTTTTTTTTACATTTTTATATAATTAATATATATTTTTTAAGTTATTCATATAAAACGTTATTTAAAATAGGTGTAATAATTAAGTAAAAAGAGTAGCGTTACTTTATAATTAAGCTTTTGGATGATTTGATAATGGTAAGAACATTTCTCAATCATAAAAATTGATTTTCTCGTGTTTTAATTAATAAAAAAGTAGAGGAAATTATGATGATGATTTATTTTAGAGAATAATTTCAATCGAATCGTGATGTAAACGGGCTGTTTTACACCATTTAATAGGAAACATGTACTTTAGCTTGAAACATAAAAAGATAATGTGACATTTCACACTAAAATTTTTTTCTTCTATCGACAAAATACTCATAAATAAAATCACTAGAGTCACCGTTTTTGCTAGTTTTGAAGGCTCTAATGTTGAGGGCTTAGAGGTGAGTGTGGGGTTTGATGGTAGGCGTTGAGTTATAAAAATAGAAAAATTTATGATATCAATTAAAATTAATGATACAATGTTTTCATCTCCATTGTATTTGATGTTTTTACCTTATATGTCAAATCTCTATTAAATGCTGTAATATGAGTTTTACATCATATCCTTATAGAAGGAGCTCTCGTTAGATTTTACTTTACATGTAATAAAACAACATCTTGACCGTAAAATAGATGAAACATATTTCCCAGGGTTGCCTATTAGAAAGAAATAATGAAATAAAATCAAGATTGCCTAAAGTTTTGGCGTGGAATGTGGGTGTGATTATGGATTACTTAAGTAGCTTATAGTAATTAATGACAGCCACGTGGAACTTAAAATATTTGTGTTTAGATTAATTATCTGCGAGGAATCGGTGACAAATATTGGGGGATTTTCAATTAGATGATTATAATTGTTGGGCTTGGAAGCATTCTAATATATAGAAACACACCCATGTGCACTTGATATAGAGAATTTCAGCAGCTTATGATCTAAACTTCCTGCATGTTGTTATATATTTATATTAATTTTTATAATATATGATTAGTGTATGATATATGATTTGTTCAGACTTCATAATCTTTTTAATTGTTGGGATATTTAATTAACCTGCCCATAATCAAGATTCTTTGTATAAAGTATGACAATTTAAAAAAAAAAAAAAATTGGTTGAATGAAATTTCTAAAACTCAATCTATGATCTTTCGACATGTCCTTAAAGCGTGATTTTGACGTATATTTTTAGCAAAACTTTACAAAAAACACTCCATGAACTTTCAAGCATTTTGAAAATATCTCCTTAGCATTCAAAAACTCTCTTAATTTAAGGTATTGAACTTTAATTTTTTGCAATGTCTGCTCCCGTTAAGATTTTTTGTTAAATTTAGTCAAAATTTCAAAAAAATACTATTTTTTATTATAAAAAATTACAAAAATTTAGGCATAGGTATTTTTGTAAATTCCGTAAAATCTTGACCAATTAAGAAAAATGCATGTCAAAATGTGTGAAAATTCATTAGAGTTTTGTGAAGTTTTCCTTTTTTTTTTTAGTAGAGTTATTATATAAGAACATGTCAATTTAATATATTAAGTTGAATACTTTTCTCGAACTCAATTCATAAGTCTTTTTTTTTTATGGTGTGAATATAAGGTTGGTTTGGTAAAAGATTTTGTTTCGGTTTCGGTTTGATACTGCAACAAAAATTGATTGATATAAAAAAAAAAAGAATTTATTTTTTGAAAAAATAAAAAATTTGTTTTATAGTAATTTTTTTATTTGAAAAGTAATAAAAAATTATTGATATAATGTTAAAAATAAGACAATGTTAAAAAATGAAATAATTAATTTTTTTTAACCGTTGTCAAAATCATTTAACAAACAGACCCATTAAGCATCAGGATATTATGAGGATTAAAGATCACACAATATTTCCTGCCAACTGACCCTACCTTTGGGGTTCTTTCATTAAAACTCTGGATTTTGGTCTAGTACTATAATTAATATATAGATCAAATGGTTTGAACCAGAACCATATGAAATTTAATAGTTATCTAAATTCGTCTAAGGATGTTGGCCGTACATCATGGGTTTGAAGAGAATGACTTGTCATAAACCAGCTTTATTTTCTGTCCCAAATTTCATCTGAAAAAATTTGCCATAAGTAGCTATGTAGAATATCAATTAAAAAAAATTAATAATTTTTTTGAAATAAGTAATAATTTAATATGATATTAAAATCACGTTTTGAGTTCAAATATTATTTATTTTATTCAAGATATATTTTAATTAAATATTCTACATATTATATCTTACTTACTGAGTCATGACTCAAAGAAATTGTAAATTCTAAAATTATGTAAATTCAGGTCGATCATTGCATTGAAGGGCTTAGAAAATGTTACCTATTAAATATGTGGCATGAGACTGAGGCAGTTAAAAAGAATTTTCCTTCCAAAAAGCTTCTTCTTCTATTTTGAATAGACATCTTTATAAAACTAAAAAACAGGTTTTTGGCTTAAAGCATATTTATAATGAAAAGATTAAGAACATGATGAAAATATATTTAATTTTCATTGATAACACTACACCTTTTTAATCCATAGCATTTTTTAAATTGTTGGATATATAGAACGATCTGAATTCATACAATTGAAAAAATGTTATTAATTAAATAAATATTTTTTATAAACTAAATTTTTAGAATAAAATAATAATTTATGAGAATTTGTAGAAGATACCGTTTCTACATCCAAGGGGAAGGTGCCTCTCCATTCTCTTTTGTGTCAGGTGAGCGCATATGAGCAAAAAGCCAGACGCCGCAGATGGATGAGACATGAGTCACTCCAGTCTGCAGTCATCCTAATTCCTATGCACAGGTATAATATAAAATTCATTTCCCTTCTTTTTTTTAATATATTTATCAAAAAACGACATATTTTTTTAATTAAATTAATAAATAATATCACTTTATACTCTTAAATTATTACAGCTATTAAATTTTAAAATTTCTTGATTTAAATTTTAAAACTTTTAATTGCAATAAATTTGAACAATTTCACTAGATTTTAAACATTAAAAGTGAGATATCTACGATTATACTCAATTTTATTTTTTATTTTTTATTTTTTTTATAATGAAGTTTGAAGGTTTCTCAAATCGAGTGATAATTCAAGAATTTAAAGTAAAATTACCCATTAAATTAAATTCGGTGCATATTCCCTACTTTACTACAATAGGTTTGTTTTTGCTCAAGTGAAAGGGAAATTGGAGTAAAGAGGAGATGAAAATTTAAACTAGTGGACCTCCGTTTTATTATGTGTGATTTATAATTGATTGAGTTATTTCTTGGAGACTGTCATTTACTATATTAATAAGTTTTCAAAGTATAAAAATGAATTTGTCACGACCAAAAAAATTTACATGATTTACAATAATTAATCTTCTATGAAATGTTAGTGGAAATCCCACAACTAGGAGTTAGTTCTTTTTGTTGGCACAAAAACAAAAGTCTATGATTTTATAGTGCATATTTTTCCATACAATTAATATATTTTGAGTTAATTAAATTTTTTAAATGAGGTGATAGTAATTAGTATGATAGCATATACACAATTAAAAATAATAAAACAAAATATAAATAATCAAATTAATTCGATTTGGAGCCGCTAAGGGTGGACATCATGCTCCCAATTTGGGATAAGGATCCTGTCCAGTTCATAATAAACTGCATAAGATCCAGTTAAACGCTGAGATTTTCTTATATAAATCTAAGGGTGCAAAAAAAGACACATCATTTTACAGTTTCCCATCATTAAGTTTTTTTTGTAAAAAACAAAAAAAAAAAAAAGTTCTTAGTTTCTGGTGCTACACACTTAACAAAGGGAAGGTTATTTTATTAAAAAAATAATGTGTCTTTTTCTGCACTCTTAGATTTATATAGGAAAATCTCAGCCTTTAACTGGATTCTGTCCAATCTATTATAAACTGGACAGGATCTTTTTCCCCCAATTTGGAACTCAACCAAAGTTTGATGACTATTGACCCAAAAAAATAATAATTAAATTCCTTGATAAATAAAACTAATTCCATTTTCTTTAATCACGATTAAGACTAATCATAGGATTATTGATGGGACATCAAAAAACACATCTTATATATTAACACAATTATTAAGATTTGCAAGTGAAAAAAGTCCAAGAAACATATCACGGGGAATGTGGGGCAGTGATGGCTCAGAGGAGCCGCAAGAGGGTGGGCAATGGGGATACTGAGAATCTTAGCCGACCTAATCCCCTTTCCCATGTGGGTCTGTAGCCTCTTTTAAAAATATTGCTTCCGGCGGGCCGACTTTCAATCTCACCCACATCCTCCTCCGTCGGCTGCATGTGGGCGACCGAGCTTCTGCCAGATATCAAGGACCCTGTGTCATTTTTTATATATATTTTTTTAGTCTCAATCTCTATGGCCCAAAATTATCATAAACCCACCTACCAAATTACTTCTTTGTCCTAATTGGAATTTTTTTTTTCTTGCAACTTTTTATTTGTTTGCATGTGTGTACTAGGATAAGAACAGCAAATTAATGATTTGCAGACTATAAATTTTATTATGTTCGCTTGCAAATTTACGTAGCAGTTTACATGTTAAAGCCATCTCTTTTGGTTTTTAGAAGATGGGTGATCTATCATCTTCAAACAAATCTTTAGTGATACGGCATGAGTTCACAATAAAGAATCACTCACAAGCATAATTAGTATTAGTTATTTTGAGTTTTATTGATATTACGGTTGCTATCGCCTATTATGGTCAGATACAGTTGGTCTCATACTCCCGCACATTTGATTTTTGATTTTTTAATGATTTGTGTTCTTCTTTGTGTTTGAATTTTATGAGTGAAATGAATATGACACATCAGATGGGATTCAGCACAAGAAGGTGGAGATCCACTTTTAGGGTTGATTTGTATGGATGTGAGATGGACGTATTTGATGGATGGACCATGATTTTGGCACTTTCTTCTCCTTCTCCTTCTCACCTCTTCGGCTCTTCACAGTTCAAATAATTTTGCATTGAAAGGAATGAGTGAAAGCATCCAAGGAAAACCTTTGTTGACTAATAATAATACCAGAAAAATAAATAAAATAAAATAATTGAAAAACAAATTATAATAATTAATAATTTAAAAAGAAAAAGTGATTCAAGTGTCAAGTTGAGAAGAGGCTGAGAAGGTGAAGAAACAGTTGAGAGTTTGAGTTAATTAGTTGGCATTTCCATGGGGTTTGATCATTGATGGAAAGAGACAAGGCAACCGACGTAGTTGTTACCTTGGACTGATACGGCCACCGATCTATCCCACTTGGCTACCTTTAATTGGACTTGTCTCATGCTATAACATAGCATGCATTTCCATACATAGGATGACAACATCATTCGGACCGACTTCTGTCGAACACAATCGATTTTTGGACAGCTGGATTGGTGATGGAATTTTGCAAAGAGTAATTATAGAAGGAAGACGTGAATTAAAACTACTATTGGATTGGATACATTACGATGATAAAGTCAATAAATTGATAAAAATGCTATTTTGCATTATACGGTCATTCTTCCATCATACTTCACTGACGTGACATACTCAATCCACCCATGACTTTTAGAGCATCTCAACAGATGCTTTAAAGTAATCATTTGTTAAATTTAATAGTTTTGTTTCATTTTCTCCTCCAGCAAAAGCTTTACTTTGAAAGCTCACCCAAAATATACAATGAACTTTCATATATGAAAGTTCACTGCTTGTTAACAATTTTTATTGTTTTTCTCTCTCTCTTCTCTCGCTTGTCTTCTTCCCCTCCGCCCAACAACATCAACCCAGATGGAGATGCCGACAGGTTTGAAACTGAAGACGAGTTTGATTTAGACGCCGACGCCGACAAGTTTCTACTCAACCCAGATGGAGACGCCAACGAGTTCGATTTGAAACCCAAATGGAGATGCCAACAAGTCCAATTTGAAACCCAGATGGGTTTTTGCTGAACTTGGTTTGGCGATCCCCTTGGCTCGAACCCCTTTGGTGTTGTCTGCGATCCCCCTTGGTTCGGCTTGAAGAAAATGAAGAGAAGAGGAACAGAGATGGGGAAGAAGATGTGCGGGTGAGAGAAATGGGGAAGAAAATGAAAAGATAAAAAATAATAAAATAATATTTGAAAAAATGATATTTAATTAAAAGAGATGGTTAAAATAGATGGTCTGCTAAAGTGTGTAGTGAAAAACTAGTAGCTAAAATGAAAAAATGTGAATAGTGAGTGACTAAAATAGCCACTCCTGCTGGAGATGCACTTATGAGTGGTTATTAGATGCTTGTCACGTGACGAGCTTATAAGTGTATGATTATTTCTATGTTGTGGGGTGTTTGTACCAACAATTGCCACACTAAAATTTTATCAACTTTTGATTCTAATTTGTGTTCTATTTGCAAAATACGTTTGGTTTACGCTACCAAATATATAAATAGACAAATGGTCGAATTATTATGCCATGAGAGAATTAAAGCAATGAATCTTTTTACATTACACTTTGGCATTATTGTTAGTAGTTTTGGTTTATATTTTGTGCTCAGTTTATACAGAATATAAGTTGAGAATGCTACACGTCTTCAATTATTGGCGTAATAATCCCATCTTGCATTCTATGCACACAAAACATAGGACGCAAGCAGATTCCATCCCTACACCGGCTCTTCCCCCAAAGATTTGCCCTAAAAATGTCCTAATAGTATGTATTCTCTATCCATTTGTAACTTCCAAAAAAAAAGAAAGAAAAAAAAGACCTCATTTAATTCTAGAAACGATGATTGACAAGAGATTGAAATTCTCTGTCCTCATTTAATTCCAGAAAAGCAACTACACGTACATGCATTGAATCTTCAGTCAGATTTCAGGTTGAGATGGTTGTTTTCAATTAACATGGTGATGCAACCCGACTTCTCTCAATCATACAAAAATGGACATCCTAACAACTCAAACCATCACTTCATATAGTGTGTGTATATATATCTATATATTTGTTCTTCTAAATTTGACCAATAATCTAAAATTTCAACAAAAATCAACGCAATGTTTCGTTCCTTTTTGTTTAATGTAATAAAGGGTGAAAACAGTCTCACAAAAATAGACACCAAACCGAAGCCGAGCCAAGTCGTGAGCCATCCAAGCGACTAACATCGGCTCGAATTAAGGCGGATTTTGCCTAGCCCTACCCAAGAGGCAAAGAGGAAGATGGTCAATAATTGCTAGAAGGCTCCTCCATTAAACACACAGGGCTGATGGTATCACATTCACATGGAATGTCCAACAGTAGTAGATAAAACTCCACGAGGCCTGCTTATCCTCAACCCTGCAATATCAGGCTGAAAATGCTTCATCTCAATTTCTGGCCATCTTTCAGTCATTTTCCCCTCTGCCTAGCTTCATGCTTGTAGGTCCTAATTACATGGACTGCATTTCTCCTTCCAACTTGACAAAAATGTACAAAGTTTTGGAAACAACCAGCTCTTTTTTTAATGATGCTTGTGTTATTATAGTTTTTAGGGTTAAATGCATTTCCAAGTACCTATGATTTACGCTAGAATCAAATAGCCACTTCGACTTTCAAAAATGTCACAAATAGTACTTAAAGTTAAATGTCACTTGGTACTTTGTCATGATTCTGTTACTTTTTTTATGGAGCTCCATATAACTCTTACACGTGGACTAGTACCTATAGTTTCAAGACAATATGTAGACTAGTACTTGTGTTTTTGCGTACTATGTCATATTAAAGCACATATATTGAAAATACATTTAACCCTATTTTTTATTATATTTTTTTTACAAATTGAGATGACAATTCATAATTAATAAAATGATTAAGAGTAAATATCAACAAGTCAATCATTAACTATGAACTTTATTTTATTACTTATAAACTGTCACGTCACTTTATAAAAAATTTAACCTCAAATAATACTATTAACAAAGCGCAAATCAATCACTTCATGGTTGGTGGGTTGTATTAGATTGGACAACAAGGGGCATTGGCAGATGCACTCATTTATGTGAACATTGCATCACATAATTGAGAGAGATGTTTGTGGCCGTGAGTTTTTTAAAAGAGGATAACAACTTTGAATAATTGCACCTCACCATGAATTACCATTCACACAACCACGTTTTTACGATTAAGGTTAAAAATTATATTTTTATTTTACGATGAATATAGTAGTCTAATCATTATTACTAAAAATATAAATTAAAACATTGTAAACTAGTTATAAGATAAAAGTATAATGTATAGAGTTACTTTCTCTTGTACATAAGAAAGTCCGATATGGTGATAATATTTATATATAATGTTACAAATATATATATATATATATATATATATAAGGCGATAAAAATGAAATGATAATGCTAACGTGGTAATATCTCAACAGTTTATTTTATTTTATTTTATTTTTAAAAATAGTTGACATTTGATGAAATCTACATGCAAAATAAGCTTAAAAATTATAGGGAATCTTTTGATCCAAGCCAGCATTGTTTTGTTTTTGTTTTGTTGATATATGATCTTGTGGAACAGGCTTTGATTCTGCAAGCGGTTCAGTACGAACAAGGAAATTTCAAACAAAAGGATTGGAACTCGCTGATAGGAAGGAAAGAAAACAAAGCAATGCCAACTGCCAAGAGACAAATAAGAGAAATATTTGAGCAAACTACTACACTACCCAAATTTTTAAATTTAAATTTTTTTTTAAAGTTCCAAATAATATATTACCATTTCATAAATTTATTATTTTGAAAATGTATCACCATCCCATGGATACCAACTCATTGGTTTAATATTTCTCCTTTTAAATGGGGTCTGATTTTAAAATAATCAACTAGTTTGGTCATGGGGTATACTTCAGTATAAACAAGTTTATTGCATTCAACCAAATAAAAGACGTTCAGAGAAGTGTCTTAATTATTAGAAACAAAGGAAAAAGATCACACACGAAACATCTTCAAGAAGAAGCATCTAGGGCAAAATTTCAAACACCTAACGATTCTGTTTCTTTTGTTCGTCCCCATAATAAACATGCCTGGAGACGGTAACAACTAACAAGTTTATTGCATTCAATCATACGAAATAAGTCCAAAGTACCACTTTATTATTAGAAATAAATGGGTCTGCCTGTGTGGGAGAACCAACAAGTGATACCATTCAAAAACCAAAAATTAGAAAATCAAACTTTGAAACGGAGACACAATCCATCTCCTTCTACTATGAAAACAATTTTCCACAACTACTAACATAATCTCATTCAGTCTAGATCTCCATTACTGCATAGTGATGTAAGAGACTAAGTTTCTTTAGTTTGAAAAGTAAAAGTTGCACCATTTCACAAAGATTTATGGGTTGTACCCCCCAGCGGTCACAGCCACCATCGAGTTTCGATGGAATGAGAGGCAAAGTTGTACAGTTGTTTAGGGAATTGTACGCTGATAGAGAGGCAAAGCTCCCAAAGCCTCACGTTCTGCCCTCTCCTTTTCACCTGCAAAACGTAAGCAACAAGACATTTGCTCACATATTTGGACCTTATATGATCCTTTATTGAATTGTTTGATGTCATGGTCAAAATTTAAACCAAACTATTTCCGTTGATGAGAAATAATTATCCTTAGTAATTTTTTAACCTTTTTTTGGGTTTACACAGTAAAAATAATGATTGTCAATCAATCTTACAGACAACATAACATATAATCGAAATCTTGTCCAGATCAAGTTATTCTGGACCACCTGGTGGGTAGCCAACAGGACCATCATATAGCCAAGCCTGTGTCATTTTGACAAAGTTTGATCTCAAAATTTCTGCTGATATAATAAAAAGATGATGCCAATTCCCAAGTATTCTGGTTTGTATGCCTAGTAATGATGATATCAGGTAAGAAGGATATAAGGCCCTTAGCACTGAACAGATTTATAGATGCCAAACGCACACAGAATATTCTACATTTTCCCTAACGTGTGCTCAAACAAGTTGGTTTTCCAATGTCTTTACTTTGGTGAAAGTGTAATGCAGCCATAAGTGAGCTATCATAGTATTGGTACACACTGTCCTCTTTGTCAGCATCTTTGACGCACAAAATTATAAGGGGAAAGAGGAAAGTGTGTACCAATAGACTATCATTATTTAAGGGGAAAATATTATCTTCTAGTGGCACAAATGCCCCTAACAATACACTATCATTAATGTTCTAGAACCTCCTTTCATCATAGGTGAACCCGTCTTGACAATGTATCCTTGTTTAAGGATCCACTACCAAATGTACTGGTACATGCAACTTCAAAATACTTGAGTTGAAAAATGTATGGACTTTGGCAGAAAGCTGACGAGAAAGTAATGACCAAATCTTTAATTTCATACGTCCACCACCTTTATTAGTAAGACCATATCATCACTATGATCATAATGAGTTATGCCCATCTAACAGCATACAGTTCATCCCATACCTTATTCTATTTCCCATAGAAAAAAGAGAAATCATAATGTGGACATAGACAATCATGTGAATAGCTGCACATCAGAATAAATAGTAAATCATGTTTCTCTCTTAAATTACTATTTGGAAATACACCATAACCCATCCCTTCAAATCTGGAACCAACATTGAAATTCAGGGACTAAACCAACATGAAACTCATCTCTAACATACTCTGAGTCTCTGACACAGTATGGGATCATATAAGCAACATAATAAGGATATAACATTGTTTTAATCACTTGTAGGTACCAAAAACCAACACAGGTTGCCTATTCTGGAAAGAAACAATGATAAAGTAATTAAAAAATCCCAAAAGGAAGAACAACATAAAGTTATCATTGGTGATATAGATGTAAATTGAGTAAAAACATTAATCCAGAGCACTATGTTCAGCAAGGTAAAAGAGGGTAATGAATCTCCTCAGATGGATCACTAGGATCATCATTATCAGCACAGATCATGTGAACCATCATTATCAAGATGTTAATAAGAACTGTGTAATAAGGGTATTAAGGATCATCCCAACAAAACAGGGTCACAAAATTGATAAGTACGTAAATTTGATAAACTTTATTTCTTGAAAGAATCCACTTACAAAGGCCAGCATATCTTGAAGGTAGCTCCTGAAGGGTGTTTGCATTTCCTGCAAGGGGTAAAAAGACTAATAAGGGCTGTGGGAATTCGGATCATAGTTGAAACATGTTGTATACAGATCCACATTCGAAAAACTCAGCAGAAGGCTTATGATACTTATCCCATTTTATTTCTGGAAACAGAAGTGAAGACTATGGGTGCACAATTTACTAAATATTTCAGTGACCTAATTTAATACCCAGCACCAAGGTCAATTGTTTAATCATACTTGAAATTATACATATCCAAGTGTCTATCACCAATATCAACACAAATTGGCCAATACATAACCAACACCAATTGCAACAACAAACACAATAACATAGCCTGTAACTTATCCATTAGAACGACAATTTTTTTTTTTTGGTCAGAAAACCCCCAAACAGCAAATTTGTCAAAAAAAAAAGAACAAAGGTTTCCGTGAAACGTACTCATTTCCCAGCAATATCAACGAACGCTTAACGATTGCATCTAGTGACTAACACTAACAACAAAATCTAACGCAACGCAACAATGATCAGTATGACACACGCATTTACCCATACCAAGGTCCCAACCTGTGATTACAAATCCTCTTTTCTCTCTCTCTCTCAGAACAAACCAATTCTTAATAACAGTAATCTTGTTCAGAGAGAACCTCCAGTACGAATTACCAATCCATTAATTCTGTAAATATAAAATGAAAAATACGTCACATGTTCCATTTTTCTTCTCTCGCATGTTTTCTCGGCAACCAAACAGAAAATGATAGAACCTAATAAAAATAACATCATAATATCAATAGATCGAGTGAAAGAAAACCTGAAGGTTTTCGGGGAGGTACTCGTGCTTCATGGAGAGGTCCATGGCGCGCTTGAGACGCTGGTTACGCGCGTCCACAATCTCTCTGGGAAGCCGATTCAGAGCCTCCTTGATGTCAATATCGTAGTAGGGGTCGTACAGATCGTCGTATCGAAGCCCTGTTTCTCATTCCAAATCACACCAGAAATCAATATACATAGACACATATGAGAGACGAAAATTAGGGTTTGGGAGAAGTGGCGGACCGTATCTGCGGAGGCGTCTGGTGATGGATTTCATGTGCTGAGCTGCGAACCAGTTCTTCTTCGGGTCTAGAAACGTCTGCAGAAACGACGCCATTTTGGCTTCCTCTCGTTCACTCTCGCTCTCTCTTCTATAGATGGAGAAATGTGCGTCTCTTCAACTCCCTGAATTTTCTTCTGGAATGGTCGTCTACCAAATGCACCTGATTTTGTTAGATTTTTTTTTTAAAAAAAATAATTTAAGAATAGGCTTGACTAGCTTATTGGGCCATGAGAGGCCCCAAAAGTAGGCCTATAATCCAAGAGTTTTACATTTCATTGATTTCAACAATCCAATCTTTATACATATACAACTATACAAGTACAACCAACATCCTTAATTGCTGTCTTCACGTCCAACGTTAGGATTAAGAAAGGTCACTGCAGGCTTTATTATCATCACAAATTAGACCATAAGTTACCGTTTGATTCCAATTCTCATACAAAAAAAATGTCGTACACCTAAAATATTTGTCTACCCAAAAGCAAAGCTACTGTCTAAGCCTAGTTTTCATAATTTTCTTCAACTACAACAACAATGAATGACACTCTGATCGAGGTATATGCCTCAATCAATAAATATTGAGACGTGAAGTGAAGTTGAATTTCGAAGCTAACCTAACTGTAACGATAATGAATGATACTCTGATAGAGACATGTGCCTAAATCAATAAATATTAAAACGTGAGGTGAAACTGAATTTCAAACTAACTACAATAGCAATGAATTATACTCTAATCGAGGCACGCCTCGATCAATAAATATTGAGATGTGAGGTAAAGTTGAATTTAAAAACTTTTGCAGCTTCACCTCATGTGCTTCGATTGCTTCTTATTCTCTTTATACGTCCATATATGTTATAAACAAAATGCGTTTTAAGGTAAACACAAGCTTGCAATGTTAAAACGTATTCTTACAGTCGGTTTTCATAATTGAACAGCAACATTTCAAATAACAAATATGTTTAAATGGACATATTGAGTATAAGCTGCCACCAAAATTGTAGGTTCAGCTTGTTCTGCTATGAGTACTATAATAATGCAAGACAAACCCCTTTTGTCTTGGTCGATATTCCTTCTTCTTCTATGAATGTAAAGTATTTGGACAACGTTCTTGTAATCGATTTTCCTTGAATTTGTAGTTTATTGAGTTGAATTCTCACTGTGCCTCTGTCTTTCACTTGAAAAAAATTAACAGCGGTGGCTTCCAGAGGGGGAATGGAGGCACAAAGGCCTGCTTTGCAACGGGTGTACATGACAAGAGCTTCTGTCTATAGATATGGTCTCAAAAGTTTTATACAAGGGTATTAAGAAAGTACGTGTCCAACAAATCATGGAGAAGGAGGAATCTGAATTTCGAAGATTTTGCAGCTTCACCTCACGTGCTTTGAAATTCAGCCAAAATATCTGATTGTGGCATGCTTCAAAATTCAGCTTCACCTCACATTTCAATATTTATTGATCGAGACACGTGCCTTGATTAGAGTGTCATTTATTACTGTTGCATTTAACTTCAAAATTCAGCTTCACCTCACGTGTCAATATTTACTAATCGATGCACATGCCTGAGTGCCTCCATCAGAGTGTCATTCATTGCTATTACAGTTGAAGAAAATTTTGAAGGTTAGACTTAGATGGTAGCTTTTGGGTAGACAGATATTTTAGGTGTACGACATTTTTTGTATGGGAATCAGGAATCAAACGGTAACTTATTGTCTAATTTGTGATGATAATAAAGCCTCTAACGTTGAACTTGAAGACAGCAATTAAGGGTGTTGGTTGTATACATTAATTTTGGACTTCAGAGGCCATTTTAGCCATATGGCCCATTTGTTTCTTTGAGCAAGATAACATAAGATTAAAACAAAATTGTAGCTAATATAATTATTTTGAGCCTTTTACGGCCCATTTGTTTCTTTGGGTTTTATCTCTCTCTCCGTCTTCCATCTTTTATTCTTTTCTCCCTTGAAAAATAGTATTTAAAGTGTAGAAAGTGAAATAAATAATCTATTGGAGTTTTTTTTTTTTTTAACATGTCCACATAAGAGGGGAGATGGAGATTTGAATTAGTGTCATTCGCTTCATTAGGCATGGTCTCAGTCAATTGAGTTACCTCTTGAGGACAATAATCTATTGGAGTTTGTATTAAAAATATAATAGTTAAAATAAAATTTAATAAAATGTGTTTTGAGTTGCTAAAATAGCTGGTGTGACTCGAGCATATTTAACAATACTAATTAAAATAACTAGTGAAAAGGGTAAATTTTTATTTTAGCTATTACTTTTTTATATACACTCCAACAAACTTTGTATTATAGCCTCTATTTTATTTAAATATTATTTTTCAAAGGGAAAGAAGGAGAAGAAATAGGAGAGAGAAGGAGGATAAAGAGGAGAGATAAGGGAGAAAGAAAAGAATTAAAAGATCTTGAAATGGATAAATTTTCAAAATAGTTTATTTTGAAGTATCTGTTGGAGAGATAATGTGGCTCATAATAACAATATTTAGTTATAATGAGCCATATGAAGATTTTGCATGTATTTTGTTTTTTGTTTTTTGCTTAAAAAGTGTTTGGCAAATAGGTTTGCAAAGACAACTCCTGAAAACTGAAAACATGCTCAACAGCGTTTGGACAATTGTTCTAAAAACAGTTTCCACGTAGGAAGGAAATAGAAATCTATTTGACATAAGGAAACTCCATCTATTAAGTGTTCATCTTCGAGAAGAAATTTGACAAATTTAGCTTTGTTTGCCCAATTCCATTATTAATGTAGCTTGGAGTGCTTGGGACTTCTTGAGGAAGATTCGGGCAAATGGAAGGAAGTGTGAAGGGACCCCAGGGAGTCAAGACAAGATCGCAATGTCTGGACATGACACCCTCGGTGTTTGGACATGGTACCTAAGTTGAAGTATCGAGAACTCCTATCTGAACAAGGCTTTTGGCTGTCCAAACATGTTGAAGGGGAGGGTAATTCTACAAATCTTTTTTGTTACTCTTATATCCTTAAAAATGAGGTGGCTCTTAAGATCATAATTTGATCAAAATCCAATAATGATCAATCACAAACTCAATGGTGATTTTAAGAGACATCATTCTTGGAGGGATACAAGAGGGACTTACATTACTCCAAAGAGAACTCGCTAGGAAAACCTATTCGAATAGGGTTTCTGTCATCCGGACACTCTATGTTTAATTTACGCTGCACTTTAGCTAGTGCCCATCCGGATAGGGGTATGTCTGTCTGGACGGGCCTCGTAAAATTACAAATCCTACCCTATTTCGTATTACTTTTAGGTTTAGGGTTTGAGCCTATAAATACATATTTTATAGATCCTAGAATGTAGCTTTTGATTATTATTTAGTTTTTATCAATAAAAGTACTTAAAGTTGAGTTTTTTCATATTTTTCCTTCAAAACCTAGATAGACTTCTAGCGTTTTAAGAAGATTTCTTAGATCTTTGATAGACTCAAAATCTAAGTTATATTTATTCTTCTTCTTGCTATTCTACTTTGCATCTCACGACGTCACGCTGCATCAATTGTTCAGTCATCAGATAATCTGTCAATTAGAAACCCTGTTCGGACATCGTTTTTGGTTGTCCAGGTATGCCTAACCTTATCAATTTAATTAAATCGATTAGAATGCTCAACCCTAATCTTTTAAATTTTAATTTTACGTTGGGTTTGTATCGAACTTGTTGGTCATGTCAAAAATTGTCAAACCCTATTTATATCCTACCCTTAACATGGACATGAATTCTACTGTTAAATTTACAGCTTGTGAAGGAATCAGCAGAATAAAAGATATGGGAGACAAGAATGAGAGACAATATCCGCGGAACTCAGACAAGCAATATTAGATGCTGGACCCCCAAGATTCTAACAGAGAAACGTGATGCTTGGCGTAATCTATGATCAACGAATTCCCAAGTTCTAAGCAAAAATTGGAAAGAAAAAAGAAAAGTGTCACATGCATATATGCAAGAGAATGTGACACTTTTAGGTCCTAGCTACAGAATAAAGACATATAATGTCTCTATCTATATAACTTTTCATGGTTCATATGGAGTGTTCATTTTCCATGAAGCCGACTGAAAGGAGCTTAACAAAAAGCTTGTCGGCAGAGCGGGTGGTTTATGATTGTTGGTCTTTTGTGAATTATGCAGCTTCTCAAATCAAATCAAAGTCTACTTCAATCACTCACAAGATGCTATAATTATTTTCTCTCAAACCTTTTGAATTATGAGTTCTATTAAATTTCTAGCACATGCAGCGGTGGCAGTGATTCAATGGTTTAAAGAAAATTTTCAAGAGATTTGGTATGTAGTAGGATGTAGGTTCGCAAAGACGGACCTATACATAGACTGGGGTGGGCCATACCCCCGGTTTTACTATTAATTTTACTTTTAAAATTTGCATTTGAGATAAAATCTTTTAGTTTGGCACTAGCACCCCGCAAAAAGTAGTCAGTCCACAATTTTATGTTTGGCCTAGACCATAAAAAAGAGTCCAAAATTTTAAGAATACATTGTGCTTCTCAATGAACATGAAAATTCATATGACCATAATGCCCCAAACCCATGAATTAAAATGTCCCACGTCTTTCCTCAAATTTATGATGTTTTCTAGAGTGCATGCAGTGTGCATATGAGGAGAATGCATTTTCGTAAAGCTAAGGGTAAGGTTTACTTAAAGGATACTAATTTTATTTTTTTATATATGTTGATTTAATATTTAATATTAATATATTTATTATTCATTATTTGGCCTCCTATTTTAATATATTTCTCATTTATACTTTGGCCTTTGTCAATAAAAATTCCTAATTCGGTCCTGGTAAGTTTGGATAAGGAATTTCTTCATGACTAGCCTAATTAGTGTTAACTAGCCGTTTTAAATCTCATTAATGTTTTGGAGGAGCTACGGTTAATTGAACTTGAAGAAGTGCCTGTAATATTTCCACCATCTAAGCTGCCTCTTTTGTGCGAATTTTCAACGGACGTGTAGTTTCCCCCGCGTGTCCTTTCACTTACGAGAAGCTAGGGACCCTACACTTGGCTGGGGTTCATAAAAAAGACGTTGATGCGACCAAATATGCAGTTGATGAAAAGGGAAAGAACGCTTTTGATGAGATGAGACATCCTGATTGCATTGCTGCATGGTGCATGCATGTGCACCTGTACGTTGAGCTACTGGAACTCTATCCACTGCTAGGGCTTACTTCCTTTTCACTACAGGCTGCATGCATGCATGGCCCATGAAAGATTTTGAGGATCTGGGTTTACTTTAGAGAGAATGATGCAGAGGCAAAACTGTTGAATTTATATCCTTCACTAAGGGAAAAATCAATCTTGAGTACTACTTTTTTAAATGCTTGAAAGAGAATTAAAGAGCAGGGAAGGTGAGCATGACACGTGGTGCTTTCATATTCAAACATTCCTTCCTTCTTATAATCACACAATGTCTTCTAGTCCTCATTTTTGTTTTTGTTTTTTAATATTAAGAAGACTATAACATAGTGGGGAGTCTTTAAGTGAGACCATATTATAGTGTGTTAGTACACCACTCGATCTAAAAGCTTAAGCTTATAAGTTTAGGCCAACTATGCTATATATATTAGCCACTCATATTTGTGACATCTTTCAAATGTAAGATTTATTTATTTATTTATTTTTACCATATAACGTGTGTACTCAATAATCTTCTCTTCATGTGTGAGTCTATCACCACACTATTATTACACTTCTCCTCAAAAGAAACTTTTATCAATCTCATGGGTCATCCCTAGGATCACTTGTATGTTATATGGGTTTTTCCGTGCCATGCATGCATTGTTGCTCTTATGTTGGGGACTCATGATTGTGCCCAAGCCATGAACCTTTACCCTTTACTTCAAAGATCTTGTCTATACATTCACCTTACACCTTTATCCCTATTCGAGGGATTCTCGGTTGTGTCTGTGCCTTGAACTTTTACTTCATATTTTAAGTACTCTCATCAATGTTTTCACCATGCACCTTTGTCCCACTCCAAGAACCCTTTGTTTCTGCCGACACCACTCCATCATACATGTTGTATGCTACCATTTGCTCTGATATCACTTGTTAGAGAGATTAACACCTTAATGAATTTTATTAAAATACCATTCAACCTAAAAGCTTAAGCCTATAGATTTGTGTCCAATTATGCTTTATTAACCACTGATATTTGTGACATCTTTTCAATGTGAGACAATAATTTACACCCACACGTGTATACTAAGCAATTAAGGGTAAAAATCATATAATTTGCATTGGTGTAAGGTCTATGCTTTGCCGAGCATTAATCTCAAACAAAGCTAGACACTTGAGAAAAATTCAAATCCTGAAAAAAATGTGGTAAAGTACATACACACATACTTTTATCCCTAAACCACTTTCCCAAAATCTCAATCATGCATAACGTATTTGCAATCATGAAAATCATATATAAAAAGGGATTTGGTTCGCTCTGTCTTATATGATATGAAAAGAAAGCAACCGGAGGGCCCTTCCTTGTTGAAGACTTGTACATACATGAATATATATGGAGGGCCCTTTCCCTTGAGGGATTTAGCAGTGCCTCGTTTGATAAAGCTTTTAAGGGAGTCTTTTGTTCTTTTAGCCAAAAAAAAAAAACTAGCTTTAAATACAAATCACTTAAAACTACTTTAATCTTTACACGTTCCAATATATTTTTAACAAAAAAAGCAAAAACTACCCTCTATAAAGTTTTATCAAGATAACCTAATAGCTTAATTGAGCTAGTCTTTCTTAGATCTAGAATTGAGTGATGTGACAATGTCTCTAATCTTTAATCTTTTTTTACACGTAGCATTCTTCCATTTAAAAATGAGAAATGGGAGGAAGCTGGTAAGTGAATGGTTTCACAAACACGCAATGTGATAAGTTTTAAGAGAATATATACCCTTTAGATTCGTTAAAGGGAACCTATATATTTTTAAACAAATGTTTGTGATTAAATTATGCTTAATTTTTATTAATCACTTACGCTTATAAATAAAAAGAATTACAATGACAAAGAATATGAGATGAACTCCTGCCTCTACGGAAAGATAAACCCCTAATACAAATAAACTATTAAGAAATAACTCCTACTAAGGGCTTGTTTGAGTATGCATTTGAGCCTAAAAGTACGTTTAATACTTAAAAAGTCAATTTGAAAAAAAAGATACATGTTTGGTAAAAAAAATAAAAAATGCTTTAAAATTTCTAAAATGTCCAAAAATGGCCAAAATACACTTTTGGCAAAAGCTTAAAATAAAGATTTTTTTTTTTTTTAACTTAAAAGTTATATTTTTTAAACATAATCCTAAACATACTCTAAGGGCTTGTTTATATTGCGTTTGAAAGGTTTTAAAAAAAGTGCATTTAACACTCAAAAAGTCAATTTGAATAAAAAAGTACTTGTTTGATAAAAAAAAAAAAAATTAAAACACTTTTCAAGGTCTAAAATGCCAAAAAATAAAAAAAAATAAAAAAAAGGGCTAAAACAAACTTTTAAAAATAAAGTTTTTGCCAAACAAAATAACTAGCTATTACCGTACTGATTGTAAAATAGATAACTAAAGTTTATTATCAACAAAAAATAGGAGGTTAGCTCTCAATTGAGGATCGACGTTCTTAGCAATTTAATTTTGTTGTTTGAATTGACAATAATTCTTGTTTGTCTAAGTAGGTCTCGAATAGGCGGCCTCTCTAAAATAGGTAACCCCATAAAGACTTTCTCACAATCGAGCAATTGTTATTAATATGGAAAAATAAATTACTAGTAATTAAAAATAAAAAAAAAATAAAATTGCTAGAGACGTGGATGCCCAAGTTAAAAGTGAGTTGGCTAGCAAAGCAAAAAGGAAAAGTTACAAAATGGGCAACCCGTGTTTTGGAGGGACATAGGTTCCAACTGAAACACGAAAGCGAGTAATTAATGGTTGAAACGGTGGCAGCTTTTCGAAAGACAAGAGAGAAAATGGAACGAACCAAAAGCAAGCCATCTGATCGATTGAGAGGAACTTAAGCGACCGAGCGAGGGAGGGAGGGAGAGAGACGGAGTGTGAGTGTCACATTTCTGGGTGCTCGGTTTGGTGCAACAAAATGGCACGGATCGAGAAGGGAAGGAGATAGCGAGAGAGAGAGAGAGAGCGTGAATATCGCTTATCATGTGGAGGCTGACGAAGAGGAAGAAGCTTGGAGGGGTGTTGAGGGGGTCGATGTGCGGGCAACGAGGGGAAGGAGGAGGAGGAGAAGAGGATCAGCAACCGCCGAGAGACGATGGCAGCCATTACAGCCTCACAGCCGGCATTCTTCCTCCTCTTGGCATCACCGCTTTCACCACTCGCCGCGTAAAGCTCCGCCCCTTCATTGTCTCCCCATTTGATCCCCGCTACAGGTTCATTCCTTTCCTCTCCTTTTGATCTGAATGCCATTTCTTCTTCTGGGTTTTTGTTTGGCATTTCTCGAATATATGAGGATATAAGTCTCTCTCTCTCTCTCTCTCTTAAAGAGTTCTTTTGGGCAATTTAATCGCAACGGTGCAACATTTATTCAAATACTTTTGGTTTTGTTTTTGTTTTTTGTTTTTTTACACATCCATGAGAAACCCAGTGGCTTCTGTTGTTCAAAGATTATAGCTAAATTGTGCTGGCAAGTAGTATCTTCCGTTGCATTGTGAAAAGGGAGGTTTGAGGTTCAATCAGTCTATCACGAGGTGGGTTTTTTGTGGGGGCATATAACGTTTACACATTAATCCCCCTCTGCCAAGAACAGAAAAAGTCAGAAACTGTCTTTTTAATGCTGGACACCACAATAAATGTTTTCAATGATAACTTAAATTCCTTTTCTAATCTTCACTTTCACATGTGCTCTTATCTATCATTCAAAGGAACAGGTTTATAGCTCCATCATCATTACTCATCGTAAGAAAATCCCAGTTCAGACACCGTTGATTACTTTTTGGGAAACTTCATTCATCTTTCTTGAATTTTCGTGGTTTTTTAAGATATTTTTTAATGTTCAAAAATTCTCACTTACATATATTAAATTTTGATTTTCTCTTATTTTGCTCCTTTCGTACATAAATTTTTTTGTAATTCTAATTTTACCTCTAACTTCATAACTATTATATTTCCAAAATGAGTATGGTTTTAGGGTAAAATTAATATTATATTAAGATTTTCTGTACGGAAGAGGTAAAGTGAGAAAAAATAAAACATTAATACATTTAAGTGAGATGTTTTGAATATTAAAAGTATCTGCAAAAATGACCAAAGTTTAAAGGGGGTAAGTGAAGTTTCCCTTACTTTTTCCTCTTATGCATCCGTATTTTTATTATTATTATTATATATATTTTTCTGGCTATGTTGCTGGTTCTTTTTGTAAGTCAAACTACGTATTATATGTTATGGATTATTTCGCATTATGTTTGTTGTTCAATAATCATGTTATTTGTTGGAAATAAAATGACTTGAGACATGGAGCTCTAACTTACATTGCAGACTCTGGGAGACATTTCTTGTATTTCTAGTTTTCTACACGGCATGGGTGTCTCTCTTTGAATTTGGATTCCTAGAAAAACCGAGGGGACCTCTCGCTGTAACAGATAATATTGTCAATGGATTTTTTGCCATCGACATTGCATTGACTTTCTTTGTTGCATACCTCGATGAAACTTCTTATCTCCTCATCGACAACCCAAAGCAGATTGCTTGGAGGTACACCAGGTCCTGGTTGGCATTTGATGTTATCTCTACAATCCCTTCTGAGTTTGCTAGGAGCATATTGCCCACTCCTCTACAGACATATGGATACTTCAATTTGCTTCGCCTATGGCGTCTCCGAAGGGTCAGTAAAATGTTTGCCAGGTAAAGATGGGGGAGTTTCCTTATCCATTACAACAATTTTCATTTATATTGATATGTTGCCAATTTATTATATTCCAAGACCATTGAGTTCTTCTGGAATCATTTTTGTCACCAGAATACTTACGTCATTTTTGGCTACATCAGTAAGTGAGCTCGTATTGAGTCTATCTTATTGGTGCTAAATTTTCTTCATTTGCAATTAATATTAATACTTTTTCTTTCTTTTGTATATGGTGAACCAACTTCTTAAAAAGATGGTATAAGTTCATTAAATTCCTTGATGGCCAGTAAGAACAGTCACGAATTCCTTTGTAATTATGTATCTAAGCATTTATTTGTCTGTAGTTGCTTTTGGAAGGTATATTCTCTGTATTTCCCATTATCTCATATTATGCATGACCTCAAATATTGTCAGCACAATAAAAATAGTGGAAACCAGTTTGTTTTTACCTACTTTCCAAGCCAAAAATAATCTTATGTTATTCTTTTAAATTCTTCTATCTCTTCTCTACCTTCCTTCTAGTTTTTATATTTCCTGTACTTGCTCATGAAACTCTCCTTTTCTATTTTTCGCTTTTCTTTAATCATGTCAGATTGGAAAAAGACAGGAACTTTAGCTACTTTTGGGTTCGATGTGCAAAGCTTATATGTGTGAGTATCTGCAACTAATATTTGTTCATTTTCATTGAAGAGTGGAGATTTTTCAATATTGATGTATTCTTATCAGGCTTGTGCTGCCTCTAGGTTACTCTCTTTGCAGTTCATTGTGCTGCCTGCTGCTTCTATCTTATTGCTGCACGTAATTCTAACCCAAGTAGGACATGGATTGCACTTATCTTGCCAAATTTTCATGACCAAAGTTTGTCAATCCGATATGTGACCTCAGTTTACTGGTCCATCACAACTCTTACAACCACTGGCTATGGTGATTTGCATGCTACAAATACCCAGGAGATGATATTCGACATTTTCTACATGCTTTTTGTTCTTGGCCTAACATCATATATAATTGGAAATATGACAAACTTGGTTGTCCATGGGACCAGTCGAACAAGGAAATTTGTGAGTAGATTCTATCTTAATGCTTGTGTTTGGCCTTAAATGCTCTTCTGTGGCCTTTTTTTTTTTCCTCTCTCTCTCTCTCTCTCTTCAAATAATGTTTGATTGGCTTTCAGGCAACCCCTTGTGTGGTGCCATTTTTTCTAGGAGGTTCTTGTAAGTTTGGAGGAAAACTGTTTTGGTTAAGTTAACCAAAACAGGGGCAGGAACATCTTATTTATAATGAAAGATTTACAAAGAAAATCAGAAATGAAAGTGTACAAAGGGAAGGTCAAGAGCTATGAACAAGAGCAGCATAAAATATACATTAGAGAACAAACTAGGAAAGGAAAGTGTGGGACTTCTAACTTAGGCTGAGAAGCAGCCGTAGCAGCCATGTGTTGTCGTGTGCAGCAGGAAACCAGGAGCACACACAGCAGCAGGAAACCAGGGAAAGAGAGTGATGTGATGTGGCTTAGCATAGCTGAGATTGAGGATCAGCTATGTTATCTTGTGAAGCACATGACATGTCATGTGATGTGGCTTTAACAGTTCTGGATGATGTTTGAAGAAGTTTCACTTTCAGAGATGTATTTGTTAGAATACACCACTGTTCAGCTTGTGCCTATAGCACCCAGCTTTGATTTAAAAATGAAAATATACTTACTTCCACACAAAAAATCCAAACAAATACCACTTTTTATGTATTTATTTATTTGCAGTTTCTACTTTCTATTGCCAGGTCTTGTTACTTGATTATGACACAGGCAGGGTTGTATAAGTTTGTAATATTCTTTTATTATATTGATAGGTCAGTGTTATGAGCTTTTCAATTACATTAGCACTTACGAATTTTTCATCTAGTTATTTTTCTTGGTCTTATTTATATGGAACTCCAGAGAGACACTATTCACGCAGCCTCGAGTTTTGGACAAAGGAACCGCCTGCCTGTTCGCCTGCAAGAGCAGATGCTTGATCATTTGTGTCTGAAGTACAGAACTGATTCAGAAGGGCTGCAGCAGCAAGAGTTTCTTGATTCCCTACCTAAAGCCATTCAATCTAGTATCTCACACTTTCTCTTCTATTCGCTTGTTGACAACGTGTACTTGTTTCGTGGGGTATCAAATGACTTTCTTTTCCAACTGGTAATACTGCTAACTTTATCTCATAATCTTTGATGGTGTTTGGATGGGGCATCAAGGTGCCTTTCTCTGTGTTTCCTCTGTTAGATGCAAATGAGGTGTAAATAATTGCTTTATGGCTTTTAGTTTTGCAAATAAAATTAAGAAAAATGCTCATGGAATTCTATGTTTATCAGAGTTGAAGGTTGAGAAACATGAGTTCTGTTTGTTATCTTATGACGCAAAAAATGCCTGTCAAGAATTAAACAGTAGTAAGAAGGTAAAAGTAACCCTATATTTTTATCTCTTCAGATTTAACAAGAAAAAAACGTCTTGTATCAAGGCATCGAAAGTATGCATATCCAAACACCAGCAAGTCTGCTTTACATGTTGCATGCTTTGTTTGACTTTCCATGTCTTTGAATTTCTGTATTGAAGGTCTCAGAGATGAAGGCTGAATATTTTCCTCCCAAAGAAGATGTAATTTTGCAGAATGAAGCACCCACAGACTTGTATATCCTGGTTACTGGTGCTGTGGTAAGAACTACAATCCTTCCCACACCCAAAAATAAAATAAAATATGTGTGTGTTGAGTGGGAATGTAAGAGATATCTTTCTTTCCATAGCCATAATATTTACACTCAAACACATGAAAGAGAAAATGTACCTAAAATGAAGTCTCCTAGATCTTTCTTTTATTTTTATTTTTTTCTGTAAAGAAAAAATGAATAAAGAAAAAGGTGGTGGTGGAAGACAATGAGACATAGTCAAATTTCAAGGGATATATTTCTTTCATTTCCTCAGGGTCCATGTATACCTTGCAAGTGTGTTTTAATGGATTCTGGTTGAAGTGTATGAATAGTCGTGAGTCGCTAAAATTTAATGAACAGGGTAATTATTCCTCTTGAAACAGACCATTTTTTTTTTCTTTTCCTTTTGTTTCTACTTTGGTTAAATTTCTCATTGAAGTCTCCCTGTCTCTCTCTCAGGAATTCATCGTGAAAAAGAATAATACAGAAGAGGCAAGTATAATCATAGAAATTTTATGATTTTTTTTTCACTATTGGCCTTCTCTGGGGTGTTTAGGAACTTATATGTTCTTTGCAACGGATGACGGCAGACTATTGGTGAGGCTAAGACAGGAGATGTTGTTGGTGAGATAGGCATGCTCTGTTACAGGCCTCAACTGTTTACAGTCCGGACCAAACGATTGAGTCAGCTGCTGCGTTTGAACCGTACTTCTTTTCTAAATATTGTTCAGGCAAATGTTGGAGATGGGACCATAATCATGAACAATATTCTTCAGGTCTGTAAACGTTTTGTCACCAATCATCTTCATTTCCATTTTTTTGATGGGAGGGGGCAGAGGGGGTTTAATTGAATTGTAAACTATGGCTCCATTCTGTTCTTTAGATTTTCTTTATCTGTTGATAGAATTGATTCTTCCCCTGTAGAGAATTTTTTAGCCATTTTAAGAAATTTCTACCTTAAAATGGAACATAGTACATCTAGCTAGTTTAGTTATTTTAATTTTATGAACAGCTTTTATGTTTGCAATCAACTACCTGTATTCATATAGATGAGAATTGGATAATATTTGGCTAGGTGTTAATAAAATATAGAGGCTCAAAGAGCTTCACTGAATTGGAGCTGAGTATAGATAGAAATCCACATTTAATTTCTTCTGTGTTTGGTAAAGTTGTACTTCAGACTGAGCCTTGTGTGCTTGAACACCTTATTCATCTATTTAGGTATCTCAAAAAGATAAAGAAAGTTTATCTGGAAATTGATCTAGGGAGTTATCATTGCCAATCTGTTCACTGCAGCAGAAACTCATTACTTTGTAGTTATAGAAACCGTTCTTTGAAATGAAGGTGAGTTCTTTGTGGGATGTTATTTCCAGGAACTAGGCTGAGTTAGACCCTTGTGTGACATCCCGCATTGCTTGGGTACGGAAAAATATGATGTATTTATAGGGAATATGCTATCTTTAAATGGTATGAGGCCTTTTGGGGTAAACCCATTAATAAAACTGTGCAGTTTTAGCCTAAAGCATACAATATTCTATTATTTAGGACGGAGTGTTACATATAGTATCAAAGCCATAGCCTAGCCTGAGATGGAGAGAGCATGCACAAGTCCATGAGGGTCGCCAGTGAGGACGCTGGGTCCTAAGAGGGGGTGATTGTGACATCCTCCATTGTCTGGGTATGAAAAAAGATGATATGTTTATTTGAAATATGCTCTCTCTAAATGGTATGAAGCCTACTGACTAAATCTAATAATAAAACTGGTGGCTTAACCTAATGTGGACAATATCATATTATTTAGGATGGAGTGTTACACCTTGTTCCTCCCATTAGGCAAGTGCTCAATGCATGTGGCACATAACATTGTACTAATTTGTTTTTAATGATAACAGTCAACCATAAAATAAGATTTTCTCACAGCATATCAAAAACAGGATTATAAGTTTTAAGTAAATGAGACTTACATAGTTCAAGTGGAGGATGATTTGTCTTATTCTTAGACTGCATTTTTCATTTGATGCAGCATTTGAAAGATTTGAGCGACCCACTGATGGAAGAAATTCTTACTGATACAGAGCACTTGCTATCTTGGGGCAGAATGTGCTTGCCTCTTAGTTTATGCTTTGCAACCACCAGAGATGATGATCTACTGTTGCAGCAGTTGCTGAGGCGTGGTTCTGATCCAAATGAAATGGATAATGGAGGACAGACAGCATTGGTGCGCAGATCATCTTCTTCTAGGCATACTTTTTTTTTTTTTCTTCATCTTAAGAACAATATTTCAATTAGGGACTCTGAGCATCTTTTTCTTTTTTGTTGCAACAGCATATTGCAGCATCAAAAGGAAGTGAGAATTGTGTAGTTCTACTTTTAGAGTATGGAGCAGATCCTAACATCAAAGGTATCTTCTAGTATGCTACAAGTACGAATCCCCTGATACAATTGTGTGAAGTTTTTGTAATCTTTTTTCTTCCTTCTGCTGCCTAAATGTCTCCACGGCTCTTCTTGTCTTTATTTGTACATTACCTCCATGTTCTTTCCGGTTTGGCCGTTGGTTGGTAGTGAGTCTAGTGACAATACTGGTTGATAGTGATGCTGTATAAGAGATTGTAGCCAACTGTCCCCTTTATATACCTTAATATCCATTGAGCTACGACGCCCTTCTTGTTAGGAGATACCATCCTTTTACATACCTTAGTGTTTGTTGAACAGCCTCTAGGTGAACTTGCTGCATAGATGATCAGGTGCAAGCACGTAGGATATAGCCAAGTACTGTAAAGTGGCTCACCATTGGTTTATTGTTCCAAAATTTCTGGAAAGGTGAGATAATCAACATAGTTAATTTTACGATCTGTCATTTGATGTATTTATGTTATTAGCTTACATTAATGCAGAATACGGCTCCATTAGAAACTATAAAAAGAACATATTAGCCGACCTCGATTACTCAGAATCAAGGCTGAGTTGAGTTGAATTGAGTTCATATGAATGACAACATTGCCTATTTGCTGCATGAATTTGCTTTATTCATTAGCTACTCTTTCTTTTGCAGATTCAGAAGGAAATGTTCCCTTATGGGAAGCAATACTGGGGAGGCATGAATCCGTGAATTAAATCTCTCAAGGAAAATGGGGCAGAGATATCTTCTGGCGATGTGGGTCATTTTGCATGCATTGCCGTTGAGCAAAACAACTTAGAATTGCTCAAGAACATTGTCCAATATGGTGGAGACGTGACGCTG
Source organism: Carpinus viminea (assembly GCA_013348765.1). Lineage (NCBI taxonomy): Eukaryota > Viridiplantae > Streptophyta > Magnoliopsida > Fagales > Betulaceae > Carpinus > Carpinus viminea. The sequence continues at coordinate 12,446,780 of CP054670.1, read as the reverse complement.
ACTACGAGCAAAGGGACTACAGCTCTTCATGCAGCAGTATGTGAAGGAAATACTGAAATAGTTGAGTTCCTGTTGAACCAAGGAGCTGGCATTGATAAACCAGATATCACTGGATGGACACCTAGGGCTTTGGCAGATCACCAGGGCCATGAAGATATCAAAGAGTTATTCCAGGCCAAGCAAGAAGAGGCCAAGAAACCACCAACTGTTCCAGTACTTAAAAAGAATCCAGCTCCAATACTTAAAAAGAATCCAGCGGTATCATTCCTTGGGAAGTACAAGAGTGAGCCAACAATGCCTCCATATCTCCACGAAAACGTTCCACCTGCCCGGGAGGAGATATGGTCGGATAGTCGTCCAAGGCGAAGGGCTAACAATTTTCATGATTCACTTTTTGGGGTCATGTCAGCTGCTAATGCTGGTGAGGGTGATCTACATCTGTTTTAGTACTTTTTATTTTTATTTATTTTTTATTTTTTATGATATATTCAAAGAATAACGCTATTTAGTAAACTGTTAAATGATTGTCGATGACGTGATGGTGAAAATCTCAACAAAACACCTGCATGATGCACCGATGTTCTGCAGAAAGTTAATTGAACAAATTTTGAATTCTTGTGATATTCAGGTGTCACAGACCTTATTGCATCTGGTGGCAGTTTTGCAAGTGTGCGGAGCTTGAACAGCTTCCCATCTAGAGTGACACTCAGTTGCCCGGAGAAAGGTGAAGTTACAGGGAAGCTTGTGCTACTGCCTCTTTCCCTTCAAGAACTACTTGATGTTGGTGCCAAAAAATTTGGCTTCTCACCAAGCAAAGTTTTAACTAAAGAAGGAGCTGAAATTGAAGATATAGAGCTTATTAGAGATGGTGATCATCTTGTTCTTGTAAGTGATGCTGCAACTGGCAGTTCAGAAAGCCACCAGACGGCCATTTAGAGCTCAAATTTGGGTTCTCTCCAAGACTCAGACCGGCACCTAGACAACACTGCATGTACATTTTAAGCTATGGGAGTTGGGATATATATCCCATTGATTTTTCATATATGATTTTGCCCTCCCTTTTTTTTCCTTCAATTTTTTACTTTGAAATTTTACTAGCGATGGAATAGAAGAAAAAAGAAAAATACAGTGTTAATGGTTAAGGCTTGTATTTTGTGTTCTGTGCGCAGAGAATGTTACTGAAGGTGTCACACTGCTTATGATTATGTCACGATAATTTTTCTCTATAAACATTTGACGGTTATGTTGTAATTAATGTTGAGATAAATAATAAAGAATAAATTGCTTGGGCTTTTCTAATTTTCTTTCTACAATCCTTTTTCTTTCATATCATCTACAAATTAAGACCCATAATTTGTTTTTTGGCTTATAACTTGCTGGTTTTTTTGGAGGCTACAGTGAAGTCAGTGCATTGCATCAAGAAAGTGATTAAGGAATTTGCTGATCTTTCAGGATTGCAAGCAAATCAAGCAAAGAGTTCTTTTTACTGTGCTAGTGTCTCTCCAAGAATGCAAGAACTGCTGATAGAATTTTCTGAATATGAAAGAACTGTCATCTACTGATTATTGTTTGTTGCTGCAGAAAATTTCTGGGAAAATTGATTTTTATTTATTTTTATTTTTTGGGATGAATGAGTAAATTTGAAAAATTGATTCTTAGTTGTCAAGGAATTTTTCCTTTACTCAAGTTTAAGAAAGTTTGGGCGAGTCATCAAGAGGTAACTCAATTAGCTATGTACTATGCTTAATAAAGTAGAGATTATTAGTTCAAATTCCCCTTTTTCTTCTCTTGCGTGCCATGTAAAAAAAAAAAAATGGTTTGGACATAAAAGAAAGACCAATTGTACTTGGTTGGTCACACCGCACTTAAAGTTCTTGACATGTCTTTGGTATCTCGATAGTGAATGTACGTTCTAAACACATGTCGGGCGATAAATCTTTATTCAAATAAATTTCACTTACTCGATTTATTAAACAAACCTGTATCTTTAATTTTTTTGGATTGTGACGTTGTCTTTTCATGACAAGGTGGCTTCATTTTTGGTGAACTTTGAGTCAAATTGATAACTAAGAAAATTAATTATTTTGTGGAGGATCCAAAGAGGCCTAACCAATGAGAGATGTATTGAGAAACTTTCTTTCTAATTAAGGAGACATGGTCTATATATAGACTAGGATTGCTTATGGACGGATTGTTTTTGGAAGCATTCTCACATGATTTCCTATTATCTATTTCATTTGGATCAAAAATGAGAAAGATCCTCCCAATAGTCCTTTCCCTCATTCATTTAGAAAAAAAAAAAAGAAGGATTGCTTATAGACGGATTAAAGAACAAAATACACTGATGGAGGGTATAAGCGTCATTTTTACTGTATGAAGTGAGGACAAATTAAAGTGGAAGGAAAAAATTTAAAATGGCACATGATTAACACATGACGTTGACCGTCTATTTTAACGTATTTGATTGAAATAATGGGCTTTTTGCTATAAAATGGTAGTTTGATGGGATCAGTGTCACAATTGATAGTACATGAAAAAAAAAGTACCAAGACGTTATAGCTCATCAGGGTGCGCAAAAGGTAATTACCCCAATATCTTACATGTAGTCGATTGCAATAAAAACTGTGCATACGCGTCATATTTATTTTAAGTTAAATATATGATAAATCCTTAGGTCCATTCAGAATTTTAAAATACTTAAGGTTTTTTTTTTTCCGAATATTTACTCCTTGGATCATTTAAAACTATAATAAAATCCCTACTGTTACTTTTTTGTTAATTGTCGTTAACCAGTGTGAAACACACCATTTTTATTTGATTAAAATATTAATTTTTAAAATTTTAAATCTAAAAATAAAAATAAAATTGAAAAACAAGGAACAAGGGTAGCTGTTTGGCCCTAGGGGGTGCCCGAACCACCCCAAGGCCCAAGGGCCACCTACTTAAAAATACGGGGTGGCGAACCACATTAGAGCCATGGGGGTGGTTCGGCCACCCTTGTTCCTTTTTTTATTTATTTATTTAAATTTTATTTTTAGATTTAAAAATTTAAAAAATTAATATTTTAATCAAATAAAAACGGTGCATTACACACCAGTTAATGACAGTTAACAAAAAAGTGACGGCAAATATTTTATTATAGTTTTAAATGATCCATGGAGTAAATATTCGAAAAAAAAAAATTTAAGCATTTTAAAATTCTGAAAGACTGACCCAAGAATTTATCATATATTTATCCTTTATTTTAATAAACATAGACATAACACTAAATAAATAAATCCTTAGTGCCACTAAATAGTTACGTTTGTTTAATAACAATAAACATTGGGTCAAGAATCAGCGATAGTGTCGTTTATTGTTCAAACGATACTATTTAAAGTCCTTTTAGCCCACACGACACCTCAACAATGGTGTTGTTATCGTTCACATGCACGTCACCTTATGAAGAGTAACGTTTGAAAAATAGTGAAGCATCATTGAATCTTTTGGTGTTCATTTTCCAGTGTCCACAATGACAATGCAGCATTATATATATATATATATACAGGGACGAGATCTCTACTCCTAGAACCTTTGCTGATCACCTTTCACTAAAAAGAAGGTGCAGCCTGCCAGCCAGCCAGGTCAAGAAGTTGCTGACATCGGTAGCTACTACCCCTGACCTTCAGCGTCCCATTTTCCGCAAATACATTGATTTCTTCTTCATTGCGCACAATCGGACGCTAACCTTCAACTGACTAGGCGATTGGGAATTCTGAAACCTAGCTCCCCCTTTTTTCTTTTGAGACCTACTCCTCCTTGCTTTCCTTGCTTGAACCTTCTCGACGACTATGCGTGGTCGCTTGTCGTCCATTCTATTGAAGTGAAAGAAAAAAAAAAAAAAAAGAAAGAAAACGAAAAGATTAATGCATTAAAAAATTATAACTTATTTTTTAGAAGAAGATGAAAGAAAGCTACGTACCCCTTTCACCGTCCTTACTACAAGAAAAATTAATGTGGCATGCAACTGCACTTGTCGGAGTGGGCTCCTGTTTTACCAAACAAAGAGCAGTTGATCATCGTCGATTTGCGAAGAGCAGATATTCAAAACCAAAAGGACTGGATCACCCTTTGATGATTTCAAGCCACGGCAACGTCGTTATCTTGACATTAATTACTTCTCAATCTTTAATTCCCGGATACAAATTAAAGTTCATCAACCTTTTTCCATTAAAAGTCATCACACTTGATCATCTTTCAAATTACTTCATCTGCTGGTTGAACGCCCAATTCCTTGGTGGTTGAGCGCTTTGTTTTCTTCTGTTCCTCTTTTCTGAGAGACCATTTTTCTCTGGTTTCCAGTTAATTTCATAATGATAATCCAAAGGTCATACATTCTCCTGCTCTTGGCTTTTCTGTCGGTGCAGTACTACTCGTGCATGCTTCAGCTGGCAGCTTCCCATTCTTCCAGCAACTTCACCGATCAATCGGCTCTTATCGCCTTCAAATCTAATCTCAGTTCCGGCCCGAATGAAACTGTCTTCTTGCCCGGAAACTGGTCCACGGAGACAAACTTCTGCGATTGGATTGGGGTCTCATGCAGCCGGCGCAGGCAAAGAGTCACCGCTTTGAACCTTAGCTTTATGGGTCTTCAAGGCACCATTTCTCCTCATATTGGTAACCTCTCTTTTCTAGTTTATCTTAATCTACGCAACAATAGCTTCTTCGGTTCTCTGCCCCATGAGATCACTCGTCTACATCGCTTGAAAATTCTCCAGCTTTCATTCAACCAATTGGAAGGTGAAATTCCTCCAACTTTGCTTGATTGTCAGATGCTTGAAGAAGTACATCTTAGTAACAACCGTCTTACCGGCGTAATCCCATCAATCCTTAACAACATGTCATCGTTAGAGGTCTTGAATTTGGAATACAACAGCCTCAGTGGTCCATTTCCTCTTGCCATCCTCAACATATCTTCTCTAACCAAATTGATCTTACAGAAAATAGCATCTCAGGAACTCTTCCAATGGATCTCTGCAGCCATTGTCCGAATCTTCAAGGGCTTTATCTTTCAAACAACGAATTCAGCGGTAGGCTCCCTTCACAAATGAATTCTTGTACAGAGCTTGTGTTCTTGTTCCTAACAAACAATAAATTTGATGGGAGTATTCCAAAAGGTTTTGGGAGTTTGGAAAAGCTTCAAGTTCTTCATCTTGCAGGTAACAACTTGATTGGTAATATACCTTCTTCCATAAGTAATTTGTCCATGTTACGCGTGTTATCCATTCGTGAAAACAACATTGAAGGAAGCATTCCGAGTGATTTGTGGCGCCTTCAAAATCTCAGTTTTGTGAATTTTGAAATGAATCTTCTCACAGGGGCAATACCACATGATATTTTCAACATGTCATCTCTACAAACAATCTCTTTCAGAATAATTCCATGTCTGGAAATCTTCCAAGAGATGTTGGGATTTCTTGCATTAATCTTGAAACACTTATTCTTGGTGGGAACAAAATTAGTGGTCGTATCCCATCATCTCTTTCAAATTGTTCCAAGCTTGCCGTGATAGACTTCGGTACAAACTTGCTCTTTGGACCAATACCCAAAAGTCTTGGAAACTTAAAATACCTTCGTCGGCTTTTGGTGCCTCACAATCAGCTTACAGGGGAGCCTGGAGATCAACAGTCCAATTTCCTTTCATCTCTATCTAATTGCAGATTTTTGGAATTACTAGCTATAGGCAACAATCCCTTGGACATTACAATTCCGGATTCCATTGGAAATTTTTCACTTTCTCTTAAAATGATTTATGCATTTGAAAGCCAAATAAAGGGTCATATTCCTACGGGAATTGGTTCCTTGAAAGGCTTGACCACTTTTCATTTTGGTGAAAACAATTTGATTGGAAAGATACCATCGACAATAGGGGGAATGGAGAAGTTGTATAGCTTGTATCTTGATGGTAACAAGATTGAAGGATTCATTCCACAAGACTTATGTCAACTAAGGAATTTGGGACGTTTAGTTCTCGCATAACAAAATCTCTGGATCCATACCGAATTGCATTGGAAGCCTCAATCTTCTACAGATTCTAAACTTTAGTTTTAATGATTTGAATTCATCAATACCATCAAATGTATGGGGCATCAAAAATCTACAACAATTGGATTTGTCATCAAATTCCCTTAGTGGATACTTGTCTCCCACATGACAACATCAGATGTTATTGAGTACATGGATTTATCTCGAAACCAAATTACTGGAAATATTCCAAGCACCATTGGAAATTTTGAAAGTTTACGTTATCTTGACTTGTCAAAAAATTCATTTCAAGGAAACATCTCAGAATCTTTCGGAAATTTGTTTGGATTGGATTCATTGAATCTTTCGAGTAATAATCTATCTGGTGTAATTCCAAAGACTCTTGAGAAACTTTTATATTTGAAGTATTTGAACTTGTCTTTCAACAAGCTATCAGGAGAGATTCCATCCAATGGACCTTTTGCAAACTTCACAGCCAAATCATTTGTAGGTAATAAAGCACTTTGTGGAAATCCGATTTATGAAGTTCCACCTTGCTCAAGTCCAAGCTCCCAGGGATCACGAGTGAAACAACTTGTGCTGAAATATATTGTTCCTACCATTGCATCAATAATAATCTTGTTATCATTGGTTTATATGTTAAGAAAACATCGACGGCCTAACACGGAGATTCCAACTTCAGTTTGTCCAAAACCTGCGACAGAGATTAAAATGATATCATATCAAGAGCTTTGTCAAGGAACAAACAATTTTTGTGAAAGCAACTTGATTGGAACTGGCGGTTTTGCTTCTGTGTACAAAGGAATACTCTTTGATGGGACAATTGTTGCTGTGAAAGTTCTAAATTTGCAATTAGAGGTGGCTTTCAAAAGTTTCGATGTAGAATGTGAGGCATTACGGATGATCCGACATAGGAATCTTGTTAAAGTCATAACTACATGCTCCTTTGCCAACCTTGAGTTTAGAGCTTTGGTTATGGAGTACATGTCGAACGGCAGCCTTGAAAGGTGGTTATACTCTCACAATTATTGCTTGAATCTTCTTCAAAGAGTAAATATCATGGTTGATGTTGCATCGGCATTGGTCTATCTCCACCATGGTCAATCACAAGCAGTGGTCCATTGCGATTTGAAGCCTGCCAATATCCTTCTCGATGAAGACATGGTTGCACATGTAGGTGACTTTGGAGTTGCAAAGATTTTAGTTGAAAATGAGGATGCAACACAAACTAAAACTCTTGGTACACTTGGCTATATTGCACCAGGTACATGAAATTCACCTTTCTTTATTTCGTTGCTAAAGGACTAACTTATAGTGGCTAATTTCAAGAACAACAATATGCATGGAAATTCATTCCTTAACTCAATTTTATATAGGCCTAAGGTCTTTCATTCATATGAATATTAGCTGTTTATTTCTATCATGTATTAATTGTTAACTATTGTACAATATATTAAGATATCAACACTTGTATCAAGTCCAATCGTGTGACATTTGCCTTGCTAACTAGGTAATACAAATTAATTCAATAGATTCAATGTAGGGTGAGATTCAATTTAGACTCATAAATGCAACTATTGTTCTGGTTTAGGATTTAGGGTTTAGGCTTGATCGCTTGATGGACATTAACCATTGAGAATAAATAATGTATTGGAGCAGTTTCCATACAATTGATAATAAAATTCAATCTGATATAATTCAAATATATTAATAGTCTAAAACTATTTTTATTTATCTAAATAATACCCCCCAAAAAAAAAAGAAAAAAGAAAAGAAAAGAAGGAAAACTATCATTTTATGTATTAGATCTTACTATTATTCCCAACAATGAAGGTGTAGTGCATAATTTGTAGATCATCACCATATTTAGAAATTTTTTGGAAGAATCTCTCTCTCTCTCACACACACAAGTGTCTAAAAGCTTATATTTGTAAAGTTCGTTTTAATTTTTTTTTTTTGAAAGGTCGTTTTAATTGTATTGTTTACTAACTTAAGATCTTATTACAATTGTGAGAATTGATAGAGTACGGTTCTGAAGGAAAGTGTCCATCAAAGGTGATGTTTACAGCTACGGAATAATATTATTGGAGATGATTACAAGGAAGAAACCCACCGACGAAATGTTTGTTGAAGAACTGAATTTGAGGCAATGGATAAGTGCATCAATTCCTAACAACCTCATGAATGTTGTGGATGAAGGTTTACTAATGATGGAAGAAGATGGAAGGGGTGCAATAGACATACAAAGTATTATTTTGTCCATCGTGGAATTAGGCTTGTGGTGTTCTGAAGAGTTACCAGAGGAAAGATTCACTATAGAAGACGCACTTGCCAAGCTTAACAAAATCAAATCGACTCTTACTGAAAGTAGAAGGGAGGATATGTGGTGATGTCTTTGACCCTAATCTTGCATATGGGGTGTCCTTTGGATTTCATCAAACACTTATAAGTGGTATGTTATAGATTTGTTGATTTTTCATGCTTGCTTCTTCCTTCTCGTTACACTTCCTATCAAGATCATTTTGTATCTTATTTCGCATGTGGATAGGAACAAACTTGTACACCAACAACATAACTCGTCACTTTTGATTGCTTTGAAAAGAGTTTAAAAAATGACTTCCTGCCTATAGCATTTGTTTGAGAACTGGGTGAATAACAAGTGCGGTGTGAATTGCTCTGATAAAGCCAGACTTCAATATCCTATGATCAAAATGAATGTACATGAGGGGGGGCAATTATTTTCTAGTGTGGGAAGTCAAAAAATTAAAGTAATTTTTCGATAACTTGTAGGCGAGTGAGGGGAGGACATTTGCCCCCCTCGCCCTATCCTGACTCCGCCCCTGCATGCAGCCACATGGTCTATATGTGTGCATGGCTAGTGCACCTGTCAAAATTCATCACAACCTGCTTAAACTCCTTTAGGTCCACAGTCCACTTATCAGTGACTTTAGGTTCTTAGTGATGATGCTGAGGCAGAGCAGAAGGCAATTCCTCTGCATTTGCTAGAGGAAGAGGCTCGATTTGAAGGCATTGAAACCATCTAATCCGATTTGTTGCTTAACTATCTTTGTACAATTCGGTCAAAATAATAAATCCAATAAAAAATTAGTACAATTTCTAGTAATCACAGTTCAAATCAAAACAAGCAATGAGGCTCTGCCATTCCCTTATCCCTACCATACCTCTGTCCCTAGATTTGCTAGTAAAACAATGAGCAAATGAATGAAAATGAAAATGAATAAAAATGAAAATGAAAAAGCTTTATGAACTCGTTGTAAACATACTAATGGATTTTCCTACTGAAAATGAAAATGCTTCCTTCTCTCTATTTCTTCTTCATCTTTCCTTTACCTCTTTTTTTTTTTTAGATATTCTGTATTTTTTATATCATCTATAATTAGCCGACTCCAAAGAAGAAGACAGCACATTTCACCACTTCTTCACGTGATCACATTTTCACCACCTCATTATAACAAGCACAGTCTATATCCTAACACCATAGCAGCTCTCATTGTATTCGGACATCATCCGGGTAAACCTGTAAACAATACACTTTTATAACTTAAGCATGCCTGTAATATATTTACTACAAGTATGTTGAAACATTAAAGACACTCTATTAAAATGTTACCTGAAAGAATCTGTCTTCGCTGCAGTTTACGGTTCTAAGCTTGACCTCCCCTCTATTGGTCGTCATCTCATCCAATATCTCAGCATCATAGAATTCTTCCAAACTCTCCTCACTATCAGAATCAGGCAGTTCTTTTTCCTGCACAAAATTTTCGTCAGAGACCTTATTGCTTACTAAATTGTTAACAAAATATTTAAACATCGTTCACTAAATTTATCCACAGCTAGGATGGATTGATAAACTGGTCCACAGATGAATCAGACACTAAAGATTAATAGACATACCACAATTGAGAGACTTCGAGTACGCTGTGGGGCACCAGCAATTTCCTCATACTCAGAAGCATCCAGTTCCTGAAGATGGTTAGGGTCAAAGAGCTTGGGAAGCACATGCTGTCTTATGCTTAAGAGAATAAAGAATGGCAACGGGAACAATATTCCAGCTATGGTATCCATGTCACTCCAAAACAGACCAGAAGATACACAAATTGGAAGATTGTAAATGTAGCAATGAACTTAAATGGTACTGACTCCACAAATGAAGCATGAGAGCCTTCCAAGACCCTGCCCAACACAAAGTCATCACAAGAAAAGAATTAAGATTAAGAAGTTAAGTTAAAACATAGACGAAAATACACTTTTAGCAATGGATGATTTATTTCACTAAATGGCTCCCAAGTCTCAAACATCAATGAAAGTATAAAACACCATCACATTTTGTTATGTAATGTTATGTTAAATTATCAGATATTTTAGAAGTTTAAACTAATAAGAAATGTTGGATTTAATTATTTAATCAACATTCAAAAACTCCCCTTACGTGTGGGTTTAAAATCTCTCTCAATAAGTGAGGTGGAATATTTAATTGAAATAGGGGTCACTATGGAGTTAGGGTTTGAACTCGGTATCTTTAAACTTAAGATTTTAGGATAAATGATAATTTAATATGGTATCAAAGCAAATATCATAAGTTTGAATCTTGTCTCCGTAATTTACCTTTCATTTCAATTAAATATTTTACCCTTTAGGCTTTACTTATTAAGGAAAAATTTGAACCCATACGTGAGGAGAGTATTAAAATACAAAAATTAAATAATTAAATTCACTATTTCTATCAGCTTAAGCTTTTGGGATAATTAATGATTCAACATGTTAATTTGTTCACATCAGTAGAATTATTATATCTGTTTCTTTGTATCCAGTTGATCAGATATAGAACAAACTTAGTCTTTCCCTGTCAGACTAATATGTATTGCTATGGATAATAAATTGGCACATATCATTTCCAAGAGGCATCCTACTACCTCTAAAAAACCATTGACCTAAACCACAATTTCGTCTAACAAAAGTTCCCTGGCACTTATAAGATGACTTACTTGTAACGACGTTTGGGGGTGATAAAGAGGAGCAACATCCTTTCCCAGAACTGATTCCCTGGGAGACTATCAATGGCCATGTAGGCAAAGTATCCCCAAAGAACTGAGGTAGGTATCCTTTTGATTACAGAGATGGCAAAAATTGACAAGCCCACAAGAAGGGACTGCAACAAGTTACTCATTCTTTGCTCATTAACCCGGACAGGCAAATAAGCATCAATGTGTTTCTCTGGATCGAATTTGCCCTTTGCATCTCCCCTTTCATCAGCATTCATTACAGCCTCCTTCAAGTTCTCTAACTCTTTGGTCTGCAAGAAAATTCACAATATGTTTAACAGAATTATGCACACATGCCCAGAAAGTGATAATATAAGCCTAGAGCACCTACAGTTGGAGCTGTGTCCATCTCTATGAAAACAGCTTGCATCTTTCCATAAATTTCAGAGTTGCTTGCTTGTTGTTTAATACATTCCTTGGCACTCTTCACCATTTTCTTTCGGATCAACTGCAAATCATGGATCACATCGTATAAGAATCAAACGATTCAAACTCAGTGGCCTTGATGTTAGCAATCAAGAGAAATTCTGTACATATAAATTATAATACAATAGCCTACCTGCCTCTTGAGAACTGCAAGACTCTTAGTGTGCATGGGGGACTGTGGGAGGACCCCATTTGAAGGGGGAAGTCCAAGCAACCCACAAATCATAGTCTGAGACCATGAAAATCACGCATCAAGTCTTACAAATGAATAAAATATAGGTTAGGTTCATAAATTACAAAGAAAGAGTTTAAGAGAAAAACAAACAAATTGTTCAAAAATTTCAGTTTCATACCATTAGTCCAAGCAATAAGATATCATAATGGTATGCAGAAGGTTTTTGGAGGTTAAACTCCTTTGGCTGTGCCATCTGAGAAGCTACACTGTGGTCAAAAAAGTATAGACTTGCTATCATCACGGCTGGTATAAAGGCAGAAAAGATGTACAACAGTGGTACCTTCCCCATATCCTGCAATTTCAGTGTATGAAATCGATAATTTAGTTTATGTCCTACAATTTGTGTATGAGGTAGATAATTCAGTATATTGTTCGTCAGCTTTATTAACGTGTAAAGTTATTCCTTGTATAGGTATTCAGATAAATTCACCCCTCCTGACATACTATAAGACAAAGACCAGGCTTGTTTAGTACAAAAATCTGAATCGTTGATGAAGTGGAAAGATATTCTCCAATACAATAACTCAAGAGAGAGCAGAGTAATCACCTATAGGAGGAAATTTTCTGTAAGGCTTTCCAAACAGCCATAGAACATAAAAAAAAAATCATAGCACAGCCTATGAATTCTAGGAAACAATGGTGGCATGTAATCATTCAAAAGAGACTAGCTAATCAAATTATTCATCAGAACTTCAGTACCTTGATTACTGTCCAATGGTACAATGATGCAGATTCCCAGGGAAATGGACAAAAGAGCCTCCTAGGAACTCCACCAGGAACCTTGTCGGGTACTGCATAAGACAATGCTGACCACAACAGGACCATAAGGGGAACCCCATAGTCTGCAATAAAACCACGAAGCCATCCTGTATCCAAACCCATAAATAGTAAAAGACAGGATGACATAATTAGACCCAACAAGGACAGTCTTTTGTAAATTGACAAAGTGATAAGTGAATTTCAGTTCATTTACCTGTGCCATATCGCCATGATCTTGCTCTTCTGCTCTTAAGTGCAGTGAAAAGAAGACCAAAAGAGAAAATGATCGCAAGCAACCCATTTGTATAGAGCCACTGGAATTGATACTTTTCTAATGCTCGATCTTCAGCTTTGGGAATACTGAATTCACTGATTACTCCCTTTGATTCAAACAATTGTCACTATCAGTATCTGCTTTTGCTAAATTTGCAACTTCTTTTGCTCTAAAAACCAATCCATACCTTAACAGCCTCTTGCATGAAAAGAACAGCTATCAACATGCCAAAAAGTTCCCCTGCTATCCTTGTAAATCTAGTGATGATGGTACATGCATTGAATATGGCAAGAACAAACAGCAGGAGTGCTGTCCAGATGCAAACCCTGTAATATAGATACCCTTGTAAAGAATACAAAACATATATATGCTAATCCAGAATAATATTAGAATGTTGAATACTCCAGAAAAAAAATAAAAATAAAAAAGATAACGTCGATTCACATACCAACCAGCCCAAGCTAAAAACAGCTTGCTCCCCAACTCTGGCCGTCCTTTACTGAAATTGTACAAATAAGTGTACATTATAACTGTGGGTTCTGCAACTCCTAAAATCAGCAAAGGCTGTCCACCAATAATTGAGTGAACAATTCCACAGAGAGCAGTAGAAGCCAATGTTTCCACCGTGCTTAAGCTTCCATCTGACATAAAACAAGCATAATATTTGTACTCAAATACAAGTAAACCCATTAAACTTTTAGACACTATGCATTAAAAGTAACCTCTACCTCTTTAAAAAGCTGAATTTAATGAGAAATGAAAAGTGGCAAACCTGTTTCCCTGCTCAGTTGCTCCCCAAAGGCAATAACGGGGAGAGCAGAAGCAAAAAAGATGTAGGTAGTTGGAGCCAATATCCTGACATAGATTAAATGATATATAAATCAAAATTATGAGACCCCAGAAGAAGAATAAGCAATTCAAAAACAAATAAGATTATACCCAATGCCTGAGCAGAATGCACATATCCAATCTTCCTTATAGCATGCAGCCCTTCCTTTAATATCATTAATTATCCCCCAAAATGGAGTTCTGATATTTTTCATTGCTGATGCAAGAACCAAGAAATTTAGATTCATCAACTGGTATATTACAATGAAGAAATGCTATGCACGCTTCTAGAAATCCATTTATCACAGTACAAGCAAGACAAATTGAATCAGTGAATTTCTCCCAGTGGATGTGTTTCAAATTGAGGGCGGAAGAGGAAACAAGAACAAATCAACACCCTGTGAAATTTTCATGACCAACCGCGAAGAAACAAATAACCAAATAAGATTCTTGCCTCTACATCCTCTAGGCAAAAAAGAAAAAGAAAAAAAAGACAACGCCATTGATGATCTTTTTAAACAAATAAAGTGTAGGAAAATATTACCAGAAGTTCAAAAAAACCATTATAGTTCTTAATAAAAAATTCCAAAACCAGTTGCCTAACATCTAATGAAACTAAAAGGCGTACATCATAGATTATGTTTTTAAAGTTACATTGATTACAAATTAAACTCACAGCACGAACACTGACTGGATTGCATAAAAAAAGAAAAAAGAAAAAAGGAATCGAAGTTAAAGCTTAGGAAGCTTAATAGGCAAAAAAATATATAGAGAAAGAGTACAATCGGTTTTGATAAAATAATTCACAAATAATGTGAACCCAAGCAGCCGCGCAAAAAGCATTTCACAATCATGAATTCCCCATTCAGAAACGCAAAATGTACATCAGGAACAACCTCATTAATGCCTGTTTGGTTGATGAATTGAATCCTGATATTTCCTTTTGTTTCAGATTCCAAAGAAAGAAACCATGAGGAATTCGAAATCCACTCGATTTTATATGTCACGGTTTCCATTTTCTAGGCAAAATGAAACATTAAAAGACGTAAAAACTTGTTTTTCCTTGGCATTCTATGGAACCCAGCAGATTTTTTAAGAAGAATACATCATCTCGAACATCCATGCACGTAATCTTTTTGACATTCATACAGAAACAAAGTCGTGATAATCGGACAATCGATAATGAATACAAAAGAAAACACAGTAACATTACAACAACAAATACACGGACCTGGACCCTCACATGTAAAAATCCCAGAAAGATGGAAACGGAGAAAATGCGGGCAAATCCCTCCGCCGGAGACGTCAGATCCCGGTGGGGGTCTCTCTCTCTCTCTTTGAATGTGAGAGACACGGAGAGAAGAGGAGGGCTTGGGGGGGTTCAAAAACTAAACCGGGTTTTGTGGGACCGCGCTGGCATGCTCTAACTGTGGGTCCTATCCAGCGTCGATCGGGTGGATGAGGTGGCGATCTGTGACTCAAGTCGGCGGGTTCGGGTTTTCCATTAGCGCGTAATTCTGTCGTGGTACTGGAGAATGTGGTTGGTGTGTTTGGTCTGTCGCGAGGAATATTTGGTGGAATTTAAAAAGCACATTTAAAAATTCCTACTTGCATTACGAATTTTTGTCTTTTGCCTACTCTCTCTCTCTCTCTCTTTTGATTATTTATTTATATATTTCAATATAGAAATAAAATATAAAGGAGACGGAGTCATTCTTAAAAAGTTTAAAAATAAGTCAAATAAATGGCCTGACCATCAAAATAACTTGTACAGCCAAAGAAAGACAGACAGTAAAAGTAGATAAAAGTTCTGCGAACCAGCAAAGAACAAAAAGACAGACACTTGAAAATGCGAGCAACCCACTTCAAATTTAGGCATTGTTTGTTGGCACTTTTTCTCTTTTTCTCTTTTCCATTCTATCAAAAAAGTGAATACATTAACAAACGAAACACACAAAAAAAATTCAAAACTACTTTCATAACACATTTTCAACCAAAAAAAACCACATCTTAAAAATACATGATCAAGGTTACCTTAAATCTTTTAGCTCCCTTTTACATTTGGTGCTCTCACATGGAACTCTAAGAGTATGTTTGAGATTGAGTGTGAGAAGTAGAGTTTTTAAGTTATAAATTTTTTTTTTTTTTTGACAAAAACTTCATTATTAAACTTCTGTTAAAAGTACTTTTTGACAATTTTTAACTTTTTGAACCTTTAAAAGCGTTTTTAAATTTTTTATCAAACAATTTTTTTTCTTTAAATGAACTTTAAACGCTCTTTTAAACTTGTCAAACACACACAAATAGGCTAAAACTAAGTCCAGAATGTGTTTCCGCGTTTCTTAGTCGTGTCACTAAAAGTAAGAACAACCACCAAATTCCGCGTAAAGACTAGTGTCTTGTCTTGTCTTGTCTTTTGAGTTCTACTCGCTAGATGCATGCATGCAGAGAGCATTTGGAGTCTGTGCTGTCATTTACGTTCAAGTCACGCATGAAGTACAGCTGCAGACAGCATGTTCCCTGAATCTGATAATGGAAGAACATGCACCGACCCTACACACAGGAACTCTCTTCCCACTTCACCACGTTATTATGAACATTCATTCACATGATCAACACCAACTTTTGCATTAATTTTACGTGATAAACTTACATTAATTTTTGGTGATAAACTTCTTCCATGTGTGCATGGGGTAATTAGAAGAACAGATTTCGACTACAAGCAACTAATTGCACTCGATCCCCGACCAAGAAGCAGCATATACTCTGGTAACATACTTGATCCCTCAATATTTGTTACGCCATCAACCTGGTGTCCTGATTCTGCTTTGGGTTCAATGGCGCTGATTCTCCTGCAGATTGATTTGGGCGGTTGGTTATGAATACATGCACAGTTTTAATGATTTCTTCTGGTAAAAAATGGAATCAGATGCATATGAATTACCAGGCAGAGTGCTGGTGATTATCTGATGATAGTTTCTTCAAAATAAACATCTAACAAAAGACTGATTATAGATTAATAAAGCAACTTGTAGCTCGATACAATTATCATATACTTGGAGCTTAATTATGTTATATACAAACAAGTTCTAATAATACAGAATAGTAGAGAAATAACAAAAACTTGGCACACTCAATGCTGCCTTGAATTTGAATTTATCTTTTTCTTTCTTCGGCTGGGTGATCTTCAATTTATCATAGTATTTCAACAAGGTTAAAAAGTGGAGCTTTCTAGGATGTTAAGAGGAGGGCTTCCCGATTGCGGCCGAGCAGACTTAACGCGGTTGCAGCTATGTGATGTCCGGTCAACCCAGCAAGATTAAGCTGTTCATCTGCTGATGCGTGCTCTATGTAGTTGTCCGGTAGAACAATTGGACGCCACTTGAAAAGTTGAACCAAAAAAAAAAAAGTATTAGAGTTGGCTTGAGTGATTATTTTCAACAAGAAATTGTTACTGTCACATTCGCATTAGTATTACACTGAAATCATGATACATCCATTGGCAAAACAGAGTGGAAACATCAAGGTAACTGCCTACAAAAAGATAGAGATTTCCAGCAATTGTGCTGTCTGGATTGCTAGCAATACAGACAGTAAATCTTAGAGAGCCCCTATGAGATTTATTTGTTTGCTCTGCAATTCCCATGTCAAAAAACTTGTCTGGAAATTTTGCCTGAAATAGTTGAAGTGATGGTTCCATTTGCTTTCCTGCGTGAACTGTCACAATATCTTTATCCTTCATTGCCTCCGCAACTAAAGCCTCCCCAAAGCAATCACTATACGTCAATGAGTGAATCGTAGACTGTAATGAATCAGAATGACTTGAATCTGCAAAGTGTGAGAAAGGAAAATCAATCAAAATGTTAAACCTAACTGACAATGACATTTTTGTTTAGCATATATAAAGAAACAGTAACACCAGGAAAGAACATTGTCATTGGTCACCCTCTGCTGCATATAGGTGACAGAAGGGGGTGTTTAGCTCCCGCTACTTGGTACTCAATATGCTTCTGACCAAACCCAAGTCCAAAATGCAAACCACGGAGGAGCTGGGTAGTCCAGTTCCTATTTGGCTTGATTCCTAATAGAACTCTAGGACTACATTAAGGATAGTATATTCACTCGAGACCATCTTCACACTAAACTGAAACTGCAGAGTACAGACTTATAGATGATTGATCCTATGTTGAAATAAAACTAGACTTCGATCTATAGACTTGAACACGCTTAACCAGTCCCAAGCTCTGAACACCAGGAAAATATTTCCTATGCTGGCCTAAGTCCTAAGCCGAGTGCAAGCAACAGCTCAGCAAACAAAACCAAACTGAGCTATGCAAGTTAAGCTATAATATACTGACAGACTCACAAATCTCATGAGTTACTGCAGAAAAGTAAAAATAGATTATGAAACAGATACCAACAAAGGAATAAAGAAAAAATGAAAATACCTTCAAGCGGCCTGCCTGCTATTTCACTCTTTTGATTATTTTCTGGTCCCCGATTTTCTTCTGTTATCACATGAACCAATACAGGACCCATTGAATCCAGAGATGCTACTTCGCGCAAAACACAAATCAGGTCTTCAATGTTATGTCCATCAACAGGGCCAATGTAATATAACCCAAGTTCTTCAAAAAGAGTTGCTCCCAGTGGACCCATCATACCACGTGCATACTCGTCAACTTTGGCTGCTAATTCATGCATGCCTACCAATTTTTTTAGTAACACCCTGACCAGAAGCAAATATTACTTTTATGACAGAATATTAAGATACATAATTTCAGCTCAAGACAAATATTATCAATTCATGCATACCACTACCAACGCAAGCAAACTATTGCAACAGAACTTTCAAATTTCCAAAAGGCCCCAATAAAATTGTTAGATGAGTTGTTGGGATTTTGTTATATGGGTATTTTGGTCAGATTGGTGTACATAATTTCACTGAGGGCATGGTTTGGAAATTTCTCTGAGGAGGTATATGAATTTGGTCTCCATAGATGTTAGACAAATCATTCAGTATTTCAATCGCCTTGTGGTATATGCGGATGTCGTGATTACAAGACATGATTCAAGAGGCATTGCTCGATTGAAACAATTTTTGCAGCAAAGGTTTCATACAAAGGATTTGGGCCAACTTCGATATTTTCTGAGTATTGAAGTTGCTAGATCTCAGATCTATATTAATTTATGTCAGAAAAAGTATGTACTTGGTTAGAAGATACGGGTATTTTAGGAACTCTTCTTGTTGAGGTTCCAATGGATCCTAATTAGAAAGTATTGAAGGATGAAGGAGAATTGTTGAGGACCCTTGCAAGTATCGTCATTTAGTTGGAAAGTTTAATTATCTTACTATTATTAGGCCAGATATTTCATATGCAGTTAGTATTTTTAGTCAGTTCTTTGAGGCTACTAAGGTTTCACATTGGGAAGCAGTCACCCATTCCATTCGATATATGAAGAGAGCTCATGGTATTGGGATATTGTATAGACCTAATTGACATTTCAAGGTAGAAGGTTTTATGGATGCAGATAGGGCAGGTTCTCCCTCCGATAGATGATCCACTACATGATATTGTACATTCTTAGGTGACAATCTGATCACTTAGAAGAGTAAGAAACGGATAGTGGTGGCACAATCTAGTGTTGAAGTAGAGTACAAGGCAATGGCTCATACCACTAATGAATTGACATGGTTACAACATTTTCTTCAATAGATTGGATTTTCAGCTCCTACTCATATCCAATTGTTTTGTGACAATAAAGTTGTATTATATATTGCATCTAACCAAGGTTTCCATGAAAGAGCCAAGTACATTGAGGTTGATTGTCATTTCATTTGAGATAAGATGCTCAATGGAGATATATCTAGACCATTCATGCAATCAAGAGACTAGTTAGCTGACACGTTTAGAAAATGTGTCATGACTAGAGTTTATTTGTTCCAAGCTGGGTTTATATGATATATATGCTCAAGCTTGAAGGGGGGTGTTAGAAGGGTAGTTGGGATTTTTTTATGTGGGCATTTTGGTTAGTGTAGTTTACATCGGTATTTTGGTCAGCTTGGTATATTTTTCAACATATATAATAAAATGTATTTGGTACGTAGGCTACGCATGTTGAACGAGCCTCCTCTTTCCCAGATTCCAATCATCCTTGGTGATATTAGACAAGAGACCAAATCTCTCAGTATGGTACATAGGTCCATTAACTGAAAAACCATCATATGCTACCAAAGGGGGAAAAATGCTGGAGGGCTGGTATAGCATAAGATGCCAGTGCCAGGAGCACATGTAATATTCAAAAGTCAAAAGGCCCCTCATACATTCATCACGAGTAGCTCAAAAAGCCACCAGTCTGAAAATTTAACAGTACGAGAGAGCCACAAGCATGCCAGATCATCATCATGCTATGGAGACCATTAAAGATTACCATAACAGGTATAAGTTAGCTTGCTAAATAATTCTCTAGGGATTGTAACCAGAGACCTAGGATCAAGTCCTTTTTTCAGCAGGAAGTTTTCTCCTCTTTGGGGGGGGGGAATCCGACTATTATTTCCCGCCCAAAGAGAAGAGGGCAGGGAAAATAATAGGGGAATAGTGAGAGGAGCCTCCCACATAGAACCCCACAGGTAGGCCCCTTCTCAGGCAGGGGACAGGGGATCCCTGTTCAGGGAGAGGGGGTTGGCCTACCACTGCTATTTAACTTTCACAAAATATGTATACTTCGTTGTTTAAAATGTTCCTATCCTCGTTAGAAATATTTTGAAGTAGACATCCTCCACAGGTTTAGTCAATTAGAAGGAAGACCAGAGAAAAACCTTAGCAACTTCTCTCAACTTCCGGAAGGATTTACTTGACTGGAGCTTGCTTAGAGTACTAGATAGAGCACTAATGGATGTCTTGGGGCCCTCTTCAGTCTTTAGGTGTAAAGAGTGTCGACTGTCATTTAGAATCACGACCATATTAGAGTCCAGATAGCCCACATTACTCATTGCCTCATAGACCTGACCTGCCATAGTTGTCTCATTGCTGATGACAGCAACTATACGTTCCCGCTTCCCTTTTATATCCCTTGCAATCGCCATACCTGAAATGAAAACAATTGGATTCAATTTGAAACTTTATAAACGAAATCGGAGCCAATGAAGTTTAAAAACAAATACAAATATATAACCAAAAAAAAAAAAGCTTCAAAGGTCGCACTGATGAGCTGAACACATGTTTTTTTGATGAATGAGCTGAACATCCTAATGTACAAATCAACCAACATCCAAATAGAGTTCTGATTACTAGATACATGCATGTAGATATTTGTATAAAGGCAGGTAAAAGCTGAAAACAAAAACAAATTTTTCCAAGTGGGTGAATCACAAGAAATTGATAGAACATAGGGAAAGTAAATACTACCAAGTCCAGCAGAAATGCTGTTACAACCATGCCCGGCGCCAAAAGGATCATAATCACTCTCAAATCGGGATGTAAAACCAGAAAGACCATTCTTTTCTCGCATTGTATGCATGAGGGACCGCCTTCCTGTAAGAATTTTATGTGCGTGTGTCTGCCACAAAAGGAAATGCATTAATCTAATAACAGACCAGACTTTCATTTATAAATGATAAGGCACATATACACAAGGTCTATTGCTTTGATTTCTGTTATCTCGGCATTTTGCATGTAATAGTAATCGCATGAGATAGAATATAACAAGGAAGCTATAATCTCTGCTCTCTCACCCTCTCTCTTTCCCAACAACCAAGCACTTCTATTGAAAGAAAAGGTATAGAATATGATCTTACTTGTTCCCCATCATCCCACAATATCTTGTCAACAGGAGCATGGAAAACATGGTGTATTGCAACTGTCAGCTCCACCACTGACAAACTGGATTTAAAGGATTTTTGTGTTTTTGACATTATAAAAGATAATTCCAAACGAATTTCATCCGCTAATTGTTTCAGTTCCTGCAAGTCCCACTCTTTAGTAAGTACGGTAGCTGTGAGCTTACAAGTTCAACGCATATACTGGAAAAGAGTTTGGATGCAGTAAAAACTACCTTAGAAGACAAATTCTTCAAGTGGATTGGGTTTTCAACTACATCAAGTATGGGTGTTGGGACATTCTCCCAGAAGAAATCATCAATATCGGGCAAAGAACCTAATCGAGTTACAAGTCCCTGCATCAAGAAAAATCAGATAACACAACATTGAACAATGAAAGATTATATGGATCATCTAATTGTAAGGTTTAATACCAATGAAGACCAAACTGCCAGTTGCTCAGTGCTTAGAGTGACAATACAAGTAATACATAAAATTAGAAAGGAAAGCACTCACGAAAAGGTAGAATTACAATAATAAAGGATTAGATTGAAGTAGGCTAGCTCACAAAGAAGACCAAGGTGCAAGTAGAATTCATTACAAGGATAACATGTTGCAGCTATGAGAAATGATGGACATTATTTCATAGAAGGTATAATCCTAAAAAGAGTAGAATGAAAAAACACATTTTATGGACCCAATCCCAAAATATTTTAGTTGAGGCTCTTGAGGCTTCCAACCAAATTGTGCAACAGAACTTCCAAACTTAATTTAAATTGCCAATACTTTTCCAAAAAGCAAAAGTGCATAGAGGAACTACAAGAAAAGTATTTTATTCATAAGGGCAAGCATTCATGTTCTCAAAGTCCATGATCAGACAAGCTGAACTGGTGAATTGTAAACAGTTCTGAAATGAGTTAACAGGTCCAAAGAAAGTT
Source organism: Carpinus viminea (assembly GCA_013348765.1). NCBI lineage: Eukaryota > Viridiplantae > Streptophyta > Magnoliopsida > Fagales > Betulaceae > Carpinus > Carpinus viminea. The sequence goes on along the minus strand of CP054670.1, from coordinate 12,424,414 downwards.
CATGATGTTTTCTCAAAAAGTTTTGTATTAAAACATGACATAGCGGGTAGCCTTCAAGATGTTCTTAAATTCCAGGATATCGCCTGTGCACCCCCGGGATTAGTCGGAGCGAATCTCCGGATACCCAGTGCCAAAAAAAATAATAATAATAATTAAATAAATAAATAATTCCAGGATATCAACTTCATAACTAAACCATACTTTTCTAGGTTAATAATTGAGAATGCCAGTCATGATTATAGTTTCAGAGGGTGTTGTGTGAAAATTTTGGTTACTACTGGCTATGGTGGCACCTTTAGGCATGCTCAAGGGAAACATTGTTCAATTAGAAGCTATCTAGTGCAGGCACATTTTTGGTAAACATGAAAATCAAAAGGCTTCTGTTCACACAAATTCTTCAAAATCAATAAGACACATCATCTTACAAGTTTAAGATGATTATTTGTTTGCTAGGAAGCTCCATTGGTTGCAAAAACGTGATAAAGCAATGATGGCCAACAAGCATAGTGAGTTATAATAAATCCAGAAATTATCTTCTTCTTCTTATATATATATATTAGCTTGAATTCCCATTTTTCTCCCGGCCAATGAGCATAAATTTAAACAAGGAAGCCATAATTTGATAATGTTAGGTAACAGAAACCACTCTGCTCAATGTTAGACACTGTCACCACTGGCCTTTTGCAGTCAAGAGGTATCTCTCTCCTTCTGAGATAAGGTCTTAGGCTCAACTTGTTATGAGTTGGGATTTTTGAGCGTAGGATTCTTCTATCACTTTGCAGGAAAAAGAAATTTTGGACATTGTTATCAATTTATTCTCCAATTGTATGCAAAGTAGACAGTTCAAATCCTAGAATATCAACTCTAAAATATCTCTGAATTTACAAAGGGTTACGTTTATTTTGCTTCCTTGTTGCAAACTGCTAATTTTCCTTTTTCTTTGCTTTGCTCTCTTTCTTTTTCTTCTCCCAACCGCCACAACTTCTGGAATCAGTTTCTCATTCACAGATAAAGTATTTCCAATTGTAGAGAAAAAAAAATGTTAAAAAATACTTCCCAATAGTGTTTCACTAAAAAATAATGTAATTTTAATTAACCATATCATAATAGATTTGAAATGTTAGGAAATTAGATGCCACTAATTCCTCTTCAGGATATTGGGATTCAACCTGATCAACAAAACACAAGTTTGGTAAATAGTATTTGACCAAAGATACAGCTCGATACGTTCCCAGGTAAGATTCGAGGAGTCACACTGGTCTCACTTAAAACCCAATCTTTCCTAGACAAAAAATACATGTGTATTTTGATTAGTACTATAAACACACAGAAACATACACACAAAATCACAAGAGAAGAATTTATACGTGGTTCGGCCAATACTGCCTACATCCACAGAGCACACTAGATATATTCACTATATCACATAGTGTATCTCTTACACTCTCAGAAAAATATACGCTCGGTGTTTTTGCTCACTCTCAAAAAAATACTACACTTGCATTTTTTGTGCTCTCTTCTTGAGAACTCTGTTACTCTTGCTCTCAACTTCTTGTTGTGTATTATGTGTTTGAAGCATAAGACCCCTTGCTTATTTGTACCTAGGATTTATATTTAGTCAATTTGATAACCATCTAATCCTTTAGAGTAGAGAAACTCAAATTCATAACCATCTAGTCTTTCTAGATGGAGCAACTCAAATTGATAACCATCTAGTCCTTCCAGATGGATGAACACAATTTGATAACCATCTAATCCTTCTAGATGTTTGATGCTTTAGGAAATCCAAGTCAATTACAACAATCTCTACCATGACTTGAATTTCCTACCTCCACCTTGACCTCAGGTCCACTTGTCTTCAAGCATGAAGACCAATTGAAATTGTGCACAACTTCAGTTTTTCTATAGTCACTGTCTTGGTTAATATGTCAGCCGCATTCTTGCTGCCCTGGATCTTCTCAAGTGTCAACACCCCATCTTCCAAGAGTGATATGACGAAATGATACCGAAGTCCTATGTGCTCGGTTCCTGAATGAAAAGCTGAATTCTTTGCCAATTGTATCGCACTCTAGTTATCACTATGCAAAACATTCTTCTCTTGTCCAAACCCATTTCGCCAATCCTCAGAAGCTAAATCATCTCTTTTGTCGCCTCAATGCCTACACAAACTCGCCTCTAGTGGATAGAGCAACAATCTTCAGTATCACAAATCCAACTTCATCGCAGAGTACCCATCAGTGAATACATAGCCGATAGTGCTCCTCCTGTGATCTACCTCTCTAGCAAAGTCTACATCTACAAACCCTTGTAGTTTTAGCTCGTCTTTTCTGAAACATAGGCTTCTGTCAATAGTACCTTGTAGATACCTTTGTATCCACTTCACTGCCTCCCAGTGTTGCTTCCCGGGATTTGACATGAATCAGCTCACAACTCCCACTGCATGAGCAATATCTGGTATAGTGCAGACCATGGCATACATCAAACTTCCAATGGCGGAGGCATATGGAATCTTAGCTATGAAATCCTTTTCTTCTTCTGTCTTGGGGGACTGATCCTTGGATAGCCGAAAGTAACTAGCCAAGGGTGTGCTAACTGGCTTAGCATCACTCATGCTGAACCTTTTCAGAATACGATCAATGCACTCTTCCTGTGACAATTGCAAAGTACTCATTTGCGTGTCCTTATTTATTCTCATCCCAAGAATTTGCTTTGCTGCGCCCAAATCCTTCATGTCGAACTCACTCGACAGTTGCTTCTTCAACTTCTGGATTTCATCCATATCTGAACCTACTACTAACATGTCATCAACATATAGTAGCAAAATAATATAACTAGACTCAAACTTCTTGAAGTAACAACAATGGTTAGCGTTGCACTTGCTGTAGCCATGCCTCTGCATAAACCCATCAAACTTCTTGTACCACTGCCTTGGGGCTTGCTTCAAGCCGTACAAGCTTTTAGTCAACCTGCCTAGAAGTTTCTCTTTCCCTTTGACTGAGAAACCCTCCGGTTGTTGCATGTAGATCTCCTCCTCTAGGTCTCCATGGAGGAAAGCAGTCTTTACATCTAATCGCCTAGATGCGCCTTTGCAACAATGTTGAGAATCGAATTAATGGTATTCGCACAACTGGTGAAAAAATATCGATGTAGTCAATTCCTTCTTTCTATTGAAAGCCTTTGACCACCAATCTCGCCTTGTGTCTTTTGGAACCATTATGTTCCTCTTTGACTTTATACACCCATTTGTTGTGTAGAGCATTCTTTCCCACGGGTAACTCAGCTAACTCCCATGTTTTGTTAAGAGATGAGAAACTTCATCTCATCCTTCATTGCAAGCTCCCATTTGCTTGAGTCCTTCACCTGACATGCTTCATCATAGCATTCAGGTTCTCCACCATCTGTTAATAACAGAAAGTCCATGTACTTCTTGTTTGGTACATGCGGACGAGCAAAACTTTCTGGTGTGGGCATCGAAGTTGGATTCTGTGGTGCTTGTTGTTCAGCAGGTTCTTCAGATTAAGGATCCTCACCACTCTACTGCACCACATTACTATCTCTATTCTTGTACATGAGGTTTCAAGTGGAGTTTAGGAAATTCACGTCATAGTGGAGATTGTTGTGGTTGACTTGGATTTCCTAAAGGATCAAACATCTAGGAGGATTAGATGGTTATCAAATTGTGTTTATCCATCTAGAAGGACTAGATGGTTATCAATTTGAGTTGCTCCATCTAAAAGGACTGGATGGTTATCAATTTGAGTTTCTCTACTCTAAAGGATTAGATGGTTATCAAATTGATTACATGTAAATCCTAGGCTATAAATAAGAAAGGGGTCTTATGCTTCAAACACACAATACACAACAACAACTTGAGAGCAAGAGTAAGGGAGTTCTCAAAAAGAGAGCATGAAAAATGTAAGTGTAGTATTTTTTTTAGAGTGAGCAAAAACACTTTGCGTATATTTTTCTGAGTGTGAGAGATACACTGTGTGAGTGGAATCAACTAATTCACATTTTGTTCATTCTTGTGATATAGTGTGGATGTGCGATATAAATTCTTGTCTTGTGATTTTATGTGTATGTTTGTGCGTGCTTATAGTACTAATCAAAATACACGTGTATGTTATGTCTAGGAAAGATTGGATTTTAAGTGAAATCGATGTGACTCCTCCAATCTTACCTGAGAACATATCGAGCTGTATCTTTGGTAAAATACTATTTACCGCACTTGTGTTTTGTTGTTTTTTCTTGACAGGTTGAATCCCAAGATCCTGAAGAGGAATTAGTGGCGTCTAATTTCTTAACAATTGGTATCAGAGCTTTTAGTCAACCTGCACACAAGTTTCTCTATCCCTTTGACTAAAAACCCTCCAGTTGTTGCATGTAGATCTCCTCCTCTAGATCTCTATGGAGGAAAGCAGTCTTTACATCTAACTGCTCTAGATGCAGCTCCTTTGCTGCAACAATGCTAAGAACTGAATGAATGGTATTCAGCATCACATCTGGTGAAAAAGTATTGATGTAGTCAATTCCTTCTTTTTATTGAAAGCCTTTGACCACCAATCTCGCCTTGTGTCTTTTGGAACCATTATGTTCCTCTTTGACTCTATACACCCATTTGTTGTGTAGAGCCTTCTTTCCCACGGGTAACTCAACTAGCTCCCATGTTTTGTTAGAGATGAGAGACTTCATCTCATCCTTCATTGCAAGCTCCCATTTGCTTGAGTCCTTCACCTGACATGCTTCATCATAGCATTCAAGTTCTCCACTATCTGTTAATAACAAAAAGTCCGTGTACTTCCTATTTGGTACATGTGGACGAGCAGACCTTTTTGGTGTGGGCATAGGAGTTGGATTCTGTGGTGCTTGTTGTTCTGCAGGTTCTTCAGACTAAGGATCCTCACCACTCCGCTACGCCACATTACTATCTCTATCCTTGTACATCACCTTCTCATTGAAAACCACATCTCTACTGCGAATGATTTTCTTATTTTGGTCATCCTAAAATCGATAACCAAACTCATCTCCTCCATATCCAATGAAGGTGCACTTTAGTGACTTGGGGTCTAGCTTTCCCCTGGCATGGTCACTAATGTGTATAAGCAATGCAACCAAAAACTTTCAACCATGAAAGATTTACCTCCTTGCCACTCCATACCTCCTCTGGTATACATTGTTTCAACGGTATTGATGGTCCTCAATTAATGAGGTAGGCTGCTGTGTTGATTGCTTCAGCCCAAAGCTGTTTGGGCAGACCTGACTGAATGCGCATGCTTCTGGCTCTCTCTGTCAGTATGTGGTTCATTCGTTCTGCCACCCCGTTCTGCTGTGGGGTTCCTGGAACAGTCCGTTCAAAACGGATCCCATTCTCGGAACAGAAGCTTTTGAACCCTATGTCCTCATACTCTCCGCCGTTGTCGGATCTTAGCTTCTTGATCATCAAGCCTGTCTCGTTCTCCACCATGGCAAGAACAAGAATCACATGCAGCAGCCACCACTAGGATAACACCAGAGCTCGCAAACCATAACACATTTCAAGAAATTAAAAATAACAAATGTTCAACTATTACGAATTCTCTAACTTCCCTTACAATATGTTTAGTCGCCAAGAAAACTGAGGAAAATAAAAGGAAAGAGATTTCAAGCTTAGGATTTTCTTATGTGCAGCTCGTAATGAAAATATATATATATATATATATAAATGTCTGTAACACTTGAGTTTTTGGTATCTTCTGCCTCCAGCCACCACCACATTTCTTGATAAAAGAAAAAGAAGAAAAACAATGAAAGTTCCCATTTACCCTTCCCTTCTTTTATTTAGTTTTTCGGCAACCAAACAGACGATTAGAGCATAGGAATAAGAAAATGAGAGTAAACTCGGCATACCTTGGAAGTAATGGAGGAACCGGAACAAGGGTACAAGTTAATTCTTGAAAATTCCACATTAAGAGGGAAACTAGAGCTTGAGCAGTCCACTCTGTGAGGCAAAACACCAACTTTTCCATGGGAATGGGCAGCAATTCCAAATGGGTACCCAACAGAAGCGGTACCCATCTAGGAAAACAGAGACTCAACACTCCGAGACTGATCAATTTCAAGAAAAAGAGCGCAACTTGAGAGCTCGCTTGCAGGAATGTAAATGAATTTTTGAGGGTTGAGAATGTCCAAAAATGTAAAGGAGGGACACAGGAAAAGCCACAAAGGGATCGAAAACCGCTGAGAATAAATATGTGAATGTGGGACAATAATTTGAGCAACAGCTACAGAGGAGATGAAAAAAGCATAAGTTCTGTAGAACGAAGAGAATCTAACCAATAAAATTAACAAATAAAAAGTGTTATTTTTCGTATTATTTATGTATTTTCCAACCACTAAAAATAATTTGTTTTCAATTTTGAAGTAGTATGTAAAAAAAAATTACTAAATTGATGCTCATGATTTTAATTTTTTTTATTTTTTATACCCAATTGTTAAGTAATTTTCCGTCCATATTTCCTTATATCATTAGAAATAGTTATTCCTCTAAAAGTATTTCTTAAAAAAAAAAAAAAAAATTGTGTTCTATTTTAGAAAATCTAGTTGAAATCTTATAAAAATGTGGCCATTTTTGTGTTATCACCAAACATTTAAATAGAAATGAAATCACAAGAACCTATTGGATATATCTAAATCAAATTTGGTAATTCTTGTAGAAATTTATGAAGATTAATTTTTATGAGTTAATAATTAGTTATAATGCTTTAAACTTGTTTTAGATTCAAAACTAAAACCTAAGGGTGGAAGGTTAACCTTTAAGGATGATATCACCAAAATGGATTTGATAATCCTGGAAAGTCCGTTCAACGGATCCCATTCTTGGAACAGAAGCTTTTGAACCTATGTCCTAAAAATACTCTCGGTTGATACAATCTTATTTTTTCTTGATCATCAAGCCATGTTCTCCTCAGGCAACGTCAAGAATCACATGCAGCAGTCACCACTAGGATAACAAAAAGCGAAAGCAAACACATTTCAAAAGAATTTGAGGTGGTTAGTCGACCATGACACACGTGGGCTCAATCCACTGCGACACATGAGTAGGATTTAGGTCATTGGATTTGATAACCAGCCCAAAGAGATCTTGTTGTTAGGCCTAGATTTTCTCTGTGCAGCCTAGTTCTTCGGCCATATATATATAGCATGTCTGTAACACTTGAGCTTTTGGTATCTTCTCAAAATCCACTTTTTCTTTTAGCTATTATTACCTCCAGCAGACCTTCTATTTTAATTGTTTGTTTTAATTAAATATTATTTTTAATATTATTTTATCTTTTTTTCTTCTATCTCTCGTCTCTCTCTAATCTCTCTTTCACAAAATCACAGCAAAACCATTAATCTCTGATCTCCTCTTTCCAATCCTAAAATTTCACAACAAACTACAAATCTCTATGGGTATGGGCCTTTTGGTAAATGGTACCCAACAGAAGCCTTGGCGGACACAACACCTCAACAGAGCTGGGCCATGGCAGAGCCTTCCTGAAAAAGCGGCCTGACTGGAGCCTTGCAGGAATGCCTTCGTCGCGTGAGCTGAGCCTTCCACCAGAGGAGCGTGGTCGGAGCCACAAGGCGAACACAATGCCTGAGAATAAATATGTTGCTGTGTGGTCTTCTTGAGCAACAGGGAGAACGAGAGAGAGAGAGAAAAAGATTAAAAAATGAAAAGAAAAAATAACCAATAAAATTAACAAATAAAAGTGTTATTTTCATTATTTAGACTCCTGTAGCATCTAAAAATAAAGCTGCTAATTTGAAAGGCCTGCTGGACGAAAAAAACTTGTATATTTAGCTAAAAAGTTAAAGTAGAGCTTTTTTGGAGATTTTTAGCTACCCAATTGTTAATTGTTTAACTGTCACCTACGATCACCTTTCGGTCATTAGAAATAGTTATTCCCTAATCAAGTGTTTCTTATTGTGTTCTATTTTAGAAAATCTAGTTGAAATCTTATAAAATGAGGTCTATCATTGCAAATTACTCCTAGTTGCTTCCTTTGCCACACAGGATCCTTACCTTTTTCATCAACATATTAGAGTTTTACCCATAGATATTTTGGTCGAGCTTATGTTCAAAAGTTTAAATGTAATTAAATCTTTATTTTCTTTTTTCTTGAGTAATTTGTATTTGTAAAATATATATTATAAATAGATTAAATGAGAATAAAACATATAATCTTTAAAACTTGTAAATAAAACTAAAAATGATACAAGACTTTAGGATGATAGAGAGGATTTGATAATCTAAATTTGGTGTTAATGCATGACATATACACTAACATCCTCAAACTCAATGTGTCTAAACATAAAAATGAGGTTAAAACATGAATAAAACATAAAAATTTAAAAAAAAAATAGGACAAAAAAACTAACATAAAAGAATTTGAGGTGGTTAATATCCCCAAACTCAATGTAAACTTGAGTTTGGATAAAGAAAAGGAAAAATGATTGGATTCGATAACCGCCCAAGTGGGCCATCTTGTTGTTAAAAGAGAGGCTCATGGCACTTGGTTGTAATTTTGACTTGAAAACCATATACTAAAGAAGAACTTGAATGCTACTAAACCACTTTTTTCATTTTAGTTATTACTATTACATACCCAAAATTTTAATTGTTTGTTCTAATTAAATATTATTTTTAAAATTTTATCTCTTCTCCATCTCCATCTCTCTCACTCTCATTACTCTCTTTCTAAAATCACCCAAAAATTTTCCCAATCTAGATTGACTCTTCAATTGAAGAGGCTACATGGAAAAAAATCTCTTGGTGGGTATGGGCCTTTGAACTTGGACTGCTCAGCCTTGTCGGACCGAAATAAAGTCTGTCCAAAAATTCCGAGCCTTAATGGATCCAGGGCTGGCGTGGTCAGGAGCCTTGGCGAACACAATGCCTTCGTCGCTGTTGCTGTGTGGTCTTCTTGGCCCAAAAAATCAGGGAGAGAGAGAGAAGAATAAAAGATTAAAAAAAGAAAAAAAAAAAAAAAAAAAAGAAAAGCTGTACAATATCCAAATGACCAATGCATGAATCTCCATGTAGCATCTGCAAAAATGCCTAAATTTGGAGAAGAATCCTGCTGTCATATAGAGATGCCAAAAGCAAAATAGACCAAAATTTGAAATCAGGACGAAAAATTAAGTCGAAAAACACTGGTCAACTCTAAAAGTCAGCCTCATGGAAAGTCAACGATCAACTCTGAGATCACAGTAGTCAGAAGTCAACGGTCAACGAATAGTCAACGGTCAACCTAAAATACTCTTTTATTTCTCTTCTCCTCCCTCTCTGACTTCTGTCGTCCCCTCTCTTCACGCTCGGAGAGCTGGTTCGCCACAGCAAGAACTGGTTCCTCCTCGCACCAGTTACAAGCACAGAGTCCCAACTCGTCTGAGTTGAACTTGTCCTCCGCCATTAACGCTCTGCTCGAGCTGGAGACCGAGTCTGACGCCATCCTCTCTGCCATTAACGCTCTGCTCGAACTGGTTCCCCTCGCTCTGCTCGAGCTGGAGATCGATCCGACGCCATCCTCCGCCATTAACGCTCTTCTCGAGCTGGGCCGAAATCGCCTGGATCAGTGGCAGCATTGAGCAACAACTTGACCGGTGTCCTGGAGGTTGATGGTCGATGGTTGTTCTTGGCGTTGATTTTGGCTGTACCGGAGATGCAGGTGAAGAGGAAGAAGAACAGGCATCAAATATTTATAAAGAAATAATAAAAAATATATAAAATATTTAAATGGGTGTAAAAGTTAAAGTTGAGCCTCATTAAAGCTTTAAAAATGAGTAACTAGAAATTGGTAAGATGTGGAAGTGATTTTTTTTCTTTAAAATAGTTAAACATTAGACTAGCCTACTGTGAATGCTCTAAAACCTGTATATTTAGCTGTTCTCTCTCTCCTTCCGATCTATAATATATTTTACAATATATTCAATTGTTTAACTGTCACCTACGATGACCTTTCGGTCACCCGAATTAGCCTAATCAATATCTTCGGCTATCGCATGACCTTTCCTGACCTTCAACGCTTCAGCCATTTACTGGTCTATCATTGCAAATCTCTTCCACTCCTTCTTCAGATCTTTCTTTCCATCACGGATCCTCCTCCATCAACATATTAGAGTTTTACCAATAGATATTTTGGCCGAGCTTATGTCCAAAAGTTTAAATGTAATTAAATCTTCATTTTTCTTTTCTCTTGAGAAATTTTTATTGTAAAAAAATTAAGAAATAAGAGCACAACCCTTGTTACAACTCACATCAATAAACGTAAATGTTTAATATCAAACCATGCTAATATCAAACTGTCCTAAAATTCTCTCATTTTTTTCTCCAATTTTATGTTACTCATAAATTTCTACAATTTTCTTCGTTGGGAATTGGGATGCTTTGGTACGACCACACGGTCCGCAAGTATGATTGGCAAATGCTTCATGGGCGGTCCCCACCTAAACACGACTACTAAACGACAACGCAAAGGTTGGACGGGCTTGGGCCGGCATGGCTTGTTTGATCTCAGTTTTGGCTTTGTTTGCCTACATCCCACGTGTCAATCCACCTCATATGTATGAGTGTGGAGCCATTTGCACCATAAATTATTAAATTGTTGGGAAAACTTTACTTTATACTTTTGAATTATTGTGCATTTTGATAAATTCCTTAAACTTAAAAACCTTTTAATTTGAACCCTTAAATTTGTAATTGCAATTAATTTAAACAACTCCATCAAATTTAGCTGTTAACTTCTAATGATAATACCTAAAAGGAACCAAAATATTCATAATTTTTTTTTGGTAAAAAAAAAAATTCGAATTAAGGATAAATTTGGACTTTTATATAAAAAAAATCAGGGGTACAAATGCCATTGTCTCACTTTTAACGTTTAAAATCTGACGGAATAATTTAAATTAATTACAATTGAAAGTTTAGTAATTCAAATTAAAAGGTTTTGAAATTTAGTGAACTTGTCAAAATGAACAGTAATTTAGAGATATAAAGTGAAGTTTTCCCTAAATTGTTTGTAATAAACCGTGAAGACGATACACAGCCTAAACATGTGAAATTTGCCTTGGATCGGTTTGGTACTCCTTTATTGAATTGGGTTTTCTTATCCAATTTGGAGTACTCCAGTACTATGGCAGCCGTCGTGAAGACTTGTTTGGTTGTAGCTAATGCTCAATTTTGTTCTTATTTGAATTTGGACTTCAACATTGGCTTTGCATGATCCTTATAAAAGGAGTGTTGAGCGGTGTGACATAGGAGGAAAATAGTTGGTCGTTGTTAAAGTTATGATTAAGTGATTAAATGTAATTTATTTCTTCTCATCAGTTAAAATTTTTTGAATAAGTAATGATTTAACATGGTATCAGATCCAAATATTATGAGTTCAAACCTTAAATATGTCATTTACCTCTTATTTCAATTAAATTCTATATGTTGGACATCAATTATTAAAATGAAGTTTGAAGTGACATGTCACAACCACATTATTATAGATACAATGTTTAGCAACTGTAGGAGGTAGAGCCGTAGAGGGATGGATTAGGCAAAGCAAAATCTAAGTTTTGGTGGTATAAACATTTTTCCAAGTCCATTATCTCTTGAGAAGAAGGCCAACAAATTTGTCTTGTTGCAAAACTTCTGCTCATGTAAATGGTTGGAGGGCCGGTTGAAGTACTAGGAGTTGATTGTCAGATATTCCTTCTTAGGTCCAGTTTGAAGAGGCAGAGGCTTTGAGTTTTTCAACTTCAATAGGAATATAGACGTGGGAGAGCAAGGAGAAGACGACCATGTGCTTGAACCAAAAAGACACAGGAAATTAAGGCAGTGGGGCTTGAATTGAACCACACACGCGGTGGTGAAGGAGTGTAAGAGACCAACGGAGGGTGTAAAAATCAAGGGGGAACAAAAATGACTCAAAGGGGAGTTGGGGAGAAGAGAGATGTCGCTTCTGTTTGGTAACTATTTCTTCTCAGTCATTCTAAAAAAAAGTCAAACCTAGTTCTTCACATGACCAAAGAATTTTCTTTACTTTCTCTAACCAAAAATATATATATATAAATTATAAAAATTAAAAACTCTTTTAACTTTTATATCACATCAATCAATTCTTTTCTCAATCTTTTTAATATTGACATTTTTTAGTAGTTTAGAAAATATATTTTGAAGCGAAATTGACAATAAAATAATAAATTCATCTGAGTGGAATACAAAGTAATGGGGAAACTTTACTAAACCCTCCTAAACTTTGACCACTTTTGCAAATACCTCCCCAACATTTAAAATCTCTCACTTAGATGTATCAAATTTTTGTTTTCTTTCACTTAGATATATTAAAGTTTGGTTTTTTCTCATTTTGTCCATTATGTATAGAAAAATGTCAAATTTATCCCTGATTCCAAAACTACACCATTTTGGATTTCAAAACTACAACATTCACCCAGCCTAAAACAACGTCATTTTGGCCATTGAGTTCTTTTTCTTTTTTTTAATGAAAATAAAAAAAAAGAAGAAGAAAGATGAAAATCGGGGGTGGCTTGGCCAAAATTGGGTGGTCCGACCACCCTATTTTTGGCCAAGGGGTGGCTGGAGCCACCCCACGGCCGGTCTAGGGGTGGTCAAACCATCCCCATGCCCAAGGGGTGGGTCCGGCCACCAAAAAAAAAAAAGAAAAAAAAAAGAATAATGGGTTAAATTGGGTTTTGAGCTTTTGAAGGGCCTGAGGGTGGCTTCAATTCGGCCACCCAAATTTTCATCTTTTTTTTTTCATTTAAAAAGAAAAATTTATGGCCAAAACGATGTCATTTTGACTGGGTGAGTGTTGTAGTTTTGAAATCCAAAATAGTGTAGTTTTAAAGTCAGGGGTAAAATTGTCATTTTATGTACAGAAATGGGCAAAGTGGGAGAAAACCAAACTTTGATATACCTATGTGAGAGAAAACAAAAGTTTGATACACTTAAATAAGAGATTTTGAATGTTATGGGATGTTTGCAAAAGTAGCCAAAGTTCAGGGGGTAAGTAAATGTTATGTCTTCTTTGTATTTTCCTTATGTACAAAGTTTTTCTTCAAACTGGGTTTGAAGAATTTCTTTCAATTTAGTCTATAAAAATGACATATGTCCATTTTTTTTAATAGCATGTGAGATGCACATGAGTTTTTAATACAATTTATTCTAACATTGTTTCTGCTATTAAAAAACACGTGATTTTCACATGTTCAACACATATAATTTTTATAGATTAGGTCTGAGGAAATTCGTCCAACTTAATTTGGAGGAAAAATTTGTCCCTTTCTCTTATGTCTCTCCAAAAAGTATATAACTTTTAAAATCACTATCAATTAAATTAAAATCTAATAATTACACATAAAAAATTTAATAATATTTTTCTTGCATGCATGCCTGTTTATCAAAGATTTAAGACCAGAATTATTGAGTTAATTTTACGTACCACCGACAAAAATGTTTATGGAAAAGTAATAGGCTATATTTATCAAATGTTTTCAAAGTGCTTTTTACGTGTTAGTCCTTTCTCCGACAGCGGGTAGTTCATCGACGGCGGCAGTTGTCTCTTCCGGGGACAAGAAAATCAAAACTACCATGCACTGTCTTTGTTCAAGCGGATTAATTTGAAGTTTTGTTTTTTTTTTTATGTTTCATTTAAAAAAATTATTTGATACACTTTTTAATTAAGAAGTGTTTTGTTTTTAGAGAAACAAACAAACACTAAGCACATGCATGCGTGTGAGAAATTAAATACTAATTTTTCTTTTCAAGTACCGTCGAAGCTAGCTGACTCTTAATGATTAAAAAAAAAAAAGAATAGAGAGAATGACCGCAAGGCCAGGCTCAGAGGGAGAGAAGAGTGACTGCACGATCACCTCTCTCTAGTTAGGTTGACTGTAGAGGTGACCGTGTGACTACCTATAACTAGAATAAAGGTGAGAGATGTTGGAAGTCCCACATTGTTTGGGTATTAAAGAGATGAGTCATTTATAAGGTTGAGGATAAACCTCAACTCTTGAGCTAATTTTTAGATTGAGTCAGACCCAAACCCATTTTTAACATGGTATCAAAGCCAAGCCCAATTGGCTGTGGCCCACCGTCACCCATTTGTTGTACGTGTTGGCTTGGATGTCCTCCCGCCACACGTGAGGGGGTGTGTTGAAAGTCCCACATTGTTTGGGTATTAAGGAGATGGTCATTTATAAGGTTGAGGGTAAACCTCAACTCTTGAGTTAGCTTTTGGGTTGAGTTAGGCTCAAGACCCTTTTCTAACAAGAGAAATATATAAGGGCAATTTTTTTTTAAAAAAAATTAAAAATAATATTCACCTAATTAGGATCAAGAGAATACTTAGGTCCCGTTTACTTAGATGTAAAATAATTTTTAAAAAATAATTTACATATTTTACGGTGTTTACTTTACCGTAAAATAATAATCAAACTAAAAATAATGTCTATTTGACCAAATGATCTTTATAATTTTTAAAAAATGTTTCCCTTTTTTAATTCCGTAAACCATTTTCCCCCGACTCATTCGGACACCCCACCTTCACCAACCCGACTCCCGACTATTCTCTCCTTCACGCTCAAACCCACGCACCAGCACAGGTAGTTCTCTCTCTCGGTCGATTCTCATCTTCTCCTTCACGCTGGCTTTTTTCTTCTCTATTTCTCCTTCTCATCTCTCTCTCGGTCAATAACTGCTTGACTCCTCATTTTCGTTTTCAAAAATCTCCAAAATCTTTGATCTTCCTCTTGTGCGTCTATGGTCATGAGGAAAAGGAATCAAAGAGGGCTCAAATTCACACTCGAGAATGAGGCTAAGAGAGTGTTTGGTTGGTTGGTTGCCCCTCTCTGGAGCCTGTGATTTCATTGTCCCATCAACCACCCGCTTCTTGTCTGCGAAATTTGTAGCATTACTCTTCCAAGTATATATAAATATATCTCTGTCTCTGTGGATCATCATCACTTTTTCTTTCTTCTTTTCTTTGAAATTCCATTTCTCTCTCTCTCTGTGGAGGCTATGATGATGCTTGTGATCGTTTTGGTAGAGTGTGAAATCTAGGGTATTGTTGAAAGGGCCTGATTTCCTTGGCGGGGCGACCCGGATGGCCTTTTTGTCACTGACTGTATCACAAAAAGGCACCCGTTTGTTGCAGCCATGGCGATGCGCGATCCTTTCCTTTGCCTCATTAGAAGCCTTTCTGAGCCTCCACCCTTCTCAAGCCCCTAGATCTGGATCCACAAGTTCTTTTTTCTTTCCTTATTTCCTGTTTGCCTTATGAGAAAACGAGGCAAAGATGTACTAACATTGACCTTTTTAGTTTTTTAGTTTTTTTTATGGGAAACTTCAGATACCCCCTGAACTTCTACCGATTTATACAAAACCCCCCCGATACGAAAAAACTCTCACTTACTCCCCCCAATTTTCCATTTTCTCTCGCTTAGGACCCTTCAAGGGTATAATGGGTATATAAATATATATATGCCTATTATACCCTCCACTCTAAAACTACGCCGTTTTGGGCAAAACGGTATAGTTTTGCAAATTTGAGGATTTTTTTTTTTGAAAAAAAGAAGGAATTAAAAAAAAAAAGAAGAAGAAGAAGAAGAAGGGAGAATCACGGGGTGGTTGGAGCCACCCCTTGCCCAGAAATGGGGTGGCTGGACCACCCCATTTTGGCCAAGGGGTGGCCGAACTCGTATGGGGGTGGCTGGCCACCCAGGCCTTTGGGTGGTCCGGCCACCGAAGGCCAAAAAAAAAAAAAAAAAGGAAAATGGGTTTTGGCCTTTGAGGTGGCGACCACCATCTAGGGCCCGGGGTGGCTTTAACACCACTCTAGGTATATAGGTGGCCACCACCTCAGCCCTGGGTGGTCCACCACCCCAAAATCCCAAACCCATTTTTTCCTTTTTTTTTTTTGGTTTTCGGTGGCCGACACCCCAAAGGCCGTTGCCACCCTTGGCCAAAATGGGTGGTCCGCCACCCCATTTCTGGGCAAGGGGTGGCTCCAGCCACCTCGCGATTCCCCCCCCCCCCTTTTTTTTTATAAATTTTTAATTCCTTATTTTTTTCAAAAAAAAAAACTAAAACCTAAAATACCCAAAACTACGCCGTTTTGGACAAAACGACATCGTTTTAAGCGAGCCCAAAGCAGAGTTTTGAAGTGAAAAATAGTTTGGACAACTTACTACCAAAATGGTTCTAAGTGAGAGAATTTGGAAGTTCAGGGGGGGTATCTGAGAGTTTTTTTATATCGGGGTTTTGTGTAAATCGGTGGAAGTTCAGGGGGGTATTTGAAGTTTCCCCCTTTTTTTTTCCTGCATTTTCTTATTATTATTTTGGGATAATTTCACTAACCCCTCTCAAACTTTAGCCATTTTTGCAAACACCCCCCTAATATTCAAAAACTCTCACTTACCCCCCTTGAACTTTGAAAAAATTTCACTTACCCCCATCCGTACAAATTAGGGCACAAAATTTTAAAAAAAAAGACCAAAATACCCATGTTTTTCATTTTTTTTTTAAAAAATAAAAAACAATTTGGAAGTTGACATTTTCAATAGTGAATTTTAAACGGTGACTTTTGTATAAAATTCTAACTTTCAGATATTTTTTTTTTATTTTTTTAAAAAATAAAAAACATGGATATTTTGGTCTTTTTTTAAATTTTTGTGCCCTAATTTGTACGGATGGGGGTGAATGAAAATTTTTGAAAGTTCAAGGGAGAAGTGAGAGTTTTTGAATATTAAAGGAGTGTTTACAAAAATGACTAAAGTTTGAGGGATTAGTAAAATTATCCATATTATTTTTTTGTGCTTTTTGTCTATCAGAGGCACGGAACATTTTGGAATTGATGAAGGTAACGCTTTTTACGAAGAAAATTATATTATTTTGTTGGGTGAGTGATGTTCCACTGACATTCATACAATAAAAAGCAAAGCAATTAATTTTGAAGAGTAGGTGACGTGATTCGTTGATCGATAACCCAAAATATAATTAAAAATGTAAATGTAATTATGTAGCTGATAAATTCTGCACGGTTACCAATTTTGAAACGATATGGTAAACTGAAAACAAAATAAATAGACAAACAGTTAAGTTCATCAGAAATTACAATAACCAAACAAAAAACAATGGATTGATTTAAAAAAAAAGTTAAATACTTCATTAGTCCTTAAAGCATTTTTTTCTTTTTCAATCTCTAATTTCTTTTTTTCTCTTTTTTTTTTTTTTTATTTTTTTTATAAAAAAAATGAAAAATATAAAAATATTCTCAAATAGGGATTATTTTTGTTGAATTTTAACAATCAAATATAAATTATTTTATATTAATATTTTTATATTGTGAATAAAAATTACATTTTATAGGTTAATATAATTAAATTAAAATATGAAGAAAAAAATTGATTTTCCGTGTACGCGGTAAACACCATAAAATGTTTTCAGTGGAAAACATTTTCAGGAAAAATGATTTCTCTGAAAATATTTTTTGACGAAAACCATTTGACGTTGAAGTAAACGAAGCCTTAGTATTCCCGTTCGTTTTGAAGAGGTATTTTGGTGTTGACAAGTTTTAATCCCTTAGATTTTCTTTTCCTTCTTTATGAAGATTGCATTCACAACTCATAGGAATGGTTTTTTGGTGATGGTTTGGTGATGTTTTAGAGCTAAAAACGTCGTTTGCAAAGCTCATTCGACCGAGGTTTGCAAACAAATGAAAATGCTTCCAAAATCAACCTAGCTAGATAGAATTGTTCGTTTGCAACTTTGTTCGAACGAGCTTAATTTGCAAAGAAGTGATCTTGTTCAAACGAAATCTACAAATTAACAAATATTGGTCCCTACCCAGTTCAAATTTGTCGAACCGAACTTTTTCGTTCAAGAGAATCAAATTTGTCGAACCAAACTTCTTCCACACTTGCTATTATGTTTTCATATATATATATGGTTTTGTAACCCCAACAGATAGAGTTGATTTGGATGTATAAAAATAAAAGGAACGGTATTTCATTTTATACTTTCGTTGCTAATTGAACACCAAAATTGAGGTTGCCATCCTACAATATCAGAGAAGTTTTCTTAAAAAAATGTTATGTTTTAATATATATATATATATATATTTTAATTTCATTTTTGTCATCTTCCAAAAAATGCTCTTTCTCTTATACAATATTACACATAACATTCATCTATTTTTCATTTTTTGTCCATTTCTTTTAGTCCCATAAATTTAATAATAAATTTAATTACATATATCTAATAATAAAAAAAAAAATTATCTTACTCATTCGGCGCCTATCGACGTGAAATTAAGGCGGCTAAAGATCGAGGACAAGAGGGCGGGCTAAAACTCCAAAATATAAAGCAACTTTTAAAATAGGGCCCCGATATTAATGCTTGGTGTAGACATTAATTTGTCACCATGGAAAAATGTTGGAATGAAATCAGAGATTTTTGAAAAATATATTCAATTGCAAAGATATATATATATATATATATAGTCATGATCAGAGACGGATTTGGGGGAACCAGCAGTGCCATGGTCCCTCCCCCCAAATCTTAAAAAAACAAAATTTGGCTGTAAAAAAAAAAAGAAAAAGAAAAAAATTAGGTTTGGTCCCATGAAAAAGAACAAAGGCTGGTTCCTCCTGGCCCTTGTTCTGGGTCGTCCCTGGTCATGATCACATCCTTCTAGGTACCCGGCGTAGACATGCACATGCGATTTTTTTCAATGTTAAAAGGCTGCTAGAGTGGGGTACAAGTAAGTAATTAATACAAGTGATGCCATTTGCGTGTGAGTCCCACTGAAACTCAATGTGAATGTGTATATATATATATATATTGCAAACCCAAATAAATTTAAGTTTTCTAAGACTTTTTTCAATAAATTTGTTTCAAATTAATGTATATTATCATATTATTTTAGTAAATAAATTAAAAGTAGTGCGTATATAGTGATAGGCTAGTGCCACATCATGTCAAAACCAAAATTATAGAAAAAAAATGTTTATTTTCATAATTAGACGTACGTGAAACATGCATACACACTTGTGGCGCGCGGCGGCCGCATGTCTCTTAGAAGAGAATCAAAGTTTTGCTACACCTTTGGAGTTTCGACGTAATTCACCATGACCGCGGAGTCAATATATATCTTGAAGTTAGATCTCACGTGTGTTAATGTCGTCCGTTTTTTTTTTCTTTCTTTTTTTTTTGGTTGTCTCTCTTCAATTTGAGGAAGGGTACGGTAGATATTGACTTCGATAATAATTATTATAAAATACAACATTATTAGTTCCAACAGTTCTCCAGACTTTCATATAAATTAAGGTTGGTTTCTGGATTTTATTACAAACATAGTTCATATGCCATATTAATTACAACCACATTATTCAACAATGTTTAGCAGTTGTAGGCGGTAGAGAGATCGATGCAGTAAATACTAGGTAAAGCAAAATCTAAGTTTTGGTGGCATAAACATTTTCCCAAATCCACCATCTCTTGAAGCAGGCCAAGAAATTTGTCGTGTTGCAAAACTTCTCCTCATGTAATGCATGGAGGGCCGGTTGAAGTAAGAGTTGATTTTCAGATATTCCTTCTTTGCTCCAGTTTGAAGAGGCAGAGGCAGAGGCTTCGGAGGCTTTGAGTTTCCAACTTCAAGAGGAATGTAGAACGCGTTATTTATGTCTTGAAGCATTTCTGTGTTGGAGTCGTACCCATTGGTAGAGTTGAAGAACATCTGAAATACTTTCAGACAAGATAGATGGAGATGCTTGCATGGCTTCGGCAAATCACTAAATCCATCCATAAGAACGTGTTGGAGAAACTCTTTCTTCTTTTCATCGATTATCTCTCTCACAAAAGCGATTGAGTCTTCAATGTCTGCCTCCGGGTTTTCTTTCAAGTAGAGCAAAACGGAGTTTATTTTCCCTTCATCTTTTTCCTTCTGTCATTATATCACGAGAATATATATACTCCTGATTAGCGGAAAAAAAAAAAGAAGAAGAAGAAGAAGCAACTAATTAAGAAGAAATATAATTAAAGTTACCTGGTAGCCTTGTACGTCATTCAACAAACGAGCGATGAGCATGAGCAGTTTTGTAATGCTTTCATACTGTTGTGGCCTGAGTTTGGAGATTGGTAAACTTGGGTTCAAGAGGCATGAAGTTGGAAGAACAATGGTGTGCGTGGCAATGGACGTCATGCCAGTTTCAAGATACTCCTTCATTGAAGGTATGCTTCCAGTTTTACCCCACGTGGATTCCGTAAACCACGAAGCAAACGTTTCATACCACTTGATACAAAACAAAAAAGACATAATTTGTCAGTTTATTAATAGATATGAGATTTGACGAGGTTAAAATAGAATTGACGACTTTATAAGTATCGGCTTACTATATCTTGAAGATTGTTTATTATGTCACGTCCTTCTTGTTGGAGGTATTTTGTTGCAATTTCCCTTACAAGATTATCAAGGGCATCAAAGATAATCTTACTAGGGCCGCTCAAACCCTTACTATCCCATCTGTTATATATATATTCGATGAGAGAAATAGTAATTAATTAGAGGCAAAGTGATGTCAAAAAAATCATCAGAGCGATCAAATGGCTACGTGCCTTTGAACTGCGTCAGTGAGATCCTTCAACTGAATTAGAGAACCTTCCATGTCAAAGAAATCATCAGCGACTGTGATGAGTATTGCACTCTTTGCGACCATCATGCGTATTTCCGAATCATGAGGCGAGGAAGCACAGCTGGAGGCAGTAGCAAAGTAAGAATACGTAGTTTTCTCTCGACCAAATCCCATATCACTAAGACCCCAATCCTTAGACCACCTGTCTCGAAAAAGAAAGACATATATATATATATATATATATATATATATGGAAGAAATTTGCATGTTAATTTATGAAGGTCTCAAAACGAATTATTGATAAATCTAATTGAAATTAAGTCTAGGATATATACTTTTTGAGTTCCTCAAGTTCATTCTTGTATACTGACTGCCTAAACTCAAAGCTTTGCACGGCAAGATGTACAAGCTCATCAGCTAGATGGCATGATAACCTGATCATCATGAGTTCAAAAGATTTGTCAGTGGATGTGAAGAACACGGGTCAAAATAGTAAAAATTAAAATGAAGCAGCATATATATATACCTATGGGAAGAAGCTTTTCCCATCCAGAGAACGTTCGAATCCTGTTCTTCTATCCACATCCTATGTTCCAAGTGATCCAGTCGAGCCAACCATGGAAGTCTTAACTCATGCTCAATCTACAAGACGTTTTGCAGTAAGATCATGTTTTACGTGTCTTATTTCATAATACTAACATAATAGTCCTAACAAATTAATGATCCAAAATTTGGTTAAGATTGCCACATTAATATTGTGATATAATTGTAAGATAAAAATATTATTTTTAACATTCCTAAAAATATATATATATTTTTTTATCTCATTTTCTCTTTAAATCACAAAATTATTGGCAAGCATAATAGGAGCTAAGATTTTAGAATAGATCAGATTAGAGAAGCCCCACTACTAAAGGACCTAACTATTAAATCACCATTTATATAAAAAGCTTAAGTCGATAAGAAATGGTAAAATTTTTATTTAATCAGGACCTTAACTCTGATATATCATGTTAAATCATAATTTATTCCAAAACTTAAAATAATAGAAAATAATAAATTTAATCATTTATTAAAGATGAGTGATGCAATTTCGTAAATCACTATACGACTGCCATACAACTAAAGTAACTTAACAGTAAAAATTAGTTTTAATCATTTATTAAAGATGAGTGATGCAATTTCGTAAATCACTATACGACTGCCATACAACTAAAGTAACTTAACAGTAAAAATTAGTTTTTAGATCATAAACAACTTTGTAAAAAGAAAAATTAACCGCTTATATTCACTATCACATAATTCTAGTTGTATATATTATAGTCGTATAGCAATATACGAAATAACATTTATCTTTAAAGATCCCATCCTCTTCCGTTTTTCATTTCAACTTCTTATTTAATCAGTTATATATGTAAGATCTTCAATAATGTTAAAATAGTGCGTTAAGAAATGAATGAATTACCACTCCTCTCAAGTTTGATGATATAAAATGAGTTTGGTCTCTAGTTCCCACTGAAACAGTTTTCTTAAGTAATTTCTTTGAAAATGATCTAGCCTCCTGAAGGTCGTATTCTCCTGAAAACATGAGATCTGTAGCTCTGTAGACATTAAACATTGCGCTTGAGAAGTATTCTTGGTTGTTTTCTATTTGATCTCGAATATCTTCATGTTGTAAGAACCAACAAAAGCTATCTGCACAAGCAAAAGATGCATATTTGGTTGAATTATATATATATACGATAACATTTGAAAGAAAATAAGAAAGCTAGCTAGGCTTGTTAACTTACCCGACGGTAAAGCATACCCATGCATGCGCAGGAGCCGAAATGCTAACGAGTCTTTAAATAGAGCTCGCTGTGCTGCAATTAAATTGCTTGGTTTTGCCCATGATTCTTGATTCATGTAATTCCTGAATGTTATGTTCAACAAAGTTATGGAAAAAGAACCAAATATCTTTCTTTCATGCACTATATATATATATATATACTGATTGATTTCTTAAGCAAAGGATATATAAATGAAGGTGGGGTTTTGTTACCTGTAAACTTGTGCCAAAACCTTTTCCGTCTCTTCGATGAAATGCTCAGCCAGACCCAACCTGAATACTTGGTTGACCATGCAAAGCTTTATGAGCTCTCCATCCATGGGATACGTTGCTGGAACTGCCATAAAAATAATTTAACTTTAATTTATCACAGAAAAGAAAATAGATTGAAAGGGGAAACTTGTAGTTAATCTACTTAAATTACCATTTTTCTAAAAGCTAAAGCTCATAGAAAATGATAAATTTAATCTTTTTAATTAATACTTGAAGGGTTAAAGTCACGAAGGTAAAGAAGCTTCTAACCTCCACCACCACATCTTAGAACAAGTGATAGTAAATACGCCAAGCAGTGTTTGTTTCCAGTGGCCATAAATGCAGATGCTGTGGCGGAGGGGGATTGGAACAAAGATCCATCGCTGCTCAAATGCTTGATTATATCATCTTCATCAATCTCATAAGATGCAGGCAGTGCTTCAAGATATGAAAGAAATGGCAGATTTTGGCATGTGTCCGCATCTTTCTCCCTGCGCGCAAAGAAAGAAATCATGCAAATTAATTACGTTTCTTGTTTTTATCAAACATCATAATTAGACCGGCCAATCAAAACAAAATTAAAAGACAACAAAGGACTACTTTTCAAGAATTTGTTGCCGCGAGTCGAATAGTTCTGACACGACTCCGTTCGACCCATTGAGGAAGACAAGCCGCACACCAAGTACTGTACGTGCAAGTTCAACCATTCCTGGGAAAACGATGTCATACCAGCGGGGAACGTGGTTGTCCATTTCTTCAAGTAGCTTCTCGGTGTTTGCCTCAATAAATGCCAACCCTGAATTGAAAATAAGTTAAATTCCAATTAGTTTCTCAAGTTAAAAAAATAAAAAATAAAAAATAATTGACAATATCTCTCAACCAATATTTCCTATAATGTAATTTTCTAACCCACAATATTATATTTCATTTTTCATTAATTTTAATAAATGATTATAACCTCAATATATAGGTAGGAGTCCAGTAACAAACTCCTTAAATTCCATTTGGAATTTTTTTTTAAAAAGTTCTATAGCAATAGACTTCCTTATTGTTTCCTAAACTAAGGGAACTGAAAGTGTTCTCTATCTTTTGTGTAGTTCTTACCGTTCATGTTTATTCCGTACGGCACGCAACCCAATTAAAATAGCTAAATTAAATTTTCATTGCGTGCCATTTTTATTAAGAAAAAAAAGAAATAATTATGCTATATATATATATATATATATATATATATATATTTCACACAGCATGTACCCTTTTCCACACATACTGTCCCGACATTCCACTTGTTGAGTGCAACAATGCAAGCAAGAGTTGCAGGAAGGCAGTCAATGGTGGGCATGCCATGGGCATCAGAGTCTCCCCAAGAGCCTTCATCTTTCTGGTTGTGAAGCACCCAATCCAAGCAATTCTTGAACATGGGTTGGGAAGGTTGGTGTGGGTCTGGAATCATGGCTAGCCATGCAGTGTCATAAGCGGAAGGAGAAATGAAGGAGTGGGGATCACAATTTGATGAGAACATCTCTTCCTTCATCTTATTAACAAGAGATTGGATTGAGGATTGTTCTGATGATAAATCCATGACAGCAAAAGAAAAGCCAATTAATCTCTTCTATTATGATCAAATGCTTGAGTGAGAGTTGTAACGAGTGGTATTTATAATCATTCTTGAACTGGTATACGTGTGGTATTTATAATCATTCTTGAACTGGTTTTCTTCGGCTACAGGTTCAAAAATGTGAATCATGGTAGGCAGTCTGCGTTCACACAGGTGGCGCTGAATATGTATATATACCAGGATGACACGTATTCTATCGAATATTTCATATATAGAATTCCAAAAATATATGGCCGAAATATATGATGTCAGTCAATTTCTTTATCACATATATTGGTACAAATTTCTTCAAAAAAGACAAGTTAATTGGGGTACAGATCATGTCTAATGTCTACTGCCAAAGGACTTCATCATTTTATATATATATTGGAGAGATTAGTTCATGTTGCAATCCTGCTTTGTGGCTCCTTAAGCAGAAACGTACGTAGGTCTTGTTCCTTTCCCCCTCCTTTTCCCTTATTCAATAAAAAAAAGAAAAAAGAAAAAAAAAAAAAAGAGTGGGGCTTCAGTCTCAGACGCGATTTCCTCGTAGTTTACTAGGTCGACCTACTCAAATGTAATGACACCTTCCTGATGACATAGGGGATGACTATTCATGAAAGTGACTTCACTTGATCATTTCTTTTTACCCAAAAATAAATAAATAAATAAATAAAAATAAATAAAGCTTCAACCACCCTTAATTAATAGGATGGGGGCAAAATCACCTACTAACGACCCTTTTTATATTTTTGGAAAATTTTACTTATTTTTTCTGAATTTTTATAGTTTTTACAAATACTCTTTTAATGTTCAAAATCTTTCACTTAGGTGTATTAAACTTTGGTTTTCTCTCTCTTTGTCCATTCCGTACAAAAAATGTTAATTTTACCCCTGACTCCAAAATTACACCATTCTCAAAACGACACAATTTTAGTTCTGAAATCAGGGATAAAATTGACATTTCGTTATGATTTTCTATACGGAATGGAAAAAGTGAGAAAAAACCAAACTTTGATATACTTAAGTAAGAGGTTTTAAATATTGAGGGGATATTTACAAAAGTGACTAAAGTTCAAGGAGGGTAAGTGAAATTTCTCTTATATTTTTTTAGTGTTCTATTGATTTTATGAAGATATATATATTTTTTTAAAAAAGTAAAAAAAAAAAGGCCATTATTTCTCTCAAGGAAATGTTATGTGGTTCTCCTAGTATTCCTCTCATTCTATACATATATTATTTTTCTAAAAAATAGAAAGAAAAAAAACTTGTTCTTACTTTCTTACTTTTTGTTGTTTTTTTAAAAAATAATATCTATCTGAGCAAGAGAACACTCGAAAAACCACTAAAAAAATACTTATCATTCTTATTTCTTTCACTTAATTTTTAAAATATAATATCCCCTTATAATCATAGAATACGAGAAAAACAATCACCTAGTATTTTTCTATTATTAAGCACTGTAATTATAAAAGGCGTGGCCAGTCTCTAGCTTGCACGACAGATGGATTATGACGTTCGTTCTGGGCCGTTTATTTGAACGAGAAACAATGTTGGACACGTGGCAGCAGATCTCAATCGGAATCCTGGAGCCACAATATACATATTGCATGTCGTGAAATTTCAAGAGTGACCTAGGGGATGACTAATCATGAAAATGACTTCACTTAATAATTTCTTTTTACCCAAAAAGAAAAATAAATAAATAGAGCTTCAACCACCCTTAATTAATAGGATGGGGGCGAAACCACCTACTAACGACCATTTTTATATTTTTAGGAAAACTTCACTTATTTCTCTTGAATTTTTACGGTTTTTGTAAATATTTTCTTAATATTTAAAACATTTCACTTAGGTGTATCAAACTTTGGTTTTCTCTCTCTTTGTCACTTTCATACAGAAAATGCTAATTTTACCCCTAACTCTAAAATTACATCGTTCCCAAAACGACGCAGTTTTAATTTTGAAGTTAGGGGTAAAATTGACATTTTATTAGGATTTTCTATACAGAATAAGCAAAGTGAGAGAAAACCAGACTTTGATATACCTAAATGAGAGGTTTAGAACATTAAGAGAGTATTTACAAAAGTGGCCAAAGTTCAAGGGGGGTAAGTAAAGTTTTCCTTATATTTTTATTAGTGTTCTCTTGATTTTATGTAGATATATATATTTTTTAAAAAGTTAAAAAAAAGGCCATTATTTCTTTCGAGGAAATATTATATGGTTCTCCTAGTATTCTTCTCATTCTATACATATATTATTTTTCTAAAAAATAGAAGAAAAAAAAAAAAACCTTGTTCTTACTTTCTCTTTTCTTTTTTCTTTTTTTTTTAAAAAAATAATATCCGTCTGAGCAAGAGAACACTAAAAAAACACTAAAAGAATACTTAACATTCATATTTCTTTCTCTTGATTTTTAAAATTAGTATCCCCTTAGAATCATAGAATACGAGAAATATAAGCACCTAGTATTTTTCTATTATTAAGCACTGTACGTAATTATAAAAGGCGTGGCCAGACCCTAGCTTGCACGACAGATGGATTATATATGACGTTCGTTCTGGGCCGTTAATTTGAACGTGAAACAATGTTGGACACGTGGCAGCAGATCTCAATCGGAATCCTGGAGCCACAATACATATATTGCATGTCGTGAAATTTCAAGACAACGAAATTTGTAGGGCCGTACTGCATGTTTGGAGAACGATCGATCGAGAGATCCAAATCCTTTCAATTATGCATGTCCTTTTATCTGCATAGTTGTATCACATTCATATGCATCCAATGCATAATGATCAAAATCCGCCGACGCATGCCAAATTTCAAATGCAAGGGTCCATTGAATAGACCAGGCACGTTGAATAATTTGGGTACAATTAATCCTGGTCTCCGTGCACCCTTATCCATCTAATTTATTGTACCAACAATATTATTAACAATGCAAAAATAATAAGATAATGATAAAGAAATCGTAGTCTTCAAGAGTGGCTATTATTGAACTTCATGATATATTCTAACACTATATAGAGATTTTAGTTTCAGTCAAAATTATTCGGACATACTCATTTTTCCTTATTTTGTAGCATATTACACATAATTTTCTACCTTATATATCTTTTTTGTAAATTCAATAAATCAACCATTTGATTCATAGACTTATATAAGTATCATGTATAAATTCAATGATAAATTTATTTATTCACTACATAAAAATGGTTGAAAGAATGACTTTTATCCTTTCTTTTTTCATTTTAGATATTCTCTTACTCGTCACTTTTGTAAATCCACCGTTGAATATGTGAAACTTACGTCTTGCATGGAGATGAACATGAAGGAAAGATGAAAACCATGCAAACATGCATTTCTCTTACAATTATTGGCGAGGATTATTCAATATTTCTTTTCAACAGTGTCGAAGAAAAACAAATCCAACTTTTGTTCTGACTTTAATTTTAAATATTGACCAAAGAATTTCATCACGTTCACTTATTTTTGACAAGTGACAAGTGACAGTGAAATTCGGCGCCGGTTTTTGAAAAATTAATGTATGTGTTTTCCTTGTGTATCAAGGAGCTAGACAAGGAGTAGTACTTTCACGATTCAAGTTTACAATTTTGAAAAGCAACCACAATGTGATGGAGAAGGTGATCATCACGTTGCCTTCATAATGGGTCCGTTTGTGAAGAGAACAGACTCGTACCGTAGTTAGACCTATCTTATTTTAAAAAAATTATTCTTACCATCAAATTAATCACTTTTTATCACTATTCAAATAAAAAAATCACTACAAAACAAAATTTTTCACTTTTTTATATAAAACATTCTTACTTTTTTCTCTCGTATCAATTAAATTTGTTATAGTTTCGTTCCACTTTCAAATCTCATTTCATTGCCAAACATAGCCATACAATTTTTGATTAGTTGGCCATTTTGCAATAGTTAATTCCACCATTTTCATGTTTCTCAATTAATGGACCCTGCATCCATATGCATAGGATAACACAAATTAATTAATTAATTAAAGCTATTAATTAAGGATTTTATCATTAATTACCACTTCAAACTTGATTTAATAAACGCTTGGATGCCTGGATAGAAGGGGCATAATGCCCCTTGTTTGAAGCAACTTAAGTAATACTAGTTGGAAAAGCACGTGCAAATGCACGTGCTTAGTTTCCGGTGTTATAAATTATTATAATTGAACTTTTATAATTTTAGTATCATACATATATTATGTTATAGAATGTATTTAATATATGAATTATTTTATTGAACAAATGTATATATATTAAAATTTTCAAGTAAATAAAGTATAACTATAACCTTGAGTAAATTGAAATTGAAAACCATGTATAAAAAATGCTTATAACAGTTAATACCTATGCATTACTACACATTGGAAAAGGCCTATGCATTACTACACATTGGAAAAGGCCTGTATGAAAAATTAAAAAAAAATAGTACAAAATGTGCTAGCACCCTTAAAAAAAAAAAGGATTTACTAAACATACCTTAAAAGGAGGTTGAATGCACTGAAGTTGGAATGTTCACAAATAGCTACTACAACACAGAATTAAGAGTATAATAATATTGGATAGAATATGATTCTTTTTCTTATAATGATTAATTCTTTATCTAATTATATCTGAGGGCAATAGATAAAAATAATTAGTAAAATTTAAGTTTTACAAATAATAAAAACAGAAAAAAAGTAAAACTAAAAATAGATCAATTGAAGAAAATAAATATAATTTAAACATACACCAATAAATTTCAAAACAAAGAATACTGATTGAAAAGAAAATATACCTTATAAAGCTTGTGATGACCAACTGCTTTTTTTTCAACTCAATTTAAACTACAATAGAAATTCTAAAATTAAACTCTAAATTTAAATCCCAAATTATAATTGTTCAACTCATTTAAAAACTGTGTTTCCTATTTTCTTGTTTCTCTTTTAAATTAAAAATGTTAATATTCAAAATTATTTTTATTTTTACGTCATATAATAATTAACAAATTGGGACAAATAAATCAGCCTCCATTTATGACCTTTTGGATGTATTTGGATATTGTGTTGGAAAAATCAAACTACCAGCCCTTTCCATCTTCTTAACAAATTGGGACAAATAAATCAGCCTCCATTTATGACCTTTGTCGGACATGATGAGCTTTCACCGAAAACCAATAAAGAGGAAAAATCAAAGCCTCCTGAAAAAAAAAAAAAAAAACCTTTGAAGTTTGAAAGGTATGTGCCGGTCCGAATTGCGAGGCTATATATTAAAAAATAGCATGGACTGCAAGCAATATTTGTCTCATTCTATATTACAATTCAATTCCTTCCTGAAATGCCATTTCATTATTAATTTTCTTTGCCTACCGTATGATACTAAAGAAACGGGAAAACATGAAGAGCCGTTGTTCATCACGGGAGAGCTTTCAATGTTTGATTGATCGTGATAGGATCAAATATTTGAATATTTCATCATATCATGATCAATCAAACTAATTCACTAACAATTGATTATAGTGCACTTATTCGATTGATCGTGACTAATCGAGCATCCGATTACGTTTAATAAAAATTTATTAAACATAAATTATTAGTTAATATGTTAATAATAAAAACATATTAAATGTTTTACTCATTGAACATCTAATTTAATGCAATATCCTCATCCATTAGGGTTTGATGTTAAAATGTTAAATATATATTATCTTAAAAATTTATTAAACGGAAATTATTAGTTAATATTACAATAATAAAAACATATTACAAGAGAAAAATAAAAATTGTAAGTATAATTTAAAAAAAAAAAAAAAACACTAAATTGCGGCCACTATTGTCGCCGCTATTTGAGTAATAGTTGCCGCTATTTGAGTCTAAAAATTTAGCGCCATCCAGTGGCGCGGATGATGTGTATTTTCGAACCAAAAATTTAAACACCAAAATCCCTAACACCCCCCTCTCACTCTGCATCTCCCTCTGTCACTCAGTTCTTTCTCACTAACGCCCCAATCCCAAGCTATTCTCAGGCCCCTCTTCTACACGCCCATCCGGATCGTCGGCTACAAGTACCTCAGGCTCCCTTTCGCTCTCCAGCAAGGCTCTCATCGGTGGTTTCTCCGGATTCGTCGCTCAGGTAAGAGCCCCTCTCGTTAATGGATGATGTGATAATGGGGGTCAGCGGGTGAGGAAAAGCTGGTGCGTAGTAAATTTGGTGTACTGATCAGCATGTTCTGCCTTATGCCCTTTTGAAATCGCCATTTCTGATTCACATGGTTTTGTCTACTGATTGATCCTTGTGGCTTAATTTATGAACTTTTTTAAGTCTTAAAAACTCTTCTTTCATACGATTTTACTGGAAAGTAATAAGCTTTGGTATAATTTTGAAACATAGCAATGTGTTCTCTTTTAGTGTTTGATCAAGCCTCTGTTTTTGCCCTTTTCACCACTTCCTTGAGGTTTGAGTTACTTGAATCTCATATCAATTATGCTAGCGTTTGTGCTTTTTTCCCTTAAACCTACCCAAGAAGCTGTAGCAGGTAAAAGAGAATGAAGGGTTTTTAATAAGTAGGCACCAACTAGTGCCCACGAAAAGAAAGCTGATTTCAAGGACCATTTGTCATACCCCACTCTCTCTCTCTCTGTGTTCTCTTTTAGTGTTTGATCAAGCCTCTGTTTTTTCCCTTTTCACCACTTCCTTGAGGTTTGAGTTACTTGAATCTCATATTAATTCTGCTAGCGTTTGTGCTTTTTTCCCTTAAACCTACCCAAGAAGCTGTAGCAGGTAAAAGAGAATGAAGGGTTTTTAATAAGTAGGCACCAACCTCTCTTTCCTCTCCCCACCTCTCTCTCTCTCTCTCTCTCTCTCTCTCTCTCTCTCTCTCGAGTGGGGTATGACAAATGGTCCTTGAAATCAGCTTTCTTTTCGTGGGCACTAGTTGGTGAGAGAGAGAGAGAGAGAGTGAGTGGGGGTATGACAAATGGTCCTTGAAATCAGCTTTCTTTTCGTGGGCACTAGTTGGTGTGATTGCTTTGTGTATGTAAACTGTCGTTGAATCACGTGATTGTGCCTTATCGTCGCCATCCCTTAACTTTAGTCCTATATTTGTGCTGTTTTTCCTGTGAAAAATGCAACTCTTTCTGCATATGCATAATTGCATGCACTGTTAGTTTTGAATATTGCCATTGTTTTTATCATGCGTCTTTTGATCTTAATGAGTTTAACATTATCATACTGATAGTTATGATAGTGTCTTATATTTCACTCATTTCATGAACCATGTTCACGGATTTATATTTAGTTTTATATGTATTATCGTTAGGAATTTGTCATTTTAGTTAGCTGGATTGATTTTTCTAAATTTGATTTTGTACCAATGGAAGGTTGGGTCTCATGGGTTAAGAATGTTTGAATTTCTACCTCCTTCATTTGTAAGTTATGTGAGATGTCCTCTCATCCACGAGATCAGAAAGAAATCTTTACTCTGACTTGGAAGTTTGGTCCGATAGTTATGTAAGATGTCCTTTCTCATTGACAAGTTCATGAAGAAGTTTTTACTCTCGATGAATTGCATGACTGTTCTTTCGTCTTTGCTGGACTGTGATTTTTGTTGAGAAAGTTGAATCTGTGTATGATGTTGGAGGCGGCAGATTGGGAGTTTTGAAGAAATGTAATGGGTTGTGGTTTTTGTTGTTTTTAATTTTTTAAATTCTAAATTTTTTGCGTTGTGTTATTTTCTGTAAAATAATTTCAAACAAACCAGCTTTTACCAATTAAGCCACATCCAGCACAATTCTATGTTCTTTGCCCTAGATGGTGTAAATGCTATTTTGTATTAGGGTCCTATTGGACCCACCTCTAGTGATAAACTATGGACTCATTTGATGTGTTTCTTCTACACGGATTGCATACTATTCAGTCTTAGGACCTCATAAACTACCATAAAGACCAGAGCTCATACCTCATACAAAGTATTATTCTAAAACTACAGAACATTTATCATCAGCAAATGGAAGTCAAATGCAGATAGATTACAAGTTGTCTAAATTACATGTCTGTCAAGATAATGTCTGTTTCAAAACTTCATTTGTCTTAATAAAAAGCGTGCCTGATTCAAAAGTCATACTAGGTAATCCCTTTTTATGTCTTTTGTATCCTTTCACTACAGATCACAAAGGAATTACTACAGAAGTCTTAGGACAGAGTAAAATTTAAATTCTTTCAAAAACCCCAAGCTAAAGACATTAATATGTTAGAAGAAGTTTCAGTTTTTAAAACAATTAACATTTTGCAGAATAAGAACAAACATTTGAACTTCCTAAAAGAAGAAATTAAAAGCAAGAGAATTGAAGAAAAACTTTCAAGTGAAATCCTCTTACAGAATAAGTCAAGCTAATGTTTTTTCAAAGTTTGATATGAAGAGTGGATTTTGGCAGATCCAAATCCATGAAGAAGATAAATACAAAATAGCATTTGTTACACCATTTGGCCATTATGAGTGGAATATCATGCCTTTCGGGTTAAAAAATACTCCAAGTGAATTTCAAAACATCATGAATGAAATCTTTGACCCTATAGCACATTTCTCCATTGTCTATATAGATGATGTCCTCATATTTTCAAAATCAATTGATGAACACTGGAAATATCTGATATGGTTATCCTCCATTTTTGGAGATTAAAAATAATTTTAGCCTAATGATGAATTTACTTCCATATGACTTGGTGAATTGGGGTTATGGTTTCAAGTTTCATATCATGGCTTCTTTCCGCCTTTTTAGTACGTAGTAGAAGGTTTGTAAGGATTAAAGGGATGGATTGAAATCTTTCAAGGATTTAATTAAAAAAAAAAAAAAGTTTAAAGTTTAATTTGTTACCAATATTAAACTCATATGAGAATTTGGTGACCTGGTATGCTGAGGTC
This sequence comes from Carpinus viminea, assembly GCA_013348765.1. Taxonomy (NCBI): domain Eukaryota; kingdom Viridiplantae; phylum Streptophyta; class Magnoliopsida; order Fagales; family Betulaceae; genus Carpinus; species Carpinus viminea. The sequence continues at coordinate 12,391,145 of CP054670.1, read as the reverse complement.
ATGTATAGGATAAAAAAAAAAAAAGGAAATTTCCCAATCTCTTCTTTCATCCAATACATGGCTTTCTCCTACTTTCTGTATCGAACCCAACACACACTCATAATCATAGATTCAAAAGGAACATATGTAATTAGCCAACAGAAGATACTACCAGAAGCATATCTATATCTTCAATTAAACGTGCATGTATATGTTCAATGTCATTGTCAATCCTATTCAGATATTATCTCTTTGGATTGCAAATTTTTGAGGCTGATATGTACACATGCTGTATACTTGCTACCTTTTCCACTTTATGCTCAATGAAATTCTACTACTCATCAAACAACAGCATGGGAGATGATTTTGTTACATAGGTTATTTAAAAAATGGGCTTAATTATTGTTGCCCTTTCTTAGACATTCCTTTCTATATATAGAAGGTTTGTAGAATATTTTGGATAGGATACAGCTCACTAGGGACTCCTCACCATGTTTCTAGAATGGGGACACATCACACCCCTTCTAGAATATGGACACATCATATTTAATGGTCTTCAAATTTTACATCTAATAAGTTAAACTACGAACAAGTGAAAACAGGAATTAATTAACCAAGGCTCACCTGCTGAAAGTAATTATCTGGTATTAGCAACTTTAACAACACAGAGTTGGCATACAAATCACCAGTCTACCTAGTTTTGTCGTGTTAGAGAATTATGTTTTTCTTTGATTTTGGTTGTCAACAAATGACAAAAAGTATTTTGGGTTTATCGAGGACATTGCTAACAAATTTGTAAGACCATGAACAATAAGTAAAAGATTTTAAAGGAAAGAGAAGGAAGAACTAAACTATCTAGTCAAAAGATTAATCAAACGGTGAACATTAATTTCATTGGAGATAGAGAAACTTACTACTCTATAGCCATGGCTGAAAGTTAGTCTCCCTATACCCTCTCCATAGCAGGGTCTCCATGAATAGCCGCATCTTTCTTAAATTGAGCACCAATACTTAGGAAAAACTTCTTATGAGAATATCAAAGAACTACAAATTTCATGAAATCAACTCATTCACAATCTTAATAATTACCTACACAAAGAAATAGAGAAAGAGAGCTAGAAACGATAACCTCACTTTTCCTTCATTTTGCAGAGAAAGGAGACGAGATAAAGAAAGAGAGACGTTTAGGGCACTTGGTGGGACAAATGAGTCATCGTTAACTGTCCTTATGTGTCATGTCTTGATATTTTAGAACTGTCTATTCTGTAGTCAATTTGACCTTCATCCAGGGAACTGATATGTCAATTTAATCTGAATTTACTTTGAAAAAGCCTAGAGCTGGAGCTGGAAACTGAATTTAAGAGGGCTCAATGGAATGTGATTAGCAATTGTAAAGAAACAGCTTCATATTTGTAGTAAGTATATAATTGTAGGTTTCTTATCCGATTCTTTTTTGTTGACTCATGACACTAGATGATTACTAACAACATATACTTTTGTACGCAATGAACACTATCTGATGATCGAAACGGAAGGTGGTCATAACATTGAGAAGAAGCATGAGACTAAATTTGAGCGTTGGTTTCGAGATAATATTTATAGTGGTGATCGTAATGCAGAAAATGTTCCAGAATAATTATATCATCTTTCATTCAGGTTTGATCATTAAATTAGATCGTATAGAGGTTGCATTGTAAATGGGGTTAGGTTCCATACAAAAGAATGTGCAGAACTCGTATTACCCATAATACTGGAATTTTTGTTAAATGTGGATACAACACCTCAGACGATGAGTACTATGGTGAGTTGAAGAACATTTTTGAATTATGTTACCTTGGTCGAAATTGGGTGTATCTATTTGAATTATACTAATTTACTAAGTGACTAACTAGTAGTCTAATAATAGTAATTAATAATTAATATTAATAACTTATTATGTTAGATTATTTAGTTATCAACTTATCCCTAGGTTATATATTTATTAACTAAGTAACTAGACTAAGTAGTAGTCTATCATATGATATATCATATAATTCATATGTGATATATCATATGATAAATTAAAAAATTTCTCCTGGGAAACATTCTACATCACTTAGGAGTATTATTTACAATTTATCAATTACCACCATATCATCATATTATATGATTTATATGTAGTAACTATTACCAATTTACCATATTATATGTAGTATTATTTAATTAATATATTCACTTGTCAATACATAACACATTAACACCATTACATGTATAACATACTAACTTGCTAAATACTAAGTAACTAACTAGTAGTCTAATAATAGTAATTAATAGTTAATATTAATAACTTATCATATTAGATTATTTAGTTATCAACTTATCCCTAAGTTACTATTTACTAAGTAACTAGACTAACTAGTAGTCTATCATATGATTCATATGTGATATCATATGATTCATGCAATTGTTTTCTAGCTCAGCTCGAACTTGAGATTGGCTCGATACTCAAGCTTGCACAACATATTTAAACAAGCTTGCTTAGAATTTGATTAACGTTTAATAGAATTTTGGTTATGTATAATTTTAGCTAACAACAATTAAATATTTAATATAATTAAAAGAGAAATACTATTTGGTTTTCTTTTGTTGTCCTTCTAGTCTTAATTATGCAGATATTGTTTTATAAAAATAAAAAATAAAATAAAAAATATGAGGAACCGATGGGGTAAGTTTCTTTCAGATATTTTAGAAAAAATATCCACATAGAATGAGGAGAACAGGGGGAGGAAACATAACATTTCTCTAATTAAAATATGTAAAAATAAATAAATATACAAATTCATCAACAATTAATTTAAAAGAAAAATCTAAATATTTTATTACTTAATAGAAAATGAAAAAAAATAAATAATTATAAATATTTGATTACATACTTGAAATTTTTTCTCTATTTTTTTCATCTTTCCTATTTCCTAAATTCTCTAAATTGACCATAATTATTGTGTTAATCATGGGTTAGAGAATTAACAATTTAGGAAACCTATGATTATTATTGTTGAATTGGGCATTGGACATTGGATATCTTAATTAGTTAATTGTACACACATTGAACCTATGATTATTATTAATTAAATATAGGCTTAATTTGTTTTTTTGTTACATTGTCGTGTGGGTTGGGTTTGGTCAAATGATAAAACGGCTCGAGCTTATGAGTCCTAAATGAGTCGAGTGAGCTGGGCGATTCTTGAGTTAAACAAGTCGAGCTCACGATCCCTAAATGAGCTTGGGGAAGCCTGGCAAGCTCGAGTTTAACAAGTCAAACTCATGAGCCCCCATCGAGCTTAATTGAGCGAGATGGGTATGTGTCACTAGTTAATCGAGTGAGTTTCAACAGTAACGAGCGAGCTTCAATAGTGTTGAGTTCGAGCTCGAGCTCAGGTCGAGCTTAGTCGAGTGGGTATTGAACGAGCTGTTGTGTCAGCTCATTTACAATCTACTTTCAGCCCACACATCACACATGAGTAGGAATGTTAAAAGTAATGATTTAAGTGATTAAATTTATTTTTTCATATTAGTTTAAACTTTTGAGATAAGCAGTGATTTAACAATCATCGATAAAGTCCTTATCAACAACTATTACATGGTAGTTGTTGTCATTATCTCATGGGGCTCCTCGATCGGAATGGGATCATTCTTAAACTCAAATTCTTTTATCACATTCCTTCATCAAACAATGTAATTTCATCAACCACCACTAGTAGAATCCTTGTAAGAGTGAAGAAATTCAAGAGTTACAATGAAGAGATCACTTCGAAAACTAGGTTCTGTTTGGTTTTTTAACACATTAAAATTGTTTTTGTTATTTAAAATTGTGGACTATTTTATGAGTTCAGTCTTTATTGTTGTTGGAATCCTTTGTTGGCATTAAAATTGTTTTTGTTATTTAAAATTGTAGACTATTTTATGAGTTCAGTCTTTTTGTTGTTGGAATCCTTTGTTGGCCGCCAATTGGCATTATCGGAGGTTGCCTGAATTTGCCAGCTGTTTTTCGTGGTAGCTAATTTTTTATACAACAAACACCGAAATTTATTATATATATAACATAATTTCATTGAAATTTTTTTCTGAAAAACTTTTTAGCCTAATATTAAAAAAAAAAAAATGGTAATCAACTAACCAAGTGATTTTCTGTGTGAAGAAGGGAAGAGAGAAGTAGTAAAAGGCATAAAGGATTTTCAATGACAACATAATATCGAGTAATGTGACATTTAAAATTACTAATAAATTTGAAATGATCATTATTGAATTTAACGTCATTTGAGAGTATGTTTTAAAAAAATTATATTTTTAAATCACAGGCATAAATGTATATTTTTAACAACACACTAAATTAACCAAAATAGATTAAAACTATTTTTGTGTTTTGAAACAATTGAATTTGAAACCGAGCATTTCTCTGGTCAAATTAGTACGCATTTCTCTGACGAGGGCGTGTTTGAAACCTTAAAAAGACTACAAACGAAACCAAATGTACCCTTTCTTTTTATATTTATTTATTTATTTACTTTTTTTTTTAACTAATCCCTAATCAAATCTTAAATACTAAAATTTGATTAGTAATTTTGCATCTCAAAACATGAGAAGAATTGTTTTGAAATATTTTATATTTAATATAAAAATACATCATTTAATTTGAACATTTTGCCTCGGTGGGGTATCAATTTAACTATGCCGCCTTGCATGCATGGACATATATAGTTACATTTTTGAAATAAAATTCTGATCATGAGATGCAATCTCTTCATTTAAAGGAAAATTAATGTCTCATTCCCCAAAGGTTAGGAATAGAACTAGGATTTGTTATCCGGGGGGACGACGTGGAAGTGAGTAATGGTGATGATGAGAAGCTGAACTTCTGAGCCCTTTGCACCACTAAAAAGGGTGCCGGCTGCCACTCCAACCAGTCTCTCCACTACAAGGGCGCGACCTTCCCACCGCATGATCTCCAAGTTCATATGTTTATATATATGTACTGCTGGGAACGACACCGATAGTGAATCCTTCCAAGGTGCCGAGTTCGCCAACAAGAGTAGATTAGCTAGCGTTATGGCCGTATGGGGTTGTGCATATGGTCAACAGCTCAGTTGTTTAATTATGTTCTTAGAAGAAGGAAAAAAAAAAAAAAAATTAAATATTAGATATTTTCAAAGGACAAAAAAAAGGCGGTGGGCCGGGGTTGGGAGTCTTGGGACAGAAAAGATATCTACTGCATTCACACGTAAATTAATCATGGTTGAATTCAATTTTGTTGTACATGTGTTGTTTCTTGTAAACAAATTATAACGACATTTCTTTGAGTAATGTTATAAGGCTTCTTAGAGTCATTATAGAGTCATTTCAAATGTAATGTGACTTTTAAAATTACCAATAGATAAAAAACTAATAAATCATATTTCAAATTCAACAATAATTTTAAAAGACACATTACATTTGGAATGACTTTAAAAAACCTTATAACATTACTCTAGTTGTTTTATATAGAAGTCTTACATACCTGTGTTAAAAGGTAATTAATGAGGGCAAATTACAACGCCCATTATATTGTGTTATATATTCTTTACACTATAACTTAAGAAATGAAATGAAATTTTTTTATTAACACTTGTGATGGAATAATGTTATACTATTAGTACACAAAATCTCTTATCCTAATTTTTTTTAAAATCTTTTTATTTATATTTTATTTTTTGGGTTTGGTTTTTTGGTGTCTATTGGGTTTATATATTTATTAATTTATTTACCTTAGATTGTTCAATTAATCACACATTCACGCCACTGGATGAAGTTACATTTAAAGAAAATTTAAATGAAGATGATTCCAGATGAAAATTTATTGATCGAATTACTTACAATTTAAAGAAAAGTAAATATAAAAGATCATTATTCATTAATATGAAATTAAGGTCCACCGGCTTTTTTAAGTAAATTTTAGGAAAAACTCTACTTAATCTTCCATCACTCTTATAATTACATGCCTTTCAAAGTTATTAAAAATTAAAAAAAAAAACCTAAATTTAATATATCGACTTCCAATATTTTGCAACATCATCATTTTTTTTTAAAAGAAAGAAAAAAAACAGAGTGTATTTTAAAAATTTTGATAGAATTTAACAAAAATGTTACATTGTGAAAAAGTCAAAATTAAATACATTAAATTTAGAGTTTTTTAACTTTAAAAAATATATATATACACCTTATTTAATAACTTAGAGATTTTCGCATGAAAAGTCAGAAAATAATGTTATTTCCCAATCCCATGTCACATCATATGTGATGCGATTAGGTGCATTATTAATGTGACATGCATAAAAACAAGGCACGATTAGGCAGGAGTGCTGAAGATAATCATATGATTAAAGATAATGTCGGATGATCAGATTGACGGTACCGGTAAATTGAAAATCAATGAATATCTCATGAAGTGAAGGGATTTATTATTACAGGTTTTAATGAGATAGGAAGCTATTTTGTAATTACATAAATCCTAGCTAGAGTGCATTTGTTTTTTTCTAATAAAAAAAATCAAAGGGTGATTGGAGCTTAGTTTCTAATCAAAATATTTTAATCAAGTAAAAATCGTCATTTTTCTTTTCTTTTACTCTTAATTAATTTTGATTCATTACGAAAAATAGTAAATTATTTGTAAACAGTAGACAAAAAGTTTGAAAAGCAGGGTTAGATATGGTATCATTTGACTGGTGGATGGCCATGCTTGGCATATTTTTCTTTGTTTTTTTTATGTTGCCTTTTGTCTTGGGTTAATGTCTCTTCATCGACAAAGTTCGTTCGAACGTTGGCAATACTTTCCTTTCAACAACTATTCATGGTAGTTGTTACTATTATCTGATGGGGCATTTCACCGTGCCTTTTTGTTATTAGTTATCACTCAATTTATGCGGCCCTTGAAAATGCCCCAATCATTTATGATTCATTTGAGATCAGTAATAGATTCATTGCCTATCGTTTGATATTATTTTATATTGTTTTAACCGTTGGGGCTTTGTTCTTGACATGCCCGTCTCTGTATAATTGTTCGATCTCTTGTACCCTTCTTTCAATTATTAAATAGAAATGAAAAAAACCGAAAAAATATTTACATTGACTAAGATTTTATTTGTTTCGACATAAAATGCTTTATGAAAAATATTATTTTTATTATTTGATATTTGATATGATTGAAAATCATGTCAAACCGAAAAATATTCTCAGTTAACCAAAAAAATCTTTTTTAATTTAAGTAAAATTGTGTTCTTTTTCCTAAAACGAATTATTTTTCGAGTTTTGAGCTTTCCTTCTTACACGTACTATTTCTCTCTCATAGTTCATTCTTTCTTGTCTATCAAATTCTCCACCGACTGCCCCTGGACTTACTTAGTATCCACCGGAGTTTGTCGAAATCTGTTATAATTGGCCGCCAATTGCGCGCCATCATCGGAGGTTGCTAGCTTCCACCGCGGTAACATAAAAATTAATGTAAAAGGCACAAGGAAAATTCAAACCCTGGTTACTTGAATTCTCTACTCTTTGGTCAATTACAACCATTATCCTTTCCAATTCAATCATGATTGGTTTCTCAAGGATTTTGAAAAATCCACCAGACAATGACATTCATGAGTTGGTATTACCCATGCTTTAATAGGTTCAACAAGGCCAGACATACGTAGAATCCTTCTGTGCAACTCCAGTGGTAAGAGTAATTAATTAATTAATTATGAAAATTAGAAAACGGTTCTATCGCTAATCACTATCGTCTCAAAAGACTCAAATTCTAGAAGGTAGGTCCCTTTTATCTTAGCAAGCAAGAAATGGCAAACAACAAACAAACACACCCAAGAGGAGATAGGCAATTCGAGCCGTTAATAATTGACGCCGCCACGAACTTCTATATTCTATATATAGATCGACCACTCGACAGCGGAACTTCTCTGCTACTTGTCTTGTCTGAGTTTTTCTTCATCTGACAATATCTGTATCGGTCTTAGACTCTCTGTCTTATCGGGTAGCCATGGAAAGAGCTCCAGAACAAAATTATGGTCTCTCTCTCTCTCTCTCTGTGATTATATTCTTTTAGAGATATGCTTACATATTTCAATAAAAAAAAGTAAGAGCATATTCTGATCATGATACTTTGATTTTGCAGGCATTTCTAAAGGATCTATTAACCCAGATCAGCTCTTCCATAAATATTTTCTCTTTATACCGCTCCTGGTACTGGTGAACCTTGTTGCCCTTTCCAATGCAGATATAGGCATCGCAGCTCACTACGAAGCTCCATTCTCACGTACGTGATTGGAAACAAAAAGAAGGGTCTTTTTCTTTTTTCTTTTTCTTCTTATAATATCTTCTTCTTTGACAAAATTCCTTATTTTACAGCAACTGCCTGTCACGGAAGCGATGAGGCGCAGTTCCCGTCGAGCGAACTGTTCGGGTCGGCCGGTGAGGAGATATGGGACAACGGCGAAGCCTGCGGGAGGCTATATTCGGTGCAGTGCATAAGCGCTACTGATCCCACAACTTGCTTTCCAGACCGGATAATTCATGTAAAGATTGTCGATCGTGCGCTTACTTCCGCCTCTAGGCCTTCCAGGGAAGATGCTACCGTCGTTCTTTCCACCGGTGCGTTTGGGATGATCGCCGACGCTTCTGCTACATTTATCAACATACAATTCATCCCGTGAGTCTCTTTCATTTCTTTCTCTCTATCTCTCTCCCTCTCTCAATTTAACAAATCTTCTTCAAATCCTGTCAAAATCTCTCCCTCTTTCAAACCCATTTGAGATTAGATGTATGAGTATCATGAACTTGAAAAAGAAAGAAAATAAACGTCAAACCTGCCAGATTTTTAGTAAGTAATTAATTTATGAAGTTTTTTTAGTAATTAATTAATTAATTCATGTGGACTTCAATCATTGTTCACAAATTATTTTACTATTTTAGACTAAAAGAAGTGACACGTACGAAGAATGTTCCAAATGGACATTGAAAGTTGTCAGCTTTGTTGGGCTAAGCCATCGCTTTTTTTAAAAAAAAAAAAAAAAAAAAAATTCAAGTAAAAATATTTTAAATTATTTCACTTTTTATATAATATTATTTGTTATTTATTATTATTTAATTAAAAAAAATCACTTCAAAATAATTTTTTTTATTTTTTTATAATAAACATTTTTTTTCATATCAATTTATATCAACTATAAAAAGACTCAAAACTCAAAAAAAATCTCAGTCTATTCATCTAAAAATTAATTATAATTTTCTTACTTTTTATATTACATCAATAATTTTTTATTATTATTTAAATAAAAAAATCACTACAAAATAATTTTTTTTATTTTTAGTTATCTTAATATTTTAGTTTTCAGATTTTTATTTTTTATCTTAAAGTAAAAAGAGAAAAGAAAAAAAAATCAATATTAGTGCATGTGTAAAAACATTAAATAGCAAAAAGTGAACAAAAAGTATTTTGGCTAGTCTTCCTAAAGGAGAGAAATTGCTCGTATTTACTAAATATAACAAATATAAACCATTTGACTAGTGTGTTCGATATGACTATTATTATTATTATTATTTTAAAAAAAATAAAAGAAAGAAGTGAAACCCATATATAGTTTAGTAATCAATTAATATATGTAATTTTCAAAACCAAATAATAGTACTAATTAAGTCTAAAGCTTGAGTCAAGATATGACATCAACGTACGTGAGAGAGAGAGAGCCGAAGATATCACCACATAAATTTATCCTAGTCATCTTTACTGGGTGAGAGAGAGAAATGAACCAATTAATTATTTTGTGTTATTCTTCTTCACATGATTAAAATGATTCTATTTTAATGTGCAGGGCTTGAAGAGTACATATTGGTTTATCAAGTTGGTGAGGGGATCGATCGAGCTGATCGATGTTGTTGTTGTATTTTTTATTTTATTTTTACTTAGCAACTACTTTTAACGTGTTGTTTAGTAGAAATTAATAATGCTACCACGGATTTTGAACTCCTTCTGAGATGGGGTTTATGGCATTAAGGATTCTTCTCTCTCTCTCTATATATATATATTGGTAGGGTTGTTGATGTATATATATAATCTTAGAAACTATTATGAGAGTGCATTTAAAAAAAACTACTTTCAAAAACTTAACAAATGTGTATTTCAAGAAATGTTAAGTGTTTTCCTGATGTTTCTGTGTCCTCTTGATCTTATATGAAATTATTTTATACAAAAAAAAAAAAAAAATTGCTTTTATTTTTCTCACTTAGTTTTTATAAAATAATTTTCACCTAGAAAAGACGGAGGACACACTTTCTAAAAGCACGCTACTTTTCTCTATTAAAAACAAAAAAAGCTATTTTAAAAGATAAATTAACAGATGACAACTATTTATGTGTTTTCAATCAATTGTTAATGCATGTCTTTGACTTGAAAAAAAATATATATATAAACAAAGTCATTAACTAATAAACATGACAAAAAATGGTAGAATATTATAACTAATTTATCATCTAATATTAATACTATGCGAAGTAGACGGGTCGAAAAATTATAGAATAATAATTTTGATCCAAATATCATTCAATTTTCCAAGGATTAATTAATTCATTTTGACCCCTTCTAGTTCTAGCTGCAGAAATTGAATTAATTCAAACACTGGATACTTAATTGAATTTTGTACTCTCTGGGGTCAACAGAACAATCAACATCGATCGATGTGGTCATCATATTGAATTTAGATTGGTAATTTCTTCTCAACGACTTTCCAAAATCCACAAAGTCAGTGGTCAACTAGCTACCTCTGTCAATGGACTTCCTTTAAAATAAAGAATATTTGTCTCTTAGTGAAGATTTATTTATTTATTTATTCAGTTATTTTATGGTTTAAATTTTATTATTGTTGTATTTAATTGAAAATTTTAAATGACGCCTCATCATATGATCAATGCTACCAACCCAATAGTATAGGCAACTTAGGCCCCTAAAAAATTATTTAAAAAAAAATTAAAGAGAATGTAAATTAAGTGGCTTAAAAAGAAAAGAAAAAAAAAAAGAGGTGACAACTGACAAGGGATATTTAAAACCTTTAAAAGACTTCAAACAAAACCACATGTACCTCTTTCTTTTTTCACTTTTTTTTCTTTACCATCCCTAATCAAATCTTAAATACAAAATTTGATTAGTAATTTTTCATCTCAAGAAATATTGTTTATAAATATTTTATATTTAATATAAAATTTCATTATATTATTATAAAAAAAAAAAACCTCATTTTTTGAACATTTTGCCTTAAGCCTCGATTTATATTGAGCCGCCTTGCTTGTAGCGTCATGCAATATTTAGTTTATTTATTTATTTATATTTTTATGTAAAATGACTAAATAAAATCCACTTTACCTAATTTAACTAATGAATATATATTGTTGACAAGGTGTTTTGAAGGAGAGAGTAATATAGGCTTTGGAGAGAGGACTACCCTTTGTGTGTCCAAAATGTTGTGATTGCTGATGCAAATTCTGATTAATGATATGATACTTGATATCCTTTCAACAAAAAAAAAAAAAAAATGTAAGGTATATAGTTTTAGTATAAATATAAGCAACCCAATTCATCAGAGATATGAAAAATGACTCTGAGTGTTTTAGTTGCTTTCATATGGAGAGTGGGTTTCTCGAGCAATCCGTTTATCGACACAATTTATATATTCATTTCATCATCATCTTTCCATTATAATCCCATATCTTTCATATTCCATATACAATATTCATACATCTTATAGATTACGGATTAAAGAACAGAAAAACCCATTACAATATATGACATTAGATTTCACTAATCCATATACAACTTCAATTATTAAACATCTCTGCTTCACACAAACTAAATCTCCAACATGAGTAGTCCAAATCTAATATATTTTGATTTAAGTTATTTTTGTGCACATAGCCAAAACAAGCCCCAAAACATATCAGACACGCAAAATTAATTAAAACAACAACTAACCTAGGGGTCTCCATTGTTCCTCCAAAAATCAACCCCAATTCACCGAAAATCATTTAAACAAAATACCCATTCATCTTTATAGGAAATTAAGCCCAAATCAACAAAAGACCCATTTATCTCAGCCACACCTTCGTCACTACAGTGGTGGGCTGTGCTCGAACTGTGAACACAAAGAGGAGAGAAAATGGGTCACGCCTTGTCGTCGATTACTTTGTTGACACTACCAAAAACATATGAATTTTTTACGGACCTTTTTTGGCATGGCCTTTTTAATGTGTTTCGAATGTTGAAAACCAGGTATAGAAAAAGTCAATATTTTGACTTGACAATTACCAAAACGTCAAAATAGTCACAACCATAGTCCAAAAAGGCGAGAAGGTAAAGAGAGAGACGGGGGAGAGAGAGAGAGAGTGAGATAAAAGAAAAGAATAAACAATTGCTTATAGTGTGAACATAGTCAAATAGTCAAATTTGGCCATTATGATGAATTTAACTACTATTTTGGAGATATTCTTGGCTAATTTGTTGAAAATGCTAGTAAATTGGGCAATGGCCAATCGATTCGGAATTTGTTAGTTTAATGGCCGATATAGGTTTTTTTTTAAAGGGAAATTGTAAATTTCATTAATGAAATATTCAGATTTTTTTTTTTTAATTTTTAATGTTGTAGTTGTAGTTTTTTTTTTTTTTTAAATAATCACATATATAAGAGAAAAGTTTGGCCAAAGTTATGTTTTTATCATTTTTCTTTCAATCCATTCCAAACATGTTTGCATTTACACAACATTTCTTTATTGGTCACTCTATACGTTTAAGGTCCATTTGAAATTGTGATTTCAACTGAGCCATATGGTGGTGGAAGCCACCCCTAGGGGCCGATTGGGGGTGGCCGAAGCCACCCTTTGGGCCAACCCCTGTGGCCAAAACCTAAAAACTAATTTTTGGGTTTTGGCCCTAGGGGGTGGCCGATCCACCCCTATGGCCATGGGGTGGTCAAAGGGGCCTGTTGGGGGTGACATAAGCCACCCTTGTGGCCTCCCCTGACTGCCACCCCCCAAATGACTCAATTGGGGTGACCGGCCACCCAGTTTTTTAATTTTAATATTTTAATAGTTTCTTTCTAAAAAATAAATAATATTTTATTATTTATCTTTAGTGGGACACATGGTGGATTGGTAGCTATTGGATGCATTGGATGGCCAAGATTTGAGAAAAAAATTGATGGGCAATTTTGGCAGTGTTGCCGGGGATCCCAATCCTTCTATCTCCCTCTCAATTTAACAAATCTTCTTCACATCCTGTCGAAATTTGTCCCGCTTTCAAACCCACTTGAGATTAGATGTATGAGTATGAACTTGAAAAAGAAAGGGTTTCCTTCACTGGAAATTTTTGAACTTTTACCGATTTTGAAATACTCTCATAAACTTTAAAAATTCTCAATTTAGTCCTCTGAACTTTCAATTGCTCTTTAATTTAAATTTCTCGGTCACATTTTAAACATTACATGACGTTTATACTCTTGATTTTTATATAAAATTTTAACTTTCAAAACGTTTTTTTTTATAGTTTTTTTAAAAATGAAAACCAAAGATATTTTGGTTTTTTGTTTTTTGTTTTTTTTTTTAATATTTTTAACGGCTAAAATTGATAGAGGGGTTTAAATTGAGAATAATTGAAAGTTCAAGGGATTAACTTGATAATTTTTAAAGTTTATGGAGTATTTTAAAATGAGTGAAAGTTCGAAGGTCTTCAGAGAAATTTCTCCAAAAGAAAATAAATAAAATTCAAACCCAGATTTTTACTAGTTTTTTTGAACCCTAGCGTATCCATTATTTAATTTGAGATTTTTTTTTTTTTGAGAAAATAAAAATTTCTCTTAAACTAATCGTATACTTTTTGGTTCAAATAACAATAATAATTGTGAAGACAAGCATGTTGGATTAAAGAAACATTTGAAGAAAAAATGTTAATTAAAAAAGAGGCCTTTTATTAAAGAGACACTAATTATATCTAATATGGTACAAATTATTTTAGACTAAGAATTTGTTTTGAATTGTGTTTTAGGTGTTTAAAAGTGTGTTTAATAATAAAAAAATACTCGCTTGATAAAAAAAATTAAAAACACTTTTAAATGCCTAAAAAATTTTCGTTTGAAAACCAAAAACATAGTCTTATAAGTCCATCAAACGGTTTGTAAATGTAACTGGCCCTTGTCCCTGGCCGCCCCTGCTACTAGAAGATGAGATAGGGAAAATGACAAAAGTAACGGTCAAACAAGCTCACTTAGCTTCTAGATTGCTATTTGCATTTCATTTCATTTATAAATTATAATGCGAGATGGGGAAAATGACAAAAGTAACGGTCAAACAAATTCACTTAGTTTCTAGATTGCTATTTGCATTTCATTTCATTTATAAATTATAATGCGTGCGTGCGTGCGTGCGTGTGCTGTTTATATTATTATAATATATATATTGCTTGCATGGCCTTCCATTACCGAAAAAGTTCTTCCACCCATTACCAAAAAAGTAAATTAATTAATTAGGGTTAAATACTTTTTTTTTTTAAAATTAAAAAAAAAAATCCACTTAGGTTCACCGTTTACCCCTCACAGATCATACGCACCAAATTTCGTTATATATAGTCCACATACATTTTATTAAGCCGATTAGGCAATTACCAATTACCCCCTAAAGAGGAATTAGTCGATAAGAAAAAGTAGAGTCAACAAGAAATAGTTTAATCGGCTAAGATAATACTTAATAAAACAAAAATTATTATTAGTTCACATTTGTTTCCCTTTTTAAAAGCATGTGAGAAGTACATACTTTATTATTAATGATATCAAAAAAATATGCGAAAAACACATGTTAAAAAAAAAAAAAAAAACCTTCTTACACCCTAAAAGACACTTGGTAATTTATTAATCAGGTTTATAGAAATTAGGGAAAACTTCACTTAACTCCTCTTGAACTTTCACTCGTTTTGAAATTATCCATCTAATTGAACTTTTAATTTTTTGCAATGTCCTCATCCATTACAATTTTTGGTTATGCCATGTCTTATAAAATAAAAAATTAGGAATATTCAAGCATTAG
Source organism: Carpinus viminea (assembly GCA_013348765.1). Classification (NCBI taxonomy): domain Eukaryota; kingdom Viridiplantae; phylum Streptophyta; class Magnoliopsida; order Fagales; family Betulaceae; genus Carpinus; species Carpinus viminea. Next base: position 12,376,043 of record CP054670.1, on the reverse strand, counting down.
TTATAATTTAACAGAATTTGCAAAAATATCTATGCCTGAATATTTGTAATTTTTATATAAAAAATGGGTATTTTTGAAATTTTGACAAGAGTTAACACAAAAATTTTAATGGGCAAAAGACATTCCAAAAAATTGAAAATTTCATACCTTAAATTGATGGTTCTTAAATTTTAGAATAATAATTTCAAAACATTTGAAATTTCAAGTAGGTTTTGTGAAATTCTTCTGCTACTTGTCTTGTCTGAGTTTTTCTTCATCTGACAATATCTGTATCGGTCTTAGACTCTCTGTCTTATCGGGTAGCCATGGAAAGAGCTCCAGAACAAAATTATGGTCTCTCTCTCTCTCTCTCTCTCTCTCTCTGTGTGATTATATTCTTTTAGAGATATGCTTACATATTTCAATAAAAAAAAGTAAGAGCATATTCTGATCATGATACTTTGATTTTGCAGGCATTTCTAAAGGATCTATTAACCCAGATCAGCTCTTCCATAAATATTTTCTCTTTATACCGCTCCTGGTACTGGTGAACCTTGTTGCCCTTTCCAATGCAGATATAGGCATCGCAGCTCACTACGAAGCTCCATTCTCACGTACGTGATTGGAAACAAAAAGAAGGGTCTTTTTCTTTTTCTTTTTCTTCTTATAATATCTTCTTCTTTGACAAAATTCCTTATTTTACAGCAACTGCCTGTCACGGAAGCGATGAGGCGCAGTTCCCGTCGAGCGAACTGTTCGGGTCGGCCGGTGAGGAGATATGGGACAACGGCGAAGCCTGCGGGAGGCTATATTCGGTGCAGTGCATAAGCGCTACTGATCCCACAACTTGCTTTCCAGACCGGATAATTCATGTAAAGATTGTCGATCGTGCGCTTACTTCCGCCTCTAGGCCTTCCAGGGAAGATGCTACCGTCGTTCTTTCCACCGGTGCGTTTGGGATGATCGCCGACGCTTCTGCGACATTTATCAACATACAATTCATCCCGTGAGTCTCTTTCATTTCTCTCTCCCTCTCAATTTAACAAATCTTCTTCAAATCCTGCTTCCTCGATCGGTCAAAATCTCTCCCTCTTTCAAACCCATTGAGATTAGATGCATGAGCATGAACCGAAAAAAGAAAGAAAATAAATGTCAAAGTCAAACCTTCCAGATTTTTAGTAATTAATTAATTTGTGTGGACTTCAATCATTGCTCACAAATTATTTTACTCTTTTAGACTAAACGGTGTGACACGTACGAGGAATGTTCCAAAACGACAAATTAAATTAAATACGAGACATGTCAGTAGGTCGGTAAGAGTAATACTATAAGCTTATCTTGTGTTCATCTTAAGTCTATATATAAGTGATGTGATTATTAAAATTACCATTTAACTTATAATTGATCATTATTAAATTTTGACTAAATGATAATTTTAATAGACACATTATTTTTAGATGGACTAAAAATAAACATAAGATGGATTTATAAAATTACTCAGATCGGTCATGCGGAGATTGAAAGTTGTCAGATATTTTTGGCAAAGTCTAGTTTTATACTGTTCATCGATTTTTTCAGCCTAAAAACATTTTAACTTACTTAACTTTTTATTAATATTTTCATAAAAAATTCATTACAAAACAATTTTTTTTTTACCTTTTTATACTAAACATTCTTCTTATTTTTTTTACCTCATCAACTAAGGATCTGGCTTCAGTGCTGTTATTGAAATAACAACATGTATGCTGTTATAATTTCAATGGTCAAGATTTATCATAATAAATGATAGAAGTAATTAAATGGTTTACATTTATCATAATAAATATCAATAAATAAATGAAGTAATGGATGAGAGAGAAATTGATATTTATTATGATAAATCTAAACTCTTTAATTACTTTTATCATTTATTATGATAAATCTTGACCATTGAAATTATAATAAGATACACGTTATTTCAACAACACCACTGAAGCCAAATCCATCAACTAAAGTGTCTAAGAAAAATGTTTTATCAAACAAAGCCTTTAAAGACTCAAAATCCCCAAAAAAAAATCACAGACTATCCATCTCAAAATTAATTCCAACTCTTTTACTTTTTATATTACATCAATTATTTTTTTATTACTATTCAAATAAAAAATAACTACAAAACATTTTTTTTCACTTTTTCATACAAAATATTTTTTTTTCCACTTTTAGTTTATCTTAATATTTTTGTTTTTAGATTTTTTTTCTTAAAGTAAAAAGAGAAAAGAAAAAAAAAATCAATATTAGTGCACGTGTAAACATAGAATAGCAAAAAGTGAACAAAAAGTATTTTGGATAGTCTTCCTAAAGGAGAGAAATTGCTCATATTTACTAAATATAACAAATATAAACCATTTGACTATCATTATTATATTTTTCAAAAAAAAAGAAAGAAAGAAAGAAAGAAGTGAAACCCATAGTTTAGTAATTAATTAATTTAGGAAAAATTACAATTTACCCCCAAAGTTGACTGTGTTTTTCAATTTAAACACTAAAATTTCAATTTTTGCAATCCATCCCTACAAAGCTTCAATATATATATATTTTAATTTGATCAATATTATTCCAACATTCTCATATTGTCTTTAATTTTTATTTTTTTATATAAAAAATAAATTTAGGAGTGTAAAAATGGCCAAATGGCCAAAGGGGAAGCTACAGTCACCACGATTTTTTTTTTTTTTATAGAAAATAAAAAATTATGGGCAATATAAGAAGTTTTGGATATAATCGGTCAAATTGTAAAAATGTGAAACTTCATGAGGTAAATTGTAAAAATTAAAACTTTAGTGATCGAATTGAAAAATACTGTCAACTAATTTTTCCATTAATTTATGTAATTTCTTTTTTTTATATATATATATAGAATTTATGTAATTTTCAAAACCAAATAATAGTACTAAGTCTAAAGCTTGAGTCAAGATATGACATCAACGTACGTAAGAGAGAGAAAATTTTCCATTAATTTATGTAATTTTTCCATCAACGTACGTAAGAGAGAGAGAAAGCCGAAGATATCGCGTTACTCTATCGCCACGTGCATAAACCTAGTCATCTTTAATGGGTGAGAGAGAGAAATGAACCAATTAATTATTTTGTGTCATTCTTATTCACATAATTAAAATGGATTAAAATTCTCAAAAATTTTTAAAATTGTTAACTAGTTTTTTTGAAAATTTTAGCCATTAAAATAATCTAATGGCTCAAAATTAAACACTCATTTAATATAGGAGAGATAAACTTAAAATTTTGAATTTTAAAATTCAACATCGAAATATTTGCTATCCACTAAAAAAAAAAAGGTGTTTTATTTTGAGCCATTAGATTACTTTAATGGTTGAGATTTTTAAACAAACTAGATAACAATTTTGAAAAAATTGCTGGAGATCTTGATCTATTTACCTGATTCTATTTAATGAAAGTCGGAGATACACTTCAAAAAAAAAAAAAAAAAAATTAAAATGATTCTATTTTATTAATGTGCAGGGCTCGAAGACTACATATTGGTTTATCCGGTGGGGGAGGGGATCGAGGCATCGAGCTGATGTTGTTGTTGTATTTTATTTTATTTTATTTATCAAGTACTTTTAACGTTGTTTAGTAGAAATTAATAATGCTACTTATGAGATGTGGTTTATGGCATTAAGGATTTTTATTATATATACACATTAACAACCCTACCAAAAAAAAATCATTATACAAGAATATATATATATATATATATATATATAATCTTAGAAAGTATTTTGAGAGTGCATTTTAAAAAAATTACTTTTGAAAACTTAACAAATGTGTATTTCGGGAAATGCTAAGTGCTTTTTTGATTTTTTTTTTTCTCATGTTCTCCTAATCGTATGTGAAAATTATTTTATAAAATAGAAAAAAGAAAGTTGCTCTTATTTCTCTCACTTAACTTTTATAAAATAATTTTCACTTAAAGAGAACGAGGACACACTTTCTAAAACCACACTATTTTTCTCTAAAAAAAAAGAAAAGAAAATAAGCTATTTTGAAAGATAAATTAACCCAAATAGATGAAAACTATTTTTGTGTTTTCAATCAATTGTTAATGTATTTGACTTGAATATATATATATAACAAAGTCATTCATTAATAAACATGACAAAATATGGAAGAATATCATAACAAATTTATCATCTAATATTAATACTATGAAAAGTAGAAAGGTCAAAAAATTCTAGAATAATCATTCTGATCCAAATATCACTCAATTTTCCAAGGATTATTAATTTCATTTTGACCAACCTGGCCGTCTAGTTCTAGATGTTCTAGTTGCCAGCCGCTAATTAATTAATTGTATTTGCTTAAACCTCTTTCATTTTTTTCTCCATGCCCCCCCACAACTTTTGAAACCCCATTTTCACATACACGGATAAATTAAAGTATTTTATTAAAAATACAATAGATTTGCAACGTACCAAAACCAATAATTACATGCCAGCTGGCGGTTACCGTTAGGATAACAACATAGTCTGATCACAAGCCTAATTAACCCATTTCAAGAGTTTGAATATATATAACAATTTTTCAATTATTATGAATCCTCTAACTTCCCTTACGGGGTATGTTTGGTCGCCAAGAAAAATGAGGAAAATAAAAGGGAAAATAGATTTCAAGCAGTTCTATGCATGCAACAATTATCTTCCACCACCACTACATATCTTTTTAAAGTTTGAACTTCTCTTTTTTGTACATACTCTAAGGCCTGCTCGCAAACGCACACCAATGCACTACGCTCCCCAAAGCCATCTTTGCAGTTATCAGTCCAGGAGACTTGAAAGCCATGTTTGAATAAGGCTTTTATCATATTTCGATATTACCCTTACTTTTTGGTTTCTTTTCCCATCCGCTACCCACACAATTAAATCCGTTTCATTCGAAAGAACACCCACATTGGACCTCCTGTTTACGCGAGCAGGACAAACCAACCACCCCTCTTCCTCAAGCGACAAGCTCCTCTCCCCAACTGCATTTTCCCCAATCTCACACTACTCGGGCCCTGTTCACATTTCCGCCATTCTTGGTCTCTTTCCTCATTCTTTTTTGTTTGGCGTGTCGGGTAGTCAACAGGAAAGGGAATACGAGACCTTCATCGGCTTGGTGACTAGGTTGTCTTTTGAACTGTGCTTCCAGTGAGTGTGTTAACCCTTCTTGTGTATTTTCAAATTCTACTTCATTGTACTCTCCGGGCTGAAAATACCCACTGCCATATATCTTTGTAATATGCATCAGGACAGTGGGAGACAAGCACGGACACATCCTCGCACCAGATCGACGACGAAGGTGAGTGTGTTAACCCTTCCTATATTTTTTCAAGCTTCCCGTGTTCGTATGGTTGTGCAATATGTTTGGATTTCTCACCAGATTCAAAATATTAGGTTGGGCTCCTTTATTATTATTATTATTTATTTTTTGTCCTCTGGTTTGGTTAAAATCATGCAATCTAATTTTTTAACTAGTTGATTAATTAAGAGATTAAATTTGTTTAAATTTTAAGGAATATAGATAGGAAACACAAACATTATTGTTTACTTGAGCTGCAAAAGTAGAGTTCTTTGCCATACAGATCAACACCTTTCACTTTCTCTCGGTAGAGCACGCATTTTACCCAAAATATTTGGTTTCCTCGATTTCAAATTGAATTCTTCTCCATTTTCAAGCATATTTCAATCTCATTTCACGTATGATTCCATGATTTAATCTTGTCTCATTACTTGTTAATTGTTATGCTTGATTCTGGTTGTGGTTGGGTTATACACATTGTTTGTGATGTATTTAGGTATGATTTTCCATTATCCATGATTGTTTTTCACATCACTAATTATTTGTGCACACCACATTTTTGACAAATGCCAAACTGACATTCTTGAGGCACTTACCTTGATTCATGGCTTGAATTGCTCTTGTTTATTGTCATTATGGTTTAAGCTTTGATTGTGAGGGATATAAGCATTTGTTTCCATTTTTGGCCTTGCTCAAACTTAACACGCATCACATGCTTGTAATGTCTCAATGATGTGTAGTTGGTCAAATTTCCCTTGTTTTTCTTGGAGTGATTATGGCTTGATATATATATTTCTAAAATATATATTACTTTTAGGCCAAAAGGTATAAATAATTTATTTGTTAATGTTCTTGTTTTGTAATTGGCATTTTAAGTAATACCTATATGATAAGGTGAACGGCGGATATTAGGTTCTCTCTTGATTGTAATGGCATTGTTATTACTTTAAATAAGGTATTCTAAATTACTAATACAGATATTGTTTATCTTTTAGTATGGTGGGTATAACCTACGACCACAATTGACACAACCACGACAAGTTACACGTCCACAGGTAGGCAATGAATTGAAACCATCATGTTACTTAGATTGCATATAAGATGTTTTTTCATATCAACACAAATACATGTAATGTATATTAGTGTCAACATTTATTGTCAAACATTATATATAAGTGTATTTGTAGATGTCCTATTCAATACACCACGCGGTCACCACGAAAGTTAGGTAAGGTGTCCCATCCCTTCACTGAACAATGAACCTCCCAACACTCACAAACATTGGGCACGAGCATGAGGAACTCAAGTTCTCATGATTCTCCAAGAAAAGGTGTTCGATCACCTTATGGGAAGGATGTGATACCTCATAAGCAAAAAATTCAACAAACGCCTGGTGGATGGTAGTAGCTATCTAGAATCCCAAGTATCTCGGAAGATTGGTCTTTTCAAGATTTGCACAAGGATTATTCTCAAGCGATAAACCAGCAACATAGTGCAGGTATGGATGGAATGATGATATGAAGATGGTTGTCTTGGTGAGGATCGGTGGGAGCATTTCAAAGCGGTATGTGTAACATTGACAAAATTTGTATTTTTATGCCAATTTACTTACTAGCACAATATATGATAGTAATTGTTAAATGTTTTATTTGTTATTTTTGACTCGGGTATGGGCAAGTACTATAAATTCGGATGGGCCACCTTCAAACTGGGAACAAGCGTGTCATCTTTGAGGGACAATACTCTCGGCAAGTTGCGGTATGCTAGCACACAATCCCTCCTCCTCTACATGTGTAGTAAGCACGTTGATCTCAATATCCCACTTGCTATTGTGGATTTGACGGAACCCCATCTATTTCCCCAACAAGTGTCACGAGATAAAGGGAAGGAAAGAGGCACGCATCTCCGGTTCATTCATTGCGGAGCGAAGCGTTAAATCAAGTATTCCGGAAGTTTTTCAAATAGTTACAGACAAGTTGACTTCATTGCAAAACAGCTATGAAAATAAATGTAATATCAACGAGTCTGGACATTCACGTCTGATTGCTCCCAAGAGGCCCCCTATCCAATCACATTGGAAATTGTAATGGATAGAATTAACAACCGTGTCGACCGAGATGGTATTGCCGTGGATTCGTATCTCGGCGTGTGAAATCAAAAAGAAAGATTGGGCAAGGATAGTGGCAAAAATGAATGACTATGCATTCCGCGGGTGGCTACTGAAATAGATTCAGCCCGGAGATACTTGAGCACTTCGATTGAAAAACTTTATTTATATTTTAGTTTATCGTCTCTCTATTTGAATATGTTGTTAACAACTCTGTTTTTAAAAGTATGTAGTTTTTGTTTGTAGTTTCATGACACTTTGGTTACTTAATGTAAAGGATACCTCTCAACCGAACTCTCATCCACAACATTTGAATTCAAAGTGACAATTAGATAGACTCATAGATGATCTAGATCACTCATACAAATCATTATGAGATTAGATAAGATTTCGTTTATATTTATTCAAATACATAATCTTCCAAGATAGATTGTAATGTTGTTAGATCTCTTCTATAAATACAATAAGCCTTAGCTTCATTAAGCAAAGCGATCTCATATTATAACCTTTTACATGGTATCGAGCTTTAACGTGACTAACGTCTCACTTATGGCTATCTCTTCCCTTGTTGCTTCTTCATCCACAACAATTTCCAGCACCACCACTACCCCATCCAACCTCCCTACCACCCTTCACAACCTTCAAAATTGCTTTCCCCACAAACTGAAGAATGACAACTATCGCATCTGACGAACTCAAGTGGTTCCTCAACTCAAGGGTGTCAATGTATTTGGCTACGTTGATGGTTCCACTCCAGCTCCATCAAAAACAATCTCTATGATTTCTGAAGATGGTACTCTTCATGATGCCTCAAATCCGGAATATCATCATTGGCATCTCCAAGATCAATTAATTCTTGGTGCTCTTATTTCTTCTCTCGAAGAATCTCTCATCACACACATGATGACATGCCTTACTTCTCGAGATGTCTGGGTTACACTCGAGCGTATGTTCCTCGCAAAATCTCAGGCTAGCTTTCTGCAAAAACATCTCCAACTAACAAATTTGAAGAAGGGAAATTCTTCAATCACTGAATATTTTCACAAGTTTCGGACTCGTGGACACACTTGCAGCTATTGATAAGCCCATCTCTGATGTTGAACTTACCTCCTTTCTATTAGGAGGTCTCGGCAGTGAGTTCGATCCCTTCGTCACATCCGTAACCACTCGGGTGGATCCTCTCAAGATTGAGGAAATCTATGGGCATCTCCTTGTGTATGAGCAACGTATGGAAATTAATCAACCTGATGTTGATATATCCATTGGTAGTGCAAATTTTGCTACCAAACGTGGGCCTTCCTGTGGAGGACGTGGAGGTCGTTCCCACTATTCCCACTCATCTGGAAGAGGTTATCCCACAAATACCTCTTATGGCAGAAATTTCAGGGGCAAGGGGCGTGGAAGAGGCCCCTCAAATTCATTCTACACCACCAAATCGATTTGCCAAATCTGTCGTAAGCCTGGCCATGAGGCCACTGACTGCTATCGTCGCTTTGACAACTCCTCTCCACATGATTCGACTGCCTTCATGCAGCCTCAAGCCCACTATGCTTCTCAGCATGCACCACCAGATTAGGCCTAGTATCCAGACTCAGGTGCTACTCACCATTTAACACCCGATCTCAACAACTTGACGTTGAATGCAGCAGACTACATTGGGTCAGATCAAATTCGCATGGGTAACGGTAATGGGTTGGCCATTGAGCACATTGGAGACACTCAACTCACCTCACCCACAACATCTTTTCTTCTACGAAATGTTTTACATGTTCCACTAATAACCAAAAATCTTCTCTTAGTTCACAAATTCACTCTTGAAACAAATACTTATATTGAATTTCATCCCTGGTTTTTTCTTGTCAAGGAGCAGGGTTCGGGGAAAATCCTTCTTCAAGGGCTAAATGACGGAGGCCTCTACAAGCTTCCCCTATCCATTTCGCCCAACTCCACTCCTTCCTGCTACAGTCCGTCGTCTTCTTCACATCCCAGTAGATATTTGCGTCGTCATCAACTCAATTCTTCCAGTGCATCCTCAGCTTTGGTTGGAGAACGCACGTCACTTGGCACTTGGCACTCCGCCTTGGCCACCCACTCTTTGTACTAGAGTCCTATCCATTTAAATTACAGATTCAAGAATAATGCTCCTATGATATGCCCCTTGTCATATTTCAAGAGCAAACAACTCTCTTTTCCTTTATCTCTTACACGTGTTAATCACCCATTAGAGTTGATATACGATGTTTGGGGCCCATCTCCTATTTGTTCATCTGAAACAAATATTATATTTCTTTTGGATGCTTCTGGTAGATATACTTGGTTATTTCCATGTCCAATAAAAGTGATGCATGCAATATCTTCATTCAATTTCAAAAAATGTGGAGCGGTCCTTTAATACCAAAATAAAATTCTCCAATCTGATTGGGAGGAGAATTTCGCTCTCTCTCCAAAATTCAAAAACAAATTGGCATCACACATCGTCTCTCATGTCCCCACACTCACCAACAAAATGGTGTGGTGGAACGAAAACATCGTCATATAGTTGAAACGGGTCTAGCTCTACTCTCCCATGCTCATGTTCCTCTCCATCATTGGGATGATGCTTTCCAAACGGCTTGTTACCTTATCAATCCTCCCTACTCCCTACTTTAAATAATTCATCTCCTTATGTTACTCTTTTCAATCATCCTCGGACCTTCTACGTGTTTTTGGGTGCGCATGTTGGCCCAATTTACGTCCGTACAACTTTCTCAAACTGCAACCCCGTTTCACTTAGTGTGTTTTTCTAGGTTACAGTCTTCATCACAAAGGATATAAATGTCTCAATATAAAATTTCGTCTATATATATATCTCATGATGTCGTTTTGAAGAATCAATTTTCCATTTCAATCTCACTCCAACTCTCCATCCAGCATATGCTCCACCAAACCTATCATCACTCAGCCCATTATATCCTTTCCAACTCTTTCTTTGGCCCAAACCCAATCTCATCCAACACCCAATGTCACCTCATCAAGTCCACAACCAATCAGCCACGTGAGCTCTTCTCCACCACAAACAGCATCACCTCTAGAAAATTCCTCTTCCCTTATTCCATCTTCATCTTCAGCTTCAACCAACACTTCGTCCTCTTCTCCTAACCTACCTCAAAATCATCACCCCATGATTACAAGAGCCAAGAACCACATCGCCAAACCAAAAATGTTTCACGATGGCACTACCCGACACCCCATTGCTCATGCTTTGATTGCTGCAGGTGATTTCTCAATCACAGAACCAACGTGCTTCTCACAGGCTGTAACAGATCCTAATTGGAGGAAGGCAATGAACTCAGAATTTGATGCCCTGCTCAAGAACAACACATGGCGCCTAGTTCCATCTTCACAAGCTCATAATTTGGTTGGTTGCAAATGGGTTTTCCGAATCAAGAGAAAGGCTGATGGATCAATTGATCGCTACAAAGCTCGATTGGTTGCGAAGGGATTTCATCAACAAGCTGGTGTTGATTACTCAGAGACCTATAGTCCAGTCATAAAACCCACTACGGTACGTCTGGTGCTCTCTCTTGCTCTCACTTCTGGCTGGTCTATTAGACAAATAGACATCCAAAATGCCTTTTTGCATGGGCTCTTAACAGAGGAAGTGTATATGTCCCAACCTCCGGGTTTTAATCACCCACAATTTCCAAATCACGTATGTCGCCTACAAAAGGCTCTTTACGGCTTGAAGCAAGCCCCACATGCTTGGTTCTCTAGATTAAGCTCCAAATTAGTTGAATTCGGTTTCAAGGCCTCTCAATCTGATTCATCCTTATTTGTGTATAATTCTGCTGAATTAATTATGTATGTCCTAATCTATGTTGATGATATAATCATCACAAGTTCAAAGCCAGAGGCAATTGATGGTTTGCTCAGCCATATGGATTCAGCCTTTGCAGTAAAGAATCTAGGTGATTTAAATTTTTTCTTGGGTATTGAGGTATCAACGAGTTCAACAGGAATTACACTATGTCAAAGGCAATATATTCTTGACATTCTCAAGCACACCAACATGATGATGGTAAGCCAATCAGCTCCCCCATGGCAACCACTACTCACTTATCCACATTTGATGGTGAGGTATTTGATGATCCATCTCTTTATCGAAGTATGATTGAGGCTTTCCACTATCTATCCATTACAAGACCAGACATTGCATTCGTTGTTAATCGTCTTTCTCAATTTATGCACAAACCATTGGTACCACATTGGCAGGTTGCCAAACGTCTTCTGAGGTATCTCAAGCAGACTGTTAACTTTGGGTTACAAATTCAAAAATCCACCTCCAAGTTGCTGCAGGCATTTTCTGATGCGGATTAGGCTGGTTCTCGAGATAATCGTCGTTCTACAGGAGGTTATTGTATTTTCTTAGGAAAAAATCTCATATCTTGGAGTTGCAAAAAACAAGCCACAGTTGCAAGATCCAAGACTGAGGCCGAGTACAAAGCATTGGCAAATGCAGCTGCTGAATTAGCTTGGCTCCAGTCCTTATTAATTGAACTTGGAATCAAGGTTCCTATGCCTCATGTGTTATGGTGTGATAACATTGGTGCCACCTACCTTTCCTCTAATCCGGTCTTTCACTCTCGCACTAAACATGTGGCTATTGACTTTCATTTTGTTAGAGAGATGGTAGCTTCGAAGACTCTCAATATTCAGTTCATATCCAGCAAAGACCAAGTTGCAAACATCTTCACCAAGCCCCTATCTTCTCCACGTTTACTGTACTACGGGACAAGCTCAGAGTTGCTTCACCTCTGAGCTTGAGGGGGCGTGTAAAGGATACCTCTCAACCGAACTCTCATCCACAACATTTGAATTCAAAGTGACAATTAGATAGACTCATAGATGATCTAGATCACTCATACAGATCATTATGAGATTAGATAAGATTTCGTTTATATTTATTCAAATACATAATCTTCCAAGATAGATTGTAAAGTTTGAATTGTAAAGTTTGAATTGTAAAGTTGTTAGATCTCTTCTATAAATACAATAAGCCTTAGCTTCATTAAGCAAGCGATCTGACATATTATAACATTCACACTTAATGACTATGTGCATGTTAATGGTATTCGATTTAAATTAATGATGAATGGTTTTAATGACTATGTATGTTAATGATATTCGTATTTAAATTAATGATGAATGGTTGCTAATTCCTCTTTATTATGTTGGATGATAGGTTTAAGATATATCTACAAAGTGAATTTGTTGCATAAATTGTTTACTTTAATGTTGAATGTAAGGAACGTTGAACAATTAAATTTGACATTTTGAGCATTTGGTTTTAGGTTTATTATTGCTATGAATGATCTTGGAACATTGGTTGGGACGAGTTCACACAATTGGAGGATATTGTTGATCAATTTCCGATTAGGACTCAAGGGGCTCCAACTCTGGAGATGAAGATAGCGGGTTGCGGATCCACAACTTATGGAAGAGTTGGAGATCTGTTACTCGCATGTTAGAACTAGTTGAAGAATATTATAAACATTTAAGCGCACCCAGGTAGTGAGGGTAGCAAGACGACAACGATTCAAAGTTAATCGGCCTATGTGGGTCCATTGGTGCTTACATCGAGAACGAAACTACATGCTACGAGCGATTTGGATGTCGCCAAGGACATTCTTAAACTTGTGCAACACTTTGAAAATGAATGGTTTTCTACGAAGTAGTCGATACGTGAAGATAACTGAGCAAGTAGCTGCATTTTTACTAGTTATGGCACATTCCCACAAGCAAAGAGGCGTGGCGATAGGTTACAACGATCGTTGGACACAATAAGCAAGTATGTTAAAATAGTTCTTTGAGGCAATGTGCTACCTTGGGAAAACAATCATACAACCACTTGCAATGGAGGTGCCTCACCCATATATTAGGAACAACAGCTTCTACTACCCATGGTTTGCAATAAGTTTATTAACCTTAGTACTCAAATATTTTGTTCTTTAAACTATATAGGACAACAAAATTATAGTATTAATATTTTACCTTATATATATTTTAATGGTAGGTTTAACTATATATTCTATTATTGTTGATAATATAATATATTTGTTGTTTTAGGATTGTATTGAGCGATTGATGGCACTCATGTAAAAGCAAAAGTGCGAGATGACAATAGTGCCATATCGAGTAAAGTCGGTCATAACGAGAATGTAATGCGTGGTGGACTTGACCTATGCTTCACATATGTCTATGCCGGTTGGGAGGGTAGTGCACATGACTCTCGAGTTTTCATCGAGTGTATTAACGACCCCAATGTTCGCTTTCCCACCCCAGTCGGAGGTACGTCATTTTAATTGAGTGTATTAACGTTGCACCCTGTATGTCTTACGAAAGTGTATTTAGTTTTGTAGATTATCATTACTTAGTGGACTCTGGATATGGTTGCTTCAAGGGATTTCTACCCCCACACCGGAATCAACTATACCATCAAGAAGCCTTTCGTAAAGCGGGGGTCAAACCGAAGAATGCAATGGAGTTGTTTAACTATAGGCACTCTTCGCTTCGGTCAGTTGTTGAAAGAACGTTTGGTATATGGAAGGCTCGATTTAATATATTCAATGATATGCCACCGTATCCGATTGAGAATCAGCGACTATTCGTGGTAGCGTGTTACGTAGTTCACAACTTTATTCGGAAGAACAAATGTCAAACTGATCCATTATTTAAGGAAGCTCTACAACAGATGTACGGACAAAATTGGGTCGATGTGTCATTGCGTAACAATATGTCAATGGTCCGATACATAGAGCGAGACTACTGACGAGATCGATCAAAGGCAAGCAAGGAATACATGGTTACGTACCGGGCCGCGGTGGCGGAACACATGTGGAATACAGTCAATTCAGGATAGCAATGGAGATATTAGTGTGAAGTATAGTTCATTGTTGATGTGGTATAACGTTTGTTAGTTTTTTTTTAATATTATTTATATTTTGGACAAAATTGTATTTTGAATTATTTGTTATATCGTTTATCAGTTTGTTTTTTGAATATTATATATATTTTGTAAAATTTGTATTTTGATTAATTTCTTTCATGGTTATTAGTTTTGTATTTTTTAAGATCATTTTTGTTATATCGATTAATTTGTATTTCAAAGACTCACCCATTCCCCAAAGCACACATCCATCAATTTGTACGCAACAATGACGACTTTCCATAATAAATTGTGCAATATGTTGCATTATACGAACCAAAATAATATTAAAGTTTTACTTATTAATAGGAAAAGAATATAATAAACTATTACAAGAGAAAGCGTGGGTCAATAATTTTGGCCTTAACATAATTACCAACTTTACACAGCAAATTTGGCATATTCGTTAATGTTAAACATAATAAATAGAAATATTACAATTTCTCTGAATTAACAATGTAAATGTGAGCGATAAAGTGTACTAAACATATCAAGCGGTAGAATAACATATCTAAAAATGGCAACATCGTTTACAACTACAACCCGATAACCCACCGGGAAGTATGGTTGGGGCCAACAAAATTCCTAGGAGTAATGCACCTAAAGCAATAACACTAAACTGCAGCCACCTAATGGTTGCATTTTTGTTGTGAATTTTATGACATAACAATTCATTTGTGCAGCTAACAGTATCGATCACAATGACCTTCACGAATGGGGTGTCAACCCATTCAAAAATTTGCAATGCGGTTCACTGTGCCATATTTCGGACATCCAAGAAGCGTCTACACCGGATTTTTTTGGACCGTGAAGTTTGAATGCATGAGACCAAGCCGCATGAGTAATGTCGGTTTCTTTGAGATTGTATGTGGAAGCAGTAGATGAGGTTTCCGAAATCTACAATAGTCAATAATAAATTCCATCCAATTATTTTTAGACTTATTTTCCTTTTTTTTTTTTAAATTTAACAAGAATAACAGATAAGAGCATAACACCAAGAAAAAAAAATTGAAAATGATGGTTGACATTTAAAAAATTAAGCAAACCTTCATCTTCGAGATTGATCGAGGAGATGTCCGAAGTGAGTGTATGGAGCTCTCCATGATTATCGTATAGGTAATACTTAAAATACCTATTACAAAACAAGAACATTAACAAATAAATTATTTATACTTTTTAGCCCTAAAAGTAATATATATTTTAGAAATATATATATCAAGCCATAATCACTCCAAGAAAAACAAGGGAAATTTGACCAACTACACATCATTGAGACATTACAAGCATGTGATGCGTGTTAAGTTTGAGCAAGGCCAAAAATGGAAACAAATGCTTATATCCCTCACAATCAAAGCTTAAACCATAATGACAATAAACAAGAGCAATTCAAGCCATGAATCAAGGTAAGTGCCTCAAGAATGTCAGTTTGGCATTTGTCAAAAATGTGGTGTGCACAAATAATTAGTGATGTGAAAAACAATCACTTTCCAGTATATGGGTTCTTGGCAGGAAACATAAACTCCCTGAAACCACGATTCAATACTATGTTCATTGTACGGAACTAGAAGAAAAGCAGCAGCAGCAACAACAACAAAGACATGAACTCAAACTCATACTACACCACTATCTTTCACCCCTTCCTCCACACACACACACACACACGAAAAAAGAAGAAGGTGAAAACCAAATATGAAACAACAAAAGCAGAGACACTAGAAAATGAAGACAGCAACCAAAAATAGCAAAGAAAAAATAAAACACGAAGAAAGTTCAAGCAAGAGTTTAGTGGGTATACCAAGAAAGTTCTGGATCGTGGGTCGACCTAGTCACCAAGCCGATGAAGGTCTGCGTATTCCTTTCCCCTGCTGACTACCCGACACACTGAAACAAAAAAAGAATGAGGAAAGAGACCGAATGGCGGAAATGTGAACAGGGCCTGAGTAGTGTGAGATTGGGGAAAATGCAGGTTGGGGAGAGGAGCTTGTCGCTTGAGGAAGAGGGGCTGGGTTGGTTTGTCCCTGTTCGGCAGAAACAGGGGAGGTCCAATGTGGGTGTTCTTTCGGCAGAATGAAACGGATTTAATTGTTGCTGTGTGGGTAGCAGATGGGAAAAGAAACCAAAAAAGTAAGGGTAATATCGAAAATATGATAAAAGCCTTATTCAAACATGGCTTTCGCAAGTCTCCTGGACCTGACACTGCAGCATGGCTTTGGGGAGCGTAGTGCATTGGGGGGTGTAACGGCGTTTGCCGAACAGGGCCTCTATCTTGCAGTTCATTCTTCATTGTTCTTCCATTGGCCGCCTCAAAGTCTATTCGAATTTGTCAAAATCTGCTACCGGCCGCCAATCGTTTGTCATTAGAGGTTGCTGGAACCCATCACGATGTTTGCTGGTCATTTTTTGTCGTTGCTAGTTTTTCATACTAAACATTACGTGGAAACCCTAGTAAGGAATAAATTGGTAATCATGGAAACAAGAGTACTGACTGTGTTTGGTAAAGGAATGGGTGGATTGGACCCAAAAATTCAAAAAAATTCCTCTCAAAATCAATTTAAATATTTTTATTTTTTACATCACATCAATAATTTATTATTATTTAAATAAATTTAAAAAAAAACACAACAAAATATTTTTTTTTTCAATTTTTTATACAAATTTTTTTTTTTTTTTTTTTCATATCAATTAAATTAACTACAATTTTTGGTCATCTTCCTTTTTCAGCCCTGCCCCTTACCAAACACTTGTAAAAGGAATAAGAAAAATTCAAACACTGGATACTTGAATAGTTGAATTTGTACTCTCTGGTCAACAATCAACATCGATCGAGGTGTTCATCATGTTGAATTGAGATTGCTTTCTTCTCCGACTTTCCAAAATCCACAAAGTCAGGGGTCAACTAGCTACCTCTGTTAATGGCTCCGTTTGCCAATTATCTTGAACAGTAAAATGACTTTGAACAGTAAAATTTTTCTTAAAATCAATTCAAATATTTTTACTTTTTTGCATCAAATCAATCACTTTTTATCATTTTCAATTAAATAAATCACAACAAAACAAAAAATTTCACCTTTTTATACAAATATTCTTACTTTTTTTCCTTTATATCAATCAAATCAACTACTATTCACTAGGCAAGTTACTGTTCAAGGCAATTGGCAAACACAGCCAATGGTCTTCCTTAAAGTAAAAGAATATTTGTCTCTTAGTGAAAATTTAATTATTTTATGATTCAAATTTTATTTTTGTTGTATTTAATTTAAAATTTACTAAAAAAAAGCTTGAGTCCACTTATAAGAAAGAATATTATAATATTAATTAAATAATTAAAACTATTATTTCTTATCAAGTTAATTAAACTTTCGCAATAATTAATATCAACAATATTATTAGCAATAGCAAAAGATCCTCCCCCCCCCCCCCTTTTTTTTTGAAGTGTCTATTGGGTTTGTTTGACGGTCAAAACACGTACGTGCGCATGCAGCTTAGACTCATCCCATGCTTATTTATTTATTTATCATTCAATTAATCAGACCGTGTGTTACAAAAAAAAAATTAATCACACCGTGAAGCTTTAACTGGTCAGAAAGTTTACTAGGTCGGCGCCGAAATTATTTACCGATGTCCCATCCACAAATTGTTGTCTGCATATACCGATTAGGGGCTTGGCCTGCCTTATTGTTCATAAATAATAATAATAATTACTTTCTAAACTAACTTCCATCAATGATCTTGTCCATCAAGTAACTTTTTTTTTTTTTTTTTCTTTATTTATTTATTTATTTTTAATGAGGAGATGGTATATATCATGTAATTGCTTCGTTTTTTCAGTAATATTTTAATTATTAATTTTTTTTTTTTGCAAATTTAATAAATCTATTATTAAACTTGTAGACTAATGTGAATTCCATAGAAATTCAATAATAAATTACTGAATTAAAAAAAAAAGCATTTAATCTAAAATAGGAAAACAATCTGTGATTTCTATAAGCAGGTTATAAATTATGTTTATTTGAAAAAGTACGAATCAAAACCAAAATCATAATTTCGGATAACAAATATTTGATTAAAAAAAAAACTTTTTTAACATGTTTTATCAAATACCTTTACAATTTTAAAAAATAGCGATTTCAAAAACATAATTTTTAAAATCGCACTTATTGAAACCGCAATCTCAAATATGTCGTAGGTCAAATCATTTGGATGGTTAATGACCATGCCAGTTTTGTAAGATATTTATGGAATGTTTTGTGTGTTATATAAAATTACTCAAGCTTCAATGATGGTGGCTTACACCCGTTAATGATCTTTAAATTAACTGATTTTTTTTTTTTTTAAAAAAAAGGGGGGTAAAATGACACTTGTGATTATGTGAATGCATATTTAAGTTTTGTCTCGACAAAGATAATCCTCAAATTAGGCCGATCAAATTTCAGTGAAATTTGAACCACTTTTTTTTTTTTTTTAATTGTAAATTTGAACGATTTAAGAGAGACGATTGAAGGGTTTACAATCTACCTATCCCGGATAGTTTAGAATGAAGCCCACGCCACTTGCCCACCTCTCCCCCTCTTTAGGCTACGGCGGAATTTCATTAACATTTGGCATCCCAATCCATTCTGTTTACCAAATGTTAGAGAAAGAGATCACATCAACATAAGCATATATGTATTGGATGAGATAGTTGTTAGCGTTGTTGCCTTAAAACCCAATTTAGAACTTGAGATTATCTAAACTATATAATTTGATTTTAAAAAGTTATCATTTGTTATTTAGGCGTGCAGTTATAAGGAGTCATTTTTTAGTCAATAATTACCCAAATAAGTTTTTTTTTTTTTTTAATTTTAATTTTAATTTTTTGACATGTCTATGCAAGAAAATAGGAGATTCGAACTAGTAACCTCCGCTTCATGAAACATGATTCACAATCGATTGAGTTACCCTTAAAGACAAAATAAGGCTTTTTTTTGGGTTTCGTTTATAAGCAATTTTCTCCCATTATGTAAAAACAATTGGACAAAGTTTTCCTCCAAACTGGATTGGAGGAATTTCCTCAAACTAGCCTAGAAAAATGACATGTGTCTATTTTTTTAATAACATGTGAGATGCACATGTGTTTTAATAAATTTATTCAACTTTGTCCTATTATTAAAAAACATGTGCATCTCACATTTCAAGGGACACATGTCATTTTTCTAGGCTAGGTTGGAGAAATTCCTCCAACCAGTTTGAGAAAAAACTTTTCTCCTATTCCGCTTCGTGTTACGAATGAATTTATAAATATCATGGGTATGTTAACAGACATGCATGGGACTCTGAAAAGAAGTTGCACCGTGCACTAGCGGAGTTTACCTTTAAATGCCGTGAGATTTAATTTTTTTTCCCCTACCCCACTACACCCCAACGTAATAATAATAATAATAATAATAATAATAATAATAATAATAATAATAATAATAAAAAAAAAAAAAAATTCTTTTCTATTATGGATTTGATTACTGTTTTTTTGTCAAAACGATAAGGAAATTAACTTTTTTCTTTTATTTTTTGTTTTGGTTTCTCTCTAGTGTTCTAGTTATGGTGATTAAATATGATTATGCTTTAAAACTGTCAACAAGTAAATAAGAAGGAAAAAAATTGTTTACACGCTTTGTTTGTAGAGTATGGTGATTTTTTTTTTTTTTATAAAGCCTTAAAATGAAGAGAAATTCAAGTTTTAAAGTTGAATATTTGGTCTGAGAATTCTGAAATTTCATATGATAGATTTTATGAGTGTAAGTTTATCAGGATTGTAAATTGTTTGGTTGGCATTTTTGGCACTAGGTTTTTTTTTTTTTTTTTGACATGTCCACGCAAGAGTAAGAGAAGGGAGATTCAAACTTGTGACTTCCGCTTTATAAGGCATGATTCACAGCCGATTGAGTTACCTCTTCTTGAGGACAGCACTAGGTGTGTTAACAGAATAGATTCTATGATATCCACGGTTGAAACAGATATTCAAAAGTGTCATACTATAGTTCAAACTCATAGAGATAAGGTTGTTACTAAAGATGATAGCAGTTAAAGATAGTGTTATATCAAATCTTATCAACACTTTTGAATTTGTAAATCTGTTATTATACTGCAATTGTAAATCTATATATACACATTGAATACAACATTACTGGTATCGATTGAACCAGTCTCATTTCATAATCTTATCTTGGTATCAGAGCCATATTGGCTAACCCCTTACTGTCGATCCTTCCTTTGTTTCTGTGAAACATTTTTCAATGGCTTCCGCAATCTCTATTGCTTTTGCTTTTTCCTTACCCAGCCTCAATTCTTCAGGACTTGTTAAACTCGATGGTCCTAACTACTTAAGTTGGTCCACACAGTTTCTTCCTGCACTACGTGCTCATGACCTTGTCAGCATCGTGGATGGCACAGAAGTTTGTCCCCTCAATATCTTGTTGATGCAGAGGGCAAACCAACATCTGACCGCAACCCAGAATTTATGGTGTGGCAGAAAAGGACCAGATTCATCGGCTCGGATCAATTCTACTCTCCGAGAGGATCCTATCTACTCGTATATGGCATGAATACTGCTAAACAAGTTGGTCTTATCTTTCTAAAGATTTGTTCCCGACTCACGAACCAGTATTTCTCGAAATGCGAACGTGAACTCCAATCACTCCATCAAGGTTCCCAAAGTTGTTCGGACTATCTTCTCAAGGCCAAGAGCTTGGCGGATCGACTTCTGCAATTGGCAAGGGTGTGATGAGGATCTGATTTCCTATGTGGTTGGAGGTCTTACCTCATCATACCATCCTTTCATCACAACTGAGCTTCATTACAAGGACCACACCTATTTCTTTTGATGACTTCCAAGAGCTGCTAAATTATGAGCAATTGCTTGGCGCTTCTCGAAGGCTATTCAACGGAAGGAGGTCAACTTGCCTTCTTTACACACAAGAACAAACCTCAATACCGAAGCAATATTCCAACAAGAAGTCAAAGTTTCAATCTTACCACAAGCAGCCAAATCGAGCATTTCAATCATCCCAACATCTGCAGCAATCCTCGGGTGCTCCCTGTGAAGACAATCTCAATCCACGACTCATCCATTTGTGCCTCCTAATAGAGTTCCGTGCAGATTTGTGGAAAGCCAAGCCATAATGCTCTAGATTGTTACCATAGGATGGATTACTCATATCGTCGTCATCCTCCTTCTCGGTTAAGCACACACTTGAACTCATGATGATGTTGATCTGAGCAACCATGGTATCTTGACAGTGGTGCTAATCACCACATAACTTCAAAGCTTGAGAACTTAAGCTGCAACAACCTTACAAAGGAGATGAGAACGTGACAATGGGGAATGGAGGAGGTGCAAATAGCAAACACGGTTCTTCTTTAGTCTCCACTTCCAAATCTAAATTTCGTTTACACAATATTCTCCATTGTCCACATGCCTCATCTAATTTCTGTCTATACAAAAATTTTGTCGAGACAACCATTGCTTCTTTATACTGCTACTTGTTTTGTCATTAAGGATATGCTCACCAAGGACATCCTCCCCAAGGGCCGAGTGAAGCAAGTCTCTATCCTATCTACTTGAAGCAGCTACAGTCCAATAAAGTCAAGTCCAAGGCTGCCTTCCTTTCATCAAATCAGTTTTTATCGCATTTTTTCTGCATTTCTAGAGTCACGCACCTCTTGATGTTTGGCACTCTAGACTTGGACACCCAAATGAATCTTGTTCATCAACTCTTTACAAATCTCTGTTACCTTATTCTGGTTCAGAAACTCAATAAGTTATGTGATTCATGTCAAGTGTCTAAAAGTAAAAATTGTCATTTCCTACTTCTACTGGATCTCCACACATCCACTTGAGTTAATTCATTCAATGTGTGGACATCTCCCATAGTATCAATTGGTGGCTGTAAAAATTATGTTGTTTTTATTGATGACTTTTCTCGCTTCTCGTGGTTGTTTCCTTTACATAAAAAATCTGAAGTCCTTTCATGTTTTATTAAATTTAAAAACTTAGTTGAGAACTTTTTCTCTCGCCGAATCAAACAACTCCAAACTGATAATGGTGGAGAATATGTCTCGACTATGTTTAAAAATTTTACAAACATGAATGGAATTTTACATAGGTTGACGTGTCCATACACATCTGAACAAAATGGAATCTCAGAAAGAAAACACCGCCACATCACTGAGACTGGTCTGTCCCTCTTAGCACAGTCCAATCTATCTTCTTCCCATTGGGTAGACGCCTTTTTAACGGCCACTTATTTGATCAATCGTATGCCCACGCCTGTTTTGGATAATGTTTCACCTTATTTCAAACTCTTCCAAAAACATCCTGACTACTCTGTATTGAAAAATTTTGGGTGTATTTGTTATCCCTTACTCCGGCCATACACATCCCATAAATTAGATTTTAGGAGTAAAAGGTGCATCTTTATTGGTTATAGTAGTAGTCAAAAAGGGTATAGGTGTCTTGATCCTAAAGATAATCGTGTCTACATTTCACGTCATGTTATTTTTGATGAATTCCAATTTCCAGCAAGAGACACACTTGCTTCACCCCAACTTGCAATGGAGACTCCTATTGGTATAGCAATTCCTCCTCCTCCAGGTATCTTATCTTCCTCTCATTTAAATACTACTTTATCTCCTACTCATACACATTCTGATTTTGTTGTTGTGGATAATATATCTTCTATTAATCCAACTTCCGAGTTTGTTACTGACAACCATTTGAATTCTCCCATATCTCCTGCTCATATCCATTCTGATTTGGTTGTTGAGAATAGTATATCTCCTGGTCATCCACCTTCTGAATTTGCCATTGACAGCAATTCAAATTCTCCCATATCTCCTCCTACCACATCCTCTACTTGTTATCCTCTAGCCCACCCTCTAGGATGGTTACTCGATCTCAAACAAACTCCTTAACCCCAAAAATTTAACCCAACTTTCAATTATACTCTTATACTAAATATCCTCTTCAAGCACTTACCTCTATCACTCTTCCACTTGAACCCAAAACCTATACACAGGCTGTGAAGAATCAATGTTGGCTTGATGCTATGCATGTTGAATATGATGCACTACTCTCCAATAAAACATGGACGTTATGTCCTAGGCCTTCTCATAAGAAAGTAGTTCAACAAATGGGTATTTAAACTCAAGCAAAAATCGATGGTAGCATTGATAGGTATAAAGCCAGACTTGTGGCTAAAGGCTTTGATCAAGAAGAGGTATGGACTTTAATGAAACATTCATCACTTATTAAACCAGCTACAATTAGGTTGGTTTTAGCATTGGCGTTCACTTTGGCTGGTTTATTCACCAATTAGACATTTCTAATGCCTTTTTGCATGGCTTTCTTGAGGAAGAGATATTTATGGAGCAACCCAAAGGATTTGAAGATGCTGTCTTTCCAGATCATGTGTGCCACCTTCATAAGTCACTTTATGGCTTGAAACAAGCTCCAAGAGCTTGGTTTATGTCTCTCTCAAGCTCTCTTGGATCTTGGTTTTTCCGCTCGAGTTGATACATCCCTATTTCATTATCATCACAAATCAGTTCGGTGTTTGTGCTCATTTATGTGGATGATATACTAGTCACAAGTAATTCCTCTTATACTATTGTGACTCTCATCTCTCAGTTGAAGTGTGAATTTGCTGTTAAGGACATGGGTCCTTTAACATACTTCCTTGGCATTCATGTTACAAGAGGTCAGCATGATTTGTTTTTATCTCAAACAAAGTATATTATTGATTTGTTACATAGGACCAAAATGGAGGGTGCCAAACCAGCTTCTACACCATGCACATCAGGAGGCAAACTCTCACGATTTGATGGTGACCCCTTGGCTGATCCTACTGATTATAGGCATATGGTTGGTGCTTTACAATATTGTACGCTTACAAGGCCTGACATTGCCTATAGTGTCAACCAATTATGTTAGTTTCTTCATGCACCAACTACACTTCATCTCACTGCCGCCAAGCATGTATTACGCTATCTCAAAGGTACAGCTACTTATGGATTGCATTATACAAAAGGTTCTTTGCAACTTAATGGATATTGTGACTCGGATTGGGCTGGAAGTCCCGATTATCGAAAATCTACTACGGGTTATGGAGTATATCTTGGTCCATGTCTTATTTCTTGGGCTACTAAGAAACAAGCTATGGTTGCAAAATCCAATACTGAAGTTGAGTATCGGTCTATGGCTCTTGTGGTTGCTGAAATGTATTGGCTTCGCATGTTATTTAAAGAGTTAACCATTCCACTTGTTAACCAACCATGCTTATGGGTTGATAATCTTGGAGCTCTCTCTCTATCCTCTAATCCAATGTTTCATGCCCATACGAAACACATTGAAGTAGACTATCACTTTATTAGAGAGAAGATTTTTAACAAAGATATCATTGCTCGACATATTTCGACTCATGATCAACCATCCGATATTTTCACCAAAGGCATGTCTAAAGATCGTTTTACCCTCTTACGTGACAAGTTGAAGGTCTTTTCTCTCCCTATCAACTTGAAGGGGGATGTTAACAAAATAGATTCTATGATATCCACGGTTGAAACAGATATTCAAAAGTATCATACTATAGTTCAAACTCATAGAGATAAGGTTGTTACTGAAGATGATAGCAGTTGAAGATAGTGTTATATCAAATCTTATCAACACTTTTGAATTTGTAAATCTGTTATTATACTGCAATTGTAAATCTATATATACACATTGAATACAACATTACTGGTATCGATTGAACCAGTCTCATTTCATAATCTTATCTGTTATAAAGTTATATGATCATCGAGTTCATATATAAGTTTTCTACTTTTTTTTTTTTGTTTAATTATTAAAAAGATTTATTATTTATGATTTTTTTATGCATATATTATATAAATTATCAAATTTTTGAGATGCCAAATTTTTTTGGACAGCACCCCTAGTGTTAATTCTCAAACTCCGCACTGGCACCGTAAGACTAACAGTAATAAAACAAAAAAATAAATTTTTTTAAAAAATTTAATGAGATATTATGCCACCGCCACATAATGTTTTATCGAGATATTATCTCGATTCTCGAGAACCCACATGCATTGTTGGTTGCTTTTGAGTCTTGACCGAGACCGTAGACCGTAGTGTAGAGAAGAAAACAAAGACAACAATCTAGTTGATATTAACCTTATCTGTCTTTTGGTCCATTCACATTAAACCTTATATCTTTTTTTTCTTTTTTTTTTTATATGTCCACACAAGAAAAGAGGGAGGGAGATTCGAACTTGTAACTTTTGTTTCATTAAGTGTGGTTCACAGTTGATTGAGCTACCAATTAAGGACATTAAACCTTATATCTAGGCAATCATAATGGTGTTTATATCTATATTATATATATTTTTAATGTAAATTAAAATGACTAAATAAAACTCACTTTATTTAATTTAATTAACGTATATATTCTAACATTAATTTCTAGATTTCCTAGGTTGATGTTAGGGTATGTATTATCAAGCACTAATTTCGACCAATTCAGTTTGCCAAATTTCACTAAATAAATTTAACTAATTCACTTTATCTAATTTAATTAATATTTTTAGTTTGCCAAATTTAATTAAATAAAAACAAACTAAATTGAAAACCTTAAAAAACAAGTTAAACAAAAACAGCTCCATTAATTTTTATTCACATGGCATGCATACTTTTATAAATTTGGCTGTGTTTGCCAAAGGATCGGGCTCAAAGACCCAAAAAATTAATTTTAAAATGAACTTGTATATTCTTAAGTTTTGATGGGCAAAATGGATTGAAAAGAGGACCCAAAATCCCAAAAATTTTCATTAAAATCAACTATAAAATTGTTATTTTTTATATCACATCAATAACTTTTTACTACTATTTAAATAAAAAAAATACTACAATATCTATATATATATATATATATATATATATAAAACATTCTTACATAGATCGATAATGGCAAAAAACAAAGATAGTACCTACATCTAAATTTTGTTCAAATTTTGATGAAAAGCCACGCTAACACTATTAAAAAGATTAACACGCATCCATATACTAATAAAAAATAAAGAATTTTAAAATTAAAATTATTAGAAAATACAAAAAAAAAGGAAAGACAACATGAGATGGATAGCCACTCCCATTTGGCCTGGGGTGATTTTGGCCACCCTTATTTTGAAAATGGGGCTAGTTCGGCCATCCTAAATTGGCATGGGTGGCTCTAACCATCCCCATGGGATGGCCGGCACCTTTTTTTAAAAAAAAAATAATTTTAATACCTCATTCCATCTATGAATTGTTAAAATTTACTAAATATATCTGTTTTACTCCATAGTATGTGAATAATAATAAACAGAATATAAACATCGTACCTTCCTTGTTTGAAGATGTGGCTGCCATCTTCTTCTTCTTTCTTTGTTGTGTTGTGTGTAGAGGGCACTAGTCTCTCAACCCTAATTGCTCTGATGACCTAATGAAGTATAATGGGCGAACTTCATTATATAGGTAGGGTGAGAGTACATGGCTTCCTTAAGTGCTTATAGAATTGGGCAAGCCCATTATGGACCCAAATAATTAAAATGACTATGCAGTCCACCAAAAGTAAATAAAATACAACAATCTCCCACTTGGACTGCATAAGTCTTTTAATTATCAAGTAAACACAAATAAGCATCCAAAAACACAATATGATCCGGATGTGTTTGCAACTACATGTTAAGAACATATCGATAGGATGTATAACATATAACAAGTATTTATAAGCATGTGATCTAGAAAATAGAATGCAAGTATTGCACACAAATAACACAAATAGCACAAATAGTGATCACTTCATATTTATTTGAAGCCCACCAATACTAACACACAATGTCTCGTATCATAACACAAATAACGCCAATGTCAATATCGCAAAATAGTACATGACAACACAAAAGATTTACGATACACATAAACATATAACTCCCACTAACTCAATAGAACAGAAGACTCCAACAACCCCATATGAGTTACATGCCCCTGAAACACTATAGGAGCCAACCCCTTTGTTAGTGGATCTGCTAACATATGTTCTGTGGGAATATGCATAACACAAATGTGAGACTCAACTACTTTCTCTCTAACAAACAAGTATTTTATATCAATATGCTTGGATCGCGAAGAGCTTCTAGTGTTCTGAGAGAAAGAAACTGCTGCAGAATTATCACAAAATATCTTCAGTGGCTTCTCAATAGTACCCACAACAACCAACCCTGAGATAAAATTTCGCAGCCATATAGCCTAACATGTAGCCTGGTAACAAGCTATGTATTCTGCCTCCATAGTTGAGGAAGCTGTAAGTGTCTGTTTGACACTTTTCCACGAAACAGCTCCATTTGCCATCATAAAAACATATCCAGAAGTGGATCTCCTATCATCTGAACAACCTGCAAAATCGGCATCTGAATAACCAACTACCTCAAGAATGTCGGATTGTCGATATGTCAGCATAAAATTTTTAGTGCCCTTTAAGTACCTTAGTACTTTATTTGCAGCTATCCAATGACTTAAACCTGGATCATTCAAGTATCTCCTAAACACACTAACAAATACATAAGCAATCTTGAGCATACATCGGACTACCCACAACTGATGCATATGGAATGGATTGCATCTGAGTTCTTTCATTATCATTCTGAGGACATTGACACTTAGAAAATGTATCACCCTTCACAATCGGTGTCTTTCCAGGAGAGCAAGACTGCATATGAAACCTATTTAACACTCGATCAATGTAGGTTTTTGTGACAATCCAAGAACACCTTTAGTTCTATCACGAAGAATTTGTATACCCAAAACATAAGAGGCCTCACCAAGGTCCTTCATATCAAAATGAGAGGACAACATACGCTTAGTTTCAAGCAAGAACCCATTGTCATTTGTTGCAAGCAATATATCATCCACATAAAGCACAAGAAAAATGTATTTGCTCCCATTGATCCTTAAATATATACATTGATCAACAACATTTTCCTTAAAACTACAAGAGGTGACAATTTCATCAAATTTCAAGTACCACTGCCTTGAAGCTTGTTTAAGCCCATAAATAGACCTTTTAAGCTTGCACACCATGTGCTCCTTTCCATTCACTTGAAAACCGTCTGGTTGCTCCATATACACATCTTCAGATAAATGGCCATTGAGAAAAGCTGTTTTAACATCCATTTGATGTAGCTCCAAGTCAAAATGAGCTACTAATGCCATTATTATCCGAAAAGAGTCCTTGGTGGAAACAGGTGAAAAAGTGTCTTTATAATCAATCCCCTCTCTTTGCTTAAAACCCTTTGCCACAAGTCTAGCCTTGTACCACTCTACTTGGCCTTTGGAATCATATTTGGTCTCCATTTGCAACCAATTGGTCTGCAACCACTTGGTAATTCAACCAAATCCCAAACATCATTTTGACGCATGGACTCCATCTCATCATGCATAGCCTCTATCCAATGTGAAGATTGTGGACCATCAGTGGCCTCTTGGAAAGTAGTTGGATCAATAGACAATCCAACACTGAACTCATGCTCTTGCAAATAAACTACATAATCATCAAAAACGGCAGCTTACGTGTCCTCTGGATCTCCTTAAATGAACATCATCACCCATCCCCTCATCAACATTTGGTTCAGTGTTAATAGCATTTTCTTGAACAATAACATGAGATTGCCCTATAGGTGGAGGCACATACACCGATGGTGAAATAAGATGCATTGGGACAACAATACGCTCCTCCCTAAATGAGATCTCACGGGGTATGGAAATCCCACTCTGAATATCATCCGCAAAATAAATGGCACGATCTGACTCAATGATTCTAGTCATATGAGAAGGGCAATAAAATCTAGAACCTCTTGAACCAACACAATAACCTACAAAATATCCGGAAATAGTCTTAGGATCAAGTTTCCTTAGATGTGGATTATAAAGTTTCACTTCTGCTTTACAACCCCAAACATGAAAATGACGTAAACTAGGCCTTTTCCCGACCACAACTCATAAGGAGTTTTAGGAACTAACTTGCTGGGTACTTGATTCAAAATGTACGTTGCAGTTTTTAAGGCCTCTCCCCATAAGAACTCTGGTAAGCATAAGTGACTAAGCATGCATCGCACCATGTCCATCAAAGTACGATTTCTCCTTTCTACAACCCCATTTTGCTGAGGAGTTCCAGGCATTGTATATTGCGCTTCAATCCCGCATGCTTCAAGAAACCTTGCAAAAGGCCCTGCATTTTGCCCGTTTCATCATATCTCTCATAATACTCACCACCTCTATCTGATCTTACAGCTTTAATCTTCTTGTTGCGCTGTAGTTCAACTATAGCCTTAAAATTTTTAAAGGCTTCTAAAGATTCCAACTTTTCACGAATGAGCTCAATGTAACCATAACGTGAATAATCATCAATAAAGGTTATGAAGTACTTGTAATTTCCCAAAGCAGTAGGAGTAATGGGACCACATATATCAGTGTGTATCAATTCTAAGACGTTTTCACTTCTCCCATCCTTTTGTCTTCTAGTTTTAGTAGTAAATTTCCCTTTAACACAAGTATCAAAATCAGAAAAATCTAGATTGGCAAGAATGCCATCTTTAATCAACCTTTCCATTTTTGGCCTAGAGATGTGACCCAATCTTTGTGCCATAACATGGAGGATATTTCACTAGCTCTACTACGCTTAGTACCAACTACAACACTCACAATAGGAGTATTAGAAGTAAGATAAGACAAAGAAGACATCAAGTCAATCCTGTATAAGCTATCACACAATATACCAGAACCAACCATAATAGAATCATAATAAATAGCAACCATTCCATTCCCAAATTCAAAAATGTATCCACATTTGTCCAAAAGAGAAATAGAGATAAGATTCCTCCTAATAGAAGGTACAAAAACAATTCCTTTTAAATCCAAAAAATGCCCAGAGGCTAAAGGAAGTTTTGCAGTGCCAATGTATTCAACTTTGACCTTCACACCATTTCCCATGTTCACCATCAACTCCCCCATCACTCGCCTTGGAGCTTTGTAATTCCTCAAGGAATTTGTAACATGAATATTTGCACTGATTCTAACCACCAAGTGTCGAGGGCACATCAACCATATTAGACTCAAAACACACTACGTAAAGGGTGTACCTTTCTTCTCTAACCAAGTCGTAAATTTATTGCAATTTGCCTTCTTGTGCCCAAATGCATGACAAAAGTTACACTTTCCTTTGAACCCTTCTATTTTAGGCTCTGAGAGGTGCACACCAGCTTGTGGAGAAAACTTCTTGAATTTCTTTACTCTATGGCTTTCCCCCATTGTTGTTGCCCTTATGAAAATTCTTCTTGAAGTTTCCATTGTTTTGTGTCATCATACAAACAGCAAGAGACTTACCCTTTTTATCACCTCTTCTTCTTAGTGACTATAGCAGTCATTTCACTCAAGCTCATTCATCTCTCTGAGCATTGTGGGGGTCTTAAGGGCATCAAATTGGGATGTAAGGACTCAAGCACTTGCCACACAAGAAAGCTATCTGCTAACTCAACTTTCATTTCCCTTAGCTTGTTAAAAAAATGGGTGAGCTTCATAATATGCTCACGGACTCCACTAACACCATCATAAGTTGTGGTAGTAAGCAACTTCATAAAAGTTCCCTTTTCTGCTTTGTCAAACTTAGTGAACTTCTTCCCCACCGCAACCAGAAAATCTTTGGCACTATCAGTATGAGCAATACTTTGCCTAATAGACTTGTCAATAGTATACTTCATGATCATAAGACAAGTCCGATTGGAATGCTCCCAACGTTCATAGTAGTTTTTTTCTTCAGCAGAACTTTTCTCAGTAAGTTTTGCAGGTGCCTCAACCCTCAAAGCCAAATCAAGATTCATGATTGCTAAATTGATAGTGAGAGACTCATTCTAATCTTCATAATTAGTCCCCGTCAATGTTTTGATGGCAGATAATTGGAGAGACAGACCAGAATTGCCCAAAACTGAGGACATCACAACAAGATTTATTATGCATGTGAAAGGAAAACAAAAAAAAACATGCACTCATAAGGTCATCACAAATTTTCCATGCTAGAGTCTTAATGCACAATAGACTCTTACACATATAGTTAATCTCAAATTTTATGCTAGAGTTTTCCATATACAATGGACTCATACGCATGATAAAGCAAATAATTAAATACAATGACTTAAAATGACTTGCTATCGAAAGGATAAGACTAAATCATCAAGTGCAAAGTATTTAACAATTTCTTCATCGTCCTAAGCATCCTACCAAAATCAATGATTTACCGATAGGGCAAATCAATTATCCGTATGGATCTTAGTAAGAAAATGATTTCAAATAATAATAATAATAACAAACTCAATTTCCTTTTTTTTTTAAAAAAATAATAATACCCCCAATAATTTATCATGATTAGTCTCACGATAGGTGAGTATATAATCAATCAAAATCACCCGTATTAATACACAACAACATTATCCAAATTGTACTGGAAGTTTAATAATGATAATAAAAACCTAATAATTTATCATAGTTGATCCCATGAGAGATGGATACACAACTAATCAAAATTATTGGTTTTGATTCACAGCAATATTATCCACATAGCACTTAAAATTAAACATAAAAAAAATTCAACTTCCAAAGAAAAAACCACAAACATTATAAATAACATATATAATTATGTCTTGGACTTTTTTGTGTGCAGTACCCGGATTCAATATATGTCTTGGACTTTTCAAGACATATATGATATATATATATTGTGCAGTACCGGGATTCAACATGGCTTATTCACCGAAGAAAGTAAACACAAAAAAAAACTTGTAGGAATGACCATAGATGCGATTCGACAAAAATCCACCCGAAAGAAAAGAAAAAACAGTTTTAATGGTTATACAAATAACTTCCAGAAGAAAAACAGCTTATACACAAGTCAAACATAAATCTCATTGTTTATATAAAAAAAATATTATTATTATTTAAAACAACAAGATTTATCACAGCCATAGAGAAAAAAACAGAAGGCTCTGATACCAATTGTTAAAATTTACTAAATATATCTGTTTTACTCCATAGCATGTGAATAATAATAAACAGAATATAAACATCGTACCTTCCTTGTTTGAAGATCGATGTGACTGCCATCTTCTTCTTCTTTCTTTGTTGTGTTGTGTGTGTAGAGGGCACTAGTCTCTCAATCCTAATTGCTCTGATGACCTAATGAAGTCTAATGAGCTAACTTCATTATATATGTAGGGTGAGAGTACATGGCTTCCTCAAGTGCTTATAAAATTGGGGCAGCCCATTAGGGACCCAAATAATTAAAATGACTATGTAGTCCACCAAAAGTAAAATAAAATACAACATGAATATCTAGTGAAGTGAATGCATTTATTTACAGGTTTTAGTAAGATAGGAACCTATTTTGCAATTACATAAATCTCGTGGTTTGAATAAGGGTTGTCCAGATTTTGGGTTGTGGATGTGATTTATTTTTTGGCTCTCAAGTTTAGGAGGATGAGTTTCGGTATGAATGTTTTGCTCCAAGGCCGAAAAAGATGAACTACCTACGCGTTGAATTGAATATGTTTAAAACAGTTTGATACTACAGTTGAAAATTAGTCATGACCTAACGGATATTGTTGTTATAAATAGGTTTTGAATTTTGAATTTTATTTAACTATCTATATATGACTTGTAATCTTGTAACTTCGTCTATGATTTTTTTAAAACTTTTTACTCATTGATGTAAGAACATTTACGTTCATAATCCTTGTTTAATGGGACTGTGAAATAATTTTTCCTTAAAAAAAAATTGTGAATGAGTTTATAAATATCAAGAGTCCTCCTTCATTAATCATAATGATCACAAGGCATGAGCACCTCTCCAAAAATTGTTGTAATCATCGCTCCAAACTCCTTCATTAATCATTAATTATTTTTTCTTAAAAAAATTGGTCTCAGATGCCAGCGTGTCCTCGATCTACGTACTGGGGACAAAAGTTGACGTTATCGTTTAGAATTGCGGCTGGCTTCATTGACTTTCACCACCGTCTGGAAGGGAACTGGTGGGAACGAAGGATGCACTTTCGAGAACCATTTGAGAGTAGCGAATTGAAACTGGTCAGAACTGATGGCTTTGCAAATGACCGTCTGGAAGGGAACTGGTGGGAACGAAGGATGCACTTTCGAGAACCATTTGAGAGTAGCGAATTGAAACTGGTCAGAACTGATGGCTTTGCAAATGACTGTTCTTTTCCACTCATCCATGAAATATCGCTGGCCTGTTGTGAAATTAAAAAATAAATAAATAAATAAAATAAAATAAAATAAAAAAATTCAAAAATCTCATTCCAAAGTTTTTCTGCGTGACCACGTTGAAGCATTGAATAGAAGAAGAAACAGATATCCTTTCTATATTCATAAAATCTCGTACTTCTCTCAATCCCTCTTCCTTTCTCCTCCATTCCAAAGTTTGCAACGGAGCTCAACAGCCATAACAGCAACCCACAGACTTGCAGGAAGATCGTAGAGAAGAACTAGATTGTAGAGAAGAATCTTGGGTTTTTTCGATCGTTCAGTATCAAGCCTTGGGTATTTCTCTCTCTCTCTCACTCACTCATTTTTTGTGCTCATTGCGCCTCAAGCACATATAGAGCCTCTATTTTGGGTATGTTTGTTTCTTGTTCAATCTCTTTTTTGCTATTTTTGTATCAATTTGGGTTGTATTTTTGGAGTTGAAATTTTGGGTACATTTGTTTTTATTGTAATTTTATATGTTTG
This sequence comes from Carpinus viminea, assembly GCA_013348765.1. Lineage (NCBI taxonomy): Eukaryota > Viridiplantae > Streptophyta > Magnoliopsida > Fagales > Betulaceae > Carpinus > Carpinus viminea. Next base: position 12,341,804 of record CP054670.1, on the reverse strand, counting down.
GGTATATATTTTTATCGCCAAAATTTTATTGAAATTCTGGGTATATGTTCTTGTCGCTAGAAGAATCTCCCATTTCTATCTTCTCTAGGCTATTTTTTATAACTTCTCTATAATTAATCTGGGTTGTGTTTATCAATTATTCCATCTGCGTTGTGTGTTTTTCAAACGGGTCTTAGTTTCGTGGGTATTTGGCTGGCATCTTTTCTATTGGCTGGGCAGATTGATGAACATGTAATATGTTTTCTTTGGAATTCCGTTGTTTGGTAGCTGAGAAAATCTAAGGAAAAAAGGATTTTTTTAGTTGAGTTTTTATTCTAAGGTATAGAGGAACTCAGCAACCAAGCTAAGTAGTTGCATTGCAGCCACCTGAGGATGATTTCGTTAAAGATTTGTTCGACTTTTTTTCTCATTGAAGTTTTCTCTACATTTTCTCAGGAACCAAACAGGCTAATAGCATGTATATTTGTGGTAAAATCTTGAGATCTTTTTTCTGAAATGCTTGATGAGCGCTTTGTAGTGGCTCCGATGTACAAGAAATGACTTTTATTCTCACTATTACTTGTTACTGCCGTTTCAGTGCTTTTTGCTATTGTAGGTGTTAATAAACTATTGCTTTCTGTTTTAGTTTATTGTCAGCTGAAGTTGATTTTGTTGTACTAGGTTCAAGTCGATTTTGTTGTACTTTCGAAAATAAGTTCCAACCTTGTTTGGTTCCTAAGAAAATGGAGGACAGAGGTACTGTGCGAATGTTTGTATGTATTATGGCAATATATATATAGTAAGAAGGGATAATAGTTGCTATACATTAAATATGTTTGGATGGGTGTGTATGTGTTTGTGGCATATAAAGAAAAAGAAAATCTGGTTTTTGTTGTGGTGTGTATTTCTTTAAGTAAGACAAGTAGGGTTCACTCCAACTATTTGGTCTTTATTAGAGATTAAGGGCGTGCCGGTTCATCGATCAATTTATCCTAATGAGTGATGCTATATACCATATAAGTATTCTCCTTCCATCATTCAAAGTTGATATAGCATAGTTATAAAACCCATTTCCATCCACCAAATGTTATAAAGGACCACACCACATCAGCTTTGAAGAAATGGAAGGAGAATACTTGTCCGCTATATTGCATTACTCTATCCTGTGTGGGGCAATCAAGATTTGTCCATTGTTGGTTTAATTTTAGTGATTGGGGGATTTGAAAGATTTGAAAGTTGAGAATAGAGACAGAATAACGAACCTAGCAATTGCTCACCTAAGTAACACATGCATATTCTGCTGTGAGCCATACCTGACTAAAATTACCATGATATTATTTGTTCATTTATGACTCTTGATCTTTAAATGAAATCCACCAAACCAATAAAGCAGAATATTTAAATGAAGTAGATAAATATTTAGAGAGTTTGATTTTGTGGTGCTTATGATGTAATTGATCACACAGTTAGACTCAACCAACCAACGTCTCCAAAAAAGTGTAGAAACTATCAGAGGCTTATCGGTATTGCTAGCGAAAAAAACTATGCTCAAGTTAGCAAAAGAAATGGTGTATTTCTCTAATGATCTGTTTCAAAAATGTTAAATATTTTTAGTTTGACCCCACAATAATTGTTTTCTAACTCCATCACTGGCAGTTCGCCATGGAAGGAGCTCAAAGCTGTGACAATGCTAATGGAAAGAGAGTGCCATGGTCTCCAGATGAAGATGCAACTCTCAAGAATTGTCACGAGACTTTTGGCACTGGTCGAAATGGGATGTTTTCACCTAGAAAAGCTGGTCTCTCTCTCTCTCTCTCATCTTATTATTTTTTTATTTTACTGATTTCAATAAAAATGTGAGACTATATTCCCAACATTCATGACAGCATAATTTGATTTTGCAGGAATTTCTAAAGGATCTAATCCTCGGCTCTTTTATCAATGCCTCATTCTACTGCTGGTCCTAGTGAACCTTGTTCCTCTTTCCAATGGAGATGTTGGCACAGCCGCCCAATACGAAGCTCCATTCTTACGTACGCGATTACACTAGAAGAACTTTGACTTCCAAAATAACTTCCACAAACTGACGTGCTCTCTCTCTCTCTCCTTTAAACAGCCACTGCATGTTATGGAACCAGTGAGGCGCAATTCATGTCGAGTGAAGAGTTTGGATCGGCTGGCGAGGCAATATGGGACAACGGTGAGGCCTGCGGGAGACTATATGAAGTGCAGTGCATATCCGGCCCTGATCCCACAACTTGCATTCCAGGCCAGATAGTTCGAGTAAGGATTGTCGATCATGCACTTACTTCGGTCTCAAGGCCTTCTTGGGATGATGCTACCATGGTTCTTTCTACAACTGCATTTGGGAAGATCTCCAACTCGTCTGCTACATTTGTTAACATACAATACATCCCGTGAGTCTCTTTCATTTCTCTCTCTCTCTCTCAATTTAACAAATCTTCTTCAAATCCTGCTTCCTCTGTCAAAATTTCTCGCTCTTTCAAATCCATTTGAGATCGATTCTCTTTTTTCTTTTCTCAAGACCTATTGCACCCATTGGATCTATGGGTATGAGTGATTTTTCTTTTCCCATGAAATTGAAGCAGAAACGCTGTTTCTCAAGAATTAACTATAATAAACAAACAAATGCTAAAAAGAGTTACATTTCCAAGTGTCACATTAATTATAAGTTTTTTACTAAATTTCTTATTTTGCATGATATGCCATGACCATAGAATAATCTCTATAAGATACTTGTAAGTTAACCTTTCTCTCCACTTTTTGCCCACAAAAAGAAACTCTGTGCTTGTGTCTGTGTGAAAGAGATCACATAAAGGTAGACACCTGTAATAGTTGGGAGTGATTGGTGGCAAACTTGTCCATGCTTGATTAAGTTTCATTTGGTTGTTCTTGACATAAAAAAATTCTCTTTTAATGTACAGGGCTTGAAGAGGACATACTATATTGATTTCTCAAGTGGGGGAGGGGACCTGACCTTCATTGTCATGCTTCTAGAGTTCCAGAGGGAAGTTCAAAATTGAAAGATATTTGGATCAGAATGATTAATATAGGATTTGGATCTAAATTGTTTTCTTTGCATATTAGCATATAAGACATTGATAATATTGGCCATTATTTCTGTTCTTAGACTATAGAAGAATCCTTAATGCCATAAATCCCAACTCACAAGGACTTTTACCTAAGACCTTGTCTCAAAAGGGGAGAGGTAAATCCCTAGGAGCATTATGTTTGTTGAACAATGTTAAGCAAGTTCAACCTTGAATTCTCAAGAAGGTTAAACAAAACTGAGTACAATACACACACACATATATATATATATATATATATAATTACTAACAGATCATAAAATTATAGGCTAATTAACTAAACAATCTCATTCATAGATATAGTGTGTTGAATAGAAAAATAAGTATTCCCTAAGAACAAGAACCGAGGAGACTTCTCACTAATGTTGAAGATAAAGCTCAAGGACAGCATAATTCGAATGTTTGTAATGTCTGTAAAGCATTTAACCTTATTTTAGCTTACTTTTGTAAAGTTTGTTCATGCTTTTATAGAAGTATATGACACCTGAAGATTAGTAAGGGAGGAAAACCAAAATCATAAAGTTTACATGGTACCACAAAACTAAAGACTTACCAACATGTAATTCTTTCCTCCTTCCTCCTCCTTCTTTTTCGGCCCTTTTGTCAAACACTTAGTCTACTAATGGCTACTTCTTCAATTTCAGCCACCACAGCTTTGCCCACTGCCAATCCCATCTCTTCCTTCCCTGCACCACTAGTAAACATAAGTCACAATATTTACTTCAAGCTGAATCATGACAACCTTTTTTGTTTGGAGAACACAACTTCTTCCTTCTTTTAGTAGGACACGACCCCCTTGGTCATGTAGATGGTATTAGAACATAATTCTGGAGGATAAATGTAATATCCCAATTATTTATTAGCGATAAGTGAATATTAATTGGACTAATGGTTTGTTAGGGATTATTAGAGGTTATAATTTTAACTTTCTGATCTCGCTGAACGTTCAAAGTAGGATAGCCGAACGTTCGAGTCAAACTCTATCGACGAACGTTTGAGGTTGGATGTCCAAATGTTCGACTGTAATCCTAGACCCAAATGTTCAAACTGTATAAAGCTAATGTTCAATTAAAACCCTAGGATCGTTGGTCCAACAATACAGTTGAACGTTTGAAGATATACTCCAAACATTCAACATATGGCAGTGTTGTGGATAAAGCTTAATTCATTCTTATCCTCAAACCTTTAGGCACCTATAAATACCATTCCCCTCCACCCTTTCAGCCTATTTCCATCCCTTTTATTCAGTTTATTCCTTGTGAGTGTGTATGAGAGTGCTTTGGTAGAGAAAGAACTCCCTCGGTGCCTTGCTTTTCAAAGGAGATAACTTTCTTTAGTCTAGTTTGTTCTTAGTGGTATTATTAAATTGTTTATCTACTCTTTAGTTAGTTTAGCAATCTAACTTTGAATTTCTAGTTAGTTTTTGCTTAAATAACTAACAGCAGATTAGCATATTAATGAGGTTGGAAGTAACTTCTCCTGCATGAATGCGTTATTGTTGTTCAGGACTATATTAGGGATCATGTTGACTTTAGAACCTACATAGAAGTAATTTGTTGGGGCTTTTTTTTTTTAATTTTTAATTTTTAATTCTTAATTCTTAATTTTTAATTTTTAATATATATATTTTTTAATTTGTTCAGAAATGGGTTTTTGCTTAGCATCTAACGTTCGACCCTTTTTGGACGAACGTTTGATGTCGTGACTAAACATTTGACCCTTTATGCCCGAAGATTCGAAGGTTAGGTAGAAAGCCTATTTCGAGTGTATTAGAGTTTAAGGCTTGTTTTAGCTTGGGATTAGGACTTTTCTCAGATTTCGAAGTTGTAGAGCATTAAGAGAATTTTGTGTATGAACCCTATGACACGAGTAAAACTCACACAAATACCAGCATAAGCATAATTATTTTTACACATTTCACACATCGAAATCGCTATAGATTTGAAAATACTTAAGTCCCAGAGTCCCACAAGCAAGATTAACGCATTTCAAGAGTTTGAATATAACAATTTTGCAATTATTACTCATTCTCTAACTTCCCTACAGTATGTTTGGTTGCCAAGAAAAATCAAGGAAAATAAAAGGAAAATTCAACCTTTTGCATTCTCTTATGTTCAGTTTTTAAGGAAAGAAATGAAGGAAAAAAAAAAAAAGAGTATAACCTGTCGACGCTTGTGCTTTTGGTATCGTCTGCCACCATCGCCACCGCCACCACCGGTCACATTCCAAAGATAAACTAGGAGAAAGCTAATTTTAGTTGAGGTTGTGTGTTGGTGCAATGGTTGATTAGAGAAAGCTAGGAGTAATAACTATGAAAATTAAAAGATATATTGAATTAAAAGCCAGGATGCCAATTTTGTAGACAGATATAATATATTATTGACTTAGAAGAAGAATTTGGAAAATAGAAATTATGCCCATGTGAAAAAGTGTTCTTTGCTTATTGCAAATGTTCACACAGCCTTTTTGGATTCCAAAGCCTCCAGCACCACTAGAAGTCTAGATGTGGACGAGGACGGCCCAGATGTTGGTGTTGCTTCATGACTCGGAGCTAGGGAGGTTGGACACGACTTGCCGTTTTGCGGTTCTCTCAATTGTTTGTACCCACAGGGAGATAGATTTTTGAAGGGAAAAACAGAGGAACAGAAGGGAGAAAAAGGATACAAGCTTTGAGGTTATTTATTTATTTATTTATATATAAATGTCTAGTGAGAGAGAAATTTGAACTTAGCTTTCGTTTTAGCATGGTTTACAATCAATTAGAAACAGCTTTTGTGAGTGTTGAAGATGAAATGAGAATAAAAAAGGCATAGTTCCTCATAATTCTGCACAAGCGTTGGGTCAGGAGGGTCATGTGTAGGGAGTAGAGACGAACTAAAATTTTAGAATAGGGGAATTAAAAATAAATAAATACATTTTTGGAGATAAAAATTAAAATTTAGAAGAAATTCTTAAATTTTGTGACATTTAAAAAAAAAAGAAAAAAAATTCTGACAATCTTCCACCCTTTGCAGGCAACTGTTAGTTGTGTTTGACAGTACGATCAACTGCATGGTAACTCACTACAAATTTGGTCAACGCTTAAAGTGACAATACAAATAATATATAAAAATGAATTGCAATAATAGAGAATAAGAATGGAGTAGATTGAGCAGCTCAAAAAAGGCAAAGATCATCTATGGTGCACGTAGAATTGATTAGATGGATGACATGTTTTATACAAGGTATCCGGTTTCACTTATAAGGTCGGATAGTACTTCGGGCTACCACCAAGGTGGATACCGATTGTAGAGGCCCAACCAAGAATCCACCGACTAATCCCCGAATCTGTGTACCGTTCTCACAAAAGTTTTCCTATACAAATCGGGTAAGTCACTTGCTTCGTCAGGAGATGTAGCCTCAAGAGAGGTAACACCCAACAGGATTCAATCTTGAGACCAAGAAGGAGCACACCACTTGATACCAAGCTTTTCACCAGCTGAGCCAACCCTTGGAGTTTAGGTGGATGATATGTTGCAGATATCATAATAATAAATGATGGCCCTGATTTCATAGAATCCTAAACAGAGTGAAATTTATGAACCCAATTCCAAATATTTCAGTTGAGGCTCTGTGGAGTTGAGTTTCGGGCTCTTGAGGCTTCAGTAATCCAACCAAATTACTACAAATCGTCCATACTTTTCCTTCAGGTGCTGCAAATTCTGACAAGAGCAGAACTGGTGGATTGACAACACAATTGCAGTCAGTAAGGCTTCGAAATTGATCAGGAATATCTACCAAAACCGGATCAATTTGAAGAATAAATCACAAATTTAAAGCTACCAAAACAGAGACAAGATGCTAATGAAAGTGGAAACGTACCGTGCTTTGAGGTTGAGATAGCAAACATTTACAGGGTGTGGATTTCATCGAGAACCTCTGACTGACTATATTGTCGCGCTCCCTTTAGACCAGCATTGCTGAGAAAGGAGGTGGAAAATTGGTGGAAGGTGCCGGCCGTGAGATAATTAGATAAATGATGTACAAGAGAAATGAATTTTATTATTTCTTATATATTTTAATGGTATATGAAAACTGAAAAAGTAAGGAAAGTTATGGTAAAGTATATTTAGATAAACAAAAAGAAGAAAGATAGATGGAGTAATTATATTTTGCTCTTATGAACTATAATACCTTAACACTTTTTTCCTATGAACTATTAATTATGACATTTGACCCAATCATACTACCATTTTATGGTACTTTTTCATTTTTCGTCAATTAAAGGGGTTAAAACTAATGGTTAACCGAAGAGAGAATTTTTTTTTTCCATTTTTACCCCATTTCAAATCACTAAAATGACACTTATACCCTCCTAAAGTAGGGGCAAAAATGAAAAAAAAAAAAAACTCTCTCCATTGACTGTCTCTTTGACTAATAGAGTAGTTTGATAAATGTCAGTTGGTAGTTAAGCAGAGAAAAAGTATAACGATCTTGTATGGTTATGAGAATAAAAAATAATTATTCCAAGATAAATATGTTGCGTTAAAATAAGAGATGATGACACATTATTTGGTAGATGAAATTTTAGTAAAAAATTTGAAATAATAGATGGGGAAACTTTAGCATACCCAATATTTAAAAAAAATTGTGATTTTTTATGAGATTTTTCTTATATTTAAGAAAAAAAAAAACTATAAAGTAACCGTTGTGAAATATAAATTTATAACATTGTATCCTCCATTGACCTTGACGTAGGAGTCAATTGTTCATCTCCATCCGGCTGTCGGATTCAGGAATAATTTGCAAGAACGTAGAAAGGAGATTAAAGAAGGAAGCATCGTGGCAAAAGGGGAATGGGCAATTTTAAAATAATGGTTACGTCACGTGTTGCACAAGGTCGTTTACGTCACGTCAAATTGGAGCAAAAAGTCAGGCGTGTGGAAAAATGAAACAAGTGGTGGGCCACGGTAGAAGAAATAATGAGCAAGGGGAAACGCGTGTTGAAAGAATTAGATTCATTTGAATTAGAGGTTATTTAATTATTTATAGTTGATGATTATTTTTATCTTGAAGAAGATAAAATATCTTTTAAATATAATTAATTAGATATTTTTAATTTATTTGGATCGAAAAGGATCATATTCTGTGTTGAACAGATTAATGCGAGAATTTCCTCTTAATTAGAGTATTTTTGTTGAGTTTTGTAAATAAAAATTAAATTTAAAAAGAAAAATAGTCACAGTTTTTAATTTGAAAAATCACTTTTAAAATGAATTAAACAACAAACTGTTTAGTTAAATATTTTTGTTATTCTTTATTTGTTTTGATAGATGATCGAGAGAGAAATGAAACAAATATACAAGCTTAAAAACTAAATATCTTTAATTTTTTTTTGGCTCTTGAGATTTGAAGAGTTCTATTGACCAGCGTTAAATTTGAAAGATTAGGAAGCTTGTCTAGTTGGCTCTTTTTGCTAGTTTTCTCAAATTTTTGAAGAAAAAGCCAAATTTAAAGGACTCAATAGGAATGTTCTTATTCATTTTCTTAATTATGGTTTAGAGTTTATGCATCTCAACCATCTACTAAGATTAATTATTTAAAAAAATGTGTCGCCATCTCATGAGACGTGGATAGTAATGTCACTTTGAAACCAATTTTTAGAGAAAAAATTTGGTATGTATAACATTTTTCTTTTCATTTAGGCATGCTATTAGACGATGGGCTCTCTTTTGTTTTTTGTTTCCTTTGTAAACCTTTCCCCATCTGCTTTTTGGCTATGTTTTTTATCTTATTTTCTCTTTTCAAAATTAAAATATTAACCAACAATCTAAATACAAAACATTCATAAAAATAAAAATAAAAAACAATTTTACCTTTATATCATATCAACATATTTTTAAAAAAAAAAAAAATTGGGGTAATTATCTTTTCCTCCCATGAACTACCACATGATTATTTTCTCCATAAACTACCAACTTTACATTACACCTCATATGAACTATTATTTCGTTACCAAAACCCTCATTCCGTTAGTCAAGGCCATTAAGTCAAATGTTAACCATATTTATTGACGCTTATGTTGATAGTTACGGCATTATTTATCAGGTATTGTTCACCAACCAACGACTTTGACGAATGAGGATTTAATGTAAATATAGTTTATGGGATGTAATGTAAGTATAATTCATGAGAGGAAATGGTAATTGTGTGGTAGTTCATGGGGGAAAATAATAATTTCCCCAAAAAAATTCCTAAAACACATTAATAAACAGAACCTAGTTCTGTCTCTTCATGGTTTTGTGTTTTTTTACCTTTCCTTTTGTTTTGTTTTGTTTTGTTTGTGTTTGTGTTTAGTTGTTGTTCAATGCAATACAAGCTTGATAATGGTTTGTGCCTGGCAAATTATATATATATATTTAAAAAAACATGTAGTTAATTACCAATTTACACTTGTGAATCAAACACATCATGTTCAGCAGAACCAATTTAGGACTTAACTTGTATGGGCTTTGCTTCCTTTCCCTACTTCTTTCCAAGATACAAATGGTAAATGGAGGGTAAAAGCCTATCCAAAATAGTACTGGTCCTCGGGCTTCATCATAAGCATCCTTAATATCTAAATGAAAAGCGTTTGCTGTCATTTTTCTGAACATCTCTTGTCCATCTCTTTTTTAAATTTACTATTAAATCTATGAAATTCGCATGTGGGTTTTACATATTCAATGATGAATTTACACATTTACTGTACTAAAGGTGGGAGGACGTGTGCTGTAGAGTTATAAAAAAAAAAGTTTGTTGTGAGTGTGAAATTCATCCTCTCCATTTCACCATTTAGGCAAAAGAGTGGCATAATTAATTGTCATATATTCTCTTAAAAGATGAGGGTAATCTTATCTCAATTTTTATACTTTTTTTACTAAATGGCTTCTCATAAGTGTGTACCACAAAGAACAAAATAGGGTGTGCGCCAAGGAGAGCAGGAAAAAAAAAAAAAAAAAAAGGAAGGAATGAGCCACAAAGCATTCTGGATTGCTGCACAATGGGAATTAGGTTCTTTTATTTTATTGTTAAGATTCAATGTTTAGCGCTATATTTGTGAGATTTATTTTCATAGACATGAGTAACTAAATTCTCAACTAAGGTTGCGGATGAAGCAACATCAATAAGTAGCAATTCTATGTTTATGTGATTTGATATTTTATGAATTTATGCTTGCTTTAATTTAATTAATGAGATGAGCCTTTTTTAAAATGTTACTATTTAAACGTCACTAATTCAATAATGACGTTTTTTGGGCAAAAAACGTCACCTTTCACGTGTCACTAAATTGCTAAATTTTTGTAGTGAGTGATTTGTAATTTAGGCTAATTACAAAGACCAATTTTGTATTTATCCATTAGATTAATTCAAACCATTTGAGGATGATATGTTAGCATTTAAGGAAAGTTCTCCCTTGCAAGGAAGCATGAGCTATCAAACACATAATGCATATCTGCCTTTTGGGTATAACATCATAACTAGTTTACTCCCAAAAAAAAAAAATTGCTTGATTCATACTTCATAATTCATATTCACATACTATTCAAGATCAGATGCCATATGGAGTAACTTGCAGCCTACTCCACTAAATATAAACTTTTCCTTGGAAGTAATGTATTTTGTATGACCCCAAATTAATGCTTAACATGAAAAATATAGATTGGGTGTAAGTATTGTATTACCCAAATACCTACGCATTTAACATGTTTGTAAGCAATGTTCATCAATAAATTATAAACACACTATTAATTCCTCAGCTATAATATTTCTCAGGCCCTGTGCATGCCATCCAAATTCCAACACAGTACGTGTCAGGTACATTTTCTATGCTTTATATATTACCTCAAAGAGTTGCCTCTATCCTGTTTGATCCAATATATATATATAAGACATAAATTTCCTCTAAATCGGTTTGGAGGAAATATCAATTTTAAAATTTAATGTGTCTTTTAAATGTTTATAGACACTTGTCAATATTTTATATGGGTTCAATGATATTTCTTCAAACCGATTTGAAGAAAATTTATGTCCATATATATATATATTTTGGGGGGAATGTTAGAGCAAGAAATTTTCTAATAATTCCTTGAGTTTGAGGGGGATATTTGAATATATTTTGATATTTTTCCTTCTTTACTTAATATCTCAAATAGTTATTTATTTCTTTGTGTGTAGTTTCATTTTATTCTATATATAATATTTTAAATTAATTTTCTTATTGCATTTCCAATTCTAGCCATATTCTGTACATAGTTATAACTTACAACACACAATCCAAGACAAAACTTCCCAACTAAAAGATAGTACTCCTTACCCATCCTTCCTAGTCATGTGAAATGATCTGGCAATCAGTTCATGAATTTAATGTCAAATCATCATGAATTGGATAGGCAAAATATACCTTTAATACAATAATTTTATTTTTTGATTGTTCTTCAATCCTAGTTTTCACTGAGGAATTCAAATGTATAGAACATAATATGATACTTTTTATGACTTTTCATGGTCTTTTTGCAGGTTATTGTCCTTGGCTCTGCAGAGAGATTTTTCAGGTAATTAAGTCATCATCTTGGATCATTTTTTCATCATTTTTTCTTTCATTTCCAAACATAAAATAAGCAGGAAAAACTGAAAAAAGATCATATATATATACACACATATATATATCGTAAGTTTTTATTCCTATTAAATATGAATGATTGCTTGTAAATCTTGTATGTGTAATCTACCACCCCTTCGGATCCTATTTATACTTTTTTTCTTTTTGTTAGTATGGAAAAGAGGGTAAAATTACAATTCTGAATATATGCATAGAAGTTTTGTTTGGACGAAGAGAATTCTCTCAGATTAAGCCGCCTGAATTTTATTGAAATTCAAGCAGTTTAAGAGAATTAATATTAGAAATTAGATCTTTCATATATGAAAGGGGAAAATAACAATTCTCTCACAAAGTTATAGAGATCAAATGTGGAAGATATGCTGACTCCTTGTAAGGGAGGATGTTGTAGCTAGTAAGCCCCTTTCTTTTGTATTGATTGGACTTAATAGACCTCTATATATATATATATATATATATATATATATATATATGACTTTAGCCCTTGAAAAGCTAGTGAAAATTCGTGCCGGAAATCAATACATCCTTTCTGGCTTATTCTTCTTATCTTTTCTTTTTATCTGCCTCAAAATATTCAATAAATAGACTTCTTTTAGGTCTGGAAATGAACTCATCCTATTATCCTCGAGCTCATCTTTTGTTGGTCTTAACCAAATCACCTCATTTCAATTTCCTTCACCTATTTTTAAAACCCACAATATATATCCCTAAACATTCACTAAGGGACACATAACACGAAGGGTACTTTTATTTTATTATTTATTTATTTATTTATTTTTGTCTCTCTAATATGTCTTATCTATTGATTTTTTTTTTCCAATTTATTTTTTTAAAAAAATAAAACGCGGACGGCAGAAAAGTAATAATTATCAAAATAATAAAAGAATAAAGTCCAAACTGCATCACCGTATGCCATATGGAGAACGGAGGTTCTCTATCCTTTGGCTTTGTTTGATGTACATCGTAATACCTTTTTGGATTAATTATTTTTTTTGTTACTTCTATTTTCACGTTTTTATTTTTTCTTATTTAGGTTTCAATTCATATTACATATGATATTTGATTTACGGGTAAATACCAGTTTAATACATTTATGATTTATCACCATTCCGTCAGTCAAATTAATGGACTGCCATAGGGTGGTTTCGATTAACCCTACGAACTATCTGGGGTTGGCCAAACCACCTTTAAGGGCTTTAGGGATTGTTCGACCAATACCCCCAATGGACAAAAAAGGGGTGGTCGAGCCACCTCTCATGGCTATGAGGGGGTGGTTCAAAGTTCAAACAAGCCGGCTGCATGGGATGGCCAAAACCATCATTATGACAATATGTTAGTTTGACTGATGAAATAGTGATAAATGTACTAAACTGGTATATACTTATAAGTCATGTATCATCTGTGATACAAATTAAAATCTAGTTAGAAGAAAAGAAAAACATAAAAACTTAAGTACTAAAAAAGTAATTAATCCTACATTTTTTATGTCGATCGACATGATATGTTTTTAAATAACTTTTTTAATTTTTTTAATTCTTGAAGTGATTAACATGAAAGCATTTAAAACACGTCACGTAATTACGTAAAGAGTTACTTAGCTAGTTTATTCTAAAGGACTCCTCTTGCACGTGTATATCCTTCTAGAAGCGTGGCTTTTCAGAGAGCTTAATTCTGAAGTTATGTAATGTGTACGTATATCATTCTTAGTTCTTGATTCGTTTCTTTGAAAAATGGGTGCAAAGAAGGAAAACAAATGGGAATCGAATTAGCTTTGCGTCGATTCAAACTGCTTAAAGGCTTGAAAGAAATTCCCACTACTACTTTTGTCCTTTATTTATTGCCCCTAGCCCTTGAGGTCTGTCCAAAGACAACATAAAATTATCACCGATCGGTCGATCCAACTCGCACCTGGACAATAATTTGTTCCTTCTTCCTCATCCTAGGAATTGAATAATTGAACAAACGGCCGGCCGGCCAGCTGGTTCATCGATCTATACGAGAGTAATGAACAACGCACGACCAACAATCAACTTCCCACTTTTTATGTCCTGCATGGGATTGATCTGACCGTACCTTCAACTATTGAGATCCATCGCGGCAATTCCATTACTTTCTCCCCTGTTTATAAATATACAAAAGCTAGCTTCAACTAATATCTACGTACAACTATTTATCAGTCTCCTACATATATCCAATATTTCAAGGTACCCATCTCAATCTATTTCACATTTAACTTTATTTTCAAAACATGATTGAGGTTTCACTTTTTATGTTTTTCCTAAGCTATGTTTGAATATATATATATATATATATATATATATATATATATATATATATGATTCCATGTTTGCCTTCTAGGATGGATTGATTGTTATCAGGTTTGATTGTAACCAAATCATTCATTTACCCAAATTTTCTTAGAAATATGAGTTATTGGTAATGTAACATCATTAAGTAAGAGCAAAATGTAGTCCTTAGAGCAATTACTTAGTGGTGAATGTATGCATAATCTAACATCAAACCACTCGAAAATCCTTTGTTTTTTTTTTTTGTTTTTTTTTCCTTATGCTTTTCTCTTTAATTTTTCATCGTCAGTTAGCGCCAATTTTTGATCCCTAATGGCCTCGTGGACTACAATTTTTGTGTTCTTCATTTTTCCAAGTGTAGCTCCCTCCTCTTTATTTTATTTTATTTTATTTTATTTTTTATTATTATTATTTCTTTCTAAGCAAAAGGGCGGGAATGGGCAACAAGTGTAATTTTTTCCGTTGAGCGTGATCAGCAGGGTTTCTACCTGCTATGGAATGTTTTGTTTGAGCCATAGCTACTGCCCAGAAAGGCAAGTCTATCACCATTGTCTTATCAAAGTATAAGTTGGAAAAGTCATTCTTAGAATCTTAATGGCATTTGGTTCGGGAATTATTATCGCAAGCGGGTTCAAAATGTGACCATTAGGAAGAAAGGAGGAAGGTGGGGGGAGGGGGGAATTGAATCTTATCATTTACTGCTTTATCAACTCAACTACCACCATTGAGTCTTGAACCCCTCTTGAGTCTTGAGACTCCTCATTGCCGTTCAGTCACATTTACTTTTCCTCAAATATGTCTTCTGAGCGTATCAAGCTTAATTTTGGTCACATCAATCGAATACTCATTGGCCGATCGCATGCTTCCACACTCCTCCACATGCCGCCACACCTTCATCATTTTCTGCTGCATGTAAACGACAAGTTGTTTAAGTGCTTCAACAAATTTGACTCCTAAACTACAAGTCCAAAAAAAAAAAAGCCTAATAATATAAAATCATATCATATATTCTAGCATGACTTAATAAAAATGGTAGAATCCAAATGAAACTAGGAATTTAACTTAAGGGTCCTTTTGTAGGATCTAATTCTCTTAACAACATCTAGAATTGATATAATTTTCCTTCATTCACTTTGATTTTGCAGGAATGTCTAAGCCCAATCTTCTTTCTCAATGCCTATTTCTATTGCTCCTTGCACACATCTTCCATGTCTCCCATGCTGATGTCGGCACAGCTGCCCACTACAGACCCCCATATTTGCGTAAGTACTGCAGACGGAATTAATATATTCATGGCTCCAAAAATAACTTCCATTCAAAATCTTATCAAACACACCATCATTTCATTTTTTTTTTCCTCTCTTTCTTGGGTTATGATCATATATATACACACAGCCACGGCGTGTTTCGGGAGCGATGCTGACCAATTCCCGTCAAGCAACCTGTTTGGGGCAGCCGGCGAGGGGATATGGGACAACGGCGCTGCCTGCGGGAGACAGTATTTGGTCCGGTGCATAAGCGCGCGTGTTCCTCGGACTTGCATTCCAGGGCAGGTCATTCAAATAAGGATCGTTGATCGTGCACTTTCTTCGGTTTCTAGGCCTTCCAGGGCTGATACTACCATTGTTCTTTCTACAACTGCTTTTGGGACAATTGCCAACCCTTCTGCTGCTTTCATTAACGTTGAATTCTTACTGTGAGTATATCTCTTTAATTAATTTGTCTTTCTTCAACGTTGAATTCAAATAAGAATTCACTGACAAATTTGCATGTGCTCGAATGTGCAGGGTTTGAAGTGGAGGGAAAGATTATGTGTTTAGTTGATTCGGTAGAAATTTTTCTGCAGGATTCATAAGACAACAACATGTATAATCATCTGGTATGCACGTGGTTTGCTGTGGATCGGATAGCCTGTAATTGATTTAAGGAAGCAACTCTTGATGATCGATCATCATTATCTTGAGTGTGTATATATATATTTTATCACCGTGTAAGACATGTAAATTTACCATTGGTATATAGGTGTGACGTACAATATGTGAATTTTATAAATTTAATGGTAGATTTGTTAAAAAGATGGAACAAGAGATATGCAAGAAAATGACATCAAACACATCATATTCTGTTCATTTTCTGAATCGGATGGCATGTAATTGTTAAAAAGATGAACAAGAGATGTGGTCCATGACCGATTGAGTTTCTATAGGGATAACTCAATCGATTGTAGACTATGTCTTATAAAATAGAAATCACTATTTTAAATAAAAAATTCTATTCATTTAATTATACTATAATTATCAAACAAAAACTAAAAAATATCGTAGTCTACAATCAAATAAATATAGTTATTAAATAACGATTAAATAACTATAATTTCTTATAAAATACCAATGAAAAGAGCAAACCCGTTCGGCAACCTAATCTCTCTCTTTCTTTCTCTTTTACTTTTCCAAAAAAGCCGCTCATTGTTTTACATTTACAACAAAATTTCTTTATTTTTTATTCATAGAAAATTCAAAACTCATTTTACTTACATCAACCCGCATTTATGTCTTACCAATTTATTTACTTTCTCATTTCTATTGGACCGATCTGTTTGCTTGTGGTATGGACTACAAAATTTTTATACAATTAGATGACCAAAAGGTTTGTTGAATATGGATTACAAAATTTTTATACAATTAGGACTTCTAAGTTTAAATGGAAAGAACCAACCGATTTATTGATTGGGAAAAAAATTAGTGAATATGGCCAACATTTTTATTGGGTAAGGCCAAAATATTTTGTTGTCCTAGGGGCCAATGATGCAAGCAACCCAATCATTAGCTTGTCTTGAATTCTGAAAAAAGAAAAATATCATTAAAAAAAACTCTAAACCAAACATGAATTTTGGATTTATATTCAATTTAATTCACATTTTTAAACATGGTTTTTTCAATTCTGTTTTCTATTTTCTAAAATAATAAAACATAATTTAAAAACTGTTTCTTTTATATTCAAAATTTTACAAACAATTAAAAAAAAATTTACCAAAAAGTCACACACCCGAACAAATCCATAAAATTTGTTAGTGAATTAGCGGTTTTACATGTCATCCCTAATGCTCACCACCCAATTCTTCAAATTCAAATCATTTCTACATTATTTGAACGGAAAACGAGCTGGTTCTTTATAATTAAAGAACATTTCCGCTTCTGAAAAAGTATAAAATAACAAAAATATTATTCAACTATAAAAAAAACTGACTCTTTTCCAACTCAAATGAACTGTAAAGATTTTCTATCTGTTCAAATGAACGTAAAGAATCTCATTCCGTGGTTGATCAGTACAACGCCTGCCTACAACCACTCTTTATTTCATTAAAAAAAAACTAATTAATTATTACCCACTGGAATTTAACGTGACTTTCGTTGTTAGACTGCGTTTTAGCCAGAATCTGATTCTGTTAATTAAGGTTATCATCATTCGCGTGGACCCTACCAGATTTTTAATATTTATTTTCATATCTCATTTTTATTGCACTTTCTTATTTTGGAATGCCTTTATTCTACTATAAATACACAGTGATTTCTTTCTCTTTTTTTACTAATTACAGTTTACTTTCATTTCAAGAGAAAGATAATTTTTCCTTCAACTCGATCCCCTCGCTTCGGAGGAATGTCGAATTCTGGGCTCTTCTCGCAATGCCTGTTTGTATTCCTCGTACTATTGCAGCTCCTTCATGTCTCCCATGCCGATGTTGGCACAGCTGCCCACTACAGACCCCCATATTTACGTAAGTGCCACTCAGGACTTACGTATCTATCTTATATTTATACGTAAAAAATAACTTTCATGGCTGCAATTTTCAAGTTCTTTGGAGAGTATGTTATAATTATTTTACAATATTGACATTACAGTCGCAACCAATTCTTAAATCAATTCTTGTTAATAAAGTGGAAGAAAAAAAAAGTTGGAAAAACTTTTCTTACCATTTTCAAGATCTTTCATCGTTGTTGCAATTATACCTTTAAAGTTTAAAAATGGTTAATTTAGTGTTACTATTTTTCAGAAGTTTACAATAATGTTAACCATCCCGTCAAAATTCAGCGTTAAATCCTAATGGATGAATGAAATTTCTAAAATATCCTTTATAAACTTGCAAAAATGCCTTTATTTTGGATGAGGGTATCTAGGAAATTTCACTTCATCCATTAGGATTTTAACACTAAATTTTGATGGGATGATTGACATTGTAAACTTCTAAAAAATGGTGACACTCAATTGATACTTTTTAAAATTTAAGCATATAATTCCAAAAGTGATTAAAGGTGAGGAGTGATAAGTGAAGTTTTCCTATAAATAAAATAAAATAAAATGCAAAGGTTTGAGATTGTCATGTTAACTTTGCATGTGGGGTAATTATGTGATAAAAATGTGATTTCTAGTATTACGCTTTAAAACATATCATAATTTTTTCTTTTATCTTAGAAACTTCACTAAGAGCAGTAGTAATAACTTTCCTAAATCTCATTTACTTCTCTAAATGAAGGAAAAACTTGTAAAAGAATAACTTGAAATAGACTTCCTTCTTGTTCCTTTAGTTTAGGGAGCACTTTTGGTTCTCTTAACATTATTATAAGGAAAATGTTAAAGGCCCAACTTTTCTATTATAATATAAAAATGCTTGCTCTTTCCTCTATTATTTATTTAAAACAATATTTAAATAGTTTCTCTTTCACATCTTTTTCCTAACATTTAATTTAAAGAATATTTTGAATAGGAAAACAAAAAGGAGTTTAATTCCTTATATTTAAAGAAAATATACTAAAAGCTTCTACTTGAACTTTTACCCCCTAAACTACCAAGTATTTTTCAATGACGAGTAATTCTAAGAGTCTTTCTTGTATCATTCTTATGTTCCTCCAAAAATGAGGTGGCTTTAAAAATCATAATTTGATTAAAATTCAATAATAATCGATCACAAGCTCAATGGTAATTTTAAGAGCCACATCATTCTTAGAGGGACACAAGATTTACACAAGACAGACTTTTGTAGCATTAATCTTCAACTACCTCTCAATGTCTTTTAGCCCTTTTTAGTTACCCTTACCACCTCCTAATCTTTTATTATTTTTGCAATCATACCTTAAACTTGAAAAAAGTATTAATTTAGCGTGTTCATCTTTCAATATATATATAATTTTTTCCATTAGGATTTTCAACCCTCGGTTAGGATTTTCCATTAAACCCTAATTAAGGGGTGTCAAAAATTTCAAAATACCCTCTTTGTTTTTTAAGAAAAAAAAAAAGTTGTAAATATGTAGGCATCGGTAAGTATTTAACGAAATTTGCTAAAATATCCATGCATAAATCTTTGAAAAAACAAATGTAGGCATTTTGAGAATTTTGACAGGATTAACAGAAAATCCAAACGGATGACTGAAATTGAAACTTTAAAGTTTAAGGGTATGATTAATGCAAAAGTGATGAAAGTTAGGAATGATAAGTGAATTTGGGCAAAAAAAAAAAACACTTATTAGTATATAGAGTAAGTAAGTGAAGTTTTTTTTTTTTTTCAAATTCCTTACTTGGTTTATGATCATACAGCCACGGCGTGTTACGGAAGCGATGTGTCACAATTCCCGTCGAGCAACCTGTTTGCAGCGGCCGGTGAGGGGATATGGGATAATGGCGCCGCCTGCGGGAGACAGTATTTGGTCCGGTGCATAAGTGCACGTGTCCCTCGAACTTGCATTCCGGGCCAGACGATTCAAGTAAAAATTGTTGATCGTGCACTTACTTCGGTTTCTAGGCCTTCCAGGGCCGACACTACCATGGTTCTTTCTACAACTGCTTTTGGGACAATTGCCAAACCTTCTGCTGCTTTCATTAACGTTGAATTCTTACTGTGAGTATATCTCTTTAATTAATTTGTCTTTTTCTTTTTCGATCTTCTTTTCTTTTTTATAAACATTATTATCATGTGTTTAGTTTCCACGTACTCTTTCATATATTGTCTCTCTCTCTCTATATATATATGTTGATGATAATGTTTGAAAATGTCATAAGAAAATTAAGACAGTGAAAGAGATGATCACATGAACATAATAAGCATTTGTATTAATTGCATGTATGAGATAATTGGTGCTTAAAATCCAATTAATTTAGAACTTGAGATATTTAAATAAAATCAGCAACTTTAAAATCCACATCACATTCGGGATAATACATAGAAAACAAGAGTAATCCTTCTAGCGTATTATGATATTAGTTGATTGGTGATAAGTTTATCCGTGCTTATTTAGGTCATACATATATGGTTTGGGATTCTATTTTAAAAAATGGGAAACTTCACTTACTATCATGAATTTTGGCCATTTTTGCAAATACCCCCTAATGTTCAAAATCCTCTTACTTAGGTGTATCAAACTTTGGTTTTCTCTCACTTAGGTGTATCAAAGTTTGGTTTATTTTTTGTTAATTTGCCCATTCTGTATAAAAATAATAACGGAATGCCAATTTTACCCCTGACTTTAAAACTACTGTTTTGGGTTCCAAAACTACAACACCCACCAACCCAAAATGACGTCGTTTTGGCCATTATTATTATTATTTTTTTTTAAAAAAAGAAAGACGAAAATTGGGAAAAGAAGAAGAAGAAGAAGAAGAAGAAGAAGAAGAAAGAAAGAAAGAAAGAAAAAGAAGAAGAAAATTGGGGGTGGCTCTAGCCACCAACACGTTAGTTTGAAAATCGGGGGTGGCTCTAGCCACCCCCACGGCCGGTTTGGGGGTGGTCGAACCACCCCCATGCCCAAGGGGGTGGCCCGGCCACCCTTAAAAGGCCAAAATAAATAAATAAATAAAAGGTTAAAATGGGTTTTGGGCTTTTGGGGGTGGCCAGACCACCCCAAGGGCCTGGGGTGGCTTTGGCCATCCCATATCGTTGAGGTGGCCAAGCCACCTCAAGCCCGGGGTGGTCCAGACCAACCACCTAAAAGCCCAAAACCCATTTTAACCTTTTTTTTATTTTAAAAAAAATTTGGCCTTTTGGGGTGGCGGACCACCCTTAGATGGGGTGGTTCGACCACCCCTAGATCGTGGAGCCAGATTTTCATCTTTTTTTTTCCCCGATTTTCATCTTAAAAAATAAAAAAAATAAAAAATTAATGGCCAAAACGATGTCGTTTTGGGCTGGGTGAGTGTTGTAGTTTTGGAACCCAAAACGATGTAGTTTTGGAGTCAGGGGCGGAAGGGGCAAAGTAAGAGAAAACCAAAGTTTAATACACCTAAGTGAGAGATTTTGAATATTAAGGGGATATTTGCAAAAATTGCCAAAATTCAAGAAGGTAAGTGAAGTTTTCCCTTTAAAAAAACTGTGATTTGAAAATTATGAAGATCTGTGTTTTCAAATTGTAGACAATAGTGATGCGTTTTTAAAAACGTATAATTTTAAATATTAAACTGCGATGGAGCGAAAGAGAGACTGATCTTTGTTGGAATGTGCAGGGTTTAAAGAGGACATGCAATATATATTGATTTATCAAGTGATGGGGCTCAGCCTTATTTTGAGGGGAAACTCAATTTGTTTAATTACTTGATAAGGTCGATATTTTTCTGCATGCATGATTACTAATTATGTTTAGTTTCAGTGTAATTGGCTCTGTCCATCTTTCTAATTATCGAATTCAAATAAGAAATATATATATTCGAGTAATTTATTATTCCTCTAGCAACAGTTGTTGTTGAACTAATTTGAGTAATGCAAACACAAACATCTCAATTGAAAGTAGGGTATATATGCATAACACAGTTATTTGTAATATTTGCATCCATATCTACAAAATGCAGATATCACTTTTATATATTCACATTGCATCATATATTTTAGGGGAAATTATAGTTTACCCTTGAAATTGTGCACATTTTTTTATTATACTTTCAAAGTTTAAAAATTGATAATGTACCTCAACGATTTATTTATTTATTTTAACAGTTTGAAATACACGTGCATCTCACGCTATTTTTAGGACATGAAAAGTCTAAAATGCCTTTATTAAAAAAAAATAAAAAAATACCCCATTCCGGTCAGTTGGGGTTGGTTTCTTCGAGTCTCATACTAATAATTCAAATAACCAAAAAACATTACAGCCACCAAGTTCTGGATTGAAGAGGCCGAAGTTTGTTTAATGATCATTGTAGTAAAAGGCGAAAAGTACTTGGAACTACTGTGGTTGGAGGTGAACGGGTAATTTTTCAATGTTACAAATTGGGTCTCCAAAATTATGAAGGTTTTATAAGGTCAAATATGAAATACAAGTTTTCTATAGTGGATGCTTATGGGGTTGGTTAGCTCTCGGAGTGATTTTATTTTTAAATAATTTTTCAAAAAGGTTTACACTTGGTTACTAAAATATTTGTGTTATTTTTCTTTTATGCTTGTTGTGATTTTGGTGTTGATAACTATGGTAATTAGCTTACCAATTGATTTGGTAATCTTGTATTTAACAGCTTGGGTTTAAAACAAATTTTTCATAATCAACCACCACTAGCTTGTAGAATTCTAATAAGAATGAATACCGTCCTTATTTCATATTTACTAGTTATTTTTAGAGAAATGATAGAAATCATTCTTCATCTCATTTTTCACCAATCTGCATATTGAATAGATGAATTCATCATTGAATTTGTATGAGGTTCATATGAGTTTATAAATCCAATGACTAATCCGTTAGATTTGCAAAAAAAGATAGTTGAGAGAATAATGTGTAACATATACCTATAATAGCTCAAGTGTAATGCACCAAATTATTTTTCCCTTTTTAATAATTTGGATCAATACTACTATAATTGTAGTTTCCTGATATCTCTTGTAATGGGCCTCGCGGGCCTATTCCTTGTGTCAGCCCAATTTCCAACACAATTCAAGAATTTGATGTCAATTCATGTACTGGACTGCTGATTTATTATGCAAAATAAGATTAAGATCTCCTATAAATTTTTTAAAATTTGATATTCTTAAATTCATAAATCTTATCTGTTAATCTCATGTAAACATCTAAAATAAGTCATGTTTCTACATTTAATGAGAAAGCTACCCTTAAGGAATTTAATAAGTCATGTTTAACATGGCTTATTTTAAACTTTTAAATGAGATGAACGGCTGAAATTTATGAATTCAAGAATATAGAAAAATAAAATTAAAGGGAATTCTAATGGATCTCAATCTTGCAAGATACCTCTAATAGAATACTTTTTATTTAGTTATTTTTTATTTTATTTTAAGTGTATAGGCTTTTTGGATTTTACTCATATATTCCTTCATGGGAAAGGCATGAGACATGCCGTTGCCCTACTTTTTATTGTTTAATACATATTTGGTGTAATTGATGTGTATATATAGATACCAATATATTGCCTATCTCTCTAGATAGTTATGAGCAAAGTATAATAAATATGTTTCCTTCTATTATGCATCAAATAAAACCAAAAAACCTTTCCTTGTAATTATTTATATATATCTTCTCTACCTTGCTACTGCATGCCAAGCACCTTCATGTTTATTTTGCAGGGTGTATTCCTTCACCCGGAGCTGTTTTTCAGGTATGTGTTAATTAATTAAGATGCTCTATAAATTAATTTCAAAATAGTTGGAAATCTCTTCTTTGATCAATATTTTAAACCCGATTTCAAGGTCTTAACATGGTTTCAAGAATGGTTTTACATTAGCCCATGAGATTCTTATGATCATCAAGTAATTTTTTTAGATATATAAATATGGATTAATAGTGGGTAAAATCATGGGCTTAATCTGTGTTTAATTAAGTTCTCATAATTAGAAGTTGAAAGTTTCTTTTTTTGGAGGGAGTGATAGCATTCTATTGCATGCAGAGCCTGTGGATCAAATTTGGATGATATGCTAACTTTTTTTTAAGGGAAGAATCTTGTTTTAGTCTTCTTCTTTGTATTAATTAGTTGGGGTCTATATATATATATATATATATATATATATATATATATATATATATATATATATATATATATTTATATGTGTTATTTTAATGGAAAATGTTAGGGATTCTTCTTATAGTGTTTTTCTATCGTTCTCCCAGTCTTACGTAAGTCATGATTTAAGAAAAAATAAAATTGTAGTGACCTCCATTACTGATTTTTTTAGGTATTAGCACCAAAATTGAGGCATTAGCACTAAATTTAGGATGATCAAATATATTTTTGATGATATCATCCTTAAAGGGTTAACTTTCCACCATTCGATTTTAATTTTGAATCCAAAAACAAGTTTTAAAGCATTAGAACCTAAATATTAACTCATAAAAATTAATCTGTTGGCAAAAAAAGGTGCTACAATTTTATTTTTTCTTAAATCATGTTCTATGTAAGATTGAGAGAACATTACGAAGAGAACCCTTAGTAAACCCCTATTTTAATTAACACAGCTTAAACACTTGTTGAAAAAAAAAAAAAAACATACAGAAAATAAATATTATTATGAAAAGAAGATAGTCTTCTAGACCTTATCTTACGTGGTTTAAAAAAAGATGAAGATGACCGGTCTTATATTAAGTCTATAATTTTTATTTTTTTGGTATATGATGTTGCAATATATTACTATAATTGCCTATTATTTTGTATATGATATTAACAATACAATACTCATCAAGTGATTTTCAGACCGGAAAATCAACCAAGATGATTTTTTTTTTTTCATGTGCAAACAACCTCAACTTAATTTGAAGTGCCGAGGAGAAGGAGGAACAAGATACTCTTTATTTCATTTAAACTAGATAATATCGAATTAGTTATAATATATGTAAGAGTATTTTTGTCTTTTCACTTTTTGAGGAATAAAAATACTTTTATGCTTATATAACTAACTGAATATTATTCTGTTCAAATAAACTGGAGATGATTCTAGTTCAAAGAGAAGGTAAAGTCAGTAAAAAAAAAATGATAAAATAATAAATGTTAGAGCAATCTTAATAAATCAGGGCCACACACGTGAGTGCATCACCGTCCATGTGGTCAACGACCGTTCTCTGTACACCCTGTGGGGGCTGGCGGATGAGTGCTTAAGAGTTAGGACAGGACAATAAAAAGAGCATGGAAAGTCGGCTGCCGATTTGGGAGTTTGTAGGTTGTTTTTATGTTCCATCAAGTCGTCTGGTTGTGTTAATGTTCTTGGATGGATTTGACTAATCTGTAATGCATGTGCAGTGAGACGAGCATCATCACTCATAAGAGCGTAGTGAAGTTCTTTTTGGCTTGCGTTAATCTAAAAATAATGTAGTTTTTATGATTAATTATTATTAAATTTTAATTAAATTATAATTTTAAAAATTATGTTATTCATAAGGTAACTTAAAATTGAGTGACTTTTAGAATTATTTATGATAAGACTCTTCACTCTTCTCTTGGGTGAAGATAATAGTGTCAACAGGAATGAAGAGAGGGGGGACTGGCCAATATAGGCCATGGCGTCCCCTAATTCCTAAGATCAAAAAAAATTTAAGATAAAAATAATTATAAGATAATTTTTTTTTTCCTGACACGGTCCTTAATAGGCAATTTTTTTTACTGACACGGTCCTTAATAGCCAATTTTTTTTACTCCTAGCTAGCCCACACCCTTAATAGTTTCTAACTCTGTTCCTAAATGTTGGCAATTTAATTAGTATTGGATTGAGTTCATGGTTGGTGACATGGCCATTTCGTGGTGGCTGAACCACCGCAAGAGGTGGTTCATCACCCACTCCTCTTTTTTTTTTTCTTTTTTTTATGCTTAAAAAAATAGAAAAGAAAGCAGAATCAATTCAATAAAAGAGGCTCTTCATTCACACTGTATTTTCAGAAGGAGACACAAAGTCTTTGGAAACAATTAATACATGTAGAAATCGAGAACTCGATAACTGAAACCTAATAAAATTAATATTATATTTATTTTCACAAGATTTATTTGTCAATTAATTAGCACCTCGTCGTCGGCCGGTGACATGCATGATCAACTGCCCCAACCTCTTCCGGCGACTATATATTCCGTTCATTATAAAAGTCAACTAATATCAATTACTAAAAACATTTATTGGTCTCCTAATTTCATCCACTCATTTAACGGGGGCTGTTTCTAAGAGAGAACCCCCGGCCTTCAGCATTTTCCTCAAAAATTCCCTCACTTTCTTTGCAGAAATCATGTCTAACTCTCATCACCGGCTATTTCTATTGCTCCTAGTACAGATCTTTCATGTCTCCCATGCTGACGTTGGCACAGCTTCCCACTACAGACCCCCATATTTACGTAAGTGCATGACACTAGCTATAAAATGTGGCTCCAGAAATGACTTCCATAACTGTAATTCAAAAACTTTGAAACTTAATTACCCTCATGAGTCATGACTTTAATTTTTCTCCTTTTTTCTTGGGTTATATATGATCATATACACATGATGCAGCCACCGCGTGTTACGGAAGCGATGCGGCGCAGTTCCCGTCTAGCAACCTGTTTGGGTCGGCCGGGGAGGGGATATGGGACAACGGTGCCGCCTGCGGGAGACAGTATATGGTGCGATGCATAAGCGGCTGTCCTGAACTTGCATCGCAGGCCAAACCATTCAAATAAGGATCGTTGATCGTGCACTTGATTCCGTGTCTCGGCCTTCCAGGGATGGTACTTCCATGGTTCTTTCCACGACTGCTTTTGGGACAATTGCCAACCCTTCGGCTGCTTCCATTAACATAGAATTCCAACTGTGAGTCTCTTTTTTTCTTTTTTTGGTGGGTATTGTGATATCAGTTGATTGATGGTAAGCTTCTCCATGCTTAATTAAATCAAATTACGGAATAGAGGGAAGTGGGGGTTTGTTTTTCTTGGTTAATGTTATATTATATAAAAATATAAAGAAAGTATGAAAGAAAACATAGATTAAGGTGGTTTGGTTCGTAGCGTAGGTCCACACATTAAAATCTTTTTGGCTACATCTTTTTCTTAATTATCATTTGATAGAAATTGTACAATAAAATGATCTGTTTATAGTTGAATGAAACCAGGATACAATAATTACATAATCAATTAGAATAATTAATACATGAGAGTTACATATATATATATATATATAATCGAAATGTAAATAATAAAATTAATTCAAAACAACTATTATACGTTGTCTTCATGTCTCAATATTTAAACTGAGATATCTTTTGTTTGGATATGCAGGGTTTGAAGGAGGATATATACTTTATTGATTGATCAAGTGATGGAGCTGACCATATCATTTTTCTGCTTCTAAAATTTTGATAGGAAGTCAACGTGTTTGGTTGATTAGGCCTATATTTTAGTCCATGATTGGTACATCTATATATGAATTAAGTTGAAATATTGTATGATCGGTTCTCTTTATTCTTCTAGAGAATCGAACTTATATATCGTGCAAATTGAAACAATACTTTTCCTCTCTGCAATGTTATCTGCATCCCCATGTTGACCTC
This sequence comes from Carpinus viminea, assembly GCA_013348765.1. Lineage (NCBI taxonomy): Eukaryota > Viridiplantae > Streptophyta > Magnoliopsida > Fagales > Betulaceae > Carpinus > Carpinus viminea. Next base: position 12,314,293 of record CP054670.1, on the reverse strand, counting down.
TTCCGTACCAAACAGAGTGAAAATAAAAAAGTAAAAATAAAAAATAAAAGTCCTGATCGCTCAAGGCTCAAGTTGCCATAGAAGTTTATGGAAGGAGGATCCCCTTAATCGGGGCACTCAATTTTATTGAAATTCAAGTACCCACCAAGAGGAAAAAACGCTTCTCTCATTTTAGTGAGAGAAGCTCCTCCTTCTCTCTAGGTAGAGAATACACCACCTCCTTGTGAGGTTATCCACCACCGTCATGCCAGGAGCTGGAAGGAGGATCCTCTTCCTCCTCCCCCTTTTTTTTTCTTCTCCGCTTTGGTCTTGTTCTTTGTCGCTGTTTTGTTGTTACCAGTGTCACACCGGGTGTCGCCCATCCTCCTCCACCAACCTGTGCCCTGCCTGGGTTGTTCGCCTCCTTCCATTCTTGGCCGTTTGCCGCTCGCCCTCCACGGCAATCCGGATCTACTTTGGTTCTTAGATGGGTTTTGGTAAATCTTCGATCTACTTACCTTAGGCTAACCCGGGCCTACACGCACCACTCCACCGCATCACCGCCTATCGCCTCCACCGTCACCTCGTGATCCGTCGTCATGAGCACACGCTAGAGCATGAGCTCCACGTGCTCGAGCGTGGACCTCACGTGCCGCGTGTGTTTCATGCCTAGGCAGTAGCTTCCTCCATCAACCTGCTTTGGCTGTTCGTCCACCTTCATTAGCGCACGACTAGTTGTTGGGTTTTTGTTGTGTTTCCAGCCTTTATTTTCTCGTGTTTTCATGTTTATGTCTGTTGTATTTTGTTGTTTTATTTTCCTGTTGTTTTATTTGGGTTTTGTGGGTTTTAGTCTCCATCTGGTTTTAGGGTTTATCTTTGTAGTGGAGACTAGTGCTTCCGGAGACAATACTCCCTTTTCTTTGGTCCTAGATTTGGATTTGAGCAGTGCCTTTCCTTTATTGACTTCCTTTGGGTGGTTGATGTTGTTCCTTGCTGGGAGTGCAGATGGGTTTAGACCTCATGGGGTTCTTACACTTGTAATTAGGGTTTGTAAATCTCATGAGATTTATGACTCTTCCTGCATTTCTTTTGCCTTTCAAACTGGTATATGCGGTCCCTTGGAGAGGACCAGGCTATTTATTTGGCCCATTTCCTGCTTTGTTCTTGTTACTTGCACTGTTTTTATCTGTGTTTGGGTCTATTGTAGAGGAGCCCACCCCTTTTCGGTATTTTGAATACTTGTAACCCTTTCCCCATTTGCTTAGGAAAAAAAAAAAAAAAGTACCCACCAAGAGAGATTAGTTGTAGATGTTCCTCCAACTTAATTTGAAAGAAAACACGGTGAATTGTTAGAACCCATTTATCCTAACTGATTTAAGGTGTGAGATCTAATTGTTCGAAACAAGCAGTCTTGCAACCCTCTCTTTCAAGTAAAATTCAAGCACTATAATTGTAGAGAATCCCAATTTACTCTCACTACAAAAATTTTATTTTAATGACTATCCATTAGTGACACTTTTAGGCCAACAAACGTCACTAATGGGGTGGTGATCGACGTGTTAATAGCGACGTGGCCGGGTGACACGTCAAAAACTATGTAGACTACAATGGGAGTTAGTGACATTTTGGACTAACCACATGCCACCAATGGGCAGTCACTAAAAATAAGGTGTAGGTTCGAATCTTGCAATGAAAATTCTATGCCTAATTAGTGTAAATTATGGTTCTTACTTTTCAAATAGAATAGCCACAATTGGGATCCCAAAGCTAAAAAACTCAATTTAATGTATAATCTTTAACAGAAAATTCTAATTGAGGGATGATTGCAAGAAGTAATGAAAATTATTAAGGGGATTAAGTGAAATTCCCTCTTAATTTTTTAGGGTTAAATACTTTATTCCCCCTGTGATCTAATTTCTTTATTTTTTGCCCTTAAGGTTTACTTTTGATCATAGAAAGTACATCTAGTTTGCATAAAGATAAAGATGGTACATTTGTCTAAATTTCGTCCAAAATTTGATGGAACGCCGTGTCAACACTAATAACAAATTGACACGTGTCCATATAATTAATTAATTAAAAATAATAATTTAAAAAAAACATTAAAATTTATATTTAATTAATTAATTAATTTTAAAAAAAATATTTAATTAAATTTATTTATTAAAAAAAATTGGGGGTGGCCATTGTCACCCCATTTGGCAATTTTGGGGTGGCCAAACCACCCCATGGCCAAAAGGGGGGTAGACACCTCCAATCAAGGGTGGTTACACCCCCAAACCATTTTTTTTAAAATTTAATTAAATATAATTTTTAATTAATTAATTAATTAATTGTAGGAATAAGTGTCAATTTGTTATTGGTGCTAACATGGTGTTCCATCAAATTTTGGATGGAATTTATATGGAGGTACCATCTCCATCTTTAGACAAACTAGACGATACTATACTTCCTATAATAAAAAGTAAACCTTTAGAGGGTAAAAATAAGAAGTTAAATCACAAGAGGGAATAAGGTATTTAACCAATTTTTTTAATATATACTAATTTTCCTTGTTTCCTACTTGTGTAGTACTTGGTAGGGCTTATATATATAGGATTTGTTTGGCAATACTTCTTAAAATGTGTTTTTTGCTTCTACTTTTTGTAACATAACGGTAAAAATAGTTTCAAGTATTTTATAATTATTTTAATGTTTTAAGTTATTTGTTAACATTTAAACTTTTTTGATAAAAAAAAAAAACAACCCTAAAAAACGGTGCCACATGAGCCCTATAATCCTTTTTTGATGAGTAATTCTCAAAGTTTGTCTTGTATCATTCTAAAAATGATAGAACTTTTAAAATTATCATTTTATCAAAAATTCAATAATAAATTACATGTTCAATGACGATTCAACAGCCTCAATCATCATTCCTAGAAGAATATAGTAGAGACTTCTAACATTGCTCATTCTTGACATCTATAAACTCGTCAAGAAACATATCTAGCTAGCTATTATTGCTTGCATATTGGATTATTAGTGGAAAATGAAAGACAGAGCAAACAGATCCAGAGAAGGCATGATTGAAGCCGCTGATTGTGATATATAATACAAACAAAAGAAAGACGACTATAAGTTCACTAACACTCTAAGAGCTAGAAACCCTCATCATTTTCCTAAAAATTCCCTCACTTTCTTTGCAGGAATCATGTCTAACTCTCACTGGCTATTTCTATTGCTCCTAGTACAGATCTATCATGTCTCCCATGCTGATGTTGGCACAGCTGCTCACTACAGACCCCCATATTTACGTAAGTGCCACTACATAAAATGTGGCTCCAAAAATAACTTCCATAGCTGAAATTAAAAAACTTTGAAAGATACCCTCATTTTATTGTTTTCCTTTACTTGGTTTATGATCATATATACAGCCACCGCATGTTACGGAAGCGATGCGGCACAGTTTCCATCAAGCAACCTGTTCGGGGCAGCCGGGGAGGGGATATGGGACAATGGCGCTGCCTGCGGGAGACAATATTTGGTGCGGTGCATAAGCGCACGTGTCCCTCGAACATGCATTCCAGGGCAGACGATTCAAATAAGAATTGTTGATCGTGCGCTTGATTCGGTGTCTAGGCCTTCCAGGCTTGGTACTTCCATTGTTCTTTCTACAACTGCATTTGGGACAATCGCCCACGCTTCGGCTGCATCCATTAACATAGAATTCCAACTGTGAGATCTCTTAGTCTTTCTTCTCTCTTTCTAATTCTGTCCTTTTTCGGTGTCTAGCCTTTGACTTTTGCTTTTGGTTCCTTTGTTGGGGATTTTCCTTTGAGCATTATTGTTTCTTTTCTACACTGCTTCCATTGTCTCTGTGTAAGACTGTATCCTGCAGACGTCATATTGTTTGAAAATGCTATTATGCGATGCTGAGATCACTAAACTCTAGCTAGTAGAGTAGGCTTAAGCATATGTCACGGATGAGATTATCATAAAAACCAACCTTGGGTGGTAGAATTTACCCTTAAAAATCAGCTTACAATAGGAGGATTTATGTCCAAGAATTTGCATACACATATATTTCAGATTGCCCTTAACCCTTGAGCGACACTTAGGATTGTAATATACCACTACACTCTACGGCCGGTGTCCCTAGTAGTCTACTCTATATGTTAACACTGACAAGATAGTACCATTTCTCTTTTGATGGTTCCACTCAATGATTTAATGCTATATATGCACACAAAGACATTTTAATTGGTCTATACGTATCGCCCTTAGTAACTTGATTACAAAATTGCAACTCATTTGATATCATACTTGACGAGTTGCATTCAATCTTATAGTAACCATCTCTAATACCAAATGATACAAATTTTATGTAAAAATCAACATTTAAAACCAGCTTGCAATGTAAAGATGTATAGAAGCTTAATTGTAAACCCATGGTTAAAATTATAAATAACCCATATGAAACAATTGAGACCGTAATAGATTGGTGATATGCTTCTCCATGCTTAATTAAACCAAATTAGCAATAATATTTTTGTCAAATGAGATTGAAACATGCAGATTGTAATTTCCTTATGTTTGTATAATTTTCAAAATAGAGATGAATAAACATATATGAGAAACATAAATATGATGATATATACTTCAAAAGGGTGGGAATGGGGTTTGTTGTTCTTTTTGACACTGAGAGATTTTGGTTTGGATATGCAGGGTTTGAAGGGGGCTATACTTTTGATTTATGAAGTGATGGAGCTGGACACCAATTTTCTACTTCTAGAATTTTGACGGAAAAGTCAATGTGTTTGGTTGATTAGGCCTATATTTTTCTCCATGGTTAGTAATTATAATATGTATAAGTTGAATTGAATAATCAGTTGATCTATTTATTCTTCTAGAGATTCGAACGACTTTTAACTTATATCATGCTAAGCGTTTTCCTCTCTAGAATGTTGTTACAAGCTTAATTGCTCAAGCACGTAACTAATAGATTAAGGGTAGTTTGAAGAACGTCTACTACCTCCCAAATCAACTTAAAGTTGAATATTATTAATCTTGCTTAATTTCATTAATAAATTTGATCTCTTTAAATAGCTAGAGACTTACAAAACATAATAAATATAAAAAACTAATAGAAATAAATTACCTCTAATGATAATATATATATGACTAATAGTTTGACTAGGTAATGTGAGATACCCGTCCCTATCCAAAACAAGTGGTCTTACAATTGGATAAGGATACACAATAATTAATCACCTACGAATTATATACTAACAATTTTGACAGGTAATACAAGATATCTCATATGCACCTTCTTATTTGGACATGTGAGTCCCATATGGAGTTTCTCACATTAAATGCTTACTTTTTGTTTGTTTGTTTGTTTATTATTTCTATACAATTCAAAAATTAATTATACAGAGATGGACTTAGATAATAGGAATCACAAGCTCTCCTTCAAACTCCGTTGAGTTTTAGCCGGACCCAAACTCATTAGAATATCGGTGGGAGTCGTGGGACCCAATGTGGTTGTACATTAATCAAACATAATCAAGAGTACTACAACATGCACCAGCACATTAAAAGCGATGTGCATCGCAATTCAACACCATGAACATGGAGCCATGTTACTCAGATGGGTTTGCCTTCAGAAAAATCCCAACATTTGCGGCTGTGATGATGATGATTAGGGTTTCCTGTTTGGAATTTTTGTATTTGTCCATTTTTGGTGGGCTCGATGCAACTTGTTCCTTTGTTCCTTTGTTCATGCATGGATTGATACATCTTTATCTCTTATGGTTTTATCTTTTCTAACGGAATAGAGTAATCAAAAAAAATTGTGGCCGGATAGTGTCAAAATTAACGAGTAGAAGTTTAAGAGAGATCAAGAGAATGAGATTTAGCATTTCTCATATTTTAATATAAAAATCTTTTCTTTTCTCTTTTTCGTCTGGCATTTATTTGAAATAATATATAAATAGCTTTCACTTCTTTTCTAGTATTTATTTGCAAGAATATTTAAATGGTATAAGGAAAGATAAATTGACATATTACATAGAAGGATCTTTTCCATTGTCAATGCGGAGATCCATTAAAAGAAGAGTAATGCTACTTTTATTACAAAATTATCTTACCATATTAACGTGACAATGTCAATCAATCATTGGATCTTGGTTGAAGGGACAGTGCCAATCAATACTTGAATTTTTTTTATTATTATTAATAAGAGTTGATTCAAAGATTGATTAACACTACGGAATTAACATGATAATATTATTGTGAAATAAAAGTATAGTTTATAACATTACCAACAAAAGAAGAAAATCTAGTAGAAGCGGCCCAATTCGTTGAGTTGAAATCTTAAAACAATGGCCTTTTCACTTCCCCTGGGTTTAGTTGGACCGGAGCATCAGCAAATGGGTCAATGTGTGGCAAACACAGCCCAAGGCCTTTCTGATTCTCTCTTTTGGGCTTTACAAAAATAACGATCATACTACTTAATTAATTAATTAATATTTATATATGTATTGGCAAAAATATTGGACGAGTGGGCCCATTGGGCTAAGCCCAAACTCAAAGCTATTATTATCTTATTTTTGTACTCTGTCTAGCCCTATTCTCCGTCGTCTCTCTCTCAATCTCTACGAAATCTAGCAGAGAAGCTCGATCTCTCTTTGTTGATTCATTCTTTGCTTAAGAGAGCGGAAAAGATGTCAGGGAAAGGCGCAAAGGGGTTGATAATGGGCAAAACCCCCGCCCTAAACAAGGACAAGAAGAAGCCCACCACGCGCTCCTCTCGAGCTGGTCTTCAGGTCCCTCCTGTCGCTCTCTCTATTTATTTATTTATTTTTATTTTCCAATCCTTATGCTTTCTGATTGGTTTTGGGTCTCTGGGTTTCTCTGTTCCCAATATTGGAATTTTTTTTTCAGAACTTATGTAATAATGTATGCTCTGTGCATGCGAATTTTTTTTTTTTTTGTAATTTTTTCTATTTTGGAAGTTTTTTTAAATGGGGTTTAATCGCCGGTTTCTGGGTTTATATATTTCTTCTTCTTTTGTACGATTTAAAAAAAAAAACTAAAAACTAAAATTAACATGCAACCGAATCAAATTCAATCACTAGGTCATAGATTTTACACTATTTAGGGCATGCGATACCTCCAATGAACTGTTATAAAGTTGAGGTGGAAAGTGAGCTTGGACTGATGCATTAGAAACTATGGGTGTGAATGTCAGTTATTTTCTTGTTATTGGTTTGAGTTAGTTGTTGGCTTCAAACCTTACAATTCCTTTTCTAGGCGACATAATGGCTCATTAATTTAGTGAATATGCACTTAAAGTTTCATAATCGTTCACCTCAAATTGACAAGAAATTAGTCAAGGGGTACTTTGCTTCTGTTCTCTAATCATGTGTCTTAATGGAAGACAGATTTATGAGGACAGCCATGTGTTCCTGATTATCCACATTGGATGCTAAGAATAGCAGGAACCAGCATATTCTTCCCTTAATTAGGAGGTGGGATGCTATACATGTGCAACAGTCGTTCTCTTTCTGGTCTTGAAACGTGTTAGCCGTGTTAAGGGTTCCTTAGTTTTGCATTGAGATGTAACACACAGATTACTTTTCTCTGGGGTAATTTTTTCCATATAGCCTTTAAGCAATAGAAGTAGCACATTGGAGTTGTTACACTAAGTTGTAGGTATTCCCTTTATGGTGAGCTTAGGATTGTCAAGCCCCATTCCTCTGGCTGTAATTGGTTCAGAGGACTTGGCATTTTTCATTATGTTATGCAGTTCAAACATTAATTTACCTTTAGATCATGAAATGAAACAATGAATCTGGTGGAGCTTGTGGGCCTTCAAAGAAAGATGATTAAATGAGTTTTTCAACAAAGTATTGTATAGGTGTCAGAGGTTATTACGATAGTGTTTATCAGCTTTTCTTTATATGCAACTGATTAGGGGTTTGTGAACATATTAATAGTTTACAGGAACTGACCGGTGCTCTCTTTATTTACTATGTTGTCACCATCATTAGCATCTGCTTGGAACCTGCATGCAGTGTTGTATGGTGTCCATTAAATATAAATTTGTGTTGTTATTTTCCTTGAGACAATACATTTTATGCTGGTTGAATGCTTATTATTTAGAGAACTTTAATGCTGAGCTTCTTGTGTCATTAGAGTAACTTTGCAACAAGGACTAGAATTATGTAGCATGTAGGTTAATGTTATTAATTCTCCTTTTCTCAACTTTCTGGCCTATGCTTTTTTCTTTTTCCTTTTTTCTATATGCTTGTATTTGGAGTTTAAAACCAGTTTCTAGGTTCTTTTTATTCGCAGGAATTTCTTTGTACAAATGGGACCCATGACGATATTTCTCAAATTAAAACTTTTATGTGGAACCAGAATTTTGTGCTATCCCTTGATGATGAATGTTGTCTTTAATGCCTCTTGTTTTTATGGTCCTTATGACCCATAGATCCTTTGTCCCTAAAAAACCAAATTGACGGATGTCTAAACTAGCTGAAGTAGAAGGCTTGTCATTGGTCATAAATGTAAGATGTCAATTTGGATCCTACCCCTTGATATGGGACCAACTTCGGTAATTGTGCCCCCATACCGATTAGGAGGGCTTTCCAAAAAATCTGATGGGCTGACTGGCCTGACTGGACCTTATGAAACTGAAGGCCCGCTGATAGTTTTACTGGGCTTTCAGTTCAGGGGCTGGAATGAAAGCTTAAGTTTTGATTTTGGTTGGGTCAGTAGTCAGTTTTAGGGGTGTTGGGTTTCCAAACTTGAACAACCTGTGTGTATATATATAATTGGGTTGATGCAGGATTGGAGCAACAAGAGTTAATTGGGTCCTTTAATTTTATTTAGGTTTTAATTGCATTATTAGTTTATGTTTTATTTAATTTTTATGAGTCAATTATTATTGTAATTCAATAAAAGGACATCATCATTGTCCTAGGTTATGTTACGTAAGTTAATAAATTGGCCATGCCCTAAGTTTAGGGTTAGGGTTTAGTCTTTAGTCTATTTAGATAATTTTCTATTGTATTTGTAGCTTATGATGAATTGAAAAATTGGATTGACTGTCGTTATCTATCTCCTCACCCTTTTCACGCTTCTTCATCTCTTTGGTGTTATTTCTTATCCTCTTTGGTTAGTTTCTTCTCTTCTTCAGCTTATTTTCTCATTGTTTCTCCTCTCTTTTCACTCTCTTCTCCCCTCTTCCATGCTTCTCTTTTTGTCAACTTATTTATTCTCTCTTTCTCCTTGGCTTATTTTTCTCTGTTTCTCCTCTCTATTTTCTCTCTCTTTTCAGTATCATCTTTGTCCTGCATCAACTTTGGTATCAGAGCCTAGACCGATTGTTTTCCATAAAATCTTCCAATCCACCACCAAGCTACACCATCACATCAAACACCATGACAACCATCACTCAAATAAACACCACCTACCATAAAAAATGTCCATACTGCCTCCCACAGTACATTGTGAATGTGAAACCGAACCACTTCATTACAAACCAAACTTATCGGGTATAAGACCGAAAATAATAATAGACTTCCTTTTGTTGTGTGGTTAAAAAAAAAATTGACGCTTGCTGCCGTTTCAGACGGAGGTTGGGTTCACTCTAGAGACTTGGGAGTGGGGTTGGATTACAAATATAAAAAAATTTAAAATTAAATTAATTTCTTTTCTTTTTTTTAAAAAAAAATAAATAAATTTTAGGGATTAATCCTTAAGTCAATATGCCAAAACAAATCACAACTCAAATGTTTTTTTTTTTTTTTTCCAGTTTTATCTTCATAAATTCTTTGAAAAGGTGAAATAGATCCTTATGTTAGTTCTCCATCCAAAGTTGTGCCATCTATTAGTGCAACATTAGCATTTTTGCCAAACCACATTAAAATAATGATTTTTTAATAAATTAATAATCTTATTGCAAAATCAAATCTTTAAAAAAAAAAAAATGGAGGGGTGACCTGCCAGGCCACCACCATGGGGGATTGGGGGTGGTAGCCTCACCGTTGGCCTCCCCTTCATTTTTTTTCCTTTTCAATTTTGGTTTTTGTTTCTAAAGATTTGATTTTTTAATTAAATTATTATTTTAATGTGATGTGGCAAAAATGTTGGCGTGGCACTATTAGATGGAAAACCAACAAAAGAATTTATTGCACCTTCCGATAAACTTTGGCTGCTAAAATTGGAAAAATAAAATAAAATTGAAGTCTTTTTTTCTCTAAAATTGACTAGGTATTTATCTCTTAAAATTTTGTTAAAAAAAAAAATCTGAGCATGTTTTGTCAAGCTTCCAAAATTCCAAAACTTGAGGTCAAGTTTTCTTCAACCAAAGGAGAATGATGTGGAATGTAGCAGCAAGAGTTAATAGGGTTCTTTAATTTTATTTAGGTTTTAATTGAGTAATTACTATATGTTTTATTTAATTTTTTATGAGTTGGTTATTATTGTAATTCAATATAAGGACATTGTTGATATCCTAGGTTATGTTAGGTAAGTCAATAAAATTATATTAAGTTAATAAATTGGTGTTGCCCTCGGGTTAGGGTTTATTCTCTAGTCTATTTAAACATAATTTTTTATTGTATTTGCAGCATATGATGAATTGAAAAATTGGATTAATTGTTGTAATCTATCTCCTCCCACTTTTCACGTTGCTTCCTCTCTTCGGTGCTATTTCTTCTCCTCTTTGGCTAGTCTCTTCTCTTCTTCAGCTTATTTTCTCTTTGTTTTTCTTCTCTTTTCACTCTCCTCCCCTCTTTGGTGCTTCGTTAACTTATTTCCTTCTCTTTATCAGCTTATGTATTTTCTCTTCTCTTTGGCTTATTTTTCTCTGTTTCTCCTCTTTATTTTCACTCTCTTTTCAATATCATGTTTGTCATGCATCAATTGATGCAGGACAAACCCAATATTGAAATAATAGTAAAAAGAGAGGAGTCCAACAAGAGAAGAGAAAATAAGCTAAAGAAGAAAAGAAATAAGCGAAAGAGGAGAAGAAGAAGCACCGAAGAGAGAAGGAAATGTAAAAAGAGGGAGGAGATAGATCCAAATTTTCAAATCATCATAAGCTGCAAATACAATAGAAAATTATGTCAAGACTAAACCCTAGAGCAACTCCCATTTATTAACTTACCTAATATAATTTTATTGACTTACCTAACATAATCTAGAATAGTGGCAATATCCTTCTATTTAATAACAATAATAACTTACTCATAAAAATTAAATAAAACATAAACTAATTACTCGATTAAAACCTAAATAAAGGACCCAACTCTTGTTTTGCATTTCACCTTGGTTAAAGAATACTTGACCTAAGTTTTGGAATTTTCTTGAAAATACATGCCCATAATTTATTATTATTATTTTTTAGTCCCGGCCCACTCCCAAGTCTTGAGAAGAATCCAACAAAGATGCATAAGCAACCTAATCTTGGTCTGAAATGGAAGCGTCATTTTTTTTTTCTTTTGAACCACACAACAAAAGGCCCTCTATTATTATTTTTACGCTCACGCCCAAAACCTCTCACTTGAAAACTTCAGGCACAAAAGAAATACTGGAATTAGATGATGTGGCTCAGGCAAAGCTTGTGGGTTGTTGCTGCGGAGCGGTTGGCTAACACCAGAGAAGACCAGCAAGGCAAAGCAGTGGGATGTGATGCGCAGCCTGATCGGCGCCTTTTGGGCAACAGGCTGACGAAGGTGGTCTACAGGGGGCAGTGCAATTGTTTGGGACTAGTAGCACACGGTGTTGGGAGGATTCCGGTGGGTTGGTGGCACGATTTTTCCTATTTGGTTTTCTTTGGGTTCCATTTGGGTGTTTTGTCTTTCTAGGGCTTTTGGTAACGTGGTTGTTGGTAGGGGTGTAAATGAGCCGAGCTTGGGCGAGCCTAGGCTGTCCAGGCTCGGCTCGTTTATTATTGGGCCAGGCTCAAGCTCGAGCTCGAGCTCAAGTCGAGCCTGGGTTGGCTGCTTGAGCTCGGCTCGACAAGGGTTTTTACCGAAATCAGCAATACCAAAATCGAAATCAAGATACCAAAATCAAAATCAACAGCCAGAAAGAGACGGCGAGAGGCTAGGAATGGTGAGATGGCGAGAGGCGAGGCGAGGAGCTTACCCAAAAATTGATCGTCGTCGGGGTTTAGAAAAAAGCCGATCTGGGTTTTGACTCCTCACGAACCTCACCTGAGAGGTGAGGTCTGTGAGGACGGCTGTAGCAAGAGAGAGAGAGAGATGAGAGACGATCTGATCATCTGGGTTTTAGATCGTGAAAATGAGAGAGAGAGAGGAAAGAAGAAAGATGCGTAGAAGATATTTTGGCATAATGTGTATGGTGGAGATGAGAAGATGGGGAGAAGGCGTGCACTTGAGAACTAAAAGGGGGTTCTGTGACTTCTGTCCGTCGCCAACCTATATACTTATTGCCTATATACTTATTTAAATTTTTGTTTTTTGGAACTAGAAGACAGACTGTTGGCAGCCCTATATTATACTTATTTAATTTTAATATATATATGTATACTTATTTTAATATATATATATATACTTATTTAACTTATAAGTAATTATTACAATTTTTAATATATATATATGAGCTTATACGAGCTGATTCACGAGCTTAGTCGAGTCGAGCCGAGTTTGCTTCGTTTAATATTCAAGCCAAGATTTGTGTTCACGAAGCGCTTCATTTAATATACGAGCTGAGTCTGAGCTTATTCGCGAAGCGCTTCGCTCACTTAACACCCCTAGTTGTTGGGGTTCGAGTATCACCAGTGGTTGGTTGGCCCTGATGGGTGAAGTGTGCCTGGTGCCATGTTGATTCGAAAGTTGGGGTGTTTTATTGTTATTATTTTTACTTAAAGGCCGTGGTTTGGGTTGTATGGAAGTGGTTGGGTTTCACAATGTACTATAGGCGACAGTAGGGGTGTTTGTGATGTTGGACAGTGGCTGTGTTTGAGTGATGGTTGTCATGGTGTTTGATTTGATGGTGTAACGGTAGTGGAACGGAAGATTGTTATGGAAAACAATCGGTTTAGGCTCTGATGCCAAAGCTGATGCGGGAGAAACCCAATAGTGAAAAGAAAGGAGAAAATAAGCCAAAGAGGATAAGAAGAAGAACCGAAGAAAGGGAGGAGATAGATGACAACAGTCAATTCAAATTTTCAATTCATTGTAAGCTGCAAATACAATGAAAAATTATGTTTAAGTAGACTTTAGTCTAGACCCTAACCCTAGGGCAACGCCCATTTATTAACTTACCTAAAGAATTTTATTGATGTACCTTACATAATCTAGGACAACGACAATGTCCTTTTATTGATTTACAATATTAATGGACGAAAAATTAAATAAAACATAAAACTAATAACTCAATCAAAACATTAAATAAAATGAAAGGACCCAATTAACTCTTACTTCTGCATTTCACATCATCTTGGTTTGTCGCCACCAACGGTCTCAATCTGTCGCAGTCTCTTTCTCACCCACTATATTTTTGCATTCTCCTTGGTGTCATCGGTCTTCTTCACTTTCTTTCTCATTCAGCCCAACTGACCAAGCCAACCAAGGTGTTGGCCTTGGGGTTGGCCCAGTTCCATGAAAAAATCTGGGGTTCAAATCCCTTTGCTTCGGCAGTGTGGGATTGGCCATTTCCCGACTAGATATGCTACGCACATAAATATTTTGTGAATTTATAGGTATAAGATGATTATATAGCTAGATCAGGAATCGATTAAGGGGGTTCTTTAGAACAAAATTTTGTATGGTTTCATATTCTGCTTGGTCTGAAATGTAGTAGTCCTGAATGGCTTAATACCTGCCTAGATATTTTGGAGGTTTCGCCTCTTTCCTAATAAAATCCCTGATTAAACTGATGGATGTTATCCGCAATTAATGCAATATCTTTGTATTATCTGTTTTTATGTAAATGTTATGTTTCTACATTAAGTTTGTTGAGTTGTACTCATTGTACTTGTAATTTCTCTATTGACTTAAGCTTGTACATGTGAACTTGCAGTTCCCTGTTGGTCGAATTCACCGTCTCCTCAAGTCAAGGGTGATGGCCCATGGAAGAGTTGGTGCAACAGCTGCTGTGTACTCTGCTGCCATATTGGAATACCTGACTGCTGAAGTATTGGAGCTGGCCGGTAATGCAAGCAAAGATCTGAAGGTTAAGCGCATAACGCCTCGGCATCTGCAGCTCGCCATTCGTGGTGATGAAGAACTAGACACGCTCATCAAAGGAACGATAGCCGGTGGTGGTGTGATTCCTCACATTCACAAGTCGCTCATCAACAAGTCTGCCAAGGATTGAGACTATCCATATATTGGTAGGATGAGCTTTGCTGTGTACATTTTGTGATATCCTGATAATTGATCATTTTTATTGGTTGATATTGGGCCTTTTTCAGAGTTTCCGATTGTTTGCCCCTTCTGCATTAATTACCCTTTGTAGGTTTTGGGGACATTTCGCAATGCTTGTGTTATAATACTGCAGTCCGAATGAATATATCATTTTTTTTTTTAGGTAGGTTACATTAGGCCTTTTTTTTTTTTTTTTGACACGTCCATGCAAGGATAGGGGGAGGGGGATTCGAATTTGTGATCTGTTTTTTATAAGGCGTGGTTCACAACCGATTGAACTATCACTTGGGAACACATTAGGCCTTTCTTGACGAGGGAAAATATTGCTAAATATTTTATAATGCTGCAGAAATCAAAGATTCATTATGCTGCAGAACATGTTTTATAATTTAGGTTTGAAAAAAGTTTTATCGTGAAGATGTGGTTTTGAAAAATAAAAAACTTAAGGTAAAGTTTACTTAACTATCCTTAAACTATTATCTCAATGACAATCTATTCTCTAAATTATCAAAACAATGACAATGTCCATAAATTTAACAAAATGACAAAATTATCCTTACTAAAATAAAAACAAAAATACTAAAATTTAATTGTTTTTTTTTTTTTTAATTTTAAGGGTATTTTTGTCTGATTGAAATTTTTACAGAGCTAATTTCATCCTTTTGTAAGCAATGGGGGTATATTGTCATTGTTTTAGTAATTTGGAGGGTAAATTGTTGCAATTTATAGTTTGAGAGATAGATTGTAATTAGGGTGATAGTTTGAGGTGGTCAAATGAACTTTACCCAAAAAAGTTACTAATGCTTTCCAAAAAAACATGCTCTAAAGTCTCAAGGTGAGGCCCGTGAGGGTAAGTGGTTTTCAGCCACTTTTCTTCGACTCAAACATCTTTGGCCTTCCCAATAAGCTTTGGCCTTCTTCTATGCTTGTTCTTTGAGTTTGTGTTGGTGGATTTTGGTCAAAATTTTGTTTTATTGCTAAATTTGGTTAAATTGGCATTTCTGAATGAGCTTGATTTTATGGTTTTTGATGTGGAATGATTTCAATTTGTGTTTTTGACGCTAAAGATTGATTGTTTGTTCCTGTTTGAGAAAAATGGTGAATATTATGAGTTAATGGAGCTTTGTCAAGGCAAGGTCTTTGTGTCGTAAGCACAATTCGAATGGGACTTAAAAACTAGGCTCGAGTTTCATACGAGTTCAAACCAATATATGTTTACATTTGAGCTAAATCCAAACCTACAATACTCGGCTCGGCTTAACTACAACCCTACTTACACACATTAACGGTTTTAAAGAATTCTCTTTTGCAAGAAGTTACGAACAAAGTAAAAAGAGAAAAACCCTTTTGGTTTTCAATAGCGGGTGGCATTAATTATGAACTTTTTTAGGCATAATGCAAAGGAAATGAGTCTTTGCTTGATGTTATTTACTCTTAAAGCAGTCCCCTCAGTTCCTAAAACTTCTAGTGTCTTTTAGACAAGTTATGTTCTTATTGTATCACCAAGTTCCCATTACTATTTTTCAAAATCCTTTAGAGGCTCAAACGAGTAAGAAAAGAGAGCACCTGCTATACGGTTTTGGCAGAAACCATGGGGTTTCTGCCTTCCACTCAAATTTTGACACCTCATATTATTAAGAAAATACACAAATGTAAAATAAAATCAAAACACCCAATCAACTAATCAACCAACCAACCAAATTAGACTCCGCCACTCACCGCCGCCCACCGTCCACCTCCGGCGAACAGACGCCGCCGCCCACCGCCTTCTCCAGCGACTTTTCCGAAAAAAAAGAAAAAGAAAAAAGATCCGGCCATTGGGGGTGGCCACGATCTACCCCAACGGCCAGGGGGAGAGATCGGCCACCCTCAGTGGCCCTATTTGTCTCTCCGACAAACCAACGAACCCAAAAAAAAAAGATGGATAGCCCAGTGGCCGCAATCCACTCCTAGCGGCCTGGGGGTGGCCGCGATCCACCCCAACGGCCAGGGGGAGAGAGATCCGGCCACCCCTAGTGGCCATTTGGCCCATTTTTGTCTCTCCGGCTAACCAAAAAAAAAAATTCTGGCTAACCTAAAAAATTGTTTCTAATGCTTCAAAAATCATTCTAATGTCACAAATTCGTTTTTAATGCCTCAAAACTAAAACCTAGAGAGGAAGGTGAACCCTTTTTAGGATTTTATCATCCTAAAACCCAAAGGAAAAAAAAAAAAAAAAAAAGGCCGACGAGACCCAGCCGTGGGTCTCGATGGCCGGAAATGGATCTCAGCGCCATGTGTCTTCTTTCTTTCTCCCAAGCCATCTCTCTTTCTCTGTTAAATGACAAGAATAAGGAAGAAGGAAGAAGAAGAGTGGGAGGAGAGGTTGTCGACAGGGAGAAGAAGTGGGAGAAGAAAAAATAGAAGGAAGAAGAAGAAATAAGAAAACAATCTAATGTTTTAAGATGTAGGATAGTGTTGTGCAATTTTTTTCTTTTAGATGAGGTGTCAAGTTGTCATTGGGGGGCAGAAAACCCTCCCTTTACACACCATCCGAATTGAAGTTATTCCTCGATTGAAAAATTTCCAAGAACAAATTATTTTAAAGGTAAAGTCCATAACAGAGGAATTTTTTTTTTTTTCATGTTATGGCTGATGTGTCCAATTTTTAAGTTTTGGGTTGAAATGTTAATGACATGGCATATCCACCACTACATGTGTCTGATGTAACCTAATTGAGGGGGTAGTTTGGTCACTTTGGACATGTGAAAACGTGAATTTTAAAAGTAATTAAAACGTATGGTAAAATCGTAATTTAACCTTTAATTGTACATTTTAAAAAATGCACTCGTTTACCTATAATTTAAAAACGTAATTTTTTTCCACATTTTCAAGCTGTCATTTTTTTTTTCAAACGCACTCCAAACCGCGATGCTTTTTTTCGGTTTTATTTGTCAGATTTGGCATTTATTATTACGTTGAAAGCTTTCACTCTCACAAGATTATTAATACCACTGGCGTATTCACCTGGAGACTCACACGAATAAGATTGTTTGTCTTGGTTTTTTCAAGGCCTTTTCCTTTGGTAGGTTCCGATGCCATCTCCAAGATGCCTGAGCCAACAGCAATAATGAAGGGAGAAAAGTTACCAGGAAATTCATGATCCGATGGAAACAAGATGAAGAGTCAAAATTGGCCTAGGTTATTCGTCCAAACAAAACAAAACAAAATTAGCCTACATCATAGATTGGGGTGACAATTCATATTCATATGTCACGTTCAGGTCGTATTAATGTAAGGGTGAAAAGGCAAACGGTTATTATCTGTCCGCTAACTGCTCACCATTGTTGAATGCAGTTAAAAAAAATCGCTAATCGCCTAAACAGTTACAGTTAACGATTTTAGGTTTTAAAAAAACTGCTAACTACCTTTATGTATATTATATTTATACATAATAAAAAAAATACATGAAATGACATCATATTTGTGTTTAAATATATATAAAAATCTAGAAATGATATTGCATATAGTAAAGTATTATCATAAAAACAAAGTTGTTTTAGGTTTTTTTTTCTTTAAAAGTGGTTAACAATTATTAGGGTTATCTGCATCGGCAGTTAGCAGAGGTAGTTAGTAAATTTTACTAACCGTAAACGTGTTTTCACCCCTAATTAATGCATAAATATAAGACTATATGGGTCAATCGTAACTCGACTCATTTAATTAAATAGATCAAACTTTTCAATTTTAACCCTCTAATTTTGTATTAGGTTCGTATAGAATTTACGGTTATATCAAAAATTGATAGCTTTTATGTATAGAGTTCGGGTCGTATCAAGAATGAGTATAATATTATATAGGTTAATTCTAACCTAACCCATTTAATTAAATTGGCCAAACTCATCAACTACAATCCTTTAATTTTGTGTTAAATTTATGTCGAGTTTAAAAATTGTCGGCCATAGTTGCATACTACAAGTGTTAAAAAATAGAAAGTATAGACAACTAAGGATCATGGTAGCAATTTCCCAGTACTCATGGTCAATGTCACAAATCAAACCCCCAGTTTCTGACTAGAACTAAATTGACATGCATCTGGTATCACACAGCAAACCATAACTAGCATCCTTAATATTACCAAACAGTAACAGTTAACAGCAATCACATGGAACTAGAGCTAAAGAAAGATTTTATAAAAGAAGCTACAGCATTTGTACAATCTTTCCACCGAAAAACATCATACCCCAGATCCCCAGGGAAAGAAATAACAAGTTTTTACCACTCAAAAGAGCAAAGGACCCATCATCACCAACATACTACTACCACAAAGGATGCAACAACTTGAAATGATCAGATGGCTGAGACCTTTGGAATATTCACTGGAAACTGGTCGATCTCATCCATCCATGGGTTCTTCTCCTTAGCCGGATTTATAGTCCGTAGGGCCTTCCAAACTGCGCTGTTACATTTGAACCCAGACCCAAATGCTATCTGCCACATTCTGTCTCCCTTCTTCATCCTCCCCTTGGCTTCTGTATAAGCCAATTCATACCAAAGAGAGCTGCTGGAGGTGTTGCCAAAACGGTTAAGTGTCATCCTTGAAGGTTCCATATGCCAATCTGAAAGCTTCAGGTTCTTCTCCAATTCATCCAGCACGGCTCTTCCTCCGGCATGAATGCAGAAATGCTCAAAAGCCAGTTTAAAATCTGGGATATAAGGCTTCAACTTCATCTTGAGAAGTTTCCTCCCAACCAATGTGGCGAAGAAGAGCAATTGTTCAGACATTGGCAACACAAGAGGACCCAATGTGGTGATGTTAGTCTTCAAGGCATCTCCAGCAACTGCCATCAGATCCTTGGACAAAGAAACTCCAATATTCCCAGTGGAATCCTCTTGTTGAGTAACGCAAGAGAAGCACTTATCATCCGAACCTTTGTGGGTTCGAACTGTATGAACCAATCGATACTTGGATCGACGTCGGTCAGACATCTTGTTCGAAAGCAAAATTGCTGCCCCTCCCATTCTAAACAAGCAATTCGAAACAAGCATCGATCTCTCATTCCCAAAATACCAATTCAAGGTGATGTTTTCCATGCTAATCACCAGAGCATAAGAATTGGGATGAACTTGAAGAAGATCTTTAGCGAGATCAATCGAGATCAAACCAGCACTACAACCCATCCCACCCAGGTTATAGCTAACAATATTCCCTCGAAGCTTGTAATGGTTAATAACCATAGCAGACAGTGATGGTGTTGGATTAAACAAGCTACAATTCACAATTAAAATCCCAATATCTTTTGGTTTCAAACGCGTTTTCTCAAAAAGCTGATCAAGGGCACCAAACATTACCATCTGTGCTTCTTTCCTTGCCTCCTCCATTGATGGATTCGGAGGAACCCTCAACACGGCTTCAGGAAGATATGTTGACTCCCCAAGACCTGACCTCTCCAGAATTTTCCGCTGGAACTCAAGGTTTTCCTCCTTGAATGTC
Source organism: Carpinus viminea (assembly GCA_013348765.1). NCBI lineage: Eukaryota > Viridiplantae > Streptophyta > Magnoliopsida > Fagales > Betulaceae > Carpinus > Carpinus viminea. Next base: position 12,294,454 of record CP054670.1, on the reverse strand, counting down.
CCCGTCGACTGGGACCGGTCCATGAATATCAGCCTCGAGCATTTCCGGGCATCCTCCGGCTTATAGCATGAGAAATCAACAAGGTAAACCGAGCGGGGACGAGTAAGGAAATAAAGGGTTGATAGGAAGACGAGGAGAGTTGAGCATACAATCACGGATATGAGATTGAACCGCAGATGGTCCCAAAGGTCGTAGAGACCTTGGAGTGAAAATGTAGAGAGTTGTGCCGCCATTACAACAACAATAGGCGATAAAAACAAGCACATTCCATGAGTGATGAGGCAGTGGTAGCCTAGTTTCACATATTTCAGCTTCACGGATTGTTTGAAATCAGGGAGCTTTCTCGAAGAAGATGAAGATGGAATCAACGGCTTGTTTGGATTGGATTCAAACATTTTTTGTTAAGATTTTGAATTTGCACAATTTTACAAAAGTTCAGGCCTTCCCAGTGATCCAAATTGAACAGCGAAGGAAAAGAGCATGAACCCCTTTTCTTTGGAGCAAAAATTCTATGAATTTGTGATCACAGAAAGCGCATTGGCTTAGAAAAATCGAAATGTATGATCTGGGTAATTAGTTAAATAACCTTTCGGTTGTTGGGTTGGATTTTCTCAGAATTCTAACAAAACACAATTTATATGTATTTGAAAATGGATTTTTCAGAGTTCGATATCAAAATGGCAACTTTTATAACAACGAAACCCAAACATCCCTGCAAAAAAAGAAGAAAAAGTAAAAGTAAAAGAAGCATATATCAGCAGCAGAGAAAAAGAACCACCAAAAAGGCAAACTTCTAAATATATTTATGAAAAGTTTGCACCTAACATTTTCTAGATGAGAGAGAGATCTAAGTAAAGTTTATCAAACGTAAAGTTGCCAAAAAGAATTTCAAAAATGATACCACTGCAGAAGAGAGATTCTTCAAGCAAAGCAAGAGACTTAGACACCAGACTCAGTAGAGAATGGAATATGAGGCCCAGATGAAAAACAAACAAAAAAAGCTTACCTTAAATGGAGCATTTGAACAAGTGGTGTTCTTGATTGTGCCTGAGAAACCAATGCCACGGCCCACGGAGAAAGAGAGAGAGAGAGAGAGAGAGAGAGAGAGAGTGGAGGAAGTTGTAATTGTATTATGGAGTTTTTGTGTGCGGTGGCGTCCGGTGGAGAACTGTGAAATTTATACACAACTTCTGGTTGCAAATGCGTTGTCTCCAGTGAACTTGGTGCGGTTGGTACTCTGCTTGTAATTTGCTTAGAAAAGAGAAAAAACAAAATGGCAATTACGGATTTTATTTTCTCTTTAATTTGAATTGAGATTATTAGATTTACCTAAGCTGTTGTCTTCCTAACAAAATGTAAGAACATATATATAAAACATTAAATGAAATGCTCCTAAAGTGTGTTTTTGGGTTGCTTTCCTTCATAAATTATTTGCCCCGCCCCCAGCCATTAATTGTGACCAATTAATATGCATTCGATTACAACAAATATTTTTTCACGATACAATGAAGCCCAAAATATTTGAGGTAGTTTATACAAAATGAAACTAAATCAAAATACTCTCAAAATTTATAACGTTCCCAAGAGGTAGCTTAATCGGCTATGAACCACGCCTTATAAAACAAAGATCACAAGTTCGAATCCCCCCTCCCATACTCTTGCATGGACATGTCAAAAAAAATTACTCTCAATATTTATATTCTAGTAAGACAGATAGACTCGAGTTTTAAAATAAGGTTTTGAGTACAAGAAAAAAGAATTTTATGCGTTATATTACTGTAAAATTGATCTATAGTGAACTATTTATAGTATTATAATGGCAATTTATGTTTGTTTACTAATAAGGAAACAGATTCTCTCTATTTCATTTGAAATTGAGAGGGCCATTCCCTACTTAAACATGTAATTTTTCAATTAGCGATAATTAACTACAATTCTAACCGTCATTAAAATACGGCCATCAAATTGTAACCGACGCTTAATCTTGACAGTTATGTAATATGACTATTATATCTTAACCTATACTTAATCTTGATCGTTAGAGTAAAATTATAATTAACGATTGTTTAGTTGTAACCGTTAGATTCTAATTGTTAGTAACGATTAGTCGGTGCCTGGTGATGACCAAATTAGAGCATACGCACAAGCAGATAGACCCAATTATTGTTCGCTTTAATGCAATAGTTGGTGTAAGTTAGGCTTTATAAATGCTAACTTGACTTTCTATTTTTTTTTTTCATGTAGAACTCTCTTCTTTTGAGGCTCATTAAAAGCTTTCATTTAAAACATTTCCAAGCCATAAACATGTACGTATAATATATTGATTTTGAAAATATGTAATGTCCCATTCTCATAAATATTTCTTAAAATATTGTAGGTGTTAACTTTGTTTTCAAGAAATTAGAGTCTTCGTTCAAATGAATTAGAGAATGTTCGGTTAGTTATAGTTGAAAGATATTTTTGTCCTCTCAAACACAAATATCCAAAGTATAATTAACTCAATATTATCTAATTCATTTGAAATTAAAAGAATCATGTTCCGTGTTCAAGAATATGCCAACTCACCAATACTTAATGATATTAGCAAAAAGAAATATGGAATTTAGATGAATGTTAGGGGTCAATAAATTTCTCATATTTGGTTTATATTCTCTTATAAATTTAATAAATCAATCATTAGATGTGTGAGATCTGACATTTACTTATGTGGAGTCCACATAAGTCAACAAATCTAATGATTGATTTGTAAAATAAAATGGGCCAAATATGAAAAAAAAAATATTAACTCTTAATATTTCTTTGAAATTGCAGTTTAACCTTTAGAAAATAGATAGTTTAGAATTGCATTTTTAAAAAATTGTAATTATGCTTCTTTCAAAAATAAGTAAGGGGGTGATTTTTAAAAAAGCGCATAATTTTAAAAATTAAATTATAATTTTACCAAATGCTTAATTACATTTTTAAAAATCACGTTATCCATTCACAAATTTTAAAAACACGATAAGTAGTAGCATTATTGGAAGAATCGGAGAGTAATTCTCATTAAATGCCGAGTACCAAATTCAAATTTCTGGAAGTACGTCAACGTATTTGTAGTATTGATAGACTCGTATACCAACTCATTATGGAGTGAGTGATGAGTCACAATTTTCCACCAAACACAATTTTGCACCAAACAATTATATATATATATATATATATATATGTATAATGTATGTATGTATGTATATCAGGCTACAATAATTTTATTTTACTATTATTTTATTCGATTGAATGTAGCGGTGTGGATTAGTTATTGGTTTAGCCTTTATTAAAAGGATAATCCTATATATACACACATCAATATTTTATTATTATCTCTTTTGCTAATGTGACGTGTCAATTTACCCTTTGATTAACTCTTAATAATAATAATAATAATAATGACCTGAAATTGCCACATTAACATAGTAAGATATTAGTGTAATATATAGCATTTTTCATGTTAAAAAAAAATAAAAAAATTATCTAGTTTACAATTAAGTCCCTATAATATCAAAATGAACTCAGAGATTCTTAGTTATGCAAAAAAATAATTTACTACCAACAGTCAAATTATACTCACTAACTTAACAAAATCTAATTAGTATGATATTGATTTAAATAAGATATATGTCACAATTTTATTAACTTTGACGTGTTACACTATTGAAATTTGTTAAATAAATGCATGAAATTCGACTGTAGAAAATTGTTTTTTTAGTGTACTTAAAAAACTTCTAAGTTCATTTTGATACCACATGGAGCTAATTGTAAATCAAGTAAACTACATGAAATAATTTTGTATTTTTTTCCCAAAAAACATTTAAAGCAAATTAACACCGACACATTAGTACAACTTAATAATAACAGTTGGCGAATCCCCCCCTCTTGTGTGGACATGTAAAAAATAAGGGGTTTGCTAGGGATTCTCTCCATAGTGTTCTCCTAAAGTTTTTACAGTCTTATATATAACATGATTTAAGAAAAAATAAAATTTTAGTAATCTTTTTTTGCCAACAAATTAATTTTTATAAGTTAATAGTTAGATTATAATGCTTTAAAACTTGTTTTAGAAAACTTTGCTTACCCTTTACGGAATTAGGATCCCCTCTCTCTCTCTCATATACAGTTATAATGGATGAATATTTGTGTCCCTTAAAAAATGAGAAGAAAAAAATTACCCAAAAAGGCCAAAACCCAAATCTTTTTATTTATTTTTTTGCACATAAAAGTCCTAGGTGGCAAGAGACCACATGCTCCATCCATAGTTGTTGTGGCTTCACCCATTGATGAGCTTGTAGCCTCTTGCCACCTAGGATTTTTATGGACAAAAAATAGTATTTTTATTGCACTATAACATCTCTTTGTGAAAAGCCGAATAACCAACATTCTTTATAACTTTTTAGGGATAAATGCAAAATTGGTCATTGTTGTTGGTCTAAATTACAAATCACACCATGTAGTATAAAAATAATTTATAGGTCCATGTAGTTGGCTTAAATTACAAATTACTCATTGTGATATAAAAAATAGGATCCGGTTTATATGCTATTATTTGTATGATGTAATAAAAGCAATGATTAAAGATTGAATCTATCAAAATCTTTTTTCTATTTTCTCTCTTCTATTAAAAACTTTTAAAGGTAAGTCAACTTTGAGATTCAATTTCATCAGTTGCTTTTAGTACAATATACATGCTAACAGGGGTGTAAATTAGCTGAGCTTGAATGAGCTTCCCTTATTTGGGCTCGGCTTGTTCAAATTTTGCTCGAGTCAAGTTTAAGGACGAGCCAAAAAATTGAGCTTGAGTCAATACAACAAAGCACTTGGTTTGAAAAGAGAGGATATGCATCATTCTATAATAAAAGGATGCTACTAGAAAAAAAAAAATCATCAATTTTTAATATTAATATGACCAATTATGTGAACAACTACCAATTCGAGCCTTACACAAGCTGCTCACAAGGTTAGTTGAGTCAATCTGAGCTTGCTTTGTTTAATATTCGAGCCAAGATTCTTGTTCACAAAACGCTTCATCTAATATTCGAGTTGAGCATGAGCTGAGCTTATGTGAGCTCAGCTCGAGTTCGCTCATGAGCAGTTTCCTCTCTTAACAGCCCTACATGCTGTTATTAAAATAACAGTATAATTAGGCCAGATCTTAAAAAATAATTTATAGGTCCTCAGAATAACTAGGCCAAATAACAATTTATTCCCTAAAATCATTTTTGTTAAATAACTTAATAGAATCTATTACTTTGTCACATCATACTGTAATAGTAAATTAACCAAATCTCTTTTATCCCTAAAATTTCACTCCATGTGTAATCCTCCTTTATTGTTATGTACATGATAAAATTTTGGGGAAATAAAAGATTAGGTTAATTTACTATAATAATATGACGTAGAGTGAGGGCTAATGCATGTATAATCTTAGCTCAAAGTAACAGATTTTGTTAAGATCCACAACATAAATTGATTTCATTGAGTAAACTGTTATTTTCGCATATCTTGAGGACCTATAAATTATTTTTTATACCACATGGAGTGATTTGTAATTTAATCCAACTACAAGAACCTATACATTATTTTTTATACCACATAGAGTAATTTGTAATTTATGCCAACTACAAAGACTAATTTTACATTTATCCCAACTTTTTAAAATTCAAAGAACGTTTTGATAATTATAAAAACTACGTGGAGCATTTTGAATTTATCCCAAAAGATAAGTAGATGGTCATGGAAAAGTTCATCAATTTAAAAATAAAAACTAAAAAATTGAGAATGCTCATTTTAAAAGTCTAAGAAAGTAACTACATGTCACTAAGCATGTGATGTGTCGTCCGCAAGAGGTAGCTCAATCGGTTAGAACCACGTCTAATGAAGTGGAGGTCACTAGTTCGAATCCTCTCTTGTGCAGACATGTCAAAAAAAAAAAAAAGCATGTGATGTGTCATGTGAGAGACAATCTCTTATCCACTTTGGCCTTTTTAATAATTTTTTTTTGAAGCAGCGTCCCTATTTATCATTATTTAGCTAAATAATCACCTATTATTTAATGGTCAAAATTTTCAAGGTATCTGCCTCCGGCTTAACATTTTTAACTATCAACTTTTATTATTTTATTTCAATATTATTTATTCAATAATCATATTTTAAAAAGTTTGTCATTTCGGTTATAGTTTTCAAAATTTCATTTTCAAATGATTATATTTTAAAAAAATCTGTCTTTTTTTATATGTTCCAACAAAAAATGAAATATAGTGAATTTTAGTATTTTATGAAGTTCAAGGAAAATAAATAAATAAAAAGAGTTGTCCATGGAGTTGGGAAAAAGATCAAGAAGTTCCCATTATTTTTATAAAAAAAAAAAGGTGGGGGGGGAAAAATGTAATTAATTAATTAATTTTTTACCAGCAATGCTCCGAAAGAGTAATCTCATGTGCATTATTTTCTTCGTTCGCAAAAAAACAAAAAACAAAAAAAAAACTTGGTACTATTTCTGTTAGGATTATTTCTGTAAATTATTTAATAGTAAAAAAGTAAAATAAAAAATAAAAAATCCCCTCACGTAGTTTACTTTGACATGAGCTTCATGTGGACCCCATGAAGATCTTGAAGAGATGACAGCACATATCACTTTCTGCTGCTTTCTGCTCCAGGGTTGTCAGCAGGAGCTGCTGCACGACATAGACACCTCTATTACGTCATTGTCTGGTCCCACTACTTTTCTAGGTAACCCATGTTAGACTTGCATATACCGGGAAAAAATTGTTTGAATAATTTTTGCAAAAACATATGATAAATTGCTTTGGTGAAAAAAATGAAGTAGTTAAGGAATGCTTTTATAACTAGTACCGTGCATTTTGAAAAGGTTTCACCATGGTGACCCATGAGAGCGTCTTGGGTGGGGATTGTGTGCAAAACTCACCTTTTGTGTAATCCACTCATCTTTTGATACCTTATTTATTTTAAAAAATTGTAAAAAAATTGTATGAGATCAAAACATAAGATTAATTTTTCCTACAAATATTAGGCACTACCCTGCAGCTCCAGTTCCACCATGCCACGCCACCATCCACCACCTGCCACCAACGCCACCTCCGAACCAAAAAAAACAGCCCAACCTTAGATTCTAATGTCTTAATTTAATTTTGGATTCAAAATTAAAAACCTAGGGGAAAGGTTAATCCTTTTTGGGACTTTGAGTATATCTTCAATTCGGTCATGACAAAAAGGCCTCACTTTTTGCCCACCAATAGTTGAATGACACATCAGCTAAAACAAATTAAAAATATGCTCTTGTATACACTAGATTAAAACCAACCTCATTCAACCTCAAAACTGAAAACAAAAACCTCAAGCCGCCCATCACCGCCCAACCCATTGCCGATGCCGAAACATGCCGCCACCTCCCAAGCAGAAACCCACCGCCACGTCTAGCCCGAGACCACCGGCCAGAAGCGAACCCCCCGCCCATGCCCAGATTCGAATCCGTTGCCCAGCTCATCGCACGCCACCACCACACAGCTCATCTCCGCCTCTCTGGGTCATGCTCTCTGGCGCCAACAATCATCTTCCCGGTGTTAGGGTGATAATGTCCTCTAAGGGTTAATCTTCTCCTTATAGGTTTTAGATTTAATACAAAAACAATTTTTGTGGCATTAGAAACGAATTTTGGGCATTAGAAATGGATTTTTTAGGCTGGGTTTTGTGAGTTTTTCGACGGGTCAAAAATGGCGACAGATAGAGGAGGATGAGGTGCTGGGCTCGGCCGGATCTCCATTCGCCGGATCTCCGTTCACATGGGCTGACCGTGGAGGACGTGATCGGCGAGGTGAGGGAGAAGAAGAAGAAGAAAAGAAAAAAAAAAAAAAAAAAGAACGAAAAGAAAACCAGTGCTGGGACGTGCGTGAGGGAGAAGAAGAAGAAAAAAGCTGGGTGTTTTGTTCTCATTTTAAGATTTTGTATTTTTTCTTAAAATTATGAGGTGGCAGCTTGTGAGTGGGGGGGCAAAAAACCCCCCTTTTTTGCACCATCCGGATAGCAGCAGCTCTCTGGGACTTTTATCACCCTAAAAGTTGTCGGATCTATGTGAAAAACCAAAGAAAAAACCAAAAACAAGATCTAAAGCAAGATCCATAAAAAAAAAATCAAAAAATCAAACCCACCGGAGCAAAACCCATAAAAAAGAATAAAAAAATAAAGTCGCCGGAACCGGTGGCCGGCCAAACCCAAGCCAAACCAGGCCGGCCAAAACCAGGCCAGCCGTGGGTCACCCACTGCCCATCGCCACGCCTTAGCCCCCCTTCTCGCCGCCATCCAAATCTTCTTCCTTCTTCGTTTCTTCCTTCTCCCTCTCTTATTTTTCTCCTCTCTTTTCTCATATAATCAGGTCTCATATGATCAGGTGGGTTTGATTTTATTTTGGTATTTCGTTCCATGTTGAGGTGGCACCATATGAATGGCCTGCACAAAAAACACCTTTTGTGCAAGGTGAGTATATAAGTTATTCTCGTGACCCATACGTTAGGTCATGAATTAGGCATTGTTTGTTAAACTCCCTTCATCTCCTCACATTTTTTCACATTCCATCACATTATTTACTTCATTTTTTATATATAAAAAAAAAAAAAATTATTCACTTTTTATATCACATAATTTACTATTCAAATAAAAAAAATATTACAAAACAAATTTTTTCACTTTATAATACCACTTTTTATTTTTTATATCAATCATTTATTTATTTATTTTTAATTTATAAACAATGCCATGTAAAAATTTGTGGGGGAAATGTGAGGGGGTTTGCCAAACACCCTCCTAGATCCAATGTAGTGTAGTTTGCGAAGATGAAGCTTAAGGGGCAAGCTAGCTCGAATATGATGGCATAGCATGGAGGAAAAGTTGCATCTTCTTCGGCAACCACCCATTACTGATTGGGAGGAGATGCAACTTCGGTTGAAGGAAAAATATTTGCCGATTGATTATGAAAAATCAAATTTGAGGAACTCTTGTCACACAAGCAACAACAATATTATTGACAAGTATACCAACCATTTCCACGATGCTAGATCATTGAAACTGAACGTCAATCCATTGTGCATCCGTACATTATCCATCAACACCAAAGAAAACCTCGCGCGAAGAAACAGCTAATAGGGAGTAGCGTTTCCTGCCTAATAATTTAGCAGAACAACCCACGTAAAAAGGAAAGACATTTTGAGGTCCACACTTGACCAGCAAAATAATGAATGCTATAAATGTGGAGGACATGGCCATTATGCTATGGTTTGTCCTGCCATTGTCCTACAACTGCGATGATGAGACCATTCGAGTAAATACTAACGTCCCTCAAGTTCATCTGTAAGGTTTTGACTTGTATGTGTCGGGTGCCACATTTTGATAAGTCAAGTAGGAAGGTGAAGTGAAAGACTCGTTCAAAAATATCTTTTATATACGAGTTGAACATGAGAAGCGTGCCTTAAATTTGATCATTAATAATGGTAGGCATGAACATTGTGTCCAATATATAGTTGGTTATAATAAATGAATATTTTTGTCTCTTAAAAAATGAAAAGACAAAAATATCTTTTTAAATAAAACTAACCGGGCATTTTTCAATTTATTTAAAATTGAAAGGATCTCTTTCGTGTCCCAAAAGATTGTTGAAAAATTGAAGCTCCCAACTGAAAAGCGTCCTATGCCGTAAAAAGTGGATACATCGATTTCAGTTAAAGATTGTTGTTTGGTCTCCTTTTCTTTGAGAAAACTCTATAAGGATGTTGTTTGGGGGTGATATTCTCCCCATGAGAGTCCTTAGTCTCTCATGTTCTGTTGGGTAGATTGTAGCTGTATGATCGACGAGTCCTTTACGATGGTTTCACCAACACACTCATTTATTTTCAAACGACGGAAGATTACCTATGCTTCATATGCGTGACTTTAAGAGGTCCTTATTAAGCTCTGCCTATTGCACAACTAAGCCTAAGCCCACCCATTTGTTTCAACATAAAATATTTTCATTAGCTAAAAACATTTTGCGAGAAAAGTGGCTATTTTTTGTTGTTTATTTGCAACCTTGAAAACGATTCAAAAATATTTTAGTATTTGACTCATATGAAAAATTGCCAAATATTTTTTTATATTTTCATATAATCTAAGAAGTTGCAAAGCTGCGAGGAAGAGATGGGAATAAGAGCTACATAAGAAGAGTGAGAATCGAAAGGCCTTCAGAGTAGGATTAAGATCCAGTGCAATTGCATGACTATATTTTTTGCATTTGTGAGAGCCTTATGAGGCCCACTTACTTGAGCAAGTGTTCAAGCAGGTAGACCCCAAAAAGAGCCCTTTCACAATTGCCCACTTGGGAGTGTAGGTTAGCATAAAAAAAAATAGTTTATGCAGATGAAAAGTGTAAACCATTTTACACCTCGTGAAAGTTATTTTGTTCATTAATTAAAAACATTTTTAAGTCGAATAATATTTTATGATGCACCAAATTCTTCAAAAGAAAAAAAAAAAAACAAAACATATTTTACGCCGATACAAATAGGAACAAGTATGAGCAATAAGCTTAGCTTAGCTTATTCCTGAAGAAGCTTGAATGAGGTTCATAAACTAAGCTTTAGGCAAAGTCTATCCGTGTAAATGAGAGACAATTTGTCACGCCTAGAAGGCAAAAACTGGGGAACATCCATTCACGACAACCCAGTAACAGCTTGGATTCGGGGAAACTTTTTCAATTCATCTCACCTTCAAGCAAATTTTAATCCTTCTAAAGTAAATCTGGTTCCCAATAATTTGGAGGTTTCCATATATTTATTCCTGTAATATGCATGAATGCTATAACCCAAGCAACACCTTGTATGATTGTATTTCTCTTGGTCAAAATCAATTTTCATTTTTTTATTCGTAAGAAAACAACTTGAGCATTAATTTAGTAACAAGGTATACACAGTAATAATAATAATAATAAAATGATACAAAGGACTATTCTGACCTTAAATTGTTGCGAGTAAAACTGTGGACTTCTCCACGAGCTAATGCTTGCTGGTACAGGGTAAAAATTAAATACTGAATGAACTGGTGCACTACTCCTTCAACTTTTCTGTGCAAACCTCAGATATTGACAACTCTACTGCTATTTAACTTCTGTGTTATGATTTCTCACGTTCTCACGCCTTTCACGAGGGCCAATTCAGCAACCAAGGCAATATGATCACTACCCCATTTCTGTAGAACAAAGTTGGTAAGTGGAATATAACTACAATATAATCAAACTATATGCCAAAGTGCAGGTAGTTTCTAGGATTAATTAATCTGTTATTCATTCAAGCAATGCTCTCAAGTATAGAATTTCAAGCTGGGATGCGGATATGGGGCTAGGAAAACAAGTAAAGGTTAACCTGCCAGCTAAAGAAAAAGAAAAAGAAAAGGGCGGGGAGGTAGGTTTATCTCAAGAACCACTTCATCTGCCACAATAAAGTGATTTACAGTAAAAATAGCACCAGTTTAACCAGAACATACAGGTTTATTTTACAAAATATCGGAAGGAATAGAACAACTTTTTCTTTTATGAGGCACATATATAGTCAGTCAAAAAATTGATTAGATATTACTGTAGTTAATATTTGAACCACTAAAGTCCCTTAATCTTTGCTGGATTTTATAGTTAGCATAGCCCTTCCACCCCTTTAAGTGAACTCAAATTTTTACACCTAATATACCTTTGTTGGGAATCCTCTAGTCCATTGCATAGCCTGTTTTTTAATAGGAGCAAGAACCCTGACGGTCTGGAGAGCTTCAGAACGCCTGGATGTCAAATCAAATTTTAAAACTAACAAAAGAACATAAATTAAAAATCAAATTCACATTAGATATACAGTATACCCATAATACTGCTAGATATAACAGGAAAGACAGTCATCATGTGAATTTGATTAAAAAACATGTTCCTCATGTGTGATTGCTCCTATCTAAACTCCACTTTAATAAGCATTTGACAGAATAATGCACCAGGAACAGCAGAATCTTGGAACGCACTTACCAAATGTAATCAACTGTGCCCATAAAGCAAGTGTTGTAACTGGTCACCAAAGGCTCTCCATTTGAGTCTCTAGTCCCTGAACAATCCTGCAAAGACGCAGAAATGTAAAACTTCCAATGCAGATCCTACTTGTGCAATCAAGATTACATAATATCTAATCATTGCAAAATTTTAAAAATCAATGATAGTTATGCACATCAAACAGAAAGTTCCTGAAGGAAGAGCAAAAGTAAAAGCTTGATATACCTTGACTTCTGTGTATGTGCTACTGAGCATTAAAGGATGTTCTAAAAGGTTGCAGTCTGCATTGCCCGTTGCTGTTTCTATTTCCATTGGAGTCCATAATGATGGGTCATAAGCTGTTTCCTCCATAGCAACAGGCTCCGAATCCAAGCCTGGAGATAAATCATCCTCAACTTCATCATTCAGTGAACTCGAAGGTGAGTTGTGGGAAATGGATTCAAGCTCCTTGGAGTGATCTGATACTGCAAGATCTGATCTTAATTGGCCAAAATCAGATGGAAAGGCATCTCCACTATTGTGCAATGCAGATAAAAATGTACTATCTTCAACTACATTTCCACCTTCTGCCAAGGCTTTATCAAGCTCATTTAGAGATAAATTCTCCAGTTTCTCCCCAACATCATCATTTGGTTTTTGATGGGATGATAGATTTCCTAAGTTCCCTGGAGGAAAGACTTCACCAGCATTGGAGAAGGAAGTCTGGCAGGATCGCTCAGATGATGAAATTTCTGAGTTTAAAGGATCGGCACAGTCTGGATCAATCCAGGCCATAGTTGAATCATGATTTCCCAGAAAGGAGATTGTAGGATCCTCACAGTTGACACTTTCATTTTCTACATAGTCATTGGACTCGGCATGTCCACCTAATGATCCAGAACTCAAATGAGCTGGGGCATTTACGTTTTCACTGTATCTAGTGTGGTTCGCATCAGAGTAAACCTCTTCAGGATGGGAAGCTACTGGAGTGTATTTATGAATCTTGTTATGCGTAGTATGACCAGCAGGAAGCCCACTGTAAGAAGTACTTGAGTTAATTTCCTTGCCATCTACCAATGATGGATCTGAACTTGAATTATTAGCATATCCAGCCCTACAATATCTTGCAAGCTTCAACATTTTGGGTCACACAAATAAACCTAGATTATTTCATCAAATGAACATTTGACATGTACAGGCCTTACCCAGGATTTGGATTATATCGTCTTAGTGCAGGGATTACTGCACTAGCTTGTCCTGATACCTTATCTCTACCAATTTCAGATATATCTAGCTGCATATACATTACATATTGTAATTCATAGACCCAACTAATAAACATAGAAAAGAAAAGGCTTACCTTCCGTTCTGAGAGAAAGTTGTATAATGGACTCTGATATGAGAACAAGAATGTAGTTGTTATGATACATTATAACAGAAATTCAATTCAAAGATTGCATAACACCAAAACACAAAACTGAAACTTCAAGTGTCAAAAAAGTTATAACCTTTGGGGTACAATTAAAATCCCCACAAACAATAACTGGAGCATCATCCCAAAGCTTTGAAACAGAATGAGCCCTATTTAGGAGCACCCTGATCTGTTTGAAGCAGACATAAGCGCAAAAAGCAATTACAGATGGAACAGACAAACATTAGCATTGTAGCAGGTCAAGAAGTATATGATGGACTTCACGCACAATAAATCTTTACGTGATTTCTTATACAAAATAGACATGAAACAGGTTGTATATGCAATGTTATACAAAGAGCATAGCTTCAGATTATGTGGCAGCCTCAACAAGCATTAACATCTAGTGCAACACACCTAATACGCACAACAAAGAATGATTACAAGCAATATAGTCAATCTAGTCTCCAAGTGCCAAATTGATCTAGAATGAAAAATATTGACATGGCAAAAACTTTTTCTTTTTGTTAATAGATAATGTGGCGTAAAATACTCCACCTCAAGTAAGCACATAAACCTTCCCCTTTTACCATTTATTTATTCACCAAACCTCAAAGCAAATATCTTACATGATTTGCATAAACAATATAGAAAAAGGTTAAGAGTAGAGAAGGAAAATGGTTAAAAACACCAACAGAGAAGTACACTGGAAAACGACCTTCCTATAACAATATTAGGTAGTGATACAGCAGTATCAGCTGCACTGAAAGAATCAAAATCATAGTACAAAGATATAAGAAAATGCTTCAATACTATATGGAAAAATAATCATAGTAAAGAAAACACATGGGCAAATTTTTACTTCTTTGAAAAAGAAAATTGGGTGTCAATCTTGTCAATTTGTCTCATGATCATGTCAATCAATTAGAAATCAAGATAAACAAACAAATGATGATAACAGAATTACATAAGAATGAAAAAATCTGCATAGCCTGCATCAGAGAACGTAAATACCTGGCCAAGCTTAATTTCTCCTCTTCTAGGATTGTAAAGCACATGAATGTTACATATGACAACCTTACATGAACCTGATGAGCTGCGGATATAGATATTAAATTTGTATTGATCATGCATGAAAAAAGCAGTAAGGTTCATCATATGCAAAAATTGAAAAGCACATAATACATGCAACAAGAGAGCACAAAGCTGGCCAAGCAAATGGCACAGTATCATTCAGAGAAGATATGCTTCAAACATCTAACTACAAATGAAGTCGCAATTTGAATTAAAAATAAAGGGAACAAAATCAGCGAGACTAATAATAGTCAATAAAAAGGGATGCGTGCTAGTTTAATATAAAGCAATGCATGGATAATATATTACGCTTGCCTTATTTTTCCTCCAGCCCCATGTTATTAAGAAGCCAAGTATCCAGAAAGACACTAACCTCATCCAGTTCATTATTTTGTTCAACTAGCACACAGTTTTTTTTTCTTTTCTTTCTCTCTCTCTCTCTTCTTCTTTTTTTTTTTTTTTGGAATTGAACTAGCACACAGTTTAAACTCAAGTTTAGGGTTTCTAAAGTTCAATTCAAGAGCAAGTACAATCAGTGGCATTGAGACTTCATTTTTGCCACAGAATTATGATCACATTATAAATTCGCAATAAAGGACTGGAAGAAAATGAAAACTTTATTAACAATAAAGAGCTTCCCATCCTTAAAGATCAATGTTTCATGAAGTACTTTAGAGTGCGTTTGGAAAACAACACTGCACTATTCATTTTTGGTGAGGAAAAAAATGAGTGTAATAATTAGTATAGAAAAGTAAAAAAGTAGTATTGGAAAATGGAAAAATTTTGTTTTGTAGTGATTTTTTTTATTTGAATAGTAATAAAAAATAAATAATGCGATATAAAAAATGAATAATGTGATATAAAAGTGAGAATGTTTTGATGTTGATTTTTTAGGGGAATGAAATGAATAGTATTTGGGAATGTTGGTGTTGTTTAACAAACAAGGCCTTAATTTGCAAAAATTACGTCATAAGTAGACTAATAATGTCCTAATATGGAAGATATTCAAGAGCAAATTTATTACAAATATACATTTTATAGGCAACTTAACCATAAATTACCTTATCGGTAGGGCTGCAGTCTCTTCAGTGCAATTATTCAACTGTCAGAAAAAAGTAACATCGCATTTATTGGCTAGAAGGCATGTCAAATCAGTGCAGATGGGGAAGTCCAGAAAAACACAATTGAAAAGTGTATTTCAGGTGGTTAATGGTTACAAAGATCTGATGTACCTCCAGCACACAAATTTGAGCAACATTATCCCGAAGTCCAAGCTTATTGAACTCAATGCACTCCTCATGAAGCAACTTGAATCTAATGTAGAGATAATACAATTAAGTTTTAGACAACACCATTACCAAGACATTTTCTTAAGGATAAAAACCATAATAGCATCAGGATGAATTATAAACAAAAAGTTAAAAAAGAAAACCCAACTCTTGGCAACACTAGCATCCATGAAAAAGAAAACAAAATCACAATGCTTCAATAATTCCTTTCTCTCCAGATGCACACACATTAGGCAAGATGGAACTATCTTCCACACTGTTGCACTATGAATACTAACAAACTGCTCCATCCAATAGGTGAAGAGGTCTACCACTCATCTAGGCATAACCCAATCTAACCCAAAAAGATTGAATATCGAATTCCATAAGGCACTAGCAATCTCATAGTAGAGTAAAAGGTGATCAAAGGATTCCCCAATCTTCTTCCGCATACAACACCAATCTACCACTATCGTACGCTGCTTCCATAGATTATCCATAATAAGGATTTTCCCTAAAGCAGCCAACCAAGCAAAGAACGACACTTTCAATGAAACCTTAATTAGAATTATGTAGAAATGTGGCCATCTACTCAATCCTCGTGAAAATAGACTCACTATCAACGAGATAGATCCTACAAAGCAATCTCGTGGTACCAAGAAAGTTAATGAGGGGATTTTTTTTTCTTTTTATAAGTAATCGAAATATCAATAAGTATAAGGTGCTCTCATATACACAGGAAATATACAAAAGAAATCACCTAGCTTGGGGGAATCATGATAACTAATCACCAAAAGAGAAACATAAGCAGCTGTCTAAAGATGCAATGTGTTGAAAAATAAAGACAAAATTTCTTCCAAAATCCTCTCACAGTCCTCAAAACTCCTTTTGTTTCTTTCCCTCCATAGACACTATGAAAGGCACGAAGGTAAGGAAGGAGGGATAATTAAACATAATGTAAATTTTAGTAATAGAACAATGGTCTGGAAAATTCTGCTTGTTTAAAACTACCATTTTGTAGGAACATTTATTTATCTAGATGAGTAGAGGAACAAACACATATGTTTGATTCACAAATAACCGTAATCAGACATTTTGTGGGAGTATATGTTCTTGTGGACATAATTTGACATTAAATACCAGTTAATACATGCTAATAAGGGATCGTAAACGCTGCACATATAATTTACCTTGATGTTCGCCAAAAGATTGCACAGCCATCAACTGGCATGCCGGTACGCATCTATATTTTAACCAAAAACATTGTTAGACATATTGTATCCATGAGAAATTCTACATATTTCTCTTCTAAATAGAAAGATATTAGACAGTTAATCAATTAATAGTTGGTCAATATCACAAGTTCACAATCATACACCCAAACTTTGTGTATACAGATATTTATATACAAGTATAGATATTAATGATAATAATCATGCATAATGTTAAACCAATTTCTAAAGGTGGCCTGCAGTTATAAAGACCCCCCTTTCATATGGAAAATAGATTAGAGCAGTTGCACCAGATCTTATAAGTTGGGATTGGTGGTGAGTTTCATTAAGTAAAAATAAAGATGTGTTCTTCTTTCAGGAATTGGGGGTTAGGGTTGAGAAAATTAAGAACTTCAATCAAGCTTAGGTAAACAGTTGCAGCATTTGGAGAGTATAGGGGTCATCTTTGGAAGATGAGTTATTGGCACTAAGTATAGGGAAACCTGGGGCCATTGGACCATGGAGTTGTTGAGAAAGATTCATGGGTGTAGTCTTTGGCAACATTTGCTAGTTGTATTAGTTTTGTGGATGGGGATTGTACACGAGTGCATTTTTGACATGACAGGTTGTATGGGATAATGCTTTGAAAGAGTTGTTCCCTGATTTGTATTTAATTGCAGCAGACAAAAAAGCTTCCATGCGCTCTTATTTATGGCCTGTAGATTATGGGAAAACTTGCCCATTGAATCTTCAGCTCTATACAAGCTTTCCATGATTGGGAGTTGGAGTATGTTGATTTCTTAAATTAGACTTCAATGGGCAAAGTAGCTTTGATTTTCATTCTATTTATGAGTTTTTACAAGGATCCAATGAAGTGCTATTTCCTGGAAAGGGTATTTCATGCAGCAAGGTTCCCACAAAAGTTGCTTCTAACAGCAAACTCTCATTACAAATATATATATTATTCTAGGATATTGAGTTGTATGTGCAAATGCAATGGTGCAACTTAGCACCATTTGTTGATTCAATGGGAGAATGAGAATGTGGAGTCCAATGGCTGAAGCTCAAGAAGGAGAATGGTGTGCTCATTAGGTGGAGAGAAATAATTTGGAAGGAAAGTTAATATGGACAATTGGGAAGGAAAAAATAACTGTATGGTCACTGGTGTGGATTTGTCTATTATTGAGTTGAAACATATGTTCTTAAGACTATTGTTTGAGTGGTCTCATGTGTAGAAACTTCCATGACGTTCATTTTTTTGTAAATTTTATTAATTCTTTCTTTTTTATTGTGATTCTTTAGGCTTCGTGTACACATTTTCTGTACATGAGATAACCATTTTGTTTTCTAATAAAAGTTTTATTACTTAACTAAAAAAAAACACCAGTGCATCAAACACAAAAACTGACGCTAGTAGGTAGAGAAGCCCAACAAGCACATAAACACATAACCCTTGTATAAATCACAATCCAAATCGTAGCACATACAGTCTAACAATATGAAAGTTGTAGATGGTCATTCTAGAGCGGCCAGTTGACCCAAGTGTGCTTTCTCTTCTCGCCAAAGACCACGCTAGTGGCAATCGAGCACTCACAATCTGGTCTGGTTATAGGCCAAAACTCTCCGGGGATTGTAGACACAGGTGAGTCCTGATGCCCGGCGTGAGGGGTCCTCTTCCTCATGAGGTTCTCACCAGCAAGGTTTTCTCAAGTCAAGTTCATCCTCTATTCTGTGGACACGGGCCCTGGGTTGGCGTCAGGTGCTAAAGCAGGGGCTTTCAAGCATTGGGTCTTGGGGTAGCCTTATACAATCTTCGCAAAAGGCGTCAATAGACGCCTCCCAAAAGATGTCTAAACCCTTGATGTTTTATAAGCGCAAAAACAAGGATAAGTGGGAGTCAAAGGCTTGTGTTGATGTGGGTTTTCTCAAGCAGGGTTTTACTCAAGCCAAACTCGTCTTTGGCAACTCGTGGTGAGCCCGATCTGTCTCATTCTTCTTCGTGCTGGATAGAGTTCTCGGGGAGGAGATGGATGAGGATCCGGGTAGTGTTCCTCCGTTCTCTCCTTTGGATTGGTCTTTGCTTTGCTCCAAGGTGGGGTTCAGTACCAAGGGGCAAGAGGAAATGATTGTGGCCTCCTTTCTGCCCTTGATAAGGAGCATTATCGGGAGGATAAGATTGTGGGTTTTGAGTATTAAGGGTCTAGGGTTTTGATGTTCTATGGGGCTTTTGTTTAGGTTAGGTCGGTGTTTTGTTGTGCCTTTCTTGTATACCATGTGTGTACATAAGGGCGCCTTACGCTGATTTTAATTAATTCGAATTACTTATATATATAATAATAATAATAATAATAATAATAATAAACAAAAAACAAAAAATAAAAGTTGTAGATAATTCAAATTAGATCTAAAGTCGAATCTTGGTGGGATCATAGCAGAATCACTAAGTCATAGGATCTCATAAAATTACAACCCGACAATAGTCTGTAGTTGGAATGCGCCTTGGAGCTACTACAAATGAATAGAATATGCTCTTTGTGGGATGTAGAAGATACAACATTGCAATAGCACTTTCTATATTGTATTTTTTTTTCACAACTAATCGAGATATCATTAAAAGCGTAAGACAAACCTGCGTGCATAGGAAGTATACAAGAGAAGCCACCTAGCTCGTAGGAGCAAAAAGAACAAGAAAATCTTGATAACTAACCGCCAAAGGAAAAATATAAGTAGTTGTCCAAAGATACAAAGTGCTGAAAAATAAAGACTTAATCTCCTCCAAAGTCTTCTCGCGATCCTCAAAACTTCTATCATTTATTTCCCTCCATAAACACCACATAGGGCATGAAGACACTGTCTTCCATACAGCAGCACTCCGAGCTCTACTAGCAATCCAAAAACAAGCATACAAATCGACTACTCTTCTAGGCATAACCTAAGACAACCAAATCAATTAAAGAAACAATTTCAAATGGCACAAGCAACCTTGCAATAAAGAAGAAGATGGTCCACAGACTCTCCATTCTTTTTGCATATACAACACCTATCACCGGTTCCGGAGATTATACATGGTAAGGATTTTTCCTAGAGCTGCCATCACACAAATAAGGCCACCCTCGACAAAACCTTAATCACTCTTCCAAGGGAAACGGAAACCGCCATGACAACCCATGACCCTATAAAGAATTTAACACCAAACAACCCTCTTTTGAAAGGGACCCACCACAACTTGTCTTCCCCTTCCCTTCTCATTTACTAAATACAACATCCTAAAGAACGAGGTAAAGGCATCCACCTCCCAATCCATAGTTACTCTATCAAAGTTCACATTTCACCTTTACAACTCCAGTAAAGTAATCAATATATATATATATATCATTAAAAGCATAAGGCTCTCATAAGTATACTAAAGAAAACACCTAGCTAGAAGGAGCAAAAAGAACAAGGAAGTTTCTATTCTACATCATTTTGTGGGTTAATTTTATTCAGCTAAGGTCTATGGGGCAGAAAAGAAGATCGGGAGAGGAAAGGCAAAAAAGACTTCACGTAATATTCTCCAGAAACTCCTCTCTTAAAGAGACTTGATTCCATCTATATATATAGTTACGATTTTAGGAGCTGGGAAAATACTAGTCTTGAGCTTTTTATTCATTTCTTATTTTATTTTATTTTATTTAGCATACTACGATCATACAATACCATCCAACAATCCAATCCTGAAAATCCTAGGCACAATCCTGATACCAACCACTTTACCCACAACACGCTTAAGACCCCAACAACATTGGATTTGCTGGCACAACGAGGCCCAACCAAGAAAAAGATAAACAGGTCCAATGATCCAAGAAATGGGTATGACATGTGGAATCCAAAAACAAATAAACTAGCTTTGCTATCATGTTAAAGCATCTTACTCTATAGAGTTTAGCTAGTAGGTTTAGAGACTTAACAAGTACATAAACCACAACCAAGCTCAAATCCAACCAATGATGGATTCCTCACCACAACATATGAATCTCTCCCATTCAAAGGAAATTAAACCAGTTGCTGTGAAGATTCAGACTTGCACAGATTTTCTAGTCTATCCAAAATACAGATCCATTAAGCTTAATAAATAAAAACTTAAACCCTCTTTCATTTTAACAATCAATTAAACCCAACAGGCATTTGTTTAAAATTTTACCAGTTGTTGATGGTATTCTTCTTCTAGCAGCTTTTATGTATAAAGTAACCCAAAATTCCAGATATAGTCAACCATTAGCTATACTAAAGAACCCCAATTAAGTGGGAAATTTATGTTTCTGAACTTTGATTTTGATATATCTTTCCAGTAAGATGTTTATCCTCTGATATTCAGAAGACCAACACGTAAATGAAAGTGCATCTTGGTGTTTAAAAGTGTCCAACATATATACATGCCTTTGTGATAAACACATGCCGAGAGATGGGAATATGAATGTTCTTGTGACATAATCGCAGGAAAACTCACCTTCCAAATGCCACTGTATCCCCTAAGCTTCAACTCATCTTTCAATTCCTGGAATCTATCAACCTCCTGAAAATGATACCATAAGAGCACAAACAGTTTCAGGACCATGAGAAGCAACTTGGTTTGTACACATTATCGATATTGCACTAAAACATATAGAAGTCAAGCAACCTGAGATGATGGATTACAATCTCCAAAGTGAGCTGAGGCACATAACAAAATTGACCTTAACTAGATACCACGTACTAGCAATGCAAACAAAAATTATTTATGCATTACACAGATTTTTTTATAAACATAAGTTATGCATTACACAGATAGATGAATACAATTTTTTAAATATTTTAAATTCTCTCTGGCAACCATAAATGGTATCCTCACTTGTATGGGAAAGTTGAAGCAGAAGACTCAAACCCAGCAAAAATAAATAATCAAAAATCAAAAGAGATGTTAATGTACTAGAGAGAATCACTTAGAAACTATAGGTAGAAAGTTTAGTACATTACATTTTCATTCATGTATCATACATTACAAGTAGACGGGATTTCTTTGTAATACAGCATCGGTCTATGTGTTTATATCACAACTTTCAAATAAACCGGAACCAATTTTAATCAAATGTTGAAACGTCTCATGATACACAGGGAGATGCAGCGGGGTAAGGAAAACGCTTTTGGAAATCAAGATTTTATTTGTTTTTCATCGAAAACAAAGAAGGTCGAGGATGGCCTATGGTGCGTGTTATCTGAATCACTTAAGAGTATAGGTAATGATGCACAAAAGAACTAAACATGATGGTGTATGAGATGTAGCAGAGTCATAACCTGAAAGCACATTACATCAGCTGACCATAATCCAAGCTCAAAAAGTATCCTTCTCTTTCTCCACTCCCAGTCCAGTACATAGGGGGGTATCTGAGAGTAAAGCTTGTTTCGATGGTCATTAGCAAGGTAGTCAGCCAGTATATTATACGAAAGAACTATAAACCGCTCTGCAAAGCACAAAACATATTATAACAAAGTTAAACAAGCAGAACCCATATATAAAAGGCTAAATTGAGAATAATTTGTTCTGCGATTAGTACAGCAGCAATTAAATCCAGTCAAAATCATGAAATAAGAGAACATTCAAACAATGTGGTGTGCAAAACAGATCCCAATTCACTTGTAACATAATCACACTCCTATCCAATTTTACTATCCAAGTTCTACTCAACTAAGCCCTATCAAATACTCATGGGATCAGCCGGATCACTCCCTTTTCATGTGTTAGCTCTCTAGCATTGACTTGATGTGCCTACAAGTGAAATTATTAGCAAATGGCAAAGCCACCCTACTCACCCTCTCATATTGTCCTCTACTGTTTCTAACTCTCGAACTTTTTCATCACGAGCGAATGGGCACTTCGATCTTCTTCATTTTTTCAGGAGAAACTTCTATTACAATTTACAACATTAAACCTCAATTTACAATGTTTCTGATATCATATATCATATCGGTGCTTCATAACAGTTTTTGATGGCTGGCAGTTAAATACTAGTAGAATTCAAGTAGCATGTACAATTGAATGAACAACAAAAGTAACTAAACACTCCATATAGCAATAAATGAAAGCACACAATTCTCAATTACCAGAATTAGGAGGTGGCACCTCCGTCGCATACTCCCAATTCCGATAATCCAATGGCTTCGGCCGATGGTGCTGAGGCAAACGAAACCTTGGGTTCGTATCGAACGGCCGGTTCGGTCGATTCTGTTGGCTTTGATTATTATTATTGTTGTTGTTGTTAATCTTATTATAAGGTGGAGGCTGACGGAACTGTGCGTTTTGAGCATAATGCGGTGGTCTAGCGTTGAGAGGTGGAGGGCGAAACCCCCCAGTTCGGTCGGCAACGCCACCTGAATCTCCACGGCGGAACCCTAGGTTGGCGTCATGGACAGACCGCAAGTGCGAATCTCCGGTGACAAAATTCCATGTTTGGCCTCTCCCTACGTCGTACGGACGGTCGGAGAAGCCTCTCCAGCGACCACCTCGGTACTGCAACGAAGATAGATAAGTTTGACAAAATTGATGCACGTGCAGGTGTGTGTGTGTATGCGTATATGGGGAGAGAGAGAGAGAGTACCGGAGGGCGAGAAGACATGGAGACGTCGGGGGAAGCTGCGGCGAGGAATTGGAGAGGAGAACGCCTCATCGAACGAGAGAGACTGTTCCACTTGCAATAAGCTCGCGAGGGAGTAAGCGGGCAGCGAGTGCATTGGGTTGGTTGGGCACTCTCGGTACAGGACACGTGTCTTTTCCTTTTTGTCCGTTTTGAGTGGTTATAATTTGTAATTTTCTCTTAATTACTTTTTTTTTTTTGGCTATTTTGATCATTATTTTGAGACATAAATGAAATGAAAATGAAAAATGCATAGGGTTTTTTTTTCGGCTTTTACTATAATTTGCTTACAAACTCACTTAATGACGTAATAAAAGTGATGTGGTGAAAAAATTATGTAATAAAATTTAATATAAAAATTTTAATTATTAAGTGATTGTCATTATAAGTGTCACGCTATAATAACTTATAAGGCTTAGGTTTTTTATTTTTTTTTTTATGTATAACAATTTTTGTAATGAAACAAATATTTTCAAGAAGTGTAAAAATTTTTGTAAAATGATTTACATTTTTTTTTTTCTTAAAGTGTAAAAAGCAGTTTTCATCTAACACTCTTCTCTTCAAATTTTTATCTCAACGTTTTTAATAGGTAATTCAATCGTCACGCTCTTAATAAGTAGTTTAACATTGTATTTGATGTGAAATATTTGTATTTATTTTACTTGCTAGATGGAATTTTGCCAATTTTTATATAAGAAGGAATTAATTACAAATAGGTAAAATCACATTCATTAATCTTTGCAATTTTTTTTTTTTTTTGTTTCCTTCTATTTTAATGTGCAATGCCTCTTTGATCGTGGCACGTCAGCAATTAGTGAAAAAGGTGTGGAATTTGTTCCTCTATTCACCACCGTACGATACTTTCACTGCATTCCAACGGCATAGATCCAAACATTTCATCTTCAAACCTCATCGTCATCATCGCCATTTCCCAGCAGGATTCTTCATTCAACGCAACTAACTACACAGGGAGGGGTGGAGACATTAGTGAGAGAGGAGAGCCTGGTGAAGAAGAAGAAGAAGAAGAAGACGATGTCGTTCTGTTCACCTTTATCGTCTCCCGGGTCTCTCTCTTCCTTCTCCAAGACCAAACCCCATATAACCTCTCGCTTCAGAGCTTCTGCTGACGTTCCAGATTATCTCTCAGCGGATTGGTATGCGTGCAAAGTTGCTTATTGAATTTCTGGTTTTTTAGTAGCTTTTCTTTAGTTGGTTGCTATACACGCGTGAGTGAAAAAGAATTAAATATTATATATAGTTAATCTTGATAGAATATTAATTAAATTGTTAAATTGATGATTTCTTATCAGCTTAGCATAGCTTAAGCAAAAGTCTTGATTTCGAACTTCTCTAGATTTTATCTGATTATAATATTAATTAAATGATTAAATGTATGGTTGGGCCGAACCCATAAAGGGAATTCAATATGTTATGTCTCCACAACAGTATTCATACAATTTTATATGAAATTTTGGTAATTGAAAAAAAAAAATCAATTCTTGTGTACCAATTCTATAGTTTGGCCCCTCAAACAAAATTATAAGCAAATATGATTAAGAAGAATATCTAGATCACTTCTATGAGTGATGCTTGAGCAATTAAACTGTGTGGATGGCTAGAAACAAAGCCATCCACAATGAAGTCGTCCCTGGTGTTCAGAGTACCTTTAAAAGAAATCCTTACCACTGCAAAATTCCATATCCAAGCCTGGAAGACCACCACTAAGCCCTTCTCTATTTTCCCTTCTCTTGTATTACTAAAAAAAATGGTAGTTTTTTAAGCAAAAATTTGTATGCATGTGCCATGTGAGTGAAGTTTAGTGACTTTGAACCGTACAGCCAATTCAGTTCTTTCACACAGTAATCTTTTTATATACAAAATATGAACTTTTAAACACCCAATTGATACTTTGGAAGTATGAGAAGATAGAAATGTAACAAATGTTTCACCCAATATGATCAACACTTGCCACGTTGGTTAATGTGTTGGAATGGCTGAAACTTTGGATTGTTCTTGGTTAGTTTGGAATTGCTTGTTGGGTTCCAATCTTATCATTCCTACCTATTATATGTCCAAGGTCCAATATTGAAATAATTTCAGAATGGAGGTTCTGCAATACTCTAATCTTGGCCTGACCCAAATCAGCTCGTTTTAATGTGCTATATTGTATGTTCTAACTAGGCTCTTGCTTTTGCTTTGCAGGCTTGAATCACGCAAGAAGAGACCTTTTGGCCCAAGATTAAATGTAACTCTCGGACTATGCACATTAGTAGAGGGTGTCACCATTCTGTCTCTATTGCTTGTCAATATATGCTAACTCTTGCTATAGCTTAGTGCAGAAGAAGCTGTCCAGTGCCAGCTTGATGCACTGAAGTACAATGACCAGCCCCGTCAAGATTATGGAATTGAGGTTTTGTACAGGGTAATTTACAGATTCTGACAGTCTTTCTTCTTTTGGCTGGTTAACATCGCTTAGGGAACAGTTTGGTGATGCAAATAACATTATCTTTTGCCAAGACAGTTTGCTGGATTCAATCCCTTTGAAAGGTCTACCTATTTTGGGCCCTTCTTCGATCTGGGACAGGTAATTAATTCTAAATTTTGAGCAATTTTACCAGTAATACTGCATATGCTGATACCTCTTCTTGGTTTGCTCCTTCATTGTCAGTGCAGTTTGAACGGTTTAGGCGGATTTTTCACCATTCAACCTATCGAGTTTTACTTGGTCATAAGGATAGAAAGATTCTTAGCAGTTTGTTTGTGAAGGAGGTATAAATGGCTTATTGTTTACATGGTAAAGAAATACATATAATGGTAAATAAATTACTTATCATCTAGTCTGCATATTGCGTTGTGCTTTGAGTGATGCCACTTTCTGATATACTTATATATTTATATGCCATGAGCCTTTCAAATTTGTTGATTCTTTATGATGTTCTCAATAATTTTCTCCTTTACTAATCAGCTGTTATGCTTGTATGATCTGAAAAACAGAACCGATTCAAGCAGAGGGTTTGGATACGAGGAAGTCGGCCAGAGGAAGAAGAAATATTTCAGTTTACCATGGTTCAGGTGTGTTCATTGTGCCTTTTGTTTATGATAGTCATCTGTGTCCGTTGCATCACACATGGATTCAAGTTGTTGCATTTATCAGTACATTGTTTTCCATTTTAATATTTTGTTCTATCATCAGGGGATGCCTTGAATATCTTCATAATTTGTTTCAAGTTGGCGCATTTATCAGTGCATTGTTTTCCATTTTAATATTTAGTTCTATCATCAGGGAATGCCTTGAATATCTTCATAATTTGTTTCGGCCATTATGATATGCCGTAACCCAGTTGGGTGAGCCTTTAGCTTTTCCCTGCACATCACTGGTCATAGTAAATACGATCGATTCAAGGTGGTCAGCAGAGTGATTAGTTACTGATTAGTATGGACATGTGAAGAGGACGTGTAGTTGACCCTCTTCACATGTCACCATCATAGGCAGCATTCCATTAGTCGCACAAATTGTTTTGGGTTACAATAATTATGATTTTGGTCAAATATTTTACTTAACAAAATTCAGGCATATGCCGCATATCATTTTTTGTTGACAAATCATAAGCTTTGTACCTGTATTGATCTATGGTGTTTTAATGCAGAGGGTTGGTGGTTCGTGGGATGGTTATTGGCTGACAGAGAGTCTACTTCATGATGGGGATGCTTTTCTGGTGGTTTGGCTTACTGAATAACTCATGCAGCCATCCTGTGGTGGACCTCTGTTAATTTACTTGTGCCCTCTTGTTACAGCATAACATAGCTTGCCTAAACCTCAGAATTTGTACATATGGAATAATTTAAAGCCTTTGTATATAAAAACTGTGTTATCAATTGTAAAGCTCAATTATGTATCAAGTTTCTCTCGATTTCTCTCTACCTTTTTGAATCTTGTTCTTGATGGTAGCCTTCGGTGAAGGTTTTAGAGGCCTGAGAATTCTATTCTTCGCTTTGCTTTGCTTTGCTGCAATAACACAGATTCTAGGCCTATTGGAGGAGTCGTTTAATAAGAACTTGTAAATGCTAGAAGTCGTTTAGCTGAAAACCATGCTACAGATCGTGGTGCAAAGGACCTTTTCTTTGCCATCGTTCTGGTTCGGTATTGCTCATTGTATCTTTAGATTTGTTTATAATAGCCACTTGTTTCCAATGTAGGACATAAGAACTAATGTGCCGCTGTACAATATCCCATCAAGGTGAGACTTCGGGTATTTTTTGGTCTCGTCATAACATGGCTTGAACTCCCTAATATCTTCGGGTGATTTTTAGTATATGCTATATCCCATTGGGGTGAGCCTTAAGCTTTTTCCATGTGTAACAGGGATCATAGCAAATCTAAGAGTCCAAGGCATTGTTATGCTGCCAAAGCAAAAACATTGTGTGTTAATAATATGCACAACGGATCAAAACCTGCGAAGCAATTCCTAGTGTTCTAACGAGTTCAGATCTGAGTAATGGGACTGCCCATTACATGTGCAATAGGCAACCTCATGTTAGAGGCCATCCGAGCCCCACCCTAATCAAGCAAATGTCCATACAGCTTGAGCCTCACCTATCTGAAAGACGTCTTACCTAATAGATAGGGCCATTTACATAGTAGTCCGTAAACAATCAACTCAAATGGCATATCAACATGTATCAACATATTCAATTAGGATATAAATTTCCTACAAACTGGGTTGGGGAAATCATTTTACAACCCAGTTTGTAAGAAATTTATGTTCATTCAACAATGCCTGTCTTATCATAATTTAGGAAACGCTCTCAGATCCCAACACAATACAAAATTTCAACTGTTTACACACTAATCAGATCAATAAAATAGTTTGCTAAACCAGAAAGCAGCCAAAGTATCAAATAGCCAATGTGACCAATGCATTTCAGCATGTTAAGAACCTCCTAAGTTTAGAAACTAAAACTCCAGTATAACCAACGCAAGGTAAAGTTCAATTAATAATGCCACAACCACCAAGGACTCTCCCATCGTGGACTAGCTTTGAAATACTATTGCTTGTTTTGAGTGATATACTTTGTAAGAACATAGCAATCTGGTGGGGAAATGTTTGTGTAGTAGTTCTCTATGGTGTCTGTGATTTCAAACCCAAATTTCTTGTAAAAGTTTATGGCATCCTCATTGTTTGTCTGCACATGCAAGTAAACCTCAGACATGTTTTGCCTGGAGCAGAGATCAAGAACATGGTTCAACAGCCTCGTACCTGCAAAATCCAGGATTAGATCACTACACCAGCAAAAACAGAGCTTCCATCCAAAGCATGAGGAGAAAAGCTTTTTTTGAGAATAAACAAAACCAAGGATTAAGAATTCAAGCCAAAAAATATGTTGGTGGCTTGTTCTTTGTATTTCTTTCTTAATTTCACAAGACTCC
Source organism: Carpinus viminea (assembly GCA_013348765.1). Classification (NCBI taxonomy): domain Eukaryota; kingdom Viridiplantae; phylum Streptophyta; class Magnoliopsida; order Fagales; family Betulaceae; genus Carpinus; species Carpinus viminea. Next base: position 12,265,342 of record CP054670.1, on the reverse strand, counting down.
AGATAATTTAACAGCAACTCTAGTGTCTAGAAAGTTGCAAAACCTCAAATTATTATGACACTTTCACATCAAATCAAATTAAAGTGGGCTTTGGTGATGGTCGGAGATAATTTAGTTTTGGACTCCATATTCTGCATTGGACACCAAAGACAATAAAATAAAATAAAACAAACCATTCCACGAACAGATAAAGACTCTAAATACAAACAAATTCCATGTGGTTTAGTCGCTAGCATCAACCTCTAAACACCACTGGTCTCCTAGGTTAATGAAGAAAAGGAAAAAAAATTCAATGGAGTCATTCCTAGGGGTTCAATATTTAGCAGAACTTCCAGGTGAAATTTGAACTAGAAAATCCATCTTAAAGATATGAGGTTTAGCCAACTCCATATAAAAGATAACAATTATTTCTAGCAAAAGTAGCATAAGCACTTCAAAAAAGAGATATGTCCATGTTGACACAACACTCTGTTATAAATATGTCCCCTGCCCACCAGAATTTACCCAAAATTTAGTTTTAATCTTTTGAAGCTGTACATAATGTTCATACAGTGCTGACATGGATTGATCACATAAAAACATGCCAAGAAAAGATTGTTTCCTTTTGAAATTGGAACAGCATATTCTTGTTAGAAAGATATTGTAAGCATTAATACCCAACACAAGAGAGAAATGAGGGAGGGAGCGTGGGGGGGAGCTTTGGATATGGTAGAACTAGAAAACATGGCAAAATCATAGATGATGGAAGGACTCCTGTAGGCAACCAAAATATATTGGGGACCAAAACCAGAATAACTGGCTAACATTATGGTAAAACTGCTCAGTAAACCTAGTAAAATTATACATTGTGTAAAAATATAAGAAAGGACATAAAAGAGAAACAATAAACAAAACCAATTAATTCTTAGGGGAAATTATACTTTACCTCCTAAACTATTCACCCATTTGCACTTTTACCTCCAAAGTTTCAAATGTGACACTTAACCCCCAAAACTTTCAAATTGTTACAATTTGACCACTTTGACCCTTTTTTTTCCAAAATGCCCCATCACATATTTTATTTTTTATTTTTAAAAATCCAAACGGGGTGGCCGAACCACCCCATGGCCAACATATTTCTTCTTCTTTCTTTTATTTTTTTTTGGATTTTTTTTTAAAAAAAAAAAAATATGTGATGGGGGCATTTTGGGAAAAAAAAAAAGGTCAAAGTGGTCGAATTACAACAATTTGAAAGTTTGGAGGAGTTAAGTGTTATATTTGAAACTTTGAAAGTAAAGTGCAAACAGGTGGATAGTTTAAGGGTTCAAGTGTAATTTTCCCTAATTCTTATCAATGTTCAGCAAAAAGTAGAAGAATTTCAACCAAAAGTGTTTCTCCTTCATATTCCCTTTTAAATTTCCACACCTAGCCTTCATTTCACGCAACTTCAGATTATCAAATAGTGAGTCTACTGTTTTAACAAGTTGGAAAACCTAAAGGGCTACTTTAACCAACATAGTTTACCAGTTTGGACCAAGTCATATCAACAAGCATACTAACCAAAAATAAAATAAAATCAACAACCATGATACTATGGCTTCTCAAACAAACTCCATACACAACTACAATCAAAAGAAAGATAAGTTGCACGCTTACCAATGCCCAAACCCCGATATGGTGCTAAGACACCCAATGTCATGATATAAACACGGATAGCCCCACCTTCCTTCTTCTCAAGCCGGCATGCAATTGAACCAACACAGATATCACCATAGTATGCTGAGAAAAAAACAAATCAAAAGAACCAACACTTTAGGATGACCAACATATTTATTGATTTGGGTTATGAAATTACACTTCAAGACAAATAGTGGATGTGAGACAATATAAAATCATGAGTTTTGAACAAGCAACTATACATTAAACTGTTTTTCTATTCTTTTCTTCTTCTTTTTCCCTGGATGAGTTGTATTTTAATATACCATGTACATCCATCTATATGGTCTTCCTTGCTGGATTCTGTTGTTAAGAATCCCAATCAGTTGGGACTAAGGCTTATTTTAGGTGCGTGGATTTGTCTCTTTCTTGGGCATATGTGCAGTTTTTGAGGTTAAATGGATAATTATCTTCAACAGACATCAATTTTTTTTATAAGATCTTCGAGAGACATCATAGGCAACAGGAAACAAATTCTCAAACCATAATTGCCTGTAAACTAGTTAGTAAGGAAGTAAATAATAAAATAATAACCGACATCAAAGATGGAAAAATAAGGACCATATGTTGTGTAGGGAACCTTCAATCCTTCATAGCAACAAAATTAGGTTTCAGAAATTACTTGACACAAGAAGTTATGAATGCAGGAGCTAGGAAAAAAAGTTTCAGGGGAATTAGAGACCAGAATACTGTAAAGTGATGCCATTTCTAATTATCTGACATCCAACAATTTTTTCAAGGATATTCAAATACCATTTGCATTTTGCAGCATGAAAGAAATTCAATTAAAAATTCATGAATTATGAGATTGTCATATAAGATGAGAATACATGGCAGTCTTAAAAAATACTGAAGCTCTGTTACAAAATAACTTTCGGCATATTGTATCAAAAGGGAAATTCGTGAAATGTAATGCAATCTTTGCAAAACAAAGGTGTGCTGAAGCTTGCACAGTACTAAGACAAAAGGTTTTGACATCCAATAATTCATCTATGGGAAAAATGTAAAATTAGTCCCTGTGGTTTACTTGATTTGCAATTAACTCCTTGTAGTATCAAAATGAACTCAAAAGTTCTTGGCATATGCCAAAAAAATAATATAGTCCTTATAGTCAAATTTCATTCATTGATTTAACAGGTTTTGATAGCGTAAAAAGTTATAGCCAATAAAATTGTGATGTTTATCCGATTTAAGTCGATGTCACGCTAAAAGAATTTATTAAATTAATAGACAAAATTTGACTATAGGGACTATATTGTCTTTTTGGCATACATCAAGGACCTTTGAATTCATTTTGATACCACGGGGAGTTAATTGCAAATTAGATAAACCACGGGGACTAATTTTGCATTTTTTCCTTCATCGGTTAACATTAACAAAGTATTCATATCATTCAAGAAACTCACTAGTGATTCGGGACTATGAGATTGTTTGATAAAAGTTTAGAAATAAATTGCTATCTTAGGAATCACTGAAGATCTTTGTTACAGAATAAATAATTGGCATACTGTGACACTTTCAAAGGCTTTACACGATTTGAGGTGGGGGATGGGACTAGGGTTAGTTTTTGGCATGATTTGTGGTGTGGAGATTTGGCTCTCAAGATAGCTTTCCCAGGTTTATTCAGTATTGCTTGTGTGAAGGTTGCGACTAATTTTGAGGTGTTGGGTGGATCCAATTAGTGGAATGTTAGTTTTTCTAGAGAGGCTCATGATTGGGAGGTGGATGTATTTGCGTCTTTTTTTCCAAGTGTTGCACTCTACACGAGTGAAACAAGGGTGTGCAAATAGATTGTGGTGGATCTCCTCCAAAAGAGGCCGTTTCACGGTCAAGCTTCTTTTTGCTTCCTTGGCATGTATTGAAAGGAGGAGATTCCATTGGAAGAGTGTGGCAAACACAAGCTCCTCCGAGGACAATATTTTTTGTGTGGTCGGCAGCTTTGGGCAAAATTCTGACCCTAGATAACCTCAAGAGGTGACATGTGATTGTGACAAATAGATGTTGTATGTGCAAGAGATGTGAGAAGACGATGGATCATCTTCTTCTTCATTGTGAGGTAACTTATGCTTTGTGGAGTGCCTTTTTTGGTCGGTTTGGGTTGTCTTGGGTGATGCCGAGACAGGTTTCTGATTTGCTTGCCTGTTGGTGGTCTACGAGGAGAAGGGGGAGTGCTGCAGTCTGGAAGATGGTGCCTACTTGCTTTTTTTGGTGCCTTTGGAGGGAGAGAAATAATAGGTCCTTTGAGGACTTGGAGGGGTCCTTGGAAGACATATTATCCTCTTGTTTTCATACATTGTACCTTTGGACTATTGTGCATGTCTTTCCGGTGTCGATTAATTACAATGATTTCCTTGTTTGTTTTTCCCTTTCTAGTCAAGTGATCCTTTTGTATACTCCTGGTGTACTTTGGGGAGTCTTCCGCTTTTAATAAGACTGGTTATTACTTATAAAAAAAGACATGACAATGTAACACAATCTTTTGTAGTGCTAAAATGTATTGAATCTTGGATGGTAATTAAAAAGAAAAAATAGCCTGAACACACCAAAAATGAGGAATGATAAGGACAGATGCCAATTACAACTAGTATGAGCTGGTGAAATGACAAGATGAAGACCAAAAGGGTATACATAATGAAGTGACACAAAAAACATGGTGGCCTTAACATTACTGAGAAAATGGTACTGAACAGATTGATGTTGAAAAAGGATTCAAGCTGATAATCAAAATAGATTGGAATTAGGCTATACTCGGTTTGTGCGTATTAGGCTATACTCGGTTTGTTCATTCACCTTTTCTTTTCCATCCCTAACACATCTAAATAACCTCAGTGTATATTTTCAAGAAGTTAATGGCTTTAAATTATGTTGTTCTTCTTGTGAACATAAAATGAGTTGTTAAAAATGTGCTAATTCCCCTACAAATAGGGAAGTTAAGAACTAATTGTAACTTTAGAACTAAAACAGTGGTCAAGAACTTGCAACAATTATAAGGGAAAAAAAAATCTTCTAACAATGGCTATGTTTTCTATTTCTTAAACTTAATCCAACAATCTCAACCATGCCAAAAAACAATCTTAGACAACCCAAATACAGATGGACCCTAAATTAAACACTAGGATTTTGTTCATTTCAATACTAAACTAGAGTCTCACCCTTGATCTTCAATAATATAATTCTCTCACGGGTTTTGAGGGTATCAAACAGGACACACAAGATTTAAGCCTATGTTCCAGATGTTCCAAATGATTAAAAAAAAACACAGACCTCAGAACACATCTAAAACTACCAAAAATTGATGTTATAATAAACACCTTTTCTTACCCATTTATGGTGAAGCCTTAAGACCCATGTTACTAACACAAGCTATATAGGGCCTATCCCACGGTTTTTCAACAGCATATCCGTTTTTTTTTTATTATTATTATTTCACTTATCAAAAAAGAAAGCATGTCTCCTACAGTGCATCCACAGGATTCAAAAAAAGGGTCAAAGAGTATCACTTTCTAATGCATTAAAGAGGGAACCCAAAAACCATAAGTCCACAACAAAAGCCATGAAGACACGATTAACAACTGCATTGTGAAAACAGCAGACGTAAATTATATCGCAATAATAAGCAAAATTCATAGAATCCATAGCAGAAGCCTACGAACGTTAGAAACTGTTGCGAGCCTAGACAAATAAAACCCTCATAGACGACTCAAAAATAAGCAAATCCCAGTAAATAAAAATCTCAATAATAATCATAACCAATGAACACATAGCAAAACGTCACTGAGAAAATCAGAAACTGTTACAAGCCTAGACCAATAAAACCCATCAAAGACTGACAAAAAATAGGCAAAACCCATAACAGATACCAGCGAATGGGAAACAAAATCATCGTCCTGAACACAAAACAATCGAATCCTAGAAAAATAAAATATTATAAAGGACTAAGCCAGAGCCAGAAACGGAAAAATTAAAAAACGAACCTAGCTTGGTGAACTCGCCAGAAGCAGGGCATCCGCGTAGTACTTGTCATTGTAGCGGACGGGGAAGAGAACCGTGTTGAGCTTCTTCAACTGCATCAAGTTCTTGTCCCTAACTCCATCCAGCGATATTGGGACCTCACGCCCAGCCCCCATGTTTTTACCTGTGGAAATCTGTACTAGCTTTTATTTTCTTTTTGTATTTTTTTTTTTCCTTTTTATCACAGACAGAGAGAGGTGGAGGTTTCGTGAGGACTGGGGTTTTATTACAGTAAAGTTTCCAGGCAGATTCGCTTTAGGTTCTGTTTGGTTTGCGTGAAAATTCTGAGGCTTCGAGAAGTTGGGTCCCTAAGCTGTCTCATTGGGCTTTCCAACTTTCTGGAAAAATACATTTACCCCTAAGTTTCACGTTTTCTAATCCTGTCTCTAATATTTAAAAATTAGCAATATAGTCAAACAACTAAGTTTCTAAAATTTTTAATGTAACAATCAATCAATAATTGCTGTTTTCTCTTACATAAATTGCTGAAAAGATGCAAATACCCCTATTGATATGTTCTCATATCATTTAAAATGGATAAAGATTTAATGTGTATTTTGAATTACGATTTCATAAGAATAATTTATATTTTTTAAAATATATTGCAAATGTAAGTCGTTTAGCATTGTGATTTAAAAAGTACTTAATTTAAAATCGGAAAAAAATTTGTAATTTTTATAAATAGGTTAAGGATGTTTATTTGGAAAAAAAAAATGCAAATTTAAACCAAAAGTGGGATTTTACATAAAAAATATTTGATAAAAAAATAATAATAATAACTTTTAACATATTTAACCAATCAACTTTGTGATTTTAAGAAGTAATGCTTTTAAAAACACAATTTTTAAAATTATACTATTAAAACTGTAATTTCAAATAGACCTTTAGTGATGTACAATATGATTCTCTTTGGTCATTAAGTAGTGAAAATCTATAACAAGAGAAATGCTAGAATACCAATTATTTTACTTACAGAATCGTACTAACATGATGTGGAGCTTATTCGTTGGTATTTGTAACATTTTTCTTTATTAATTGTTTTGATAATTTCAAATGAATAAGCTCCACATCATGTTAATAAAAAAGTTAGTACACCAAGCATTTCTCATATAAGAACAACAATGATAATAATTTAAATAAAATAGTCAAAGTGGATAATTAAAATGTTGAGTCAAATGTAAGGTTTTTTAAAAAGTTGATAGTAACGATTGGATCTTTTTTTCTTTTCTTTTTTTTATATGCACATTGGTACATTGTGCTATCAATTCTTCACCCACATTTGTAGAGCAAGGAGAGCTGATGAGAGAGGACAAATGAATGATTTTCCCATTAAAATTTCTGCATATGGTTACCTAAATTGAGAAAGAGTCCCGAATGACAGTATCAAAATTAATTTTGACCCAGTTAGGAGTAGGAGAATCCATTTTTCAATTGGAGCAGATGAAATAGAATGCTATGCTTGAAAATGCTCAAGAGCGATCTTATTGATGTGAACAGATACATCTTGAGCCTAAAAAATGGTTCCATTATGAAAAGTCTAATTCTTGTAATACCAGAGAATATTGCATGCCATATAAGCAAATATCTAAAATTTATGACAATCCACTAGAGGATGCCTAGAGTGTTGGTCGGAATAAATGATTAATTTGATCCAATCCAACATAAAAGAGAAGTTAAACACTGTAGAATCCAAAGGCCAGAAGGAATGACGCCAAACAACTCTAGCAAAAATACATCCAAAGAATAAGTGCTGAAAATAATCATTTGCTATTTTTCAAAGAGGGCATGAGATATCGGAAGCAGGGACAAAAGTAGAACATTTGATGGGGGGCCATGGTATAAATTTCCAATACATAAAAGTAACATATAAAAACAAAATTAGCTTCAATTTAATTTTAGCAAAAATATAAACATACGAAGAAAAAGATACATAAATAGTTGTTTTACAATACATTTCAAATTTTAGATTAAACACCTATCAAAATATAACCCATCGTACTTGCATATTCCAAAAATCATCTATGATTGAATCTGTACTAAGTGTCGTAGTAATTTCTTTTTCGATGTACAACATCAAAGAATCCGTCAGAAACTCATCTTCAATTCTTTTGTGAAACTAGTTTTAATAATATTCATGGCTGAAAATACTCATTCTGTAGTTATAGTAGAAACGGGAAGAATAAGCAGAAGCACAGTAACTCGAAAAACAAGTTGGTAGATAGATGATTTTCTGGTTCTAACCAACCATTGGCACAATTCGAAAATATTTAACAAGCTTTGGAAACTTGAATTTTGAATTACATTATGCTTATAATGGTGAACTTCTATTTTCAACTATTCTTTTTAAAAATCAGTAAAATATTGCGGAATAAAACTTATTTACTAATTGACAAATATCATCAATTTTAAAAAATTCACATGCAACTCGAAGATCAAGAGCCAAGCCGAAAATAAGCAATTCCACTGCATGCTCAGGCTATTTAATTATTGTAATTGAGAATATATTATAGCACAACAAATATCCACACGATAATGATGCTCAATTATAAAGTCAACTTGTTGATGGCGAGCTCGACCTCTTCTCTCAACATAACGAGACATTCATATTTGGAACATCTATGTTGCGTTTATTGCAAACTGACTTCACTTTGGTGAGTAAAACTCTCATTTATCATCTCTATATCATTGATACATCTTTTAGTGGATGAAAATAGACGCATGATATTTAAAATGTCTTGAGATTTGGATTGCAATGCTTGACATAAATGATCAATGATTTGTATAGTTTCTTTCATGAAATGTAAAATGAATACAAATTCAAATGAAGTTATTACCTAATAAACTGAATCAGCTTCTGCTCATCGGGAATAAGTAGTTCCTACATCAATGATTTTTGGGATAACTTCACTAACCCCCCTTGAAGTTTGGCCATTTTTTCAAACATCTTCCTAACATTAAAAAATTCTCACTTACCCCCCTTGAACTTTCAAAAATTCTCACTTACCCCCATTCGTACAAATTAGGGCACAAATTTTTTAAAAAATACCAAAATACCCTTGATTTTCATTTTTTAAAAAAATTAAAAAAAAAAACATTTTGGAAGTTGACATTTTAAATGGTGACTTTTGTATAAAATTCCAACTTCCAGGTATTTTTTTTATTTTAAAAAAAATAAAAAACAGGGGTATTTTGGTCTTTTTTAAAAAAATTAGGGTATAGATGGGTCAACTTGAGAGCAATTAAAAGTTCATGGGGGTAAGTAAAAATTTTTGAATGTTAAGTGGGTGTTTGAAGAAATGGCCAAACTTCAGAGGAGTTAGTGAAGTTATCCCATGATTTTAAGAATAACTTCATAAGTTGGACTAAATTTTTGATCAAATTAGAAACTGATTTCAAGTGAGAACTCCAACGATATCTACAGCTCGTTGTAGTGTACTAATTTGATTAAATCTCTTTCCACTCTCAATCTCATCAATTACAATCATGTAAGCATTTTCATTAGCTTGGGCGACTCGCAATTCTTCATACCGATTGCATGAGACACAAACAAAATTGACAACATAATTCAAATTGGTAAAAAATTGATGAACATAAATGATTTCTTTTGATGCCGCCCCTAATGTCAATTGCAAGCAATGTGTGAAACAATAAATATAGTATGCATATGGACAATCATTTGAAACCAAAGCTTGCAATTCATTCCATCCTCCTCGCATATTACTTGCGCATCGTATCCCTGCTATCAAATATTTTGAATGTCTAGCTGATGTTTAGATAATACATAATATATACATTTTTTAAGGTTAATGTTGCAGTAAAGAGACATGAACAAGTTCAAAAAAGCGTTCTCACACAAAGCCATTATTATTAACAAATCTTAAAACTATAGTCATTTGCTCCTTTATTGACTCATCACGAGCTTCATCAACAATTAGGCTAAACTTTGTATCACCAATTTCATCACGAATTATTTCCTTCACTTTGGTTGAAAAAACATGTAAAATTTGTTTATGTACCTTTGATGATGTGTAAGTGGCATTTTTTAGAGCTTTAGTGACCACTTCAACAAGCTTTTCACTATTGGAAATTAGCAAACCCAAAATCTTAAAAAAAATTCACGATTTGTTGAAACTCATACTTTCATCCCGACATCTAAAAGCAATACCTTGAAATGCAAGCACTTGAACAACATCAATTGAGGCTTTCAACTGCAATCGATTATTTACAATTTTCTCAGAAGTGAGCTTTTTCAAACACATTATGTATATGTTGAGATTGGTTCTTCAAATCGTCATATGACTTCTCAGCAATTCTGTGAAATGAATTAGGACATTTCCCTATATGATTGAGAAAAGCACAATCTTTTTCACTTTTAACTTTCTTCTAATTCTAGAATCCATCTATAGTGAACATATGTTGTGTAAAATACCCAAATGACTTACTAAAAAGAAAATAGGGTAGACAAAATGCTACAATTTTTTCATGTGAATATTCAAGCCATGAAGGAAATAGATTGTACCACAAAGGTTGAAAGCTACGGAGATGGCCTTTTTTTTCTAGATTTTGGGTAGTCTGAGACCATAGGTCGGTATGAACTAGCTCTAATGTAAGTTATTTGAATTTCATCTGGTGACTAACATCATATTCCCATATCTGATGACGTAATCTAGGATCATACTCAATGAACTAATATTAAATTCATTGCCATCAACTCTCCGAAGTCTTTTAGAAGAATTTTCAGAAATTGGGATATCAGAAGTTGGCGATGATGTATTATCAACATTGACATTTGAAGTTTGTGCATTTAAAGTTTGGCATTTGAAGTTTGGGTATTTGAATTTTGTGCATTTAAACTTTGCGTATTTAAACTTTATGCATTTTTTCATTTGAAAAAATCAAGTATTGTATTTGACTTTTCCATCATCTACAAACAAAATCAGGAGAAAACATAAATTTAAAAAACAACTTTTACAAAAATGCTTTAGAAAAAAACCAATCAAACATGTCTGCTAAAATATGAAACATATTAATTCCCCAAAACAAAAGCTTAATATATACATATGCTATTATGCTAATAATGATATGCGTATGTATATGTATATCCATTCACAATTTCACACACCTAGTAGACACAATAAACATATATTTATATATCAATGTATTATGTATATTTATTAACATATAAATTAGCTTTACCTCCATGAACTACCTCTCTCTCATTTGCCCCTTGAACTACAAGGTTACCTAAGACCCCCATGAACTACCATTTGTTGCAAAGACCCATTTGTCGGTCAAAGATGCTAAATCAAACTCATCAATTTATGCATTCATGACACTATTCGTTGATCAGCGATACATTTACGGTACTATTCATGTTGACTATCATATTTAACGTCTTTGACTAACGGTAATAGTTGTAGAACGAAATAATATTCATAGAATGTAAACAACATATTCATGCAAATGAAATGTTAGAAACTCTTATAGCTCACTAATTATCTCAAAATTTTAAATTAATAGGAAATGAAGAATTTCATAATTTACTCAATATTCTAGCAAAACAAAATTAAAATAAAGGGACCATACTGCGCATTTCTAGGATTAGACCGTATTTGAACATCATCAACAATGCAATAGTTACTCTTGACTTATAAGATCCCATGAATACTAGGATATATATATGAATATATTGGTGAAATTTTATGCTGTAAATATCATAAAAGGAAATTGTTTTATAGATTGGAGATGGTGCACACCACCGATTGGCCGATATTTACATTGTCCAGCTCTAGCTGAAATTTAATTCATCAAATATGAGTGAAAATGTGGTGTTGCTGATGTGAAATGCGTGTAGAGAGTGTAAGAACGGAAGAAGATTGGAGCCCTTTGTGTGAAGACCGACCTGGGACAAGATAGCCATTGGCGGCGCCGAGAGAGGAGGAAAGGCTATGGAGAATGAAACGGACCCAATGTCGACCCGATCAAAGAATTTGAACTGGATCATTAGTTCAATGGGTCAATGGTTGGGCGGCATCGTGTAACATAGTCGCTCCATCCCACATCGGGTAGCAAAGGAGGAGAAGGAGGAGTAACATCGAAAGACTCAAAGAGCGTACTAGTCTCTATGCGTCCCACATCCGAAAATTGCGAAGAGGAAAGCTGTTTATAGACTTTGGTTGCTAGAGTAGAGGTCACGACCTTACTTGACAGATCTGTTCTATAGGCTCATTCTCTGTATCCTTGAGTTCTAAGGAGACAGGAACCTAAGTCAAGTTGATGAATCACGGTCGTGCGATCAGAGCGTGAGTGATAGCATCGTGGCCTTTCGAGCCCACTAATGCAGTAGAGGATCGTTCTCAGCCACTGTGTGTGTGGTTGGGATGGTCTCACGTCTGCCTGACAGACTTCCATTTGCCTTTTTCTTTTTTTTTTTTTTTAAAAAAAAAATTTTAAATTTCATTCAAGATCTATTTAGATTTTAACCATTCTCGTAGATAGACACAAGGCGAAGTTTATTACAATCATTCAAAACATTGACCTCATATAAAGTTTGGCTTCTTCATATTAAGTTTTGCTCTCCCTCTTCCCAGACTCTTTCCTCCTTTTTTTTTTTTTTTGGGTTTTGTTTTTTTTTTTCTTTTTTTACAGGCTAAGGCAACATAGCTCTGAGTATGCTGTTCACCATTTACCATTTTTATCATGTCTTTTTTAGGAATTGATGGGGCTCTTGGATCGAACTGTTCAAAGTTTAATCTACATCACTTTGTTACACCCACCTCGACATGCGCTCCTTTACTACGCGCATCAACTCTGCGTAGTAATAAAATCTAAATCATTCAAATGAGCAATGGGGAGAGGACGTAATCAGATAATTTCTTTAATTTATTTATGAACTAAACATACCTGGATAAGATTTAGGTCAGAAGCAAATCTACTTAGAATGCCATTGACAAATGCATCTCCAACTCCAGTTGTGTCAACAGATGTAACTTTAACCCCAACAATCCTACCGCTGAATTCCTACACAAAAATCCAGTTTATATCATTTTTCTTAAAACAGATCAACAAAATGCCCAACAGTTAATGAACCACAACTACAAATTCTGAAAAATTAAATAAAAGCACAGAATAACACATTCATATAGCTGAAGCATAGTAAAACAAATGCTTCAACCACAATGTACTATGTAATTATGTAAAATCTAATTATTTAAAAATAAAATAAAATAAAAATTAATCAATTGTTTCCCAAAAGTATAAGTAGGAAACACATCAAGAAAAAAGCACGCAGTGGCGGGCCATAAATTGGAAGAGAGAGCAGCCAAATTAACAACTAAAATTACTAAAGGAAACAAAATAAAACCATAAATTATAAGATCCCATGAATACTAGGATATATATATTATATATTATATATTCCACACATTATATATAAATATGAACCCTAAGCGAGCATCGTACCCACTTATGAAAGAAAAAATACCCAACATGCAACCAAACAGAGGGGAAAGAAAAAAATACACAACATGCAACAAGTGGAACAAATTTATTCATAAAATTAAAATTGAAATGAAATAGTTAAAAATCGGAGGCAAAAATAGGCGAATGTTGACAAATCGAAAACAATTTGTACTTAGAAGAGAATGGCTAAACTGCAGAGACGGAGGAGAGACTTGCGGCTGCGTGACTCATGAGACACTGAGTGAGGAAAAATCTGAACAGAGGAATTGAGGAAGAGGAAGTGAGAGTAAGACTGTAAGAGACTAAGTGTAACGCTCCCAAAATTAGTCTCTGCTAATCTGGGGTAGCAATTCACCTAATTGAGCCAACTTGTGACCAAATGGGTAATCACCCTTATAAAACAACGTCAGAGTACATGCAAAGGAAGGTGAATAAATGAGTCACTATAGTTCATCGAGTAAGAACATGGAGTAATTATATAATAAAGACAAACCTGTAATTATAGATAAAGCATAACCAGTCAAGTAGTAGCATCTATTACCACTTCCATAGCAATAAACCAGATTACTTAAATAATAATAACCGCGTAAGTTTAATAACTTAGTAAGTAAACCCGCACTTAGGTATGTTATGAGCCCATTTAATTAAAGTAAACGTGCAATTTGAGTAACAATAAAAAAGATGGCATTACCTCCGTTAATATACCATTTAATAGTTTTAGGGTTTTCAAAGCTTATGGTGTAAAATCGGCGATAATTACCTAAATGTTTTAATGCAGAAAAAGCTAATGTCTTATAAGTCGTAACTCCCATATATGGTCTATATGAGATATTATCCCTTCTCAACAGGATTGATGTTGTCCCGAGGGACCTATAATACAATGTCAGTGCTTCAGCTATTGCATAACATATCATACGTAACATTAGTGGCATGATCAAATTTGACCTTGAGTGGCTTACACCAACTAATGACATACGTCCTACAGTGACCGAACCATTGTGAATGGTTGCACCAAGGTCAAAAGCCCCATATAACACACACATTTGACCATAATACACAATTTATATAATAAGCCTATAGTTTATACTGCATGTACTGGCGTACCATATCTTACTATGCAGCTTAACAGTTTATTTAAAAACACAATTACCGAGTAACTACAGGAAATAGACATGCTCATATCATACGCGTGGTCAGTCAATTGACATATCTTACGTTTTATGTAAAAATGGGTGTAAGTGTTTACTTACCTCGCACACTCGAGCGAATCCTCCGACCAAGCTACTTCCTATTATAACGGATACAAGACAGCGTTATTATAAGCCTTACAAAACTTAGAAATGTAACCAAGCTTGAGCATACACGTGTGAAACTTAAGAACATGTGCTTTGCCCGCTGATCGTACATCTGGCATTGATGGCGTACGTCCGCTCAGTGTGTTAAGTACACCATTTTAAGATTCGGATAGTGCATGTTCCTAATGGCATTCATAGACCTCTAAACCTCTCCTAAGCTAGCAAAATATCGCATGCAACGTAAGAAATCACAGAACCACGATTCTTTGAGAAAATCTTTTGAAAACATCGTTATCTTCAGGAAAACATTTATTGAACACTTGAAAGCCATTATCAAAGCAGAAACACAAGATAAGACAGTGTCAAATACAGAGGAACAGAGCTTACCCCAAAGCTAAGTACGGGCATGGTCTTCTCTCCTCGGAAACTCCTATTTAAAGCTCACTTTTACGGATTTCTCACTTAATATGCTAAGAAAGGGTTTTGGCAGCCTAGGGGCACACCAGGGGAAGGAAGAAGGTGTGAGAAATGATAGGAGGGGCGGGCTATTTATAGGAAAAGTTCGCCACCAACTCTCTGACAGAGCAGCAGACGTTCGGTAACCCTAGCGTTTGTTCGATGGTCTTTGCACATTAGTCCAGAGGGTGTCTCATACATCTAAGTATTACCCAAAGGATATCCCAAAAAGTAGCATACATTTGGTGGTCCCACGTACGTCCCATACTACAGACAGCAACATACATCCACCAAACCTAGCGTACGTCCGTCTTCTGACGATTAGTGTTTGGCTTCTATCTTTCTAAAGGTTCCAAGCGTGATTAGGTTAATGCTAAGGGTTTCAGTTTCATTAAATTCCTTCATTGAAAACCTCTGTTGATTGCTCATATGGGAAAGATTTTGTCTAATAAAAAGGTTGGCTTTTATTGGGATATTACACTAAGAGTTGTAAAGTAAGAATAGAGGGACCGGTCTATTTTTCTTAAAATGGGGGGGATCGGTAAAAAAAAATACAGTAGATTTTGGAATTAGGGGGACCAATCTATACAAAAGAAAAATGGGAGGGGGGACTAGTTTGTGTAGAAGAAAAACAAGGGGGACTGGTAAAAAAAAAATTATAGCAAAATTTTTTCCCTGGAATTGGGGGCAAGTCCCCAGCCTGCCTCCTTAGGTCCGTCATTGATCAGAAGTGACATTAAATGATGTAAGACAGTTTCACTCGGGCATCTCACCTGAGAGAACACTTCTAACCCGAGCATCTTCACTAGGCTTCTCACTCGGGCATACACTATTCTCAGATACTGTTCATCTAGGTATTGTTCACCCGAGAACTGTTCATCTGAGCACTATTCACCTTGAGAACTATTCATCGAGCATTGTTCACCCGAGCACTATTCATTCGAGCACTGTTCACCCGAGGACCGCTCGACGCACCTTTTCACTCAGCACACCCTTTGACCCGAGTATGACATATACCCAAACTACTATTTTCCAAAGTACGAAATCTTGCGAAAATCCTAAGCATTTAAGGCTATTAATTCATCTGTTGACAAAAGGGGAGAACTTTTTAAAATGGGCACTGATCAAAGCTGCAGATGTGTGCTTGTCAGATGGGCAGTAAAGGCTGTAACTGTTGTTAGAGTAGGGTTGGCCGCAAAGTTTGAAGGTTGAAGTTAGAGCTGCAGAAGATATTTTTTTGAGCCAATCATGTTAAGGCAAAATATCTTGATATTTCTTTTAGACTAGTTTATTATTTTTTCTTATAAATAGGAACCTTTGTAACCTTTCAGGAGACAATCCCAACTTTTGTCAATCAAATATCTGAGAATTTTATCAATTTTCTATGCAGAGAACTTATCCTATAATCTACGGATTGTGTTGTGTGTCAATCGTGGATTTATTGTCGGTCAGACGCAAAAGCTCCTAACCTTTTGGTTACCAAGTCTTCTGCTATGTCAGTTGGTATCAGAGTAGGCATTATCTTGATCATGACCAATCGGATCGGTTTATGACCCCTTAACGGTAGCTCGTCATGGGAAACTCCTTGAGCAATTTTAGATTCTCAACGATCATGCAAACCCAACATGAAGCTATCGAGGTGCAAGAGGCCTTGGAGCGTTTGGAGACTGGATTCAATCAAGCTTGTTAGGATCGGGAGATGATGGAATCCGAGTAAGGGCCATCCACCGGCCTCCACTAGTTGATCAACCCCAACCATTCGACTACAACAACGATGACGAAGATTATGCTGGTGAAGTCTTTGGCAGGGCTCATGGTGCAAGACCAGGAGGAGGCAGGCGTAGAGGCGGACATAAAGGTGGCAAAGGAGGCACCGACTACCTAAGGATCTGATAATGTTTATGGTGAACAACCTAGACATCAAGGAACCCAAATGAAGATTGATCTACCCTCATTTGATGGTCATCTTCATATTGAAGATTTCCTTGATTGGATCGTGGAGGTAGAGAGATTCTTTGAATACATGAGTATTCCGGAGGAGAGAAAGGTGAAGTTGGTAGCTTACAAGTTCAAAGGTGGAACGTCAACTTGATGGGAAAGGCTACAACTCTCTCGATCCAGGGAAGGAAAGGGACTCGTGACATCTTGGCTCAAGATGAAACAGTTACTCAATGCCTAATTCCTACCACCAGACTTTGAGCAACATTTGTTCCAACAATACCAAGAATGCCGGCAAGGAGCTTGCATGGTCCATGCATATGTTGATGATTTCTATTGACTATCTGCTCGAAATGATTTGATGGAAACTGAAGCCCAAAAAGTGGCTCGGTTTATTGGTGGATTACTTGCCAATCCAAGATAAGGTGTCTATGCAGCATGTCTTCACACTTACTGAAGCTGTTAGCCTAGCCACCTGAGTAAAGAGGCAACTAAGGCAATCAAGAATTTCAATAGTGGAGCAGGGCCTGGACAATCATGTCTATAATCAAGAGAAGCAACCGATGGCAACGACTGAGACTATTAGTCAGCCCACAACACCCAAATGGAAGACAACTAGTGGCAGCACTAGTAGAGTAAAACAATTAGTGAATATATCACCCTCTAACAACCCTTATGCGAGGCCCAGGTCCGATAAGTGTTTTAGGTGCAACCAACTAGGTCATAAATCCAATCAATGCTCGAAGAGCCAAATGGTAAATTTGGTAGAGACCAAGGTTGGTAGAGAAGAAGAAGAAGTATCCGAATATGAGGAAATAGAGGCCAGTGCTGATGAAGGAATTCTATTATCCCAATCCTTGATGATCCAGCAACAGGTATTTCTTACCCCTTAACGCGAAGAGGAGTCCCAGAGATGCAATATTTTTCGCATTCGTTGCATCGTCAATCAACGAGTTTGTAACGTCATTATTGATGGAGGTAGTGAAAAAAATATTGTGTCAAAGGAGATGGTCTTGAAGTTAGGCCTGGAGACTGAGAAGCATCCGACGCCATACAAAATCAGATGGATTAAGCAAGGCCCAGAGACGCTAGTCATCGAGAGGAGTCATTTCACATTTTGATCGGAAAACACTACTCCGATTCAATTCTTTGTGATGTTGTTGAAATGGATGCTTGCCATCTTATTTTAGGAAGGTCATGGCAATATGATGTGGATGCCCAAGATAAAGGGCGGGACAATATTTACATTGTGTTTCGAGAAGGCCAGAAGATCATATTCCGACCCTTGAAGGGAGATCCGGCTAGTGATCCTACCCCGACCAAGACGCAGTCAGTTTTATTGACCAAAGGAGATGTGTTCTTAAAAAGGAAATTCAGTTGGGGAGATATAGCCGAGCAGAGTTTTAATTCGAGGTTGAGTTATTTTCAAGAAGAGGAGACTGATGTAGGATAGTTTCACCCGAGCATCTCACCCGAGAGAACACTTCTCACCCGGGCATCTTCACTAAGCTTCTCACCCGGGCATACACTATTATTGGATACTGTTCATCTGAGCACTATTCACCTCGAGAATTGTTCATCTAAGACTGTTCATCCAAGCATTGTTCACCGAAACCTTTATTCACATAAGCATTGTTCATCCAAACCCTTTGTTCACCGAGGACGCCCTTTCCATTTAGCAGACCCTTTGACCCGAGTATGACATATACCCGGACTACTATTTTCCAAAGTACGAAATCCTGCGAAAATCCTAAGCATTTAAGGCTATTAATTCATCTGTTGACAAAACGGGAGAACTTCTTAAAATGGCCGATCAAAGGCTGAGATGTGTGCTTGTCGGATGGTGGTGAAAGGCTGGTCGAGCCCACAAAGTTTGAAGGTTGAAGTCAAAGCTGCATATGATATTTTTTTGAGCCAATCATGTTAAGGCAAAATATCTTGATATTTCTTTTAGACTAGTTTATTATTTTTTTTGTATAAATAGGAACCTTTGTAACATTTCGGGAGACAATCCCAACTTTTGTCAATCAAATATCTGAGAATTTTCTCAATTTTCTCTGCGGAGAACTTATCCTACAATCTGTAGATTGTGTGTCAATCTGTGGATTGAGCACTGTTTATCAGGTCAGGAGACGCAGAAGCTCCTAACCTTTTGGTTACCAAGTCTTCCGCTACGTCATTAAACAATTGACCTAGCCGTTCCTTTGTATGGAGAATATTCCAAGCTATTTTTTACAAAAATAATCTGAGCCTATCATTGAGATTCAACTTCCAAATAGAATTCCAAAATTGAGGCCTAATTGAGGAAGAGGAGATATTGGAGTTGGAGTCGATGATAAAGTTATAAGCTGAAGACATAGAGAATTTCCCAAATGTAGAAGGAGTCCAGAGGTAAGTTAGGTTGATTTCCGTAGAAATATGAGTCTTGAGAATCGCTTAAGTTGAATTAGTGTCAAACAAAGTATTGATGGTTGGAGCTTTCCAACAAGAGAGAGATGGATTTATCAAATCCCGTATCTGTTGCTTCAACAACTGGACTTTTCCTCCTTTGTGCTCTCTCGGTCATTTTCCTACTAAAGGTACACCAAATTTTATCTCTTTGAAATCCAAGATATCTGATTGGCATTATCCCTTAATTAATGACCCCATTTGCTTGCCTTACCTCCACCAATTCACACCTACAACCACACAACTGACGCCTTGCACTTCTTCTAGAAGCCATAAAAAGCCAATGCTCCTCAATATTGTTCCACCGCACGGCTCCTATGCCTTTATCTTGCCAAATGCTCCAACACCCTCAAGGCCCAACCTCTTTACTAACTTTCTCCACTCTTGGGCCTAAAATCCACATAACCCATGCCTATTAACTAAGCTAAACATGTTGGTTGAGGAATCATGAGAATCAACCTGGTTGACGTTCCTTGGGACAATCTGGCCAAAACTACTGCATGGGGAGTCAAGCGGGTGAGAAGGAGACATACAACTCGGTGAGTTTCCAACTGAGACTGTAGATGAAATTCCAGAATTTGAATCCTCTTGCTAAGGCTTGGACACCAATCTGGGATTGACATAGGGTGGTGCACATAGCGGCTTCTTATATTTGTTTGGAGTAGTGTGTTCTTAAGGAGCAGGGCAAACCTTCTTTATGTGACCAATAAGACCACAAGAAATACAATATTCATCTAGCCGTTCGTACCTTTGCCTATGCAGATGGCATTTGTTGTATACCTACAATGGAGTTAAGCCATATTAATATATTTCCAAAAGTTATATATCTTGGATTTGTAACTTTTGTAACCAAGAGTTGCATCCCTTGGTTGGTTATAAATAAATATTGAGACGTGAGTGACAAATTTATTCAGTCAATCACTTCAAAATTCAACATTCTAAATCTATCTCAATTCTCTTTTGTATTTATCTCATAAACAGTATTTAGGTTGTGAACATATGTATTTTTATTTTTGTAATAAAACATCATTGTTGAGCTTTCTCAAATATGTATGTGAGAGGCATTACTATAGAGTGTAAAACACATACAAAAGATTATTGTTTGTGAGTTCTCGAAGAAAAAGACATTCCCCGAGGTGGCCACGACTAGGGGTGTTCAAATGGGGTAGTTTGCCAATTGCCTATAACTGCTAATTGCTAACCACTTTGGTTGACAATTATAAAAAACCGCTAGTCGCCTAGAACGATTGCGTTAGCGATTTTTTATAATTGTCAACCAAAGTGGTTAATAGTTAGGGGTAGAGAAAAGCGGTTAATAATCACTTATCTTTATATATGTAAAATATAAGATCCAAAACGACACCATTTTGGCAGTATATGACTATATGTATGTGAAATATAATGTGATATGTGATGTTTTGGGCCAAGTCTTATTCAAAAACATTGCTCAACCCAAAAAACAATTTCTTTTCATCTTTTTGGGAACACTTTGGCCCAAAATGTTTAAAATAAGCCAAAAAAATAGGCACAGTGATGGTCCAAAATACTTAAAAGCCAAAAGCTTATAAATAAATAAAAAATGGTTATAAAACCCTAATTATTGATTTGAATAAACACTAAGTGCCTAAGTGGTTGCGGTTATTAAAAATCAATATACATCTAAGGCGGTTGCAGTTAGCAGTTATAACCAATAATCGTAACCATTTGTGCAACCCTAGTCGTGATCACCCTCGACGCCCCTTAAAGGTGGCTATGGTCACCCCAGAAGAGTTTTGGGGTAGCGTGGCCACCCTTGAAGCAAATTTGGGGTGGCTATGAATGAAACGGGGGTGGTCGCACTATCCCCAGATGCCTTGGGATGGTCTCCTAAGGTGTTTGGGGTGGTGTCGACAACCTAGGCCTTTTCTGTGGGTGGCTGACCACTCCAATGATTAGTCATGCACTCACTTTATTTTTTACCTTTTCTTTTTTTAAACGTTTAAAATAAAATATAATGTGGTAGTTTTTTAAAAATGAATTATATTCCTTAAGGAATGGTTATTAATCTCTTTTTTTTTTTTTTAAATAGAATGGTTATTAATCTCATTTTATGGAGGAATGTGTTAATAAGATTAGTCATTATCACGGGAATTATCACAAGAATAAACTATTATTGAAAATTCACCTCTAACAAACTGGAAAATGATTATTCTATATAAATAACCATTAATTATAGGTTATTCCGCAAACTGAATGGACACAAAACGTTCAAATTTTAATCGTGACTGCTGTCCCTTGTGTGGAGATGTAAATAAAAAATAAAATCGTGACTGCTCTCACGAAATGGGGAGAATCCTGTTGTGAAACGACGACGGTGACGGTGGGAATCCTTCAGTTAATTATCAATTCCCTTCACCTTCTTCTTTGTCCAGAAATTAAGTACTTCTTTCAGTTCCAGAAGCCATAGATTCCTCCAAATAAGAGAGAGAGATGAGCGAGAAGGAAAAGCCAAAAGCAGTGGTGGTGGGAGGGAGCATAGCCGGAGTGTCATGCGCACACGCGCTCATTTCAGCTGGGTGGGACGTTGTTGTGCTTGAGAAGTCGTGCTCGCCCAATACCGGAAGCCCCACCGGCGCCGGACTCGGACTCGACCCTCTTGCTCAGACACTCATCCAGTCGTGGCTCCAACAACCCGAGCTTCTCCACAACTCCACCTTGCCCCTCACAGTCGATCTGGTACAACCATAGCCCAAATTTGCCTCAAATTTTGTAACAATGTTCACACTCTTAACAATTTTCGAAAATTAAGAGACTTCGCTGAGTTCAAAATCCAATTTTGCCTCATATCTACATTACCATTATGGGTTTTCGTTTGCAAACAGAATCAAGCAACAGATAGTGAGAAGAAGGTCAGCTGGACACTGTCAAGAGATGAGAATTTCAATTTCAGAGCAGCACTATGGGCTGATCTTCATGGTCTTCTTTTCAACGCATTGCCCTCAAACATATTTTTCTGGGGTCATCTTTTCCTCTCCTTCTGTGTTTCTGATGATAAGACATCTGTTAAGGTTAAGGCTAAGGTTCTGCAAACTGATGAGACAATCGAAATAGTCGGAAATTTACTTGTTGCAGCCGATGGGAGCCTCTCTTCTATCCGCCAGAGTTTTTTCTCTGACTTTAAACTGAGGTTTGCAACTAAATTTGAATCCGAATTTGTTTAATTTACTATTTGTTTTTCTTCATGTATTGCTTATGAATTTGAAGTTTGTCGAGAATAGTGTTTAGGGAACGAAATCCTAACTTCACCTATAGCATTGTTACAATACATTTTCCCAAAAATCTATCAATTGAATAATAAAGTTGTAGTCTTTGGGGCTTTATTTGTAGCCACACATTAAATTCCTCATGTTCCTCTTTTCTCTATTTATTTCTTGTGTTGATTTAATATTGTATGAAAAATATTCCTCTACAGGTATTCAGGTTACTGTGCATGGAGAGGGGTTTTTGATTTTTCAGGAAATGAGAATTCGGAAACTGTCATGGGCATCCGCAGAGCATATCCTGAACTGGGGAAATGCTTGTACTTTGACTTAGGTTCTGGCACTCACACTGTGCTTTATGAGCTTCAGAACAAAAGGTTCAATTGGATTTGGTATGTCAACCAACCCGAGCCCAAACTACAGGTGATTACTTACTCTCTTTTTTAGATGAATGAGATTTTTGCTAAAATAAAACTTATTGTTTACAGACACTCCAGTATAGCAACTGGATCACCAGTTAAAACCAGTTGCTAACAACCTAAAAAAAAAAAAAAAAACCATTTTGAAAGGAACTAAACAAAACTCCCATACCTCCTCTGTTTTCAACTAAATGACAACACTAAAACTTCCATTTACAATTTAAAAAAGTTCAGCATTACAACTCAAGTCAGCCCTTCTATCTTCCAAGGACCTTTTTCCGGTAGACTTCATCTGCTACATAGCTCCATGTTTTCACTCGTCAATTTGAATCTTTTAGCAACGATTCTCGTTCTGATTTGTTTACTCTCATCTCCATATTACATCCTATTCTGGACTAACTGCTAATTTGCTTTGTATTTAGTGAAAGAAGATTGATGATATGGTTTATGTTGAAACAAAGTACTGTTTAGAACATGGTCTATAAATTAGTGGCTTCCTTAAAATTAGATGTATACAATTTGAAAATTTTGCAAGGTCTATATTTGTGGGTAAGGGCAAGTATTCATTTAGGTACAGATAGGACACATGGTTTAAATAGTTCTTAAAATTGATGTTCATCCATGACATAGTAGCTTGATAGCTTTCTTTTTAACCCATACTCGAACAAGGCAGAAACTGAGCATAGATATATGGTTGACCTATCAAATCACAATGGAAAATTTCTACTGATTTGAGACTTTTTGGTGCTGTCAACTAGAGCTGATTATACTAACTGTAAAACAAATTTAGAGAAACTCAGCAACCATGAAAGTAAGCAGTGAGATGGTCCAGCAGATGCTTCAAAATGCAGAGAAAGTTTGGGTTCCTGAGTTGGTTAGAGTCATGAAAGAAACAGAGGATCCCTTTTTAAATTTCATATATGATAGTGATCCCTTGGAACAAATCTTCTGGGACAATGTGGTCTTAGTTGGGGACGCAGCTCATCCCACGACTCCTCACGGCCTAAGAAGCACAAACATGTCGGTGTTGGATGCAGCAGTTTTAGGCAAATGCCTTGCAAAGTGGGGAGCAGAAAATCTACTATCAGCTCTAAGAGAGTATCAGTCCATTCGGCTTCCAGTTGTTTCCAAGCAAGTTCTGCATGCTAGGAAAATGGGTCGCATAAAACAAGGTTTAGTTCTTCCTGATCGTGACCCTTTTGATCCAAGAGTGCTAGATTAGAGGATTTTCAAGAGCTACGACAGAAGAATATGCCTTTCTTTGACTATGTTCCTCTGCTGTTGTTATGATGGTTTTCTCTGTTTACTTGCCAATGATAACATATACTCTGCAACTAAAAAGAGCTTTGGGTTATTGTCCTTGTAATTTTTGGCTCATCCTTGTCATCTTAGCTTTATTTATATGAAGTCCAGCTTTTAGCTGGATCACTATATTTGTATAGTCACAACTATTTGTAGGCTAAACAGAAAGCCCTGATTCTGAAAAATTTACAATACAATTTATTTTGCCATGCTTAGCAATTGGAATAATTCTCTTCACTATTATTTCAGTCACAGTCTCCATTTTTTGTTAAATGCTTTCTTGGTCAGTAGCTTCTTATACTGTCCACATTAAGGCTTGAACTCTGGTTGTTATCATGCAAATCATTTAGTGGGTGAACAGTATGAAATGACCCAGGTCACTAACATGCATAGAACCAAAAAAAAAAAGAATAAGAAAAAAGAAGACATATGTTCCTAATATGATTAGGGACTTCATCAACTGGTGGAATAACCAGGGTCCCTTCTTTGATAGTGTTAGTTGCCTCATGATTTTGTAGTATGCTGTGACAAAATTCTTTTTTAGGGGTGATAATTTGTATCCATGTGTCAAGTTCGGATTGTGTCAAGGCATGAGTATAAGACTTTGGAGTAATTCTATTAAGTACTCTTGTATAGCTACCATACAATTGGATAACATGACAGTAATTCTATTTATTTATTATTTTTATTTTTACAAGTGCTAATCTAAATTTTATTGTCATGTATAATAGTTGTATAAGAGCCTATTAAATAGTATTACTCTAAGACTCTATAAGTCAAACTTAATTTGACCAATTTAATTAAACATGTTAGATCCCTCAATCTTAAACTGCTAATTTCGTGTTGGGTTCGTGTCGAGTTTACAAATTATGTCAAAAATTGCAAAAACCCAACAAAGGCTATGAAGGTGTAATATCAACTTGGGAAATGCTCCTGCTTTGATTTTGGCTCTGCCCTCACATTGTGCTTTAGCCTTTATGAGCTTCTAAACAAAAGGCTCGCATGGAATTCCTAAGTTTGAAGGTGATTGCTGAATCTCATCTCTTGTACATTGGATTCATGAGAATTAGAGGAATGGAAGCTGAATTTCAAGAGCAATTGAATTTCTTTTTCTTTTTCCTTCAAGATGATAGAATAACCTTAACCCCCACATTTTCCTTCCCATTTAATAGTTCCTAGTGATCAGACAAATTGCTACCATTCAAATTGCATATATCAGGACAATGTGGTAGAGGTAGTACTTGCAGCGAAGTTTCCTCCTTTTGCCTGAGCATGTGAACTTTTCTATCAAATTAATGCCTTTTTTTTTTTTTACCACACCATTGTGCACTACGTTTGCATTCCTTTTTTGGTTAATTAAATGGAGAAAAGGGACACAAGGAGACAAAAAATCAAGAGAGGGGTAAGCTCTCCAACCATGAATCCAAACGAAAATACAATGTCGAAATTAAGAATAGTAAATAGAAAATAGCCAAACAATGACTTGGTCTTTTGTATCTTGGACAAGCCAAGAAAAGAGCCGCACGATGTAGTTTCTGAAGAAGGCCAAGAAACTGGCCCGCTTAAAAGCAACAACCACCATCAGAAGGAAGTTGTTGAAGGAGAGGCACTGCCCCTTTTCGACCAGGAGTCGTTGAAGAAGAGGAATAAACTTCGTTACAAAAGTCTCTACAATAACATAAAACCACAAAGAGAGACATCGAGACTATAATGCATAAAACAAAATAACAATGGATAATGAACAACAAACAACATAACAAAAACTAAAATCCAAAAGCCGGTAGAATCGACGGTGAGGGGGTGGCAACAGGGTGGTATGTGAGGCCCACTTGTGGTGGCAGAAGGATGAGTATAGATAGTGATGAGATAGCAGGGCGTGCTCGTGCCATATCATTGCAAATCCAGTCTAGATCTAGACACATTTAGGCCAAGTTTAGATGGATTTAGGACGATAGTGAGAGACATGATAGGGACAACCCCAAGAGACATCGTTGAAAAGGAAAAAAGACATATATGTGAAACTAGTAAAGATTGAAGCCCCCAAGCTTCAAAATGTTCCCCAAGTATTTTATTTTTTATTTCTTAATTTCATCCCCAAACATAAAATTCTAGTCCAGCTGTCCATTTATCACTTCTTTGAGTAGTGATTTTCACCCAACTAACGTGCATAATCAATAGCAAGTTAGCGAATTAAAAATAATAATAAACAGTAACTTTTTAATAAAATAATATTAAATAATTCACCAATATGTTACTGTTCATGCACACAGGTCGGGTGAAAATCACTACTCCACTTCTTTATTTTATGCAAGCTAATATGCTAGAAATTAGGCTTTGGTCATTTTTACCTATGCAATTTTGGTCCTTCACGTGTTATAAGAATAAATAAGAAAAATAAAGAGAAGGATAGTATGAGGAAAAAAAAATTATAGCTTTATTTTTAATATATATATTTAAAAATAATAATAACAAATATCTGAAATATATAAAATACGACCTTTATATCTGTAACTGTAAGAATACTCACTCCATCAAAACAAAAACGAAAATAAACTAACAATCACAGCCTCGTATTTTCTTTTATTTTTCCTTTCTTCTTTTTCCTCCCCCGCGACTGTGAAAAAGAACAACAATACGATTCTGTAATCCGAGAGTTCAGATTTCACAAATCTCTAAGCTCTCTCTCTCTCTGTTTCTCGCATCTGAGAGCAATCACCAACAGATCGAACCATGTCAGTCTCACCAATAATAGCCAGAGAAGCGAGCTCGTGGGCCCGCGCGCTGGTCCAGATCTCGCCCTACACCTTCTCCGCTATCGGAATCGCCGTTTCCATAGGCGTCTCCGTCCTCGGCGCCGCCTGGTACCTTTCATCCTCTATTTTTATTTATTTATTTTTAAAATTTTCGATTTCTGAAAACTTATCTGTAATTACGTGGACTTGTTAGGGGTATTTACATAACCGGAAGCAGTTTGATCGGTGCTGCAATCAAAGCTCCTCGTATTACTTCCAAGAATCTAATTAGGTAAGAAAACCCTATCTTTTCTCTTTTAATTTTTTGAAACTTTCGAAATGTGAGTGTTTGAGTTTTTCTTTGTGTACCTTTTGATCCATTTTGGATTACTGCGGTAATTTTCGTAGAAATGTGGGCATTTACTTTGATGAATTCAACTTCATGGTTGTTTACAAGTGGGGTTGTGGAAGTGTTAAGTATCTACTAGATGTTAATTTTTAGTTAAATTTGACTATATTTGATTTGGAATTGATGAGAAAACTCACTTGTTTATTATGAGTTTTCATTATACACGTGTTGAATGAAAAAGAATTAAATCCAATATTGAAGATATTTTAAGTGTGAGTGGTTAATATAACATAATTAGATCCAAACCGGTTATTTTAAGTTTCTGAGTCAAGTGGTATTCGGGTATGTTATATTATAATCTTGCTGGAAAGACTCCCCAAGAAGTTAATATCCCTAACAGTTAGTTGTTTAATTTCTATTTATTATTGCAAGTTCCTCTGCTCTCAGTTTGTTTTGATTATCATGCTAGAATCAAAATCTGTCGGTAAATATGTATTACATCTGTATGTTTTATTGAGTATGAACTTGCTCATTGACCGAATGTTTAGCGGGTTTGTGGCAGAGAATTTATTTGTGGTAAATAAGTTTTTGATAACAGCAGGTGTCCCAATTAGTGTTTCTTTTTTGTGCTTAGGGATGTCACCTGTTTTTGTACTTAAGGAGGTATTTATTTGTTTCACAAAATTCCTTATTTTGTGAATTCACTTTCACAAATCCAGCAATTCTCATAGTAGAATTAACTGAAAAATCGAAACCAAAGGCAATTTAGAAGAAAAATTAAGAAGCTTTTGGAAAGATTATGATGAGAATGATGTTATCTTTCTCTTATCCATGGGTGGCTTGAGGTGTATGTGCTCATTATCTTGGTTTTTCTCTAGGGTTTACCATGCATAACAATCTTTAAGCATAGGAGGTAGAGTGTTCTTGAAGATAATCTTTATACGTCTAGTTTTAGTGAAAATTCTCTTTGCAATCCTTGTAGATGTTACATGAAGGAAAAAGAAAAGCGATTGTTTCAACATCAAACCTGAAATTATGACAAAGTAGCTTAGAGTTCTAATACTTTTATCTATTGTTTTACTTATAATAAAAAACTTTTTCTTTTTTTTTTTTTTTTTTATCTTTTTGTTTTATTTTGTTTTTGTTTTTTTTTTTACAAGTAATGTAAATTCATTAAAAGCTCCTTTTGTTTGAACTTAGAGGGGGTCTCTAGCAGTCTCTCAAAGTATGCTAGAAAACAGTGCCCATTTACTTGTCAAAAATAATTCATATATAGGAGCGTAATCGGACAACAACCATCACACATTAAGAATGAACCTTGATTGTTTATGTCTGCATGCTCTTATGTGTCTGTGTAAAATGACTTGTGGTGCATTATGGCTTGTGAAGCTAAACCCTCTTTGCCTACTAAATGAACCTATGATAGGACCAGGTTAATCTTTTTTTCTTTGTCTCTCTCTCGTTTTTACTAATTACTTCAAAATGATAAGTTCTAATACGTTTTTGTGGTTATGATCAAATTGTTTTTGAATCAGTTCCCTTCTTTCAAATAGTAGTTGATTAAATTTACATACAGGTGGCATACAACTCTAATTCAGCATTTTATCTCGTCCTTTTGTGGTCCTTTGATTTCATATAATTTTTCGAGATAGTAAAAACATATAAAATAGATATTCACCAGAGGAAAAAAAACAAAGTAGTATAATGTGTCAAAATTTTTGAAGTCTTTTTTTATTTTTTTTTATAAGTAATCGAATTTTTTTGATGTATTGTATATATTTTTATGCTTAACTACACTGTTTCAAATGATTTTTTTTTTTTTTCCTAAAGTAAGTTTTTAAGTTCTACCAGTCTAAAAAATACATTAACTAAAATAGTAAGAAAATAGCCCATATTAATTTGACAAGGATCTTCTATTTCTTTATAATTAGAAATACACAGCAACGTCCTCTCTTACAAGAGTAGGTCTTACAATGTATTTTACTAAGCGCAGCTGGTCAACAAAAGCTACACATGCCTGGGGTCCATTTATGATGATGATTGATGCCTTTGACCAGTTGACAATAACTTGTATGTGTTTGTTTTCAAATACTGGAAATGACCATTGATCAATGGTTATCAATGTAAGGCAACAAAATATGAACGACGTGACCAAAAGTAAGCTTCTTGTATTGATGTAAAACCAGGAAAGTTTAATGTTTTTAATTCATCTTTTTCAAATAAAATGAGACAATATTATGTACACTTAACACAAAAGAGCTGAACTATTTGTTGAATGAATTGGATGTATTAACTAGAGAGGTAGCAGGAGCCTCAATTTCTGAATATTTTGATAAGCGGCCAAATCAGCTTGGACCTACCTGGAGATATTAGTAGCTCATACATTTATCCAATGCAGACTATTAGTAACAGTATTAGCAATAGTAATAACTGAAAAAGAAGAATAAATTACTTTTTTCTTTGCAATGGAAAACAGTAAATACTAGAATGTGTACCTTCAGCGAGATTCAAAATGAGTTATTGTCACCTCATTTATAGAATAAGGTCCTCCACCTACTACAGGGTCAAATTGGATGGTCTTCTGAAAATGAAAGCAAGCTGTTTAGGAGAAGGAAGAGTGGTTGCTTCACTAATCAGCATGAGAGGAACTGCCTGACTCAGTTGGTCGATCCATTGCATCTTCTTGCACACATAGGAGCTCAACTTAAATGCATCTCAAGGCTTCATGGGAAACATATGACTCATTTATTGAGGAATCAACTATATTCAGGGTTCTATCTTCTCTCCCACTATGTGTTTTGCATGGTTCTTTGGTTGCCTAATTGGCCACCATCTATCCATGGCACAGAACTTTGTACCAATAGCAGTACTCTTACTTGCACTTTTTTGTTTTTTTAAGTGACTGCAATGGGTGTGATAAATGAGCATGTAGAGTAGCATTACTCTTAATTTTATCAATTCCTATATAGGAGCCCAATCGGACAACAACTATCACAAAGTAAGAATAAACCTTGATTGTTTATGTCTGCATGCTCGTATGTTTGTGTGTGTGTGAGTGCGAGAGAGAGTAGACAGTTATTCCTTTGTGCTCATTATTACTTGGAGTAGATAAACACCCTAAATAGAACTCCACCCTGGCGCTTGTTATGAACTATCATGTATGGTCCAATCTTCCTCCTTGGAGTTCAAATTCAAGGCAAGTTCTAGCTGTAAAGTTGAGTTACCAGCACGTGTTCCATATTGATGCAAATTATCTACATAATTTGATGTGGGAATTGCTTTATTACCAAATGATGATTCCTTGAATTGAATTTTTTTTTCCCGATTTGTTTAGTGGACTAGCAAAGCACTCTTTCTAGCTAAACTTCTAAACCACTGCTGCTTACTATGTTGGGTTACAACCCTGTGATGATTATGTGTTGATGGCTCCAATCTTTTTCTATTTCAGTGTTATCTTTTGTGAAGCTGTTGCTATTTATGGCGTTATCGTTGCAATTATTCTACAAACAAAGTTGGAGAGTGTTCCAAAATCACAGATTTATGATCCCGAGTCTCTCCGGGCAGGATATGCTATCTTTGCATCTGGGATTATTGTGGGCTTTGCGAATCTTGTCTGCGGGTTCATATCCTATCTTTAACATCTTCCAATGAATTCTCCTAATTGATATTCAGATATTTTTCTACATTTCTCTTACATTTCCTGTGATTCTTCTTCTGGCAACAGGTTGTGTGTCGGAATCATTGGAAGCAGTTGCGCATTGTCTGATGCTCAAAACTCCACGCTTTTTGTGAAGATTCTTGTGATTGAAATCTTTGGCAGTGCCCTTGGTTTGTTCGGAGTGATAGTGGGAATAATTATGTCAGCTCAAGCCTCATGGCCTGCAAAAGCATAGTAATTTCTGTGCTCACTGGAACATGATGACTTGGATAAACGCAGTACGATGTCTTATGTATGTTAAACAGACTCTGTATCTTGTTCTTTCGGCCATTGTTAATACGGATATTAAGAATTGGTGTTCAGATATATCGCCCCTTATTTCAATCTTGGGCTGCATTTTTTGTTCTTGGAAATGTTTTTGACTGCTTGTTAAAATTTGTGTTGAGATAAACTGCCCTCACTTCAGTAAACTGCTCTGAAATCGACTCCCAGATTCTTTTCCTTTCAAAAAGTGAAGCGAGTTTTTCTAGCACACATTTTTTTTTTTGGGTGGATAAATGCAAAATCAGTCATTGTGATTGACTTAAATTATAAATTGCTCATTGTTCTATAGAAAATTAGAGAAATGTTAGGGGTATCAACTTTTTTATTAACAAAAGTTTATTAACTTGATGTGTAACTCATTCATTGGAGTAAAACAAAACAATTAATTAAGAGAAATATAACGAGTACCAATAAATGAGATACACATTAGGTTAATAAGTCTTTGTTAGTAAAAGAGTTAGTACATTTAGTATTTCTCTAAAAAATAATTTAGTTAGTCTTTATAATCAAATTTTGTCAAAAAACTTGGCGAATTTTGTTATTGTGCCACATTAACACTAATAAGATGATGGCACGTGTTATACTTAATAAAAAATATATAAATATATAAAATTTAAAACTTAAAAAATGCATTAAAAAATCTAGAGGAGAAAGGGACAATCGAAATGGATGAACGAATGAACACACATAAAATGTAATTGAAACCTAGAAGAAGAAGAAATGTCAG
This sequence comes from Carpinus viminea, assembly GCA_013348765.1. Classification (NCBI taxonomy): domain Eukaryota; kingdom Viridiplantae; phylum Streptophyta; class Magnoliopsida; order Fagales; family Betulaceae; genus Carpinus; species Carpinus viminea. The sequence goes on along the minus strand of CP054670.1, from coordinate 12,233,288 downwards.
CTTTTGAAACCCTAGGCGGCCGTCCCTCGACAAGATCATAAAAAACGCAACATGTAGGAAGCATTCCGACCTCGTCTCAGCTTGCAAATCCACGCTTGACAAGCTCGAATCCCTCTTTGACTCCCCAATCCTAGACACCTCTGCCCCCCTCTCCGGCCTCCCTGATGCCGGCGCCAAGTCCGTCCTCTAGCCCTTCATTCTCGCCCTCAACTCTGCCTCTGCCCATTACTCCATTCTCTTCGCTCCCATAATCTTCAGCCCAAGTTGGCCGACAAGGCACACATATTGATTATTAATCATCTATATTGTCAAATTTTTATTTTTAATGATTTATGAGTTGCTCTTTAAATTATTATTATTTTTTATAGTTTTAAACATTTTTTTATTAAAAGTGACACATGTCATTATTTTATTGGTATTGACGTGGCACACTAACGAAATTTATTTAAGTCTTTTAACACTGAATTTGACTTTAGGGACTAAATTGTTATTTTAACCTACCCCGAAGACCTCTAAATTATTTTTTATACCACAAAACGATTTGCAATAATGACTGATTTTGCATTTATCCCTTTTTTTTTTTCTTCCTCACAAAGATGATCTCAATAGATATTGTACGTAGTCAGTACTGAGAATAAGGCATTCTGGTAAGTTTTCCATGAAGAAACGTAAACAGAAAACCCAGCAGCTTCACAAGTCATGACAACCTTGTTTTCCTCAAAACTGTTACAGGGTGGTTGTTTTTGGTACCCATACAATTGAAATGGACCCTTGAGCATGAGCATCACTTTGACTATAAATTTTCACTTCTAAAGAAAACCAAAACCATCCCACCACCACCATAGACACTTTAATGGCGGAGGTTACGTATATTTGCAAGCGAACTGTGGTGAGCGGTAAACCGGTCGAACCGGGGAAACGCTATCACCTGTCGGTCCTCGGCCACCAAATGGAGAAAAACCAAGTTAGGATGGTGTACTACTACCGGTGGGGAAGGGGAGAGGAAGAGGCCGGTGAGATCACCAAAAGGCTTAGAGAGTCTATGTCGGAAATGCTTACGCATTTTCCAATAGTGACCGGACGGCTAATAAAGAATGATGAAGGGCGTTGGATGATAAAGTGCAACGACGCCGGAGTGCGAATGGTGGAAGCAAGGGCCAAGGGGAGTGTGGAGGACTGGCTACGTAGTGTTGACAGGGAGAAGGAGCTTAAGCTTGTTCACTGGGAGGACATGCACTCCAAGCAATACTTTTGGTCTACCTTTTATGCTCAGGTAGTTATGTGAAATTTTTTGAATTTTATCTATGTTTTAATTTTCTATTAAAACAATTTTGAGATATGTCACCCTCTAATAAATGATATCATAGATCTCATAGAATTCCTTTTAAATCTGAGAATCTCAAATTTGAAAGGAATTCTAAGGGATCTCAATCCATTTAACTGTGTATATGTGATAATGTATTTATTACATGTACATGGTTAAATGTAACAAAATAAAATATTGACCATGAAATGACTCATCTCAATTTCAAGTGAAATGGAGAGGATCTTATTCTCATCTATATAAATTGGACTCCAGTGTAGGGCTACCATATCAATTAAGTTTTCTTCCTAATGAAGTTGGATAAAAAATTTAAAATTCAGTCTATTAAGCCGACGTTTATCTTTACAGCATGTGATTCTTGTAAAGTCCTATTAAAAATGCGAGAAATGCTAGATATTCTCTTGATGTTCTTCTAGTGTTCTCTTAATCTTAGATTTATATTATTTTCTAAAAAAGCAAAAAATGAACTTCATTTATTTCTCTTTTTTTTTTTAAATAATATCCACATAGGATAAGAAAAATATTAGAATAACACATAACATTCTTAAAAAATGCACGTGAAAATAATACGCTCAAAACACAAATTTCTCCATCCCGCTCTAAAAGAAAACTTTGTCCATTCATTCCATGGAACCTCCGTTAACATGTTTTGCATGATTACCAACAAAATCCAGATAACTGAATTTGAAGGAGGTGGGCTTGCAATCGGCCTGAGCTGCACTCATCTGCTTGCTGATCCCACTTGCGCCACCATGTTCTTCAAGGCCTGGGCCGACACAACCTTGGCCCATAAAATGCGTGCTCCTCCTCACTTCCACCCATTGCCTCCACGAAGGCCCGGCAATAAAATTCCCAATCACAAGCCCTACACTGCCTTAATCGACCATTACAAATTCTTAATCCAAAATTCCACTGCTTTCACGCATGCAAAGCACACGACTGTAGCTCTAGCATTTTCCCACCACATGGTCATGGGCCTGGCCCAAACAACCTCTGCACCCAACAAGCCCTGTCCATCACCCTTCGAGGCCCTCACCGGGCTTTTCTGGGTCTGCATCAGCAAAGTGAAAGGCTGAGAAATGGGCTGGTAAGCATGTCCATTTGTTTGGATACAAGAAAAGCTTTGGGGTTAGATAGAGGGTTTTTTGGGAATTGCATGGTTTATAATAAGGTCAATTCTGAGGATTTGAAGGAACATGAATTATCACAAGCTACTAATGCTGTAGGAGAAGTTGTGGCAAAAATGGACAGTGAGGGAGTGATGGATTTACTCGGGTGGCTTGATCATGATGATAGTCAATCACCTCCATTGATGAATAATGATCTCATTTGTGCAAGCTTGGAGGCAGTGGATCCATATTCAATCAAATTTGTTGAGGAATTTGAACCTATTCGAGTTTCTTATTATGTTGAGCCAGTGTTTGGAATAGGGCAGGTTTTTATTTTTCCGGCTCCAGCCGGAGAGGGCCCGTTCGGGAGGGTGGTTATGGTTACACTTCCAGAGGAGGAGGCAGTTAAGCTGTGTGAAGATGAACTCATTTTGCAATTCTCTCCTACCATTTTGATGGGAGTGAAAAAAAACTATGCTTGATATGCAAGGGATTGTAATATTAATATGTCCCCCACAATAATATGAATTTGGTGAAAACTAGCATGCACGTATGCCTTTTTATGAATTATTACCATGTATCAAACAGAGAAATGCTTCTTTACATTTTGACATTCATTTCAATTAAGTTGGTATGCTCCATTCGTTATTAGCGTTTTTTTATTTAATGATAATAGTGGATGACTCATGCTAACTCAGCTGAAATGTATGCAATAAAATGAGGAAAACATTATTATCCATGCAGAATATGTTGTTTTCATGATATAAGCATGTTGTAGACAAACCAATTAGTCTTCTTGTCTTTTTTTTGTTTTGTTTTTTGGGGTCCAATTATCTTCTTGTTTTGAAAAAGAAAAGAATTCCTTTTACAAAGTGGAAAGGTTTAATAACGGGTTACCAACTCTTAGTTTTCACCTACCTTTATGTCTATTTTGAGTTACAATAATAATAATAAAAAAGTTGTTTAGATAATCAAGCCATTGCTTTCAAAATAATAACAATAATAATAAGGGATAAAGTTTGTACTTTTTTATTTTTTCCCTAGGTTTTTAAAACTAGTCAAAAATAGTACTTAACCTATGAAAAAAGATAAAATTGATACCTCCGTTTCTGTGAGAGAAAATTAACAATTTATCACGTTAAAATTAACTAGCCATATCTGCACTATAATCACAAGAAAAATGTTACAAGTGTGATAAGTGGCAACAAGCTTAGATTTTTGAGTTGAATAATATCCCTACATACTATATTATAGTTTCACCGAAAGATTATGTGAAATGTCAATCTCCCTAAATACAACTTATTATTTTTTCTTTGACTTTTGTTTTATTAGTTTGGATCAAATGCCCTCTAGAAAGTGACACAAGTACTGAATGTATACAAGAAAGGAACCTCACAACTTTAATCTTGTTGGTAGACCAATAGACGGATGGATTAACATTGTTCCAAAATTGCCTGCCTTTCTTAAACGTTTGATTAGGGTATCTTTTACTTCAAGATTCTGAGACATATATTGTTCCAAAGCTTAGTGTCTTTCCACATTCAATGCATTTCAAATTTTCAAGCCGGGTTATATTCAATAAAAAATGAATAAATATATTAGTGTTCCTAAAAAATATTCTTTATTTTTATTGAAGATGAGCTCCTGAAAATATATATATATATATATATTAATATCTTTAAAATTATAAGAGTAATGTTACTTTTCACACCATTTCACAACTGTTAAGGTTACGTGTTTTAAGTGACTTTTTTTAAGAAAAAGCTTGTATATTCATCTCAAATTACTGCCCAATTCACAATATCTCCTCCTTTCCTTCTCAAATTACAAAAAATTGTCAATGTCTCTCAATGACAAAAGTAAAAATAGTTTTTTTTTTTTTTTAAGAAAAAAAACTAAAATAAAAGAGACAAAATCATAATCATTAAGGAATAAACTTTAATTTATTCTTTAATTATTATTTTTACCATATCCTTATTAATATTATGATTTTTTACTTTTTATTTTTTGGGTGGTTTAAGATTGTTATGGAAAAGAAAATCCATTTTCATGTTCTCACCCACTGAAAACTTAACTGTAACTAAAATAAAAGCCGTTAGGCGAAAAGCGAAAAACAAAAATATGCGTCTGCCGGGAGTCGAACCCGGGTCTATTGCTTGGAAGGCAATTATCCTAACCGTTGGACTACAAACGCTCGTGTAGAATTCAAGAATTAGTTTAATAAGTATGCTTTTCAGTTTCATGGAATTCTACTCCCAGCCATTGCTTACTTAATGTTATTCACCATAATATAACAATTACCAGCCTTAACAAGTACTAAATACAATATCAAACCCATTTCATTCAAGCAAACAAAAGCTAACATTGTCATTTCATAAGGTGTGTGCAAATTTTTGATATTCCAATTGTTAGCCCGCTTCTAATTGGTGCGACCACAAGTCAATTTTCATTGGGAGTGGAAGGCTCGGCTGAATTTAAGTTCAAGTTTTTTTTTTGTCATGTCCACACAAGAGAATGAGAGAGATTCGAATTGATGACTTTCGGTTCATGAAACATGTTTCTAGCTGATTGAACTACCCTTGGAGACATATCACCCATGGTCCTAGCCTAAGTTCAAGTTTCTAACAGAAGTCAAAGTCAAGTTACAAAAATTGTCAAATGTCACTTTAGTACCAACTAAATTATGACACATGCATGTCAACCATATAAAAATATAGAATAATTAAATAAAATGGAAGAGGTGGAGTCAGAGACTTTTTTGACTCTTCCAACTCTAATGAAGACAAAAACCAAAAGAATTATTTTTCCTTTGCAGGGCAAGTGCATATTTCTAGTTTTAATCTTGTCTATGTCATTCCAAATTTAAAAAACCTTAACTACTCTGATGCAGCACAGGTGAAGAACAAAATAAAGATAAATGATTGGCGTCTCACAAATTGGATAAATCTGGCATCTCACGAGGACCTTAGCGTCTCATTAAAGATTGGCGTCACACCAGAAAATATATCTTTATTAAATCTCCTGAATTGTAGAGTACAAAACTCTTTATATAATACCTACTTATTCAAAGGAAATAGAACTCCTAGTACTGATTGTAAAGGAAAATAAAACTAAAAGGAAATAGAACTCCTAATGTTAATTGACTAAAACACTAAATCCTAACTTTAATGTGACTGACTTTTGGGTCAAGCCCATTATTAAATATGGACTCTAAAAACATAAATTAAATATTAAAAACTATTACAAAATAATACTAAATTAAAATTTTAAAAAATTAATATTTTAATAAGGTAAAATAGTGCATTTTGACCAAGACTAACGGCTGTTAAAAAACTTTTGATGGCAGGGAGTTTATTGTGATTTCAATTGACTTAGGGAATAAGTTTTCGATAAAAAAAAAAACTTAAGGAGTTTTAATTTTAGAGGGTTGACTAATAAACTTATTATACATTTTTCCTTAAATTTTTTTTATTAATTTAAAATTTATAAATAAATATTAATTTAATATAGTATCAAAAAAGATTTCTTGAGTTCCAAACCTTGTCTTTGTCACCTTTTTCATATATATATATATTGGCAAGGAAGCGGTGAAGGTTGACTTGAAATGTTACTTTATGTATCAGGTGAAGAATATTTTTCTTATGAAAAAGTTCACATATTAAATTACCATCTAATTGATAATATTTTCTTCTAAAGTTTTAATTGTGACAATGTCTCCCTTTAAATGATCAAAATTTTGACAATGTCTTCCCAAGGCCAATAAAAAAACAAAAATGATCCTAATAATGTTTTTCAATAAGAAAAAAAAAATACTCCAATAATTTTGAATAAAAAATATGAAAAAAATTTAAAATTTCTACACAATAGTTTTCAACTTTTTTTTTTTTCTTAAATAGTTTTATTTTTAATTTTTTTTGTATTAAGGGTATTTTGTCATAATTGGAGGGGACATTACAAATTTTTGATAGTTTGAGGTGATATATCGACCTTTCCATTTTTCTTAATAATATTAATAAAATGATTAAAGATCTTTTGGAATTGTTTAAAATCAAATAAAGAGAATCAAGGAAACCCTCACATCGATGCATGTACTAAACACTAGACAAATAGAGTCGTTGACTATGAACCGACAGATCTTCCCCGGATACATGGGGATTTCGTACACATGGGATCAGATCCACTTGATTTTACGATGGGTTTATTCATTTCATATATATATATATATATATATATACACCTTGCTTCACCATACCATGCATGTCTCTCAAACATTTCCTTTACAACTAAGTTTGAGTAATTTCTTATTATATCATGTCATCTATGAGACTCATATATTTTAAAATGTATCTAATTTTTCAGCTAAAAAAATAATAATGTGATTCTTATATATTCGATCGGGAAATGTTATGTGCTCTTCTAGTATTCTCTTGATATTTTTTCAACTGTGACATGACTTTTAAAAACATCGTTGAATATGAGATTATCATTATTAACTTTTAATATATTAGTAATTTTAAAATTCACATCATAGTTGGGAGAAAATAGAAGAGCATCTACCATTTCCCATATCCAATCTAATATATTTTGATAAATAAAAAAATATATTATAAGTTCAGTTTTAAACAAAATCACAGAAAATAAACCATTTGGGATTGCATTTTTTTTTTTTTTAAATTCCGATTTGAAAATGCAAAAAATTTGCGATTTTAAATTGCAGGCAATTAAGGTGGTGCTTTTTTGAAAACGCATAAAATGCTAAACTGTTATTTTAAAGATCAAACTGCAATTTTGTTAGACGCTTATTTATATTTTTAAATTACACTTTTTAAAATTGTAAACCTAAATGAACCCTAAATCTACGGTGTTGCCCATGATTAGGTAATTCACAAATAAAGCAAAACATGATGATTACAAGCCCGAAAGCAAGCCCTAGGTTTCAATTGGTTTTTGGTGGAGAAATGCTATTCTCATTTTTACACTTTCAAGGTGTATTCTATACATGACAGAACACTAAAAATCATCATTGAATTTTCAATGGATTGCTATTAAATTTTAGATATAATAATAATTTTTAGGGAAAACTTCAGTACGTACTAACCCTCTCTGAACTTTTATGATTTTTGTAGACACCTCTCAACGTTTAAAAACTCTCATTTTGCCGTTAAATATTGCAGTTAAATTAAACGAAAAAATGAGAAAAATAACTAAGGGTATTTTAGTAATTTCACACATTTCCGTTAAATTTAACAAAAAATCCTAATGGAAGGGGGAAAGTTAAAGAAAATCAAAGTTCGATACACTAAAATGAGAGATTTTAAACATTGGAGGGTGTCTGCAAAAATCATGAAAGTTCAGAAGAATTAGTGAAATTTTCCTAATTTTTAATGCCACATTAGACATTTGAGAGTGAGTGAGGGTGCATATAATATATATTTCTCTTCTTGGTGGGTGTGTCAACTTGTTTTCATAGTTTCATTGTTCATAAGTAGTGATTTTTTTTTTTAAAAAAAAATTATTTGATGTTTATCTTGGAGCATTAGTTGAGATTGGTTTGTCTTTTTATGGTGGATCTTGAGAAATAATCATAATTAATTTCCTTGTGAAGATGGGGATGAAATAAACAATAGTTAATAAAGAATATATACCGACTCTTAATAAGAAAATAGAGAAAATGCGTGTCAAAAGTTTGTCGATGCTCAAGTAATACACATGAAGCCATGGCATTGCTGTCATGGATTCCCTGCATCAACCTCAAATTAATTAGACTTAGCAATCTCTATAAAAAGAAAACCATTTGATAACAAAGTCATACACGTGATAACCGACCATCATCTTTCAAAAGTTTTGCAATATTTATATCGAATTATTAAAAATTTCAATGTGAATATCTCTCTCTCTCTCTCTCTCTCTATATATATATATATATATATTTCATAACGGAGAATGCTAAAATGACCAATACTCACACTTTTTAATTTAATTTAATTTTTTAAAAGTAAACACATTTTTCAATTGTTTTTTTCTTAATTAAGGATTAATTTTATTTTATTTTTATAGAGATATTAAAAACATTTCACTTGTTAATCATTTAAGTTAATGCAAAACTAGGATTATCAATTTTTTATATAACCCGCAAACCCAATACAAAATTAAAGGGTTATAGTTGAAAAATCTGACTCGTTTAATTGAATGGATCAAATTATGATTGATCTATATAATCTTATACATATGTCTCGATGTAACCAAAACTTGACATACGACATAATGGCTGACAATTTTTTACTTAACGTGCGAACTCAATATGAAATTAGAGGCTAGGGTTGAAGGGTTTGAATGGCTTAATTAAATAGGTTGGGTTATGGTCGGCATTCATACTCTTATAACCATGCATTGAAATGACCAAAAATTGACATGCGAACATGAATTACCACCCTTATACTAAACCCTAACGTTACGGGTGAAAGTAAAACAAGTTAAAAAAAAAATGAAATACTAATATTGCAACCTTTGGTAATTTTAATAATTCGAGGTCAAACATTACAAAACTTATAACATTATTAACACATAATTCAAAATACAAAATACTTTTTAAAATGTAGAATTCATAAAACAAAAAACACTTTCACACTTAAGGTGTGTTTGACATTGCGATTATATATATATAAATAATTTTAAACCAAATTGCATAAAATTAATTGTATGCGATTGTGAATTTAAAAAATTCCGATCTGAAAGCGTAAAAATGTGTTTTCAAATCGTAGGTAGGTGATGAGATGATATGTTTTTGAAAATGCACAATTTTAAAGAGTAAATTGTGATTTTAAATAGTACTACTTTAGAATTGCAAACCCAAACAAACCATACCACTAAAACAAAATTTTGAATCAAATAAATAAATGAATAAAAAGAAGAAAAAACTTATTTTCTCCAAAGAATTATTAAAGCCTTCTTCCTCCGTACTTGCTCGCTCAATGATTAGCAGCAGGAAGGTGAAGATGAAGTAAGCGCGGACGTCTAAAGGTTTTTGTATTATTTAGGTTTCTTCCCCAACAACTCTCCATTATTTAAATATGGGAACCTTTTTCCGGGCATCTTTTCATGCAGAGGAACCAGCCATAGAGGAGTTGGCACCACTTCTTCTTGAACCTTTAATTAATTTAATATTATTATTAGGGTCAGATCTCACTGTAGTTGGTATGCCATCTGATTTTGTGGAATACATAAATCTCAGCCGTTGATTTTTACTACTAAATGGTGATTGATTGGAAACCATCAAACATGCGTTGCATGTAGAAGAGCTAGATCTTTTTTGATTTTGTTACGTATTGGAATAGATTTTAAGTTCCGAAGGAACTTAGACATTAGATTTTGAGGGAACTTAAATTTTTTAGATTTTAAAGAAATCTAAAAATCCTTTTCCAAACTAAAGGTTTGAGATTAATTTTTTGATTCTTTATTAATGAGCTTTGATATCTTTAAATAGACAATTATAATGCATAGTAAAAATAAAAGACTAAGTAAAATAAAACTACTCTAATGATAATACTTATCTCTTATATTTAAATTCGAATCCCTAATATAATGTTATCTATAAAGATAACATATTATCCTAATGTATTTTAATCCTAAAATACCTCTATTATTAGGCCCCTAACAGATTTGGTATGGCTTGATCATGGCATTGGGAGGTGATCTCAACCACCAACTTTGAATACCCAACTGTTTGACCTTGGAGTACTATTGACTATTAAATTTGGTAAAATAATAATAATAATAATAATAATAATAATAATAATTTGTTGGCTAATTATATTATTGTTTGACATTTTGGGTTTGATTGAGAACCTTGAAACTTTTCCAAATCAACTTTTTTGTTTCTTGGTTTTTTTTTTTTTTTGACATGTCCACACAAAGGAAGGGGGAGGGGGGATTCGAACTTGTGACTTCCGCTTCATAAGGCATGCTTCACAGCCGATTGATCTAACCCTTGAGGACAAATCAACTTTCTTGTTGAAAGAAAGAAAATGGGATCAAATTTAGGGAAAATAAAAGTTGTGGTCCTTTGGGTAGTTTAGAAATAATATTTGCACTTCATAATTATTTTTCCATGTCGATGTGCTTGTCTCAATCAATTCTTATTTTATTTTATTTTTTAAATCAAAGAGTAATTGAGATAACTATAGAATAAAAACATAATTTCTAGCATTACCTTTTTTTAAATGACAAAAACTTTTAAAAGAATAATGCTACAACCCCATCGAGTTTGGGGTGATGTGGTAGTATCTTATTAAAAAAAAATCAAAAGGCGAATTGACACCGTCAAATTAGGACACTAGAACGAGTGTATAATAAGAACATAGTAGAAACTTAAAAGACAATTTTTTAAACATATCAAAATTTTTGGTGTTTGGTTGCTCTCATCGTATTTTGTGGGTTACTGTTTCCCTGTTCAGTTGTGGTTATTTCATTTAATGGAGACTTTTGTAGGCAGTGTTTGTTACTCGTCAATTGTTTTTGTTTGGTTTTTGTAGTACTCTTTTAGCAACAACCACTTGACTTTGGATGTTGCTCTTACCACTTGAGGCTTCTAATTGAGTCATTTTGCACCTGTTTATTGCTTCATGCGGCCTTTAGAGAGGTTCATAACTTTTTTGGAACCATTGCCTATTGTTACTGTTTGTGTTTATGTTTTCCTTTGTATTGACTTTTTCGTTTGAGTCTTGTTGTTGAGGAACCTATCCCGCTTTGTTTGATTGTTTCCTTGTAATCCTTGTCCCATTATTGAATAGAAAGAGGAAAAAAAAATCAAAATTTAGGATTTTTTTTTTTGCCCTTTCTCTAAAGAAAAATTTAATGCTTCAATTAAGAACAAGATATTGGACATAGAAAATCTCTTTATATGGCTTAAAATAAGGCATCATTATATATATATATATATATATATATATATATATATATATATATTTTTTTGACACATAAGAGAGGGATGGAGATTCGAACTAATGACCTCCGCTTCATTAAGCGTGATCCCAACCGATTGAACTACCTCTTGAATAAGGCATCATTATATGACAATTAACAAATGGCAAATTCCTCGGTAGATGTAATACATAATATATTTATTTATTTTAGTTCTATGGCAACATTAAGTAATGCCCAGGGGGGGATCAAGGTAATTAAGAAGCCAGGCTGATTACTTTTCTTGTTTTCATCTTATTTTCCCGACAATATCTTGACACTCAAAATAAAATATAAGTTAAGTCGGCAATTGGTCGTCCATTACTTTAATATTCTTGGACAGCTCCAAAATAAAATTTGGATTTTGTTGGAAATATAAAAAGTAATTGTTTGCTCAAACTCAAACTAGGGCCCATAATTTAACCTGCAACGTATGAACTTAACACATAATTTTAGGGTTAGGGTTTAGGTTAAATGGGTTCGAGTCATAAACGGTACCCATTTAATAAATGTGTCATGTTCAGGTTTGACATAAACGGGTTTGCGGATTGATATGTTTATACAATTTATTTATTTTTAATTTTAAAGTACATTTTAAGTTTAACTTAATTTAGGGTTGACAATTTAACTCGTGACCTGAAACTGACATGAACACGACACGTAGTTTTAGAGTTAGGGTTTATGTTAAATGAGTTCATGTCATAAATGGCGGATTTATGATCCATTTAATAAACGTGTTGTGTTCGGATTAGCATAAACAGGTTAACCGAGTTTACACAAACTCGACATATGATCCCGTTTTACTAGCCTTAGCTCAAACTATAGCTCCACTCTTTTAGGATAAATATGTGAAATATGTGGAAGACATATATACAATTAGAAAGTTTAGCGCATCTAAAAGAATCATAATAGCCCTTTTTTCATCTCAATTAGCGTAATCATTTTAAAAATTTTGCTAGGGTGAACTTTCATAACACATTATACAATTGGAGTTGTATTGAAAAATTAGTAATTAAAATAGAAAAAATGTGTATTTTGAGTAGCTTAAATAGCTACTATTGCTGGAGAAACTCTTACCGTTATTATTTTTTACTCATCTTCAAAAATACATACAAGGCAAAATTTGAAATTGGGGTTTGCTAGGGGTTCTCTTTGTAGTGTTCTCCTTCTTCCAGTCTTACGTAGAACATATTTTAAGAAAAAATAAAATTGTAGTATCGTTTTTTTGCCAATAAATTAATTTTTATGAGTTAATAGTTAGGTTCTAATGCTTTAAAACTTGTTTTTGATTCAAAACTAAAACTTAAGAGTGGAAGGTTAACCTTTTAGGGGTAGTATCACCTAAAATGGATTTGATCATCCTAAATTTGGTGCTAATGCCTTAATTTTGGTGCTAATGCTCAAATTTGATCAAATTTGGTGCTAATACTTCAAATTTGGTGCTAATGCTTAAAAAAACTGGTGGTAAAGGTCACTACAATTTTATTTTTTCTTAAATCATGCTTTATGTAAGACTAGAAGAACGCCAAGAGAACACTACGGGGAGAACCGTAACATTTTCTTTTGAAATTTGATGTGACACCATATTAGTCATAAAACAATCTAATTTATTGTGATTGACGTATTATTGTCGTGCAATGAACATGATCCCCACAATTTCAAAGAAAGTGTAGATTCTTAAATTACAAACTTTAGGCCATTGCTTTACATTGAAACGTTTGAAAAATTCCACAAACTAAAATTATGGTAGGCAGGGACGAACCAGCTTTGAATTTGGGGGACCAATTGTTAAAAAATATTTTAAATTATTATTATTTTACCTTCTCTTTTTTTGCCTTAAAATTTTTTTTTTCTTGTAATTTGCGGGGGACCAAGCAACTACCGGTCAAATCCATCTCTAGTAGCATGTTACAATTGAGAATTGAATATATTTTTACCACGTTTTCATCACGTTCTTGTTATCTATGTTATAAAAAAAACTTTGAGAAAAAACTTTTTTTTTTAATCCGTCAAGCTGACTACTAGGTCAGTTTGTAAGTCTCCATGACAGTTCAACAATTCTTCCTGCTAGCTGCTTTTACTTGTAACAAAAGATTTTTCTATTGTAGTAAGGATATTGTACGAGAGGTCCTACGGAAAAAATTGCTCGATTTCTCGGAAGTAGCATGATCATTTAATTAAAAAGAATTACAATGAACAGATTGTATCCGTTGGGCAAATCAATAAATTTATTAAAAAACATTTGAAGTATTAAGCACTTTTATACTATGATGTCGGCCAAGATATATTCAATAGACATCAAACCCATTTGTGTACTCCTAAAGCTAGCCATGTGATTTTCCAGATATATACATATTTTGTTTCGATATATATATACACACACATACATTACACTCCGGCATTATACTCCTGAAGAAACCGCAACCCATCGTCCTACTGAAAGGACAAAGAAAGACGGACCCCATTTTAGAAACTGAGCAGCTACAGCACGAAGATCCATGCAGTAGAGTTTTCTTGCATGAAAGTGAGAGAAAACTCTCTGGGTTTTGTTTATTATATTGAAAAACTGCAGCAGTTGATCAAATGGAGGGTGGCGATGTATTTAGAGTGAGTAGTGCACGTCTAAGCAGTGCACGGCTAAGCAGCTCTAACATCTGGAGGAGCAGTGCCATGGAAGTTTTCTCCAGGTCTTCGGTGGAAGAGAACGACGAAGAAGCTTTGAAATGGGCTGCTCTGGAGAAACTGCCCACCTATATGCGTATAACGAGAGGTATACTCACTGAAGCGGAGGGTCAAGCCAGAGAGATTGATATAAAGAATCTTGGGGTGCTAGAGAGGAAGAATTTGTTGGAGCGGCTTTTGAAAATTGCAGATGAAGATAACGAGAACTTCTTGTTGAAGCTCAGGGACCGCATTGAACGGTAATTAAAACCCACCAAATAAATTGACGTTTTTTGGTTGAATTTGAAAGCTTGTCTTTGTTTATGTGTGTTTATGTTGTATTTGAAGCAAGTTCGTAACGTGTTTGAGCCGGTTTTTCTCTGTATTTTTTGAACTTGAAACGCAGTGTTGGGCTTGATATTCCGACAATTGAAGTCCGGTTCGAGCATTTATGTGTAGATGCAGAAGCTTATGTTGGAAGCAGGGGATTACCCACAATATTCAACTTTTGTGTTAATATGTTAGAGGTATATATATGATGGCTCATCTTATAGATCATACAATAATGGGTATATAATAATCTCTTAAAAAAAAATTGTCTTTGAATTTAAATTATCTCTGTCTCTCTGTACGTGCAGGGGTTCCTGAGTTATCTTCATATTCTTCCAAATCGAAAGAAACCATTACCAATTCTTCATGATGTTTGCGGAATCGTCAAGCCCAGAAGGTTAATTAGTAGACACAAACTTATTAAAATGTTCATCATAGACTCTTCAACTGTCCATTTCTCAATTAGTTGATCCGGATTCTGCAGAATGGCATTGCTTTTAGGCCCCCCAGGCTCTGGAAAGACCACATTGCTATTGGCTTTGGCAGGAAAACTCGGGAAAGAGCTGAAAGTAAGAAAATTAGATTCCAAGCTGTTCACTGCATAGTTGGGGTGGTGTTTCACTTTATTATGATTTCATAAAAGAGCTTTTGAATTCCAGTCCTCAGGGAGAGTCACGTACAATGGATATGGAATGGAACATTTTATACCGCAGAGGACTTCAGCATATATAAGTCAATATGATGTCCATATAGGAGAAATGACAGTGAGAGAAACACTAGCTTTTTCGGCAAGATGTCAAGGGGTTGGGCCACGTTATGGTCAGTTGAAAATCAAACACCATGAACATTGACATATTAAAGTCATCTTCAAGAATGCAGAGGTTTTTTATTAAATTTTTGGCATGGAAATTTTGCAGAGATGTTGGCAGAATTATCAAGGAGAGAGAAGGCGGCAAACATTAAGCCAGATCCTGATCTTGACATCTATATGAAGGTGAGTTAGAAGCTGGAGGAGAGAAAGCTTTAGGAAAACTCCTGTTTATTTCCTCTTTGATTTTTTGTACTACTGTAAAAATTGTTTCTAAAAATACAGGCTGCATCACTAGAAGGGCAGGAAGCCAGTGTCGTAACAGATTATATACTCAAGGTACAAACTTAAATCCATCTGATTCTAAAAGGATGTATTATAAATAAAAATACAAAAATATGGTATATAATTCTGTTCTTGATTTTAAAATTTTGAAGATTCTTGGACTTGAAGTCTGCGCTGATACCTTAGTGGGGGATGAAATGCTACGAGGTATATCTGGGGGACAGAGGAAGCGACTCACAACAGGTAACGCATAGAACAACATTGCCACACTCTCTTTGCCTTCTGACTTCCAAAGGCCTCACTTGAGTTGATTCATTGAAATTATGGCCAACAAAATATAGGGGAAATGCTGGTCGGGCCAGCAAAAGCACTTTTCATGGATGAGATCTCCACTGGTCTGGACAGTTCAACAACATTTCAGATAGTAAACTCACTCAGACAATCCATCCACATTCTCAGTGGAACAGCAGTTATCTCTCTCCTCCAGCCAGCTCCAGAAACTTATGACCTATTTGATGACATAATGCTCCTCTCAGATGGGCAAATTGTGTATCAGGGTCCTCGCGAAAATGTGCTCGAGTTCTTTGAATACATGGGCTTTAAATGTCCAGAGAGAAAGGGAGTTGCTGACTTCTTACAAGAAGTAATTCACATTTTGACTCACAATATCCTTCTTGTACCTCAATTCATTTTTCAAAAGAGATTGGGCTTTTTCTTATTGTTATTATTATTATTTTATATAAAATATTGTGATAGGTGACATCGAGGAAAGATCAAGAGCAGTACTGGGCAAATAAAGATGAACCTTATAGTTTTGTTTCAGTCAAGGAATTTGCTGAAGCATTTCAGTCATTTCACATTGGTCGAAGACTGGGTGATGAGCTTGCTACACCTTTTGACAAGTCCAAAGGCCATCCTGCTGCTTTAACAACCAAAAAGTATGGAGTTAGCATGAAGGAACTATTCCAGGCTTGTGTATCTAGAGAATTTTTGCTTATGAAGAGGAATTCATTTGTCTACATTTTCAAGATGTTCCAAGTAAGTAGTATCCGAGCATTTAACTGTCTGTTGGGTTAACGTTCCACAAATGCAAGCAGAAAATTTTTGGAGTAACATTGAGCTTCTCATCTAAGTTCAGCAAATTCTAAATCCGAGCATTTAACTGTCTGTTGGGTTAACGTTCCACAAATGCAAGCAGAAAATTTTTGGAGTAACATTGAGCTTCTCATCTAAGTTCAGCAAATTCTAACTTCTTTTTTATATTTTATTTTCAGCTAATTCTATCGGCTTTTATAACAATGACATTATTTTTACGAACTGAGCTGCACCGGGATACAACTGCAGATGGTGGGATTTATATGGGTGCTATGTTCTTTACAATCATCATAATAATGTTTAATGGATTCTCGGAGCTTGCCATGACCATCATGAAACTTCCTGTCTTCTATAAGCAGAGGGACCTTCTCTTCTATCCTTCTTGGGCATACTCTCTACCAACATGGATCCTTAAGATTCCAATAACCTTCCTGGAAGTTGCCGTTTGGGTAGTCATGACTTACTATGTCATAGGATTTGATCCTAACATTGAACGGTGAGAGCAAAAAGAAGTCATTACAAACATTTCAATTCAAATTTAAGTTCAAGATTTTAATGTGCGTTCTTCATGGCAGGTTTTTCAAACACTTTCTTTTACTCCTATGTATTAACCAGATGGCATCTGGACTGTTCCGATTGATGGGGGCATTAGGGAGAAATATCATTGTTGCGAACACCTTCGGGTCTTTCGCTTTACTTGCAGTTCTTGTTTTAGGTGGATTTGTTTTATCACGAGGTGAAAAATGATACAATTTACTCTTATGTAATAAATCTTCTTTACTTCTCGGTTTTTTTTACAGAAGCTGATGCTTAAAAACTATGTTCTTTTGCATCAGATGATATACAGAAATGGTGGGTGTGGGGTTACTGGATCTCACCAATGATGTATGCACAGAACGCTATAGCTGTCAATGAATTTCTTGGAAAGAGTTGGAGACATGTAAGCATCACTTCTTTGAATTCTAACAAAACAAACACATATTAGGAGTAAAAGAACTGGGAAAATGATATTGATCATTACTAGCTAATAAATATGTGGAAATACTTGTCATAGGTTCCTTCTAATTCAACAGAGCCATTGGGAATTTTAGTCTTGAAGTCTCGAGGGGTATTCACAGGAGCACACTGGTATTGGATTGGAGTTGGAGCATTAATCGGATATATTTTGCTTTTCAATTTCCTATTCACGTTGGCCCTGAAATATCTTGATCGTAAGTACCCTACTCATACAAGTAAGAGTTTTCATAATTGGACATAATGTTCTGATAATTAGACTACTTTGCTGCAGCATTTGGGAAGCCTCAGGCTGTACTATCCAGAGAGGCCTTGGCTGAGAAAGAAGCTAACAGAAGTGGAGAGTTCATTGAGTTACCATCAAGAGAAAAGAGCTTTTCTGGTTCTGGTGTGTCATCAAGAGAAAAAAGCTTTTCTGGTGGGTCATCAAGCTCTCAGATTCACGTTTATATTTCTTCTCATTGGATTCTAGCTATAACATATTCACGACGATGACAATGCAGATAGAGGGAATGAAAGTCGAAGAAGTGTATCATCCAGGACCTTGTCTGCAAGAGTGGGCAGCATTAGTGACGCTAAACGCCGGGGCATGGTTCTTCCTTTTGAACCCTTTCTATCACATTTGATGAAATCAGATATGCTATAGACATGCCACAGGTATCTACCTTTATTGAAGAGCCAACGTCATATTAAGAATTTTGGAGGGTACTACACCTCAAGTTCCAATACCGCTAAAGTTCCTGCACAAAAATGTGCTTTTGTTTTTCATTATTAATTAGAATATTTCAGCTAATTCCCGGTGTTGATTAATGTATCTGCATCCTAAATTTGTTATAATGGTTGCTTGCAGGAAATGAAAGCTCAGGGTGTTCCTGAGGATCGGCTGGAACTCTTGAAGGGTGTGAGCGGTGCTTTTAGGCCTGGAGTCCTCACTGCTCTAATGGGTGTGAGTGGTGCAGGCAAGACTACTCTATTGGATGTGTTGGCGGGAAGGAAAACTGGTGGATATATTGAGGGAAGCATCACTATATCTGGGTATCCCAAAAAGCAAGAAACATTTGCCCGCATATCAGGATACTGCGAGCAAACTGACATCCACTCTCCTCATGTGACAGTCTATGAGTCTTTGGTTTATTCTGCATGGCTTCGGTTACCACCTGAGGTTGACTTCGCAACCAG
Source organism: Carpinus viminea (assembly GCA_013348765.1). Classification (NCBI taxonomy): domain Eukaryota; kingdom Viridiplantae; phylum Streptophyta; class Magnoliopsida; order Fagales; family Betulaceae; genus Carpinus; species Carpinus viminea. Next base: position 12,214,525 of record CP054670.1, on the reverse strand, counting down.
AAAGGTATAGTTTTGACCTTATGATTTATTTTGATTCTATTACAATATTGGTTAAATGATTAAATTTATCGTTTGTTTTCAGTTTAAGACTTTAGAACAAGGGATGATTTATTTTAGTATTGGGAGTTTAGATCCATACATGAGGAAAGTGTTCAGTTTAGGCTTTCTGTACATATAGAAATTCATGAGCTCTTCATTAGATAGGCATCCAAAAGCAAGGTTGCTCATTTTAATTGAATAAACTTTTAACATTCATGCGTCATATTCAGGCTTATTAGGTTACTGATAAATGTGATTGATGGGTTGCAGATGTTCATTGAGGAAGTTATGGAGTTGGTGGAGCTGAACTCACTCAGAGAAGCCCTTGTTGGATTGCCTGGCGTGAATGGTCTATCGACTGAGCAGCGCAAAAGGCTGACAATCGCTGTTGAGCTTGTTGCCAACCCATCTATTATATTCATGGATGAACCGACCTCTGGTCTTGACGCCCGGGCAGCAGCAATAGTGATGAGGACAGTGAGGAACACAGTAGACACAGGTCGAACTGTGGTGTGCACCATCCACCAGCCCAGCATTGATATATTTGATGCTTTTGATGAGGTGAGATACCTTACCAATTGTTAATTGGAAATTTGTGTTAATTTTATACGAGAACTTAAAACTTCAATATTGTGTTGCAGTTATTTCTCTTGAAACGGGGAGGTGAAGAGATATACGTAGGTCCATTAGGCCGCCATTCTTCCCATTTGATCAACTACTTTGAGGTTAGGCTAATAAATCCATGATAGTATAAATTTTTCCATTGTTTGCCACTGCGTTACTGACATATGTGGGTTGTTTTCATCAAGGGAATTGATGGAGTTCCTAAGATTAAGGATAAATACAATCCTGCTACTTGGATGTTGGAGGTTACTTCAGCAACACAAGAGGCATCTCTTGGGGTGAACTTTACTGACATATACAAGAACTCAGAAATTTATTGGTAGGATTACAATGGTGATCTATACTTGCCTTGGAGACTGATATCATTATTTTTATTTTTTAAAAGGAAGATATTACCAAACATTGAGACTTTGAAATGCCCTTTGAATTTAAAGGTTTAAATACTGAAGTTCTCTAAGAAATTGCCACTGTTTAGTGTAATCTTCCGTTCTATAGTAACTAATACTGCATGGTGATTGATTCAGGAGAAACAAGGCCTTGATCAAGGAAATAAGTACACCTCCGCCAGGTTCAAAAGACTTGTACTTCCCTACACAATACTCACAACCTTTCTTTACCCAATGTATGGCTTGCCTATGGAAACAACATTTGTCATATTGGCGGAACCCACCATACAGTGCAGTCAGACTCCTATTCACAACTTTCACAGCTTTAATGTTTGGGACAATATTCTGGGATATTGGCTCCAAAAGGTACAAAAAATAAAAACCAATATTTGTTATGTGAAAATGGCATTCCAATTACTTAGCCCTTAACTTGATAAATTTTTCTTGGGAATGCAGGCGAAACCGACAAGATCTTTTTAATGCAATGGGTTCCATGTATGCTGCCGTGCTCTTCATTGGGGTACAAAATGCCTCATCGGTGCAGCCAGTTGTGGCCATTGAGAGAACAGTCTTTTACAGAGAAAGAGCAGCTGGAATGTATTCTGCTTTGCCATATGCCTTTGGACAGGTACATTACTTGGTCTATGAAGTTCATTAAGGTTGCCTTTCTATGGAGAAGTCCTTCGTAGCTCTAGTATTTAGTTCAGATTTTGGGATTTTTGAGTTGATTGAAATGTATAATGGATAGGGCATACCATTTCGTTTGTGGATTAATTCCTCAAGATTTGTTTTTTTTTTTACTAAAAATTTGCAGAATATGGAATTATGTAAAAAAAAGTGTTAAAGTATTAAAAGAATGATTAAAGTTACTATTTTTTATGAGCTTAAGCTTTGGGAATAAATGGTGATTTAACATGGTATTAGAACCAGAAGTCCTAAGTTTGAATATTGACTCTATAGTTTACCTCTCACTCAATTAAATATTATATGTGTTGGGCTTCACTTATCAAGGGGGAGTTTAAGTCTACACGTTATGATTAAATGATAAATTTACCCTTTCTTATGAGCTTAAGTTTTTCAAATAAGTAGTGATTTAACAGAAACTTAGTTTACGTATTTTCACTTGCTAGTAAAATGGAAACTCTAGAGTTTAGTGAATTCCATCACCATGTTTCCTCACCAAATTCCATTTGTTCTGCAGGTTGTTATTGAGCTTCCTTACATTTTTGTTCAGACTCTAATCTATGGGTTCATAGTGTATGCCATGATCGGGTTTGATTGGACAGTGAGCAAATTCTTTTGGTATATCTTCTTCATGTACTTCACCCTTTTATACTTCACTTTCTATGGCATGATGGCTGTGGCTGTTACTCCAAACCACAATATTGCTGCTATAGTTTCCTCAGCCTTCTATGCAATCTGGAATCTTTTCTCAGGATTTGTCATTCCCAGAACAGTAAGTTTCAATCCCTATGCATGTTTTGCTGCATTATACAAACTGAAACCATAACTCACAAGGGACTAAATTTGCCTTGTGACAGAGAATGCCAATCTGGTGGAGATGGTACTATTGGGCTTGTCCTGTCTCTTGGACCTTGTATGGAATGATTGCTTCACAATTTGGAGACATTGGTGAAAAATTTGATTCTGGTGAGACTGTGGAAGATTTTTTGATGAGTTATTTTGGGTATAGAAATGACTTTGTGGGTGTTGTTGCAATTGTGATAGTTGGAATTTCAGTGTTCTTTGGATTCACCTTTGCCTATTCAATCAGGGCATTTAACTTCCAAAAAAGATGAGATGTTATACATGTAAATACAAATTAAGGAAACTCCCTCATTGTAAGTTTTGGTTTTACTATGCTTGAATTCAAAGCTGCTGCAAGAAATGTGCATAGATATTCCTGTGAGGGCCCTTAGTATTTTTTTTACAATTAATTCCTCAAATTCAGCTTATTAAATTGATATTTGTCCTTAGAGTGTGTGATTATCACATATAATTACATGCTTTAACCCAATTTGAAAGAAAACTGTCTCTAAGTAGGTCCAAAGATTGTCAATATTTTGTGAAAGCTAAGTTGAAGTTGAACCACACCTAATTCTTTAACATGAAAGTCTTTCCATGTGTCACCATTGATGTCTTCTTTTATCTTCTTCTTTTATTTTGTTTTTACCATGAGAAGCATATATCTTGCAACAAGTACAAATATTTTCTTTTACAAAAAAAGAACTTTCTAAGTAAAATGAAAATGATTTGTAGGTATGACATGGACAAAAAAGTTGATGGTTTCTGCCAAAAGGCATGTTCATTATGTTCATGTGTTTGGTAGGTTACCAGAAAACAAAGCTTTAAGACTTTCAATTTATTAGTGATGTTCGCTGAGGACCTCTTCAGGAATTGATGGAAGGTCATGGAAGGCCATTAGAGTGAGATTCCAGAACACTAAGATAGGGTTGTTGATATATTGACTTATTGGGGCTTAGCTTATGTGGTGTGTGATGCTTTAATATGATATTATAATGAGTAATATTGTTCTTCACACTCATTTTATGCTAGATGATGTGTCATATTTTAAGTGGTTTTCTATGTCAGCAACTTAAAATATGTTATGTCAGCTGATGTAAAATGTGCATGATGAATAACATTGCTCTATTATAATTATTTTGTCCAGTTTTGTATGCTCATAGATTGCCACATGTCAATATATTATTGGTATTGATGTGTCAAAGTGTCACACGGCATTAACTTTGGTTAAAATTTTATTTTTTTAAAGATCAAAGTTTTATTTTTAAATTGGATTGAGAGGATTAAATTAATTTTATTTCTTTAAAGATCAAAGTTTTATTTTTAAATTGGATTGAGAGGATTAAATTGACACGTGTTTATAGAATATGTGATTCTCACATATATTTTATTAAAACATGAGATTCTCACAAATTTCCTTAAAAGTAATTCTACAAATGGCAAAGTTTTCATGACAAGGAAGAAAGTTACCAGATCAGTAATCTATTTCATAATGCTATCACTTGTTGAAGCTTCACTAAAACACTTTGCTAAAGACCAAAGTCGCTTCAATATATATATATATATAATTGCCTCAAAATTATTATGTTTTGCATGAGTAATATATATACTATATATTTATCTCACAATTATATCACAATATTGATGTGTTAGCCGCAATTAACCCTTAACGATGACTGATCTAATGGTTGGTTGAGATTGTCATGTCAGTATTATGATATAATTATAGAATAAAATTCTTTTTTTCTAGCATTACTCATTTTGTATTCCGTTCTCCATTTGAACTAAAAAAAAAAAATCATTTAACCTTTTTTTTTTGTGTGGCAAGAATCAAAATACATCAGTACAAAAAAAAAACCTGAAAGACACAAGACACGATGTGGATGATCCATCAGCGATTTGTGTCAATGATTATGTCCAAAAAGGAGATTGTCCGCAAATGTATATTTAAGTTTGATTAACTTCCTACATCTGATATGATGGCATGCCGTTGGCAATTGATCGGGTTCTTGTTCTCAATGTTGTAAAAAAGTTGTATGTGGCCCTCTTTTAACCATGTGTTGAAACACTTAGCTTTTTAACCATATGTGTTGTCTCACTTAGCTTTTTGATCAATATTTTATCGGAACCATGCTTGATTATATTTACTCCATAACTATTGTACTCGCCATATTTCAATACAATTGAGGATCAAAAAATATTTAATCTATAAAATTTTAAAAGGTATTTTTTTTGTAATTTTAAAATATTTAACATTGAAGTTGGGAAAAAAAAAATTATTAACACGGAAATCTATAAACAAAATGGGATTGTCAAATTAGTGATCTTCGGACTGCTATCATGCTCGGCACTGTCAGCAATTTCCCTCAAACTAGTCCAAGATTTTTTTCTTCGTTTATTTGACGTGCTCGCAGCTTTTTCTACATCTGTTGGGGCAGAATTGCTTTCAGTTCCAGCTGGTTTCTTGGATATTGATCGGTTTCTCTTTCTCCTCTTCGCATCCAGCAAATTAGTGCCAACAAATGGAGTTGCAGGACTATCTGTTGTAGATATCTCCCCAGTAAAAGCTGGTGAAGCTATCTCATCTGTTTTACTGATATCATCTTTGCTATTGGAGCTCTTCTCCAAGCTAGCACATTTCTGAAGCTTCGGTTTTGCAGTTTCTGATTTTGAAGATGTTTTGGCCTTTGAGGGACATATCTCTTTCATATGTCCTTTCGGGGTCCCTCTCTTCAGATTCCAATGTGAACAGAAGTGGCATTTGTATACCACATTGTTCTGGGTGAAATTATTAGTTTTCTTCCTTTTACGCCTTGCCTTTGCCCTATTCTTTTCAATTCGGACAGTACAGTTGAAGCCGGGCTGAAGAATTGTTTCACATCTGTAAGAGATTAAACTCTTTAAATCTAACAAGCTACATAAATGAAACCAACAAATAATCCAAACAAATATTGATGACATGTTTTGCCACTAGAACTAACTCATAATAAACATCCGTTGTTAGTGCAATCTGAAAGTGGCAAAATAAGAATCCTTTTACCAAGTAAAATGTGTGGCCCCTTGCTTTGATCTAAATAGGAAATTGGTATAAAATTTTATCATATAGGGCAGGAATTGTAATTCAAAATCTTAAAGCTATTAAGGATATCTAGCAAGTAGCATGACAACTGACACATATAATAACAATTGTTCTGATAACTCTGTTTAATGCATCATGTTTAATAATCAATTCGAGACAATATTTTACTGATATTTCATTATCCTGCAGTTCACATGGTATTATGATAGGATTCAAGTCTTTAATGCATGAAAAAGCAAACTGATTAATGCCGCATTGAATACCTGAGAACAGAAAATCAATAAAGAGTCCTCTATTCAAATCATACGTGCTAGCAAAACCATGAAGTGTGGTAACACACCAAGCATTCTAATAATTCTGCTATATATAATCAACAGGTATAAGGAGCAAAAAGCAAGCCTACATGAATCCACATTTGCTTCCCTGTTTGATTCTCACCCAGCAAGATATGTCAAGTTTCTCATAGTATAAATCAATAAAGAGTCCTCTAGTCAAATCATACGTGCTAACAAAACCATGAAGTGTGGTAACACACCAAGCATTCTAATAATTCTGCTATATATAATCAACAACAGGTATAAGGAGCAAAAAGCAAGCCTACATGAATCCACATTTGCTTCCCTGTTTGATTCTCACCCAGCAAGATATGTCAAGTTTCTCATAGTATTCCTACGTCCTATTTTCCAAAAGATTATACATATAACACCAACTTGAACCAACTAAACATGTCTCTTCCCCTATATAAATTCCCTTTACAATTCAGCCTCTCTAGGCATTTTAAACACAGGATAACTACTCTGACTTCTCTTTTTAGGAGCGATTCACAATTCAAACAAGCAACAAAGTCAAAAACACTGTCAACAAAACATTCCATCTGTTCTCTTAGCCGTTGCACTACTTTGCCATAAACACAAATACTGAAACAGTAAACAATTCAACAAGATTTTTATCTTCAGGAGAATATGGAATGCAAGAAATATATATAAAACTGTACAAAACCTAACCATCAAATAACCTCCAAATTAGGGCAGACAAGTAGAAGCAATTACCAATCAACAAAAATAATCACATCAAATTCAATATACAGACAGACCTTTCGCATGAAAACAGAGAAGGGTCGGGCGGTACCCCCATGGCCTCTGTTACACTAGCCAAACGGTGCCCAAAAGTGGCACCCAAAGAAGGAATAGCAGCCTCCCCACTCGCCCAAGCCGCTAGCTTCTGCAAGTGCTCAACTTTTAGCATGGACTTGAAATTGTTGGACCCGCCTTTGGTTTGTTTTCTCCCAGTGGATTCTTCTCTCAGCGAGATTGGTTTCTGAAACCCAGGTATTGGTGCTTTCTTAATCCCTCCTCGCTTTCTCATTGTTTTGTTTTGTTTTCTATTCTCAGGAATTTCGTTTTCAGCACTCTTCAAAACAGAAGCTATAATCCAAGGAATTCGGCGACACTGTCGTGTAATGTGGCTGGTGGTTCAGACCAAGTAGGGACTTGTGCTTCTTTTCTTTCCGTTCGTCTTCGTCTTCGTCTTCTCCGCCGGAAATCCGCTCCTACATATCCGGGTCAGGGTTCCGACTAGTGACGCAACGGCTAGGGTTAGTGGTGGTGTTGTTTAAGAAAGCGTCTTTGGATAAGAGAGTGGGGCGACCCTTTTTCTGCCGCTGCCGATGCATCGTCATCGTCGTGTTTTATTTGGAATTTGACAAACCTCTATTAAATTTTAAAATCTCAATTTGAGTCATTCGACTTTTAATTGTAATTAATTTAAATCTTTTATCAATTTTTACCATTAAAACTCTTATCAATTTTTAAAACTCTTAAAGTAACAAAATTATCCTTTAAATTTTTTTATTAATTTTTTTTAAAAAAAAAGGAAAAAAAATTGATAAAAAAGGATTACAAGATGGCCGTAGGTCACCTTGTGGTTTTTTTTTTAATAATATTGTTTTAAAAACATTTAATTTTAAATTAAGGATAAATTTAAAATTTTATAAATTATATCACTTTTAACAATTAAAATTTGTTGGAGGGGTTCAAATTGATTGCAATTAAAAGTTTAAGAATTCAAATTGAGAGATTTTCAAATTTGAAAATTTATCAAATCAAGTGAAAATTCAAGAGTTTAAAGTGAGGTTTTTTTATCTTCTTTTTCGCTATTTTGCTTTTTCTCTCTACCCATACAGGTCCTCAATTATTATTATTTTTTAAAAAAATTTCAGCCTCTTTTGGAATTGGTTGGGAACTTGGGCGGGTAGCTTGTGAGGTTTTTTTTAAAAAAAAAAAAGGGGGAATCATCCATGCCTGCACATAGTTGGGCTCCCATGCGAGCCGCCAAGGCCTCTGCATCTGTAGGATCCAAGTTGCCCCGATAGGACTTGCTCTTCGCCGCACACATGCCCCAGGTGATTGCGGATTACGACTCCCAAGCAGCCAAGCCCACCTACGGATAAATTCATTCCTCCTGAGCCATATGCGTCTAGCAATCCCAACAAAAAGCATGAATTCACATAGATCACATTTTCGTTACTACTTGAAAGAAAGTCATCTTCGTGAAGCTGCTTTTCTGGAAACTTTTATTCCCTGCCCCCCAAACGTCTCTAGTTGAAGGGCTACTCCAAAAAATGTGGCAAGTCGTTTCAGCCTCCAATTCACATAACGGGCAGTCTTGTTTCATTACAACCTTCATTCGAAACAAATTTTCTCTCGTAGGGAAGATATCATGACATGCATGCCAAAGAAAATGTTTTTCCACATTTGGTAAATAAAGTTTCCAAATCTCCTTCCATAGTGGGCTATGCAAATTTTGAGCAGATGCCCCTGCCGTACACTCTTCCTCACGTTCTTTTTACATGTGATAGGCACTTCCAACCGTAAAAATGCCATTTGCTGTGGCCTTCCATATTTGCCTATCCTCTTGATTTGTTTTGCTAAGAGGTAGAGATTGGATAATTTTAATCTCCTCCTTGGGAAAGATCTGAGTCAACAAAGTGGCATTCCACCTCAAGCTGTCACCATCAATTAGGGAGCTTATCTTTGCACTAGGGTCAAGGACCTTAGGGGATGAGATCACCTTATATGTTGAAGGAGCACCTATCCCTCCAAATACGCACCTTTTCGCCATTCCCTATCCTCCAAATTAACCCCTCATGAACTACATCAATATAGCTTTGTAAACTCCTCTATGCATAGGATGGTTTCGTTCCCAATGATGCCTCCAAAACGGAAACCCCCGTAGTACTTGGCTTTCATAATTCTTCCAAGTAAACTATCTGAGTCTTCCAAAGACGCCAAATCTGCTTAGCCAATAGGGCATTGTTGAAACAATGGAATTCTGAAGGCCCATCCCTCCATGACTCTTGGACACTCCCATCTTTTCCCTACTCATCCAATGTATTTTTCTCCTTCTCTTGATGGCCCCAAAAGAACTTCATCATCAAGGAATTAATCTCGAAGCACAGAGCTTTTGGCATCAAGAAAACTCCCATGCAATAAGTTGGGATTACTTGTATGACCACCTTTAACAAAATTTCTTTCTCCGCCTGTGACAAGAACTTGAATTTCCAATCTTGGAGGCGTTTCCATACTTGTTCGGTTATACCTTTGAATGCAGCCATACGTGAACATCCCACAAATGCTAGCAATCCTAGGTACATGTCATATCGTTGTATTGTTGGAATTCCCGCACTTCTTTGGATATTCTCCTTGTCAACTTCAGAAGTGTTACTACTAAAATAGATAGCAGTTTTGTTGTTGTTCATCTTTTAGCCTGACACTATCTCATATTGCTGCAATATATCCGCCATATAAGTCCATTGAGGGAGGTTGGATTTGCAAAACAATAGGCTATCATCGGCAAAAAATGTGGCTTATCTTCGGTCCCCTTTTGGAAGTGGGTACCTCTGTCATCAAGCCCCTATGATTTGCATGTGCCAACATAGCACTTAAGGATTTTGCATAAATAAGAAACAGGTAAGGCGAAATAGGGTCTCCTTTTCAGATACCCCTTAAAGGGGTGATAGATCCACAAGGAGCTCCATTCACAAGGACCGAATAATGGACCGATTTCACACACATCATAACCAGAGATATCCACTTCCCATCAAAACCTATACGAGTCATGACAGCCTCCATAAATCTCCACTCCACCCTATCATACGCCTTACTCATGTCAAGCTTCACCGCCATAAACCCTTTTTTCCCCTTTAGGCCAATGTGCATCGTGTGCAAAGTTTTGTAAGCTGCTAACACATTATCCATGATCAAGCACCCCAAATAAAAGCACTTTGTGTAGGTGCAATGATCAACAAAAAAATTTTAACCAATTCGCCAACACCTTAGAAATCATCTTGTACAAGACATTACAAAGGCTTATTGGCCTAAACTCCATTACACTCGTTGGGTTTTTTTATTTTGGGAATAAGTGCTATATGGGTGTGATTTAAAGGACGAGGCATTATCCCAGCATTGAGAATATCAATTATAACACCACATGCCTCATCTCCCAAAATATGCCAATTCTTTTGAAAGAATAGCGCGTTTAGCCCACATCCGTCCCGGGCCTTCAAAGGAGCCATTTGGAAAAGCGCTACAAGAACTTCTTCCACCGTGAAAGGCTACACCAACTCCTTATTCATTTCCTCTGTGACCTAGTGTTCAATGAGCTGCAAACAAGGTTCCATCTCTCCCACAGGTCCTATCGTGAACTGCTGCGTGAAATAATTCACAAAGGTTGTCCCAACTTCTTCGTGTGTGTTCCAAGTCTGCCCCCTTACGTCCGAAATCACAGCAACATGGTTCCTTCAATTTTTTGAAGTTGCACAAGCATGGTAATATTTGGTGTTCCTATCACCATACTTGAGCCACAAGTCGAGCCTGGCTTCGCTGACGAGCTTGTCTCGACAAGGCTTGAATTGAGCTCGAGTTGAGCCCTAAGCTCGAGCTCGACAAATGCACCAAGATCGAAGCCAAACCGCCGACCTAGAGCCAACCCAAACCAGATCAAACCCCCTGACAGACACAACCCAAACCATCGTTGTTTTCAAACCACCCCAACTGTCTGGAAGAGAGAGAGACTCAACGATGAGAGAGAAATCGTCTAATTGGACCCAACCCTACCCAAACCGGATCAAACTCCCCGCCAGACCACACCAATCGACCGTCACCATTTGAGAGAGAGAGAGAGAGAGAGAGAGAAGGCGAACTAGCATTCTTTTCTCGAGTCGATGAAGGAGAGAGTCATGTGCGACAGAGGAAGAGAGGGAGATGAGGCTTATGGGTAGGGAGGAAACGAGCAAGAGGGAGAGAGGAAGTCATGAGAAAGAGAGAGAGAGAGAGAGAGGGAAGTCAAGGTCTCTTATTTTGATGGGATGTTACTTCGTGTCTTCATGACATGGTTGGTGGTGTGGAGTCCATTACAACTGGCCACATTCAAATCCAAATTTTTCTTGGATTCTCTGTGCTTTGGTGTTTTAAATAGAAACCACGAAAAAAGAAAGATTAATAATGTCTATGAGTCAGACTGTGGCACATCCATCGTCGTACTAGCAAGTCCGCCACTCCAATTGCCCATCCATCTGTTTGCAATTAATTTCTTCATCTTTTTTAGTCCTTTAATTAATTATAAGTCATCTATTTATTGCCATAGTCTAGGTTTGATAGTGGTGGGTAGGATAGGTATGAACTTATTAATTGCCATCTTTCTTTTTCCATACTTATTAAAATTGAAAAAGCCCACAACGTAAGCTTTAATTTATATATATAATCAATTAATTATTATATATATATATATGAGCTTATATGAGCTGATTCATGAGCTTAGCCGAGTTGAGCCGAGCTTGCTTTGTTTAATTTTTAAGCTAGGATTTGTGTTCACGAAGTATTTCATTTAATATTCGAATCAAGCTTGAGCTGAGCCCAAGCTTGCTTGCGATTTGCTCACTTAACACCCCTAGCCATACTCCTCCATTTGACCCCACGCTTTTGCAATTAGTTCTTGACATCTAGCCTCTGCCCCCCAACTTGCTTCATAACGGAACCATGGCTTTTGTCTGGCTGTTGTGAGGTCCTTGCGCATATACAAAAGTAGTGGGCGTGGTCGAGTTAATAGTCGTATCCACATGAATTTGAGAATTTCCACTTCAGGGAAAGAAACTCTCCAGTCATGGTTTGCACAGCCCCTGTCCAATCGTTCTCTAATGAGTGATGTTCCTTCTTGGCAGTTAGACCAAGTAAATTTTGGGCCAATATATCCCAAATCCACTAGTTTACATGCCTCCAAAGTTTGACGAAAATCCTACATCAGAGAATTTTGTCTCATATTTCCTTCACTCTTTTTCGCCATAGATATAATCTCATTATAATAACCAATACACATCCAATGGGTTGGTCCTGTCCTCGCCAAAAATTTCAATAATTCCCAAGCCTTCTGACGTTTTCCACCCTCCAGATGCCTGTAAAAACCCGTGAACTTCCAATGCAATTCAGAATTTTGTAATGGACCACCGCATTAATGTGTTGGTTGCTAAAATTTTGGAGTTCCACCCCACACCCCTCTTCCCATAGTAAAGTTAATCCTTCATTCCTACCGACACTGTCAACCATCAGCATGTTGGCAAAACCCAACTTTATTCGAATTGTCTCAATTTTATTTTTCCGTAATTTGGTTTCCATGAGGAAAAACAAATTGGGTTTCTTTTTAATCACCAATCGGCAAAGGTCTTGAACTGTCTGAGGGTTCCCAAGCCTAGGGCTAGGTATTGGGAGAAACGGTGACAGTAAAGGGTTTTCCGCCTATCGTCCCAACTTTGACGGTGAAAACGGTAATTTCACCGACTTCACCGCCACTAAAGTTGATTTCGACTGTTACCGTCATCGATTATTCGGTGACAGTACCAGTAGGTAACCGTTTAGAGAGAGAGAGCTTCGGTTAAAGGGAGAGAGCTCCGTCGCTGCTTTGCTTCTGCTCGGCCCCATTTCCCCTTCCCTCTCCAAATCTCCAACCCTCAGTTGTTTCTCCAACTTCATCACCACAGATGAACAAACCACCAAAAAAAAATCCCAAATCTAGTTGCACTGGGAGAAATGAGTCAAGATGATGTATGACAAGAGAAATAGAGAGTTTATTTGAGTAAAAAGGGGAGAGATAACAGGTGATAATGGCATTATGTGGGGAATGAGACAAAATACTTGCACAGATAGTGAGAGAGAGAGAGAGAGATATAGGTACGAGCTTATTCTGTCTTGCTTTTTTTTCTTTTTTTTTCTTCTTCCATCTTGCTATTGATTAGATCGTATTTCTTATTTTATTATTAGTAATATCTTCCCTTCCTTCCTGTGCTTGTAGACTTAGTTCCCCGGATAGCCAAATACGAATGAAGGGGTTCAATCTGTCAAGATTCACTATTTCCTTGTGGTTGGTTTCTTTCATGCTTTTACCAAAGGAAAAGAAGGAAAACATGGGCGTTTTCTCTGCCTCGGTTTTGGGAGGACTCAAAGGAAAAATGGAGTGCAGCAGGTTTAGGCGTTTAGCACCCCAAGTAAAAGGAAGATAAGACGTGCCAAGCTAACTAAATTGTTTAGAAGAGAAAGAAAAAAAAAGCTCTTTGGTTGCATATTAACTAGAAAACTAGTTGCACTCCAAAAAGATTTTTGTTGCAATAATTTATACATCGCTTAAAAAAAATTCAAACTTCAAACCACAAACATATCACCTAAAAAAAAATCACAAATATATTTTAAATAACACAACAACAATTAAATTTAACCTTATTATCCATATTTCACAAATCCCAAAATACTTTAGTGTTGATATCATACTTCACTAAAACAATTAATGCAAATTATTAATTCACAACCCAACAAACAATTTTTGTTTTTTAAAATCTAAAACTAAATAGTAAATAGCTTCATTTGATTCCTTCGAACAAAGAAACATCATTCAACAGAGTCCATCCATGAAGCCTTACTCCACGTCATCCGTGATGGAATTGGACATATATTCTACCACAATAAAAATCAGACAGAATTAGTAAAATAAAAACAATGAATAATTAGAACAATTACAAAATTATGAAATTTATTTTACTATTATTACCTGACTCAAGTTTATAGCTCTCTTCATCTTCAACATTAGACAAGTATGACTCATGTGCACTAATGGGAGAAGATCCCAACCAATTTTAAGTATATACAAGAGCCTCCATTGTTTTCGCAACCAAAGAACTCCGAAAAGGATCTATCACGCGACCCTCAGTGCTTAATGCTGACTCGAAGCAACCATGGTAATTGGAATTGCCAATACATCTGGGGCTATCTCGGTGAGGACCGGAAACTTTATCAAATTTACCTTCCACCACATTAAAATATTAAAGTTTTCACTTAGTGTCTCAACATCCTCCAAAAAATACTATTCTATCTCTGTCTTACATTGCATTGAATTTGAGAACACTTGAATAGAATGAAAATTCTATATGAAAGTAGTTTTAGACTTGGAACTACCCACGATGTTGTACCACTTCTCACCTCTTCATTATTTGACAAAATAGACCCATTTCCAACATTTTTATAACCATTAGAATAGTGCTCATATAACCGATCCAATACCCATTTTAGTTGAGTGTCCATTCATTTTGCTTTATCAACCCCAAAACTAAGCCAAAACCAATATTCTAAAACAATCATCTTGTAACGTGGATCAAGCAAACTAGCCACAAACAACAATGGGTTAATCTTCTCAACATCTCCCCAATATTTATCATATTTCACTTTCATTTTGTTCGTCATTATACTCAACAAAGGATTACTACTTTCAGAATACTCACAAACATGAATGAAGTAACATAATATGTCAAAAATAAGTTGGAAGTTGAATACAAAGAACCAGATATTTTTAGTGTGACATCATAAAATACTTGTAAGAACTTAATAAATTGACGGATATTGTATCAATCATCATTGGTCAAAGTTCCCAACACCTTTTTTCCTACATCATCATCATACAAATAGTTCATAAAATGTCCATCTTCATCTAACATAAGCTCAAAGGCCCTTTGGTATTTTTCTGCCACCTCCAACATGATATAAGTAGAGTTCCATCTAGTGGAAACATCATGTTTCAATGAAACATTACACTCAATGCTTTTTCTTTCCGCACAAGACTTAAAGAGGGCCAATCTTTGGGGGGAAGAATTAATATACTTCACCATTTTTCGGATCTTTATGATTGAATCGTCAACATCCTTCAAACCCTCATGCACAATTATATTAAGAATATGTGAAGAACACCTCACATGAATAAACTCGTGACGACAAACAACTTCCTTATTAGACGTAGTTTTTTTTTTAACCAATCAATTGCAGTTTCATTAGCACTTGCATTATCAATTGATATTGTCAATATCCTATGAATCCCCCATTCAACCAAACACTCTTCTAATTCTTTCCAATTGTTTGCCCCTTATGATCCGACACTCAACGAAATGCTAATATTTTTTTATTATATGTCCAATTAGGATCAATGAAATGTCCAGTGACACACATATAACTTATATTCTAAACTGAAGTCCATGTGTCGATAGTCAAGCAAACCCTTTGACCAGTTATCAAAAATGTATTCTTTAGTGTGTTTTTATCATTTATATATAGCTTGAGACAATCTTTCATCACTGTATAACAAGAAGGAACCTTAAATCGAGGCTCAAGAGCCTTGACAAAATTTAGAAATCCCTTTCCCTCTACTATCATAAATGGCATTTTATCAATAATAATCATTTTACAAAGTTTTTCCCTAATAACCTTCTCAGAATAATTGGCAATCATTAAGTTGTTACCAATACCATCTTGCTTGGCCCCAAAAGTGAACTTAGATTGATTCCTATCTTGCTTAGCTTGTAGGCTCTTGTACTTTTGGCATGCGGTTACATGATACAACATAGATGATGTGCCATTGTTTTTTGGATGACATTTATAGGAAACTCCACAGTAATTGCAATGTGCTACGGGATCATTATTAGGAATACTTTTGTCCCTAGTGAAATGGTCCCATGCAACAGATTTGTTCGCTACATTTCTTTTTTTCCTAGGGAGTGGTGGTTGTCCACCACCACCACTACCATCAATTGGCATAGAACTAGCAGATATTTCTATGTCTAATCTTCAATTTCTATGGGATTCATTGGAGTGTCCAGAGGCAAAAATGGATGACAAGAAGTCCTACCTGATAAAGGTGTCATTTGAGGTGAATTCATCTATAATTGATTAACAACTAAAAATTTCTAAATTTACAATGACTCGCATTATTCCTTATTATGATCAACAAACATGATGCACTACAAAAGCACCAAAGATAATTTATAAAATGAAAGCTAAATAAAGAAAAAAATCAACATTTGACATTGATTTTTTAATAAGAATAAATAAATTCAATTAAAAATTTAAATATATTACTTTACAATATAATGCATGCACAATATTGTTGAATTCATCTACTCAAATCTAAATTTTTTCGAGATATGTTTTTAAAAAATCTTGTTTTTAATTTTTTTTTTATAGAATAAAAAAATCACAAAACTTAACACACAAGATTGGTTTTGCATTGTTCACTCGATTGACAGCCTGCACATATGTGTGAAAAAGTGAAAAACCAACGTTTCACATCGTGTGGTGTAGCCTTGCTGTTTTACCAAAATGCCCTTCTACTTGTGTTTCTCACCTTTTTCTATATTTTTCGGTTAATTGTTCAAGTAGAAGGGTATTTCGGTAAATATATCACGTTGGTTTCTCCACACATAGATGCAGGCTGTCATAGCTACTTTGAACGTAATCACAATGTGTACTGGCTCCATCAATTGAATGAACAATGCGAAACCAATGCCATCTCAAAAATGTTCATCAACAAACACACCCATTTTAAAGTTTAAACTCACATGGATTAGAAAGAGCAAGACCTGAGTTTTGGTGCTTGGGGTTTAAGCTTTACGGCAACTGCGAGAGACAGAGAGAATATGGTTAATTTATTTTTGAATGACAACAACAATAGAAAAATGAAGTAGGTTTCAGCCTTTCAGTTAAGTTAGGGATTTATTTTTTGCCTTTCCAGTTAAGTTATGGTTTTCTTTCTTTCTTTCCTTCTTCTTTTTCTTTTTTTTTTTTTTTTTTGTTTGTTTGGTTTCTCGATCGTTTGACACAAAATAGAGTCATTTTCATTATATATTTATTTTCATAAAATATACAATATGCATGGTTTGGTTCGGTTCCAAAACTTACTCAGAAAATATCATCTTGCCTACCGACCAACGTGATGTCAATGGGAGATTTTTTGCCGTCTCTTGACCACTGGTTGTTGGTGGTGGCTTGGCATCGGTGCGATGGTAGATGATATACGGCCGATAGGCGACATGCGACCGATCTGCACAGCCCTACCCAAGCCCTCGACAGTTCCAGCAAAGTATAATCATTTCGGTCGGCAGGGCTGTTCACCAACCTTTGCCATCCCCGATCCATTATTTGCTATTTCTCCCTCGCTTGAAAAATTTTAGACCCAATATGTTCCAACACAATCTCCTCCTCTCCAGGTCCCTTCGTTTTTCGACTCCCTTTAGTAGCTGGTCGAAAACCATGATGTTTTATTTTTTTCTCCACTGCAGTTAGAATTGGTCCCGTATAAGACCCTCTCGGGCTACTGAAAATACCTCTAAAGCCTATATTCTGTGCTCCTGGGCTATTATTTCCTTCACTAGACCCTAACACCCACTCTCTAGCTGGTGAAATTTTAGCCTTGCCATGTGGTGACGATTCCAGATTTTTGTTTTGCACCGCACCCATAGAAGATGCACCTTCCATATTATGAGGCTCAGTTCCATTCGAATTTGAATTCGAATGCACTGACTACTTCTGAAAATGATCCCTTATAACTTCAACATATTTTCTTCCCTTTTCCAGTTGGTTCTTCTGTTTGGAAAAAAACCTCTCATTCTCACGATTCTCGCCATAGGATCCTCCTTCTTTTTTCGTGTGCTGTGGCCTTGGGCTTCCTGGATTCCCCTTACCGGAGGTTTCCTCATCACTGTAATCAGCTGCCCTTTGTTTTCTGCTTTGATACAGCCGATCTTTTCGACCATAGCATCTTGGGTTCCCATCCATAGGGGTTCTTTCCACAAACGCAGGTTCTAGTCTAGCTGGTTGCCTCCCGTAGTTCTTCTCCATTCTCCTCATTAGGGACGTAGCCCTTAGCCAAAGGCTGTATTCAGTGGAGTCCTCCTAATTTCGCAAACACTCTCTTCAAACATCCCTCTTTCCCATGTATGATCATAACACACTGGAAACAGAATTTCGGAAGTCGTTCAAATTGGAAATTTATCTAATGTGACTCCCCTTCATACTTCAGCCTTTGTCCTCTTAGAAGAGGTTTTGATAGATCAAGCGAGATCTTCACACTAAAAAAGCACCCTACCCAACTCCATCCTTGTCCGTATCAACCTCTTCTACTCTCCCCACCGAACCACCAATTTTGAGTCTCACTTCTCTTCCCATACATGCTAGTGGTAGATTGTTCATCCTCACCCAAAACACAGCCCTATCAAATGAGAGTTTTGCCGGCGACATCTTCCCATTAAAATCTTCTACTAGGAAAAGGCTACCCTCGAACACCCACGATCTTCCTTCCAAAACTCATGCTTGGTCCCTGGCTTGTTCAAATTCAATGAGAAATAAATTGTCAGCTACCTTGAAATTAAAGCTCTCTGATAATCTCCACCAACATTTCAGCATGGTTTTAACTGTCTTTTCAGTCACAAGTCGATCTGCCACCAGTTTGCCCACAACACAAAAATTCCCACGGCTGACCACTTTTTCACCTTCGGTGCCTGAACTTCAAGCTATTCATCCTCCTCTTCGTTCAGGGAAAGGTTTCCCCACAAATTCGTGATTTCTTCCGCCATTTGAAAATAATACTGCTCCTTCCACAATCTTAAAAGATCATGAAAATGTATCCTTCTCCTCTAGATCTTGCCAGAGAGAAAATAGTTCTTTTGTCAATACTTCCAATGACTCGAAAAGAGACATGGAACACTTTATTTCTCTGCTAGGTTTAAAAACTAGAGAGATAACTCATTAAGAAAAGAAACACGAATGGCCAAGATCCAACTTCTCCCTAACAGATTACAGATAAACAATCAGCGCCACCTTAAAGGCTACACAAATCATTGCCCCCGTTAGGTTCTTCAAAGGTGGAAGAGAGAGCCATTGTAGCATTAGGTGACTTAGACGGTAGTTTAAGGCGATGAGTCAGATTTGTGTTAATTTTATACAAGAACTTAAAACTTCAATATCGTGTTGCAGTTATTTCTCTTGAAACGGGGAGGTGAAGAGATATACGTAGGTCCATTAGGCCACCATTCTTCCCATTTGATCAACTACTTTGAGGTTAGGCTAATAAATCCATGATAGTATAAATTTTTCCTTGTTTGCCACTGCGTTACTGACATAAGTGGGTTGTTTTCATCAAGGGAATTGATGGAGTTACTAAGATTAAGGATAAATACAATCCTGCTACTTGGATGTTGGAGTTTCCTTCAGCAGCACAAGAAGCAGCTCTTGGGGTGAACTTTACTGACATATACAAGAACTCAGAAATTTATAGGTAGGATTACAATGGTGATCTATACTTGCCTTGGAGACTGATATCATTATTTTTCTTTCTAAGCTTTGTCATTATTATTATTTGTTAAAAGGAAGATATTACCAAACATTGAGACTTTGAAATGCCCTTTGAATTTAAAGGGAAAATACTGAAGTTCTCTAAGAAATTGCCACTGTTTAGTGTAATCTTTTGTTCTATAGTAACTAATACTGCATGGTGATTGTTTCAGGAGAAACAAGGCCTCAATCAAGGAATTAAGTACACCTCCGCCAGGTTCAAAAGACTTGCACTTCCCTACACAATACTCACAGTCTTTCTTTACCCAATGTATGGCTTGCCTATGGAAACAACATTTGTCATAAGCCTTTGGACAAGTACATTACTTGGTCTATGAAGTTCAATAAGGTTGTTAAACTAAGTGTTAAAGTATTAAAAGAATGATTAAATTTTACTATTTTTTATAACTATAGTTTACCTCTCATTCAATTAAATATTACATGTGTTAGCTTCACTTATTAAGGGAGAGTTTGAGTCTACACGTTATGGTAAGTGTTAGAGTATTGATTAAATAATTAAATTTAATCTTTCCTATGACCTTAAACTTTTGAAGTAAGCAGTGATTTAACACAAACTTAGTTTACGTATTTTCACTTGCTAGTAAAATGGAAACTATCGAGTTTAATGAATTCTATCGCAATGTTTCCTTGCCAAATTCCATTTGTTCTGTAGGTTGTTATTGAGCTTCCTTAACATTTTTGTTCAGACTCTAATCTATGGGTTCATAGTGTATGCCATGATCGGGTTTGATTGGACAGTGAGCAAATTCTTCTGGTATATCTTCTTCATGTACTTCACCTTTTATACTTCACTTTCTATGGTATGATGGCTGTGGCTATTACTCCAAACCACAATATTGCTGCTACAGTTTCCTCAGCCTTCTATGCAATCTGGAATTTTTTCTCAGGATTTGTCATTCCCAGAACAGTAAGTTTCGATCCCTATGCATGTTTTGCTGCATTATACAAACTGAAACCATAACTTACAAGGGACTAAATTTGCCTTGTGATAGAGAATGCCAATTTGGTGGAGATGGTACTATTGGGCTTGTCCCGTCTCTTAGACCTTGTATGGAATTGAAAAATCGCTAAACAGATAAATATCACAATTTATGCGGAATTAACGGATATTTAAATCTAAGCAAGCAATCACCAAAATATGAAAAATCAAACACAAAGATTTTGGTGACGAAGAGGAAACCTTTTAGAAACAAATCTAAAAGTAAAACCTCTCAGGGGCAGTCAAACCCAGGAAATCACTATCAAAAGATTATCCAGAGATTACAGATATTAGGAACACTTACAACCCTTTGCAAGACCTTGGCTTTGTAAGATCGACAAGCCTCCAACTTGTCTCCTTGTTCACAATCTTCTTCAACGTGATTCTCTTTACCGGACTCTTCCGATAGACTTCTCAATTACGCTCACAAACAAATTAACAAAGATCCTCTAAGAGGAACAACAAGGCTCACAAATAATTCTCTCTTTAAGCACAGCCTCTCATGAACTCTCTGGGGGTGAAAATTCGTCCCTCTCTCTTTCTATAGAGGTATATTTATAATGGCCCCATCATCCCTAGACCTAGGAAGCAGTTTCAATTCATTTAAAACTGTTACAGGTAGGCGGCGTCCGGACAGGAACATGTGCCGTCCGGACAGGGCAACAAAACACGTCCAAAACGTGTTTTTAACACATGGCTTGTCTGCAGTCTCGTCCGGACGAGATTCAGACAAGCTATTCTGCCGACTTCTCTTTATGGCCCGTTTTGACCTAGTAAACATTGGAATTAGCTGAACCTCATGAAACATGACTTTGTAGATCTTTGAGTTAGCTTTCCAATGCTATAAAGCTTGCTCCAATCTGAGGCCTAGAACTCTAGATATGGCCTTTTTAGTAAAGGTCGTCCGGACAAATTTCAGACAACACTGCAGACAAGGCTCTCAGGAATTCTTGTTTATCGAGCTCGTCGGACGGGCTTGCAGACGAGATTGCAGACGAGGCTCTCTGGAAAAATATAATTCTTCAAGCGTCCAAACGGCCTTTCTTCTCGTCCAAGCGATGGCACTTTTGATCACTATTTTGCTTACCGAATTACGCCAACAAGAACTTATAGGAATGATTGCTTCACAATTTGGAGACATTGGTGAAAATTTTGATTCTGGTGAGACTATGGAAGATTTTTTGATGAGTTATTTTGGGTATAGAAATGACTTTGTGGGCATTGTTGCAATTGTGATAGTTGGAATTTCAGTGTTGTTGCAGTTGAATTTCAAGGCATTTTCCAAAAAAGATGAGATGTTATACATGTAAATACAAATTAAGGAAATTCCCTCATTGTAAGTTTTGGTTTTACTATGCTTGAATTCAAAGTTGCTGCAAGAAATCTGCATAGTTATTCCTGTGAGGGCCTATAGTATTTTTTTACAATTAATTCCTCAAATTCAGCTTATTAAATTGACATTTGTTCTTAGAGCGTGTGATTATCGCATATAATTACATGCTCTAAGGACATATATAAGCTTAATAGACCTAATTAGAAGAATTTTCTTCTAACCCAATTTGAAATTTTTTTTTGTCCCTAATTAGGTCCAAAAATTTATAAATATTTTATGAAAGCCAAGTTGAAGTTGAACCACACCTAATTCTTTAACATGAAAGTCTTTGGTAGTAGCCTTTCCATGTGTCACTATTGATGTCTTCTTTTTATCTTCTTCTTCTTCGTTATATTTTTTATTTTTATTTTTTTACCATGAGAAGCATATATCTTGCAACAAGTACAAACATTTTCTTTTACGAAAAACAGAACTTTCTAAGTAAAATGAAAATGATTTGTAGGTATGATATAAAAAGTTGATGGTTTCTGCCAAAAGGCATGTTCATTATGTTCATGTGTTTGGTAGGTTACCAGAAAACAAAACTTTAAGACTTTCAATTTATTAGTTATGTTTGCTGAGGACCTCTTCAGGAACTGGTGGAAGGTCATGGAAGGTCATTAGAGTGAGATTTGAGAACACAAAGGTTCAACCATAGATAAGATAGGGTTGTTGATATATTGACTTATTGAGGCTTAGCCTATGTGGTGTGTGATGCTTTAACATGACATTATAATGAGTAATATTGTTCTTTACACTCTTTTTACACTTGATGGCGTGTCACATTTTAAGTGATTTTTTTTTGTCAGTCACTTAAAAATACGCCTCGATAGCCAATGTAAAATATATATAAAGAATAACATTACTATATTATAATTATTTTGTCTAGTCATCAAATTCTAATGATTTTGTATGCTCATAGATTGTCACATGTCAATATATCATTGGTGTTGATGTGTCTTAAGTGTCACTTGGCATTTCCTCAAAGAGCAAAGTTTTCTTTTTAAATTGGGTTGGAAGAATTAAATTGGCATGTGTTTTTAAAAAATGTAATTCTCACATACATTTTTATTAGAACATGAAATTCTCACAAATTTCCTCAAAAGTAATTCCACAAGCAGTAAAGTTTTCACGACGAGGAAGAAAGCTACAAGATCAGTTATCCATTTCATAACGCTATTACTTGCTAAAGCTTCACTAAAACACTTCGCTAAAGATCAAAGTCACTTCATTAGGTTTACTATTGCTATTAAAATTGTATTTACTTTCTCTGCAAGTATTTCTCTTATATATAGATATAAGTACAAACATTTTCTTTTACAAAAAACAGAACTTTCTAAGTAAAATGAAAATGATTTATAGGTATGATATGGACAAAAAAGTTGATGGTTTCTGCCAAAATGCATGTTCATTATGTTCATGTGTTTGGTAGGTTACCAGAAAACAAAACTTTAAGACTTTCAATTTATTAGTTATGTTTGCTGAGGACTTCTTCAGGAACTGGTGGAAGGTCATTAGAGTGAGATTTGAGAACACTAAGATTCAACCATAGATAAGATAGGGTTGTTGATATATTGACTTATTGAGGATTAGCCTATGTGGTGTGTGATGCTTTAACATGACATTATAATGAGTAATATTGTTCTTTTCACTCTTTTTTACACTTGATGGCGTGTCATATTTTAAGTGATTTTTTATGTCAGTCACTTAAAAATACACCTCGACAGCCAATGTAAAATATGTATAAAGAATAACATTACTATATTATAATTATTTTGTCTAGTCATCAAATTCTAATGATTTTGTATGCTCATAGATTGTCACATGTCAATATATCATTGGTGTTGATGTGTCTTAAGTGTCACTTGGCATTTCCTCAAAGAGCAAAGTTTTCCTTTTAAATTGGGTTGGAATAATTAAATTGGCACGTGTTCTAGAAAATGTAATTCTCACATACATTTTTATTAGAACATGAAATTCTCACAAATTTCCTCAAAAGTAATTCCACAAACAATAAAGTTTTCACGACGAGGAAGAAAGCTACAAGATCAATTATCCATTTCATAACGCTACTATTTGCTGAAGCTTCACTAAAACACTTCGCTAAAGATCAAAGTTGCTTCATTAGGTTTACTATTGCTATTAAAATTGTGTTTACTTTCTTTGCAAGTATTTTCTTATATATAGATATAAGTACAAACATTTTCTTTTACAAAAAATAGAACTTTCTAAGTAAAATGAAAATGATTTGTAGGTATGATATGGACAAAAAAGTTGATGGTTTCTGCCAAAAGGCATGTTCATTATGTTCATGTGTTTGGTAGGTTACCAGAAAACAAAACTTTAAGACTTTCAATTTATTAGTTATGTTTGCTGAGGACTTCTTCAGGAACTGGTGGAAGGTCATGGAAGGTCATTAGAGTGAGATTTGAGAACACTAAGATTCAACCTTAGATAAGATAGGGTTGTTGATATATTGACTTATTGAGGCTTAGCCTATGTGGTGTGTGATGCTTTAACATGACATTATAATGAGTAATATTTTATAAATATTTTATGAAAGCCAAGTTGAAGTTGAACCACACCTAATTCTTTAACATGAAAGTCTTTGGAAGTAGCCTTTCCATGTGTCACTATTGATGTCTTCTTTTTATCTTCTTCTTCTTCTTTTTATTTTTTATTTTTATTTTTTTACCATGAGAAGCATATATCTTGCAACAAGAACAAACATTTTCTTTTACAAAAAACAGAACTTCCTAAGTAAAATGAAAATGATTTGTAGGTATGATATGGACAAAAAAGTTGATGGGTTAACTTTTAAGGTCATACCATTCCTAGAGGGTTAACTTTAAGTCATACCATTCCTAAATTGTTAACTTTTCAACCATAGGTTTTAGTTTTAAATACAAAAACGAGTTTTGAGACATTAAAACAAATTTAAGATGATCAAATTCCTTAAGGGTTATATCAATTCTAAAGGGTTAACCTTCATCTAAGTTTTAGATTTGAATTCAGAAATGATTTTTGAGGCATTAGAATTCAAATATTAACTCATGAAAATTTAGCTAATATTACTCAAATACCTCAAAATACAATTCAAAACCTTTCATCAAACATATAAAATGAAAAAAACATAAAAATTTGTTTTTAAAAAAATAAAAAAGAAGAAAGAAAAAAGAATGCAAAAAACATAAAAAAATCTGCTTAAAAAAGAAAGAAAGAAAGAAAGATTAATACTGATCACAAAAAAAAAAAAGGATGGCCTACGCTAGGCTGCCGCAACATGGCAACCGCGTAGCAGGTCTCAAGTTTGATTAACTTCCTACGTCTGGTATGATGGCTTGCTGTCAAACGTTGTTGGCTCGCATTACTGAACACATTTTCAAACGCAAGGATTAATCAAAGATCTTGCTAGATTATATTATATTTTTTTTAGTCAATTTATGTTTTCTTATACATACGTCCACTTATACAATTATAAATGGATCAAGATCCCCATTCTTAAATTACGAAATTTAGTAGGAGTGAAATAGTGGTTGTGGTTAGTGGTTAAAACCTCTAACGGCAACCGCCTAGGCAGTTAGTAAAAATCTACTATCCGCCTCTGCTAACCGGATAACGGTTAACCGCTCAGTTAGCAGTTAATTGGATGTAATTAACCGCTTTTCTACTAATCGCTTTTTATTGGGCTTTTTCTTTTTTTTTTTTTGTCGGTTTTTTGATAACTTTAAACATTTTTTGCTCACTTTAAACATTTTTTCCCCTTTCATAGCCATTTAGCATTAAAAATTGTTGGTTTAAAGTGAGCATTATATGTTGAATTATTATACCAAAATCTTGTTGGTTACCTTATACAACATATAACATACAAATAAAATTACAACAAAATTATCACTTCACTTGTAGTCTTATACACAACATAAAAATAAAACACAAAATAGTTCATAAACTCACATGGATAAACACAAAATAACCATTAGCGACAATAACTCATTGTTACTTATTATATAAAATATATATAATATTTATAAATATAAATATTATATTTTAAAAAAAGCGTTAGCGGTTTTTCAAAACTCAATAATTGCTAACAGTTAACCACCTAGGCGGTTGGTTAACGGTTTTTACTAACTGCTTTCAAAGCGATTAACGGTTAGTGCGGTTAGCAGTTAACGATTAATGCGATTAGCAGTTAGCGGATGCGGTTAGGCGGTTTTAAATTTCATCCCTAAAATTTAGACAATTTTTAGTTTTTGAAGGGTTTTGATGCATGCCTAGAAATAGTCTAAATGTTCCTAAGAGGTAGCTTAATCAACTGTGAACCACGTCTTATGAAGCCGAAATCACAAATTTGAATCCTCTCACCCCTTACCCTTGCATGGACATGTCAAAAAAAAAAAAAGAAACAGTCTAAATTTCGTAATTTGAAAATGCAAGTAATCGAAAAGGATTTTGATCAATATAGTCTTAAGAGCGATTCAGAGGAGTGAACATAAGTATCTAATATCCAGCCGCCGTAATTTCTTGTATTGCTTTTCTCTAACATTTTTTGTTCATCTTTATTGTAAATTCATTATCGACTGTATGAAACACAAGTGGTCCTACCTATTTAATGGCTAATTTATTTCATCATAAATTAATAGATTTATGATTGACAATTCAAAAAGTTCGTACACAATTGAGACAAACACCCTTCGTTTTTCAAAAGATAATGCCGGATATATCCCTTTAGGCTTCAACTCGCTCCCAACTGAATCCACGTATTTTGATGATGTTGACATGTTGTTGTCGATGATGACAAACCGTCGTCATCACTAACCGTCCATTTGAATTACTTGTCTCAGAGTTTATGAGGGACTGAAAGGACAACGTGAAACATGCACTTTATTACCATTTCAGAGCATCTCCTATATGGCCAATATGGGTAATATGGGTAATGGGTTTTTTTTTTTTTTTTTTTTTTGACATGATATGGGTAATAGGTTTATCCCTTATACTCAAATTTTGACACCTCATACCATTAAAAAAAATACACAAATATAAAATAAAATTAAAACACCTAATCAACTAATCAACCACTCATGTCAGCCATACTTCCAGCCACAGACGCCACCCCCACCGTCCTCTGGCTACTTTTCCGAAAAAAAAAAAAAGATTCGCCAGGGTGGCATAATCCTAACTGCAAGGGGGAGAAAGATCCGGCCACCCCTAATGGCCATTTTAGTCTCCGGCAAACCAAAAAAAAAATCCGGCTAGCTTAAAAAATCGTTTCTAATGTCTCAAAAATCGATTCTAATGCCACAAAACTCATTTCTAATACCTTAAAACTAAAACTTAGAGGGAAAAGCGAATCCTTTTTGGGATTTTATCATCCTAAAAACCAAGAAAAAATCAAGAAAAAACCAAACCCACGGCCGACGAGACCCAACCGTGGGTCTTAGTGGCCGGTCGTCTACTTGTTGCCAGGTGGGTCGCCGCGAGGTGTCTGGGCTCAGAGCGATGGCGAGGAGCTACGGCGAGGAGAGGCCCGAGACCCACGGCCGGAAAAACAAAAAACAAAAACAAACCGTGGGTCTGCTGGCGAGACCCAGCGACGACCCTGCGAGACCCACGACCCTTCTTCCTTCTTCTTTCTCTTTTCTTTCTTCTTTAATCAGTTGTTGCATGGTTAAAATTTTTTTTTTTGCATTTTTTCTCTTTAGGTGAGGTGTCAGCTTGTGAGTGGTGGGCAAAATACCCAGCCTTTTTGCCACAACCGAATTGAAGTTATTCTCTTATTATTATTATTATTATTATTATTATTAATTTTGTTATAGAAATGTTAAAAATAAGAGTTTAATTTATATTAAGATGAACCTTAAAACTTCATTTTTACTGCTCTTAATCAATAACTGATATATAAGCAAAAACATAAAAAGTGCACAAAAATAACTTGGACCAAAATACACTAAATTTTAGAGTGATAAAATCTCTAAAAGATTAATTTTTTAGCTTTATGTTTTAGTTTTGAATCAAAAATAAGTTTTAAGGCATTTGAAACGGGTTTTGAGATATTAGATTGGGTTTTGAGGCATTAGAAATTGGTTTTGAAGCATTAGAAATGGGTTTTGAGGCTGGTCACGACCAACAAGGTTTGAGGTGTTCATGGCCGGCAAGACCCACGGCGTGGGTCTGGTCTGGATCTCGCCGGCTACGGGTTTTTTTTTCTCTGATTTGGTGTAGTTGTTTTTACTTTCATTTTTTGCATTTTTTTTTAATTGATAATGTGTCACATGGTGATTGGATGCTATAAAAAGGCTAGTTTACACTAGGACTTGATTATATGGGCTCTCTAAAAATAATATTTTTATCTCATAATTATCTTACAATGATATGACAGTTTAAATCATTGTTTAAATTTTTTTAATAAGTATTAATTTAAGAATTAGTTGAGACTGCTATGTTAATATTACGAAATAAAAATATAGTTTTTAGTACAATATTTGTTTAAATAATAATAATAAATATATTAAGAATAAAAATGAATTTAAAAAAAAAATTAAGGATAGTTTTATTTCATTCTTAATGGGTTTTTGATCCATCTCCTAAATTAACTTATAACCTAGGCCTAGGGTACGTAGGATAGTAGAACCGTAGATCAAGATTTGTAATACCCCAAAATTAATTAATTGATATAATTAACCCAAAGGGTTACTTGTTCCTTCATGCTAATTAGCTAGTTATTAGTTGGATGTACTCCCTCAAACTCAACTTATTAGAATGATTATATAGCGGAAAGCGGAATCAAAATGATTTGAGCTGAATCTAAACGTACACTCCATCAACATCAACTATTATCAATATCAATATAAAAATAACTACAACATTAAGATTTTCTAACACTCCATCAACATCAACTATTATCAATATCAATATAAAAATAACCACAACATTAAGATTTGCTAACTATTCTACGCAAACTTGACTATAAGAGTCATCCGCTCGGCATTTTTATCTCAACGAAATGCTCAACCCAACAGTCCATCAAACTTGCTAAATTTCAAAATGCCAAGGTGTTTCACATGTAAAACAGTATTTACATAAGTCCACAACTTAATAAGTAAATTGTTATAAAACTTGTTATGCAACGAGTGTTTGATAACAAATATCATTCCTCAAACTTTAATAACCAAACAATGTAATTATTATTAGTTGTTGGTTGTTGTTATGTGGGGCCTGATCTTTTAACCATATGTCTTGTCTCACTTAGCTTTTTGGATAAGCTTTTGACTTGTCATTGTTGGCTTTGATCATAGAGAAGAAGTCATGCATTCGGTCATTTGAGAAGGAAGAGAAACTTCTATGACAATTTTATGCACCACTTTCTTCTCATTTTGTATTCTAACAATTGTGTGTCTTACAGCACTTAGAAGAGAATTTAGAGAAGATTTTTCTTTTTGTATGTAATTCTCTTTTGTGTAATTGGTGTAAGTTGGGGTTAAGGTAACTCAAGTGGGAGAGAGATTATTGTAGTTCTGGAGGATCTAGCTACAAGAAAACCAAAAACAGAGATTGAGTCAGGCCGGCCCAATGGTTTTTGAGACCTTAGGCGAAACTTTTAAATGGGGCATTATTTTTAAAAATATTTAAATATTAATAAAATAATATTAATTTTAATATTATTGTTATTATTATATTTTTATATAAAAATCATTATTCTCCCTAGAATACTCTATTTAAATCTTTTGAATAGACTAGCCATTTTGTAATATGCTTCTCTCCATTTGATAATTTTCATATATAATATGTACTAAAAAAATGTATAGAATTCTAATCTTTAGGAAAATCTATATTGATGTATCTTATTGCACCCATTTTCTACTAATATATCCCTTAATTTTGGTATCAATATTTTTTTAATGGCCTGAGTCATAAATATTTGTAACAATAGAGGTTTTTTTTTTAAATACATCAATAGTATTTTCATTATTTTTTAATTCTTTTTGATGAATTTCTTATTCATTTACGAGTTTTTCACCTAAATTATCCTCTATATTTTGTTTATTGCTAGTAAAAAATTTATTTAGAGCTCCTTTTTGAGATTCAATAAGTTTTTCCATTTTTTTATTTTAAGTTTTTTTATATCTAGATGCATATTTTTATATTTTTTTAGTAGAAATGTTTGATTAAATATATTAACAAATTAAACAAACACGATATATATATATATATATATATATATATATATAAAAATAGAACAATAAAGCTGAGTTGTGGTTTTATTGTTCTATTTTTTGTATAGCAAAGGAAGCATGTTGTGGGCCTTGTGAGTTGTGGTTGTTGTGCAGCGAAAGCATGCTAAGGACATCAATATTATAAAAATAATAATATTAATTTTTTAAAGCATGTTGAGGGCATCAAGAAAGCATGTTGAGGGCTTCGATATTATAAACAAATAATATATTTTTTTTAAGGAAAATATTAGGCTTACAAACATATTTTACAAAAAAAAAATTTACAAACTGATGTGGTACAATATGATTGGGTTTATCAAATTTGATTTAGGAATTACATTTACTCAAATATCATCGATTTTTTGTTTCAAAGTTTAAAGTGACATAACCCCCAAAGTTTCAATTAATTTAACCCATTTGACCTTATTATTAAAATGCCCCATCACATTTTTTCTTAAAAACAAAAATCCTAAAAATAAGAAAAAGCAAAAAAAAATATATAAATATATCTGGGTGGCCAAACCACATAGGTGGTGGCTAGCCACGCTTGATTTTTTTAAAAAAAATGTGATGAGGGCATTTTGGGAATAAAAGGTCAAATAGGTTAAATTGCACAATTTGAAAGTTTGGGGGTTAATGTTACTTTTCAAACTTTGGAGGCAAAAGTGAAAATGGTGGTAAAAGGTAATTTCTCATATCCAATCATACTATGTCACATCAATTTGAGGCCTTTTGGCTATTGTGCAGGAAGCATGCTAGGCCTCCATATTAAAAAAAAAAATAAAAATATATATTTTTAAAGCATGTTGAAGGCTTCAAGAAAGCATATTGATGGCCTTGATATATATATATATATATATATATATATATATATATATATATATTCTTAGCAAAAAGGTTAGAGATCAAGGGAAGTCAATTGTAGCTATCTTACCAAAGCGTGATCATAGTAACACAAACCTGTAGGCTTTGATATTATAAACAAATAATAATATATTTTTTAAGTATGTTGAGGCCTTAAATTTTTATGCAAATTTTTGTTTGACCTTAAAAAAAAGGGCTTTAACAATTTATTTTTTGGCCTTATGAAACCAGGGCTCTAGGCATTGGCCTAACTCACCTAATAGTTGAGCCGGCCCTGTGGAGGGCACCCCCCCCCCCCTTTTGTTGATTATTTGGTCTTAAGAATGCTGGTTTTATATATATATATATATAAATATATAAGTAATTGCCGTAGCGGAAGATTTAGTAATAATAATTAGAAGCATATGTATCATTTGACCAAAATATTCAAAAGATAAAATAAGTCCGCAGTCTTAAGAAAGATATACTTAGCAAAATATTTGAGAGAAATTTTATGATTTGATAATAATTTAATTGATTCTGTGTTTTACATCAACAAACTATAGAAGAGAAATTTTACAGAAAAAGTAAACATAATTCTAGTAGCAATAGTAAACCCATAACAACAATTAATAGTAAAGCTAGTCCTGATAAGGAAATAAAATAAAGTCCTAATCAAATAAAATCCTAATTTAAAATAGAAAATCAAATATAATTGACATTAACTTGGAATGATGACAAATCTTTCATTTTGTATTTTCATTGTCCGAAAACAACTAAAATTTTGATCAAGTGGCCTTGCTCTAATATTATTTATTTTCGTTTTCATTGAAAATTTATATGGGTAAATGTTGTCCTACATCAATAATACTACTTTTCATAATTATTTACCACATCTATCTTATATTGACATACTGTGACGTATTTTAAGTGACTTTTTAAAATATGTCAAGTTTGTTGATAAAAAGCCACTTAAAACGGGTCAAATCTATCGATATAAAATAGATGCCATAAATGGTCATGAAGAAAAGATTATATTAATCTCAATTTATTACCATATATTAATGTAGATTAAGAATGGGGCATCCTCCTCCCTTTCTGTTCTTTCTTTTGTGTGGACCTCATGATGAGTCACATTCCAACCAAATATTTTATTCTTCAAATCACAGGAATTTGATACCATAACAAACCTTTTTGTGTAGTTTTCTATCTGTAATTATGAACCTTTTGCACTCGTCAGAGTGAGGCATGCATGTCCTTCCTTTCTTTTCTTCTTCTTTTTATTTTATTTTTTTTTATTATTTTGATTTTTATCTTCACAAAACCTTTATAAACTTTTACACATTTTGAGAGTACGCTCTCAAAGTTTAAAAACTCTCCATGAAAGGTATCGAACTTTCAATTTCTTTAAATTACCCAATTCCGTTAAAATTCTCCGTTAAACCTTGTTGAAGTTCCCAAAATATCCATATTTTTTACTATAAAAAAATACAATAAAAAATTGTAAAAATATTTGCAATTATTATTATTAATTTTTGGTAAAAAATGAACAAGGTTATTTTGACAAAAATTAACAAAAAATCTTAATATTTGAAAAAAAATTGAAAGTTAAATATCCTGAGAGTTATTAAACTTTGAGGGAATAGTGTAAGTAAAAACAAATGGAAGTTGAAAGAAATTTTCTGAAGTTTCTCATTTGTTTTATTTTGGTGCTGTGATCCACTTAGGAAGCCCCCCCTAATGATTTTCTTCAAATATGTTTCCAATTAAGTGGATTCCCCACTAACATTGCACTTGCCTTATCATTTTCTTCAAATATGTTTCCAACTGGATGCCCCACTAGCATTTCACTTTCCTTTGTATTTTCCGAAGTTTCTCATTTATTTTATTTTGGTTCTGTGATCCAGCCACTTAGGAAGCTACCTTGCTTGACACTTCCGTAATCATTTTCTTCAAGTTTCTTTATACAATGACACTTTATTCTTCGTTAATCATGAGAATGCATGTCTGTTAATGAATAGACACTTTGTTAATTATGATAATACACGTTTATATGTTGATGAACAGGGGCACTAAAACCATCTACGTGAACAGTGCTCAGGTTGATTGAAAAGACACTTCTTCATTTATAATTTTGTGTATCCCTCTTAAAAATCCTTCTATCTTACACAAATTCGATCTGTGTCTTTTATGTGTGTGTGTGTGTTTTTTTTTTTTGTGCCGAAACAGAATTCTAATCTTCTTGTCGGAATAAAACACAGTCAAACATCATAGTATTTTACGAGATCACTCCTACATCTGTCCGAAAGCCAGCTTCACTAGCTTGTTGTCATTGACTATAGGTGGGGAAGGACCTAATAAGGTTCGTTGGTGAAGGTGATCTAATAGAAGAAGGTTAGAGATTCTGCAGTTGCAGTGAGAGGGTGAACGGGACGGCAGGCCCGTTACAAATTTAGTCTTGTGAGAGTTACAAATGTTTTGTACGTAAGACTCTCGGGAATACCTTTAGGCTTGTTTGGCCCCGGGAATGATTTTACTTTTAAAGTTCTCCGAAGGGCTTTCACTTCGTTACCAAATCTCGGCCCGGGATTCATCTATTTTTTGGGGTCTAAATTATATTTTCATGGGTCCAAAGAAATTGGAATATCAAAGAATGCATTTCTTTTTTGTTTTGATATTTTCAATGGGCGGCGGGGTTCTGTAAGGGAATCAAAGGGTATGAAATGAAAGCAAATCCCATCCAGCGGCATGCCTTTTAGGTGTTGTCTACGTCTCTGCCACGTGTCTCTACAAGGAAGTTCATTTACCTCATGTTATACGGAAGAACGAGAGACACAGACGTTGCTTTATCTATCTGTCCATTCACAAACATGAGAGAAAACAAAAGACTCTGCAGGTTTTCTTTGCTTATATATTTATAAATTTACATAGAAATTTGTAACAATTATTGGTACAATGGAGAGTGGCATATAATATCTTTTGGTTGTATGACGAAAACTTGTAACAGTGGAGAGAGGTGAAACATACACAGGGAGTAGTAGTTCACACATAAGCAGTTCTAACATCTGGAGGAACACTGCCATGGAAGTTTTCTCAAGGTCTTCTAGAGCAGAAGAAGATGAAGAAGCTCTCAAATGGGCTGCTTTAGAGAGACTGCCTACATATTCACGTCTAAGGAGAGGCATACTCACTAATACAGAGGGTGAAGCCAGAGAGATTGACATAAGGGCTCTTGAATTACAGGGGAGAAAGGCTTTGTTAGATAGACTGGTGAAAATTGCAGAAGAAGATAATGAGAAGTTCCTGCTCAAGCTCAAGGACCGCATAGATCGGTGAGTTCCATCGATGTATACTCAATTTCAGATCATTAACTTCTACACCCATCTGGGTAATTGATATTCTTGAGGTTTTTTTGTGTGTTTAAAGCAATTTTAAAGAACTTGATTTAAATTGTTTTCTGTTTGGCCCAAGCATACAGCTGGGATTAATTTCCTTGTTCTTGTTCTTATGTTATTTCCTTCCTCTGTGAATTTTTGCATAAGGACTAACCAGATTGAGCTGTTAGAAAGCCGTTGCACTAACGAACAAGCAACGAATTGAGCTTTATAAAATCATTGCGCTAACAAATAAGCAAGGATTGAGCTTTAGAAAGCTGTTGCGTGTTAGCGCATCCGTTTTCTTGCAGCATCCGCCCTTGAATCATTTTTATGCTCCAAAGTTTTTGGCATGTAAAAGATATTTCGGTTTCTAAATGCTACTGCTTCTTTCTTTTTTCTTTTTTTCTCTCTGCATATGTTTGGTATTCTTTTATAATGTACTTCTGATGGCTTTACCGTTTGTTTTTGAAATTCAAACTCAGAGTTGGACTTGATATTCCAACTGTTGAAGTTCGGTTTGAGCACCTAAATGTGGGGGCAGAAGTTTATGTTGGAAGCAGAGCATTGCCTACAATATGTAACTTCGTTGTCAATATGTTAGAGGTAAATAACCTTTAAGTATACAGTTCTATTGTGTAACTTCAATTACTTGTCTATATATACTCACCCTGAAATTTCTTCCTCTCTAAAGGGATTCTTAAATTATCTTCACATTCATCCAAGTAGAAAGATACCCTTACCAATCCTTCAAGATGTTAGTGGAATCATCAAGCCTCAAAGGTGAGTACATATAACTCATCATAATTAATGTGTCTTAAACTTTCGAAACCATTCATCTTCCATCTTGTTCATCCAATGTTGCAGAATGACATTGCTTTTAGGCCCCCCAAGTTCTGGAAAGACCACATTATTATTAGCTTTGGCTGGACAACTCGGTAAAGATCTAAAAGTAAGGAAA
The DNA here is from genome assembly GCA_013348765.1 of Carpinus viminea. Taxonomy (NCBI): domain Eukaryota; kingdom Viridiplantae; phylum Streptophyta; class Magnoliopsida; order Fagales; family Betulaceae; genus Carpinus; species Carpinus viminea. The sequence continues at coordinate 12,179,419 of CP054670.1, read as the reverse complement.
CTAAATAGAGAAACTCTATTTAGTAAATTATTATACGACTCTCATACAACTAGGATGACGTAGTAGTGAAAATTAACCCTTGCTTCTTCTTTTTTACAAGCCCTTACTGATCCAAATATTGATTTTCACTGTCACGTCATCTTACTTGTAATGCACTCGTATAACAGTCTACTAAATATCATGTATGTCTACTTTATTTTTGGGGGTTGATCTGATATGGTAACTTATGAGCAACAGTTTTCGGGAAGCGTTACATACAATGGACATGGAATGGAACAGTTTGTGCCACAGAGGATATCAGCTTATATAAGTCAATATGATCTTCACATAGGAGAAATGACAGTGAGAGAAACACTGGCTTTTGCAGCAAGATGTCAAGGTGTTGGACCACGTTATGGTCAGTTAAAATACCATCACTTTTATACTGTTTGGTCAAATATTTCTGAGGGTTTAAATTTATAATATTAAATTTTGGAAATTTTGCAGAAACATTGGCAGAACTATTAAGAAGAGAGAAGGCAGCAAATATTAAGCCTGATCCTGATGTTGATATCTACATGAAGGTTGGAAAGAAAAGTCTGTTCTTTCTTGTGTGAATAACTTATTGAGAGATCATAGAGAATAAATAATTACTCTTAACTGGAAAATCTTGATAGCTTAAATTCTCTTCAGGCAGCAGCACTAGAAGGACTGGAGACCAGTATAGTTACTGACTATGTTATCAAGGTATTTCCTTCAAATACAGACAACAATGTGAAAAAATCTTATAATTTTTAAGGTTTCTGCTCTTTGTAACATTGCAGATTATGGGGCTTGAAGTATGCGCTGATATTATTGTAGGGGATGAAATGTTAAGAGGCATTTCTGGTGGACAGAAAAAGAGAGTCACAACAGGTAAAACATAAAACAGAAATTGTATGTTTAACAACATTTTGCACTCTTGTTTGTGACAAAATAATTTTAGAATCCCAAAAGAAGATAGAATAAAATAACTCAATTAATCAAGATACCAAAATTTATCGTGGTTCGGTTCAATAAGCCTACGTTCGCAGGTAAAGATTACGGCCGAAAAGAAATTTACTATAAAAAATTGATTACAAAGAATAGTAAAAAGAAAATCACTCAAAATTGAAAGCTCCAATATACCCAAAACCTCACACTCGGACAAAAGGTAAAACAATCACTCTCTTGTGTGAGATGGCTTCACAAAGAACTTGCTCTTGGTTTTCTCAAGCTCCAACACAGTGCGAATCTGTTTCTTTGAGATCCTAAAATTATTTTGTCACAACATCGTTGCCTACTCAAATTCTAAACTCTGAAATTGTCATATGTACACTCTCAATATGACACAGGTGAGATGCTGGTTGGACCAGCAAGTGCATTGTTCATGGATGAGATATCAAATGGTTTGGACAGCTCAACGACTTTCCAGATTGTGAATTCACTCAAGCAATCCATCCATATTCTCAAAGGAACTGCAGTTATCTCTCTTCTCCAGCCACCTCCAGAAACTTATGAACTATTTGATGATATAATTCTTCTCTCAGACGGACAAATTGCTTATCAAGGTCCCCGTGAGAATGTGCTTGATTTCTTTGAATACATGGGTTTCCAATGTCCTGAGAGGAAAGGAGTTGCTGACTTCTTACAAGAAGTAATTCTAGCTAGTTTTCTGTATCTTTGTTCTCACTCTTTTCATATTGGAATTATCATTTTAAAGTGTTTTTTTCTTCCTTTTCCCTTGTGGGGTTGCAATAGGTGACATCAAGGAAAGACCAAGAGCAGTACTGGGCACGTAAAGATGATCCTTACAGGTTTGTCACTGTCAAGGAATTCGCCCAAGCATTTCACAACTTCGACATCGGTTGCAAACTCGATGATGAGCTTGCTACTCCTTTTAGCAACTCCAAAGGCCACCCTGCTGTTTTAACCACTAAGAAGTATGGTGTTAGCAAGAAAGAGTTATTCAGGGCTTGTGTTTGGAGAGAACTCTTACTTATGAAGAGGAATTCATTTGTCTACATCTTCAAAATGAGCCAAGTGAGTGGTATTTGTTAAATCATCGATTATTTCAAGAGCTTAAGACGATAAGAAACGATGAATTTAATCATTTAATTAATATTTTAATACTTGTTTCACACGTGAGTACAACACCGGTTTTTCCTCCATACTCATCAGTAGGGTAATGCTAAACTATCTTCTTTCACTTAGTAAGTGATGAAATGAGAGTAAATGAAGGACACAATGTTCAAACTCAAAACTTTGGCACTGATATCATGTTAAGAGTAATGCTATTTAGTAGACTGATATATTACTTAATGATGTGACAATAAAAATCACTCATTAAATCAGTACTTGTAAAAAAGAAGATAGGCAGGAAATGTTGATAAAGCATTAAAAGCTTTGCTTTAGACCAAAAGTGGGATGAAATTGTGCTTCATTTTTGTTCAAAATTGGTCTTGAAGTTTGTTCTACTATTATTTGTAAGCAGGTTGAGATTTTAGATAACCATCCTCAAGCAATGGTACATAATTAAATTTAATCATTGACATATTTTGTGATTATTGCTTATGATTGTTCCCTCTATTTTCATGCATTTTCAGCTCACTCTGTTAGCTTTTATAACGATGACACTATTTCTAAGAACTGAGATGCATCGAGATACAGTGAAAGATGGTGGAATCTATATGGGTGCTCTTTTTTTCACGGTACTTGTAGCTATGTTTAATGGAATATCAGAGCTCAATATGGCAGTCATGAAGCTTCCTGTCTTTTACAAGCAAAGAGACCTTTTCTTCTATCCTTCGTGGGCATACTCTCTACCCACATGGATCCTAAAGATTCCAATCACTCTTCTAGAAGTTGCCATTTGGGTGGTGATGACTTATTATGTCATTGGCTTTGATCCTGACATTGGAAGGTGAAGAAAAGAAAGCAGCATTGTTCAAATTTAAGTTAAACTTTTGGGTTTCAGAATATGATGAAAGCTCCCAATGGCAGGTTTTTCAAACAGTACTTTATAATCCTGTGCATTAACCAGATGGCATCTGCACTGTTCCGATTCATGGCTGCATTAGGGAGGAATGTGATTGTTGCTGGCACAGTTGGGTCATTTGCTTTACTTGCAGTGCAGGTTTTGGGAGGATTCGTCATATCTCGAGGTGATTTAACTTATCATAAAAGTTTAAGCTTATAAGAACCGGTGAATTTAATTAATAATCTAACCCTTCCCCTCATGTGTGAGTTCAAATTCCCCCTTGACAAGTTAGGCTCAACACGTAAAATATTTAATTGAAATGGAGAGTGAATTGTGGAGTCAAGTTTTAAACTCATGAGCTTTAGCTCTGATACCATATTAAATTAATAGTTATTTCAAAACCTTAAGCTTATAGGAAGCAGTGGATTTGATTAATATTCTAATTACTTTTCTACTCTTTATGCCAATCTGATGTAAATTCTGATTATGTTTTCTTTTTCACTCAGACGATGTGCAGAAATGGTTGTATTGGGGTTATTGGCTCTCACCACTGATGTATGGACAGAATGCTATAGCTGTGAACGAATTTCTTGGGAAGAGTTGGAGACATGTAATCATCCTTTTATGAAGTTTGACAAAATAATAACAAAATTAAAGCAAAGAATTGGCAAAAAGAGTTTGATATACAAAAATTGAGTATGTGGAAATGTTTATATTATAGGTACCTCCTAATTCCTCAGAACCATTAGGGGTTTTGGTGTTGAAGTCTCGTGGGGTTTTTGCACAAGCAGATTGGTATTGGATTGGAGTAGGAGCTTTGATTGGATATATTTTTCTGTTCAATTTCCTTTTCACTTTGGCTCTAAAGTATCTCAATCGTAAGTACCATAATATCTTTTCAAGTTTCGAAAATGAACTGATTTTTTCTGATAAAAGCATTAATTTGCTGCAGCTTTTGGTAAGCCTCAGGCAGTGCTATCCAAAGAGAGCTTGGCTGAGAGAAATGATGACAGAACTGGAGATTTCATTGAGCTATCAACTAGAGGAAAGAGCTCTCCTGGTGGGTCATTATGATCCCAGATTTTGTTTTGCTTTCTTTCTGTTTCTACCTTCTATTTAAACTATAACATAATAATTGTGATAACAATGCAGAAGAAGAGACTGGAGTTCAAAGAAGTAGATCATCCAGAATTGATGACTCTTATGAAAACAGGAAGAGGGGAATGGTTCTTCCTTTTGAACCCCTATCCATCACTTTCGATGAAATCAGATATGCTGTTGACATGCCACAGGTACCTTTAATTTTCAATTAAAATGCACCCTTGACGTATTTGGGTTCGTTTGATAGCGTTTTGTAGAATGTATTTTATTTTTTATTTTTGTTGAAAAAGTGTTCTGATGTGACATAAAAGTGAAACTAATTTTGAATTTTTTGTGAGTATTTTGTTTCAATGGTGGTTTATTCTACAGAATCTTGATTTTATACTTAATTTTCTCTTGATTTTCTCAATCTTTTCTTGGCTATACTCTCAAGTAACTACCATCACCAAAAACTTGAACATGTTATTTTAAACCACTCCAAAGCCAATACTATCTGCAAAATGAATTTGTTGACTTGATTACAGGAAATGAAAACTCAAGGTGTTGTTGAGGATCAACTTGAACTTTTAAAGGGTGTGAGTGGTGCTTTCAGGCCAGGAGTCCTAACAGCTCTTATGGGTGTTAGCGGTGCTGGTAAGACCACTCTAATGGATGTCTTGGCTGGAAGGAAAACTTGTGGATATATCCAGGGAAGCATCACAATATCTGGGTACCCTAAGAAGCAAGAAACATTTGCTCGCATATCAGGTTATTGTGAGCAAACTGATATCCATTCTCCTCATGTTACAGTCTATGAGTCTTTGCTATACTCTGCATGGCTTCGTTTAGCCCCTGAGGTTGATTCTGCAACAAGAAAGGTATTGCTTCCTGTTTTTCTTCCCTTTTCTTTTAATCCAGGGCATGGCATGCAGGTAAAAAAAAAAACTAAAAAATCCGATCACTGATCAAACTTATCTCAAAAGCTTAAACATGATAGGAAATAGTAGATTTAACATTTAATCAATACTTTAATACTCTCCCTTAATAAGAGAGGCATATAATGTCAAATATTTAATTGAAACAGGAGTAAAATTATGGAGTCAAAGTCCAAACACAAGACCTTTTGCTCTAGTACCATGTCAAATTATTATTTATTCCAAAAATTTAAGCCGATAGGAAATTGTAAACTTGATCATTTAAATTTTATTATAACATTCCTCCTCAACAAGTGAACAAGGTTCAAATTTAGGACTCTTGTTTTCATACTAAGTTAAAAATTCTCTTATCTCAAATACTTCAACTATAAGAAAAAAGATAATTTAATCAATACTTTAACACCAGTTATTGACTAAGACTCTGGTTATGCGCTGCAGATGTTCATTGAGGAAGTCATAGAGCTTGTGGAGCTGACCTCATTAGGGGAAGCACTAGTTGGATTGCCCGGCGTGAATGGCCTCTCAACTGAGCAGCGGAAGAGGTTGACAATTGCAGTTGAGCTTGTTGCCAACCCATCTATAATATTCATGGATGAGCCAACCTCTGGCCTTGATGCCAGGGCAGCAGCAATAGTAATGAGAACAGTGAGAAACACAGTGGACACGGGAAGAACAGTGGTTTGCACCATTCATCAGCCAAGCATTGATATATTTGATGCCTTTGATGAGGTTAGATATATTTTTGTCAAGAAAAATGTTTCGCACACTGAAAATATACAAGAACTGAGTATATTTCAACAATGCGTTTCAGTTACTTCTTTTGAAAATGGGAGGGGAGCAAATATATGCTGGTCCATTAGGCCGCCATTCTTCCCATCTGATCAAGTACTTTGAGGTTAGGCTAATAAACAAATGAGATTTTGAACATATCAACCCACATTTGTCACATAATTACCAACCTTTTTTTAAAAAAATTCTTTCTTTAGGAAATCCCTGGGTTCCTAAAATTAGAGAAGGTTATAATCCTGCAACTTGGATGCTAGAGGTTACTTCAGCTGCACAAGAAAAAGCTCATGGTTTTAACTTCAGTGAAATATTCAAGGACTCAGAACTATACAGGTAAAACTTCTGTTTTATCATCTAACTCATTATTGTTCATGATCCAAGCAAAATCCCAAGAAACATTAGAAAATCAAAAGCTTCAGAATGTTGAAGTTCTTGATATAGCTTACAAGATTGTAGAACAGTTTTGAGAAAAAGAATCTTGATGCATACAGATATCATATTTCACTATTAATACTTTAGGGTCAATGGTTCAGGAGAAACAAAGCATTGATCAAGCAACTGAGCACACCTCCACTGGGCTCCAAAGATGTATACTTCCAGAGTCAGTACTCGCAATCTTTTTTCATGCAATGCATTGCATGCCTATGGAAACAGCATTGGTCTTATTGGAGAAACCCATCATATAATGCTGTGAGACTCTTGTTTACAACATTCATAGCTCTGTTGTTTGGGATGATATTTTGGGACCTTGGTTCCAAGAGGTATGTGGCAAAACAAACCCCAAGGAATGAAATTTCATCTAGTTTGGTAAAACTTTTTAGAGGGTGTTTTTTTTTTCTTTCTTTCATGAAAGTAGATTGTGGGTGTTTTATGTTTTGAGTTGTTTGTTAATGTTTTTACTTTTCTGCTAAAAAAACAAAAAGTTGTTCTAAAAAGTGTTACCAAACGAGCCGATACACATTGCTTAATGATGACTAATATGTGGTAGCTTTTTGGGAATGACAGGAGAAGGCAGCAAGATCTGTTCAATGCCATGGGTTCCATGTACACTGCTGTTCTCTTTATTGGAGTACAAAATGGCATGTCTGTGCAGCCAGTTGTGGCTATTGAAAGAACAGTATTTTACAGAGAAAGAGCAGCTGGAATGTATTCAGCTCTGCCATATGCCATTGGACAGGTAAATTTCTTGTTTTAGAATATAAAATCTAGCAAGGTAGTAAACTTTCCTGTATGAAATTGATTCATTCAATTATTGTGGTTTTCATGTGGAATTGAAAATTCATAGGGAAATATAGTGAGCAATCCAGATGCCAACAACAATGCATGGTATAAAAATTGATGGAAAAAGCTTATGTTTAAGGAACTATTTACAATATTGGATGATAATAATGAAGAATTTAAGAATTGAACTATCATGCATGCTAAAAACAAGATCCTCTTACTAAAAGAAATAAAGAGAAAAGTATTAAACGGAAACTTGGTCAAGGTTGTTCCTATGAAACTCATTGCTGGTTAGATTACTAAATAATTAAATTCACCGTTTCCTATCGATTTAAACTTTTAGGATAAGTGGTGATTTAACATAGCAAATATCCTAATTTCAAACATTTTTCTTAATAATTCACCTCACATTTAAAATTTAGAATAAGTAGTGATTTATCATGTAACCAAATCCCATTCTTTTGCAGGCTATCATTGAGCTTCCATATATTTTCCTTCAGACTCTGGTTTATGGGTGTATAGTATATGCCATGATGGGCTTCGAATGGACAGCTAGCAAGTTCTTATGGTATCTTTTCTTCATGTACTTCACCATATTATACTTCACATTCTATGGGATGATGACCATGGCCATTACTCCCAACCCCAATATTGCCGCCATAGTTTCATCTGCTTTCTACGCAATATGGAACGTTTTCTCAGGATTCATTGTCCCTCAAACGGTAACTACTAGTACTCTACACGCCTACATACACACATGCATTCTTAGGGCTGGTAATTTCTTACACGACCTGTGAATTCAATTTGAATCCAACACGAAATTAAGTATTAGGGTTTTATATAACCGGGTTTGGGTCAATTATGGCCAACTCAAATTAACCTGTTTAATAAACGGGTCAATCTTAAGCCAACTTGCTTAACCTATGGGCAACCCGCATAATTCGTATAAATTAAATTATTATTTTTTTACAATTAAAAAAAAAAAAAAAACCTAAAATGTTAAAATTCATATAAATTTATTTTATATAAAACTCATACAAATTAAAAATCTTTCTTTTTTGCATTTAAATTCATATACAAGTAGAAACAAGTTAGTGGATCATATTGTGTCACTTGCTAATTTAAATGGGTCATATCAAGGTTGAAGAGTTTGATCCGTTTAACTAAATAAGTCTGGTTTAGGTTGACCCATATCTAGTTGATCCATAAGCCAACCCGACACAAACTGCCAGCCCCACGCATGCACATAGACAAGTAGTCGAGCACACACAAAGAGAATGAATATGTGACTAAACTTTCTTTCGGGACTTGCTATTTTGTATTCTTCCATCTATTTTTCATCAATCTTTTTCTAAAAAAATAAAAAAATCAACCATTGAATCTATAAGACCTCTACATCTTCACTGATGTAAATCTTACAGATCCAATGGTTAATTTTTTTAAAAAAAGAAAAAGATGAATGAAAAATAGATGCGAGAATACAAAACGGCATTTCTCCTTTCTTCATGACAGAGGATACCAATGTGGTGGAGATGGTACTATTGGGCTTGCCCTGTTGCTTGGACATTGTACGGATTGGTTGCTTCACAGTATGGAGATGTAGAGGACAAGCTTGAGTCTGGTGAAACGGTGAAAGATTTCCTCAGGAGTTACTTTGGGTTTACAAATGACTTTCTGGGTGTTGTTGCTGTAGTCATTGTTTGGATCCCATTGTTTTTTGGATTCATCTTTGCCTTCTCAATCAAGGCATTGAACTTTCAAAAGAAATGAGTATTAATTATACTACCCTATAACCCGCGCTATGCGCCGTTTATTTTTATTATAGTTTCATTTAAAAAATCATTATGAGGAATTTGCACAACATCACACGCAGAGGTGGAACCACCTTAGTGGTTGAGGAAATAGGCTTTCTAAATTTAATTTTTCTATTTTTTCCACCAAACATAAAACTCTAGTAATCATACTAGGTTATTAATTTTCACCCACATATTCCAGTAGCTTCAGCTAAGGTTCTGTGCTGTGATTGTTTAACCAACCAAGCATCCTTAATTGGCCCATATGTTTATATAGACATCATGAAAAATGTCCGTATCGGATTACTTACTGTTAGACCTATATATAGTATGGGGTCTGGAAAAGGTAGGACTGCTGCAATGAATGTAATGGTCCTATATACTCATTTTCAGTCTACTCTACTTTAGTGAGTTTCATTTTGTGAAACTTTGTTATAATCTACATAAACAATTAAGAACGCTTTGTGAAGGTAGGTATATCCTAAGGGATCGGTTGACTCAAGTAGCGGAGGCTTTGAGTTTGGTGGCGTTTTCCATCAGGTTTAAAGTTCAAATCGCTTTGGGTTTAAACGATTATCTGGAGCCACACTTGCGGCAAAGTCGAGTCTTACTTAATTCGATCATGTGGGGAGACATCTTGCACGGGTTCAGGTTTGTCTTTCAGCTTTCAAGAGTGGGCACACGAAGTAGCCTGCCTTGAAGGGTTCTCGGTTGTTGAAAAAAGAGGTTGATGGACATGTGTCTCTATATAGAATTAAATTTGTATTAAGGACGGGTAAAAAGTTTGAGCTCCCAAAGTGCCAATTTATTTTTCGAAAATATATATTATATACATAAACAAAGGGAAATAATTGATTGTGATAATTAAGGGCCTATCCAATTTATCATGGCTTTGATGAACACTATGTTTCTTTCCTAACTCTTTCTAGAAATTAATTAAGATTTACAAAACTAAATCACAGAGTTTGGAGACTTTCAATATTGTATTCAAATATCCTATAAACATTGGTTCCATTTATTTCGGCGTAAAGTGATTTTTGAAAAATATTTTTCGGGTGTTTGGTAATAGTACTATTCAAATATCCTAAAAACATAGAAAACATTTTATGTTGAACTAACATAGTCTTATTTAAAAATGAATACTATTACAACCGTTAAAGTCAATTCAGTAATTAAACTTGACAGCACATTTCTTGATTACCTCTAATTCCTTAATTAATACAAGTTAATTAAGAGAACTCATACCCATTATAAAGAAGTGTGAGAGATATTGCTACTCAGAGTTTCCATTCTCTTTAACTTCATCTGAGATTCCTGCTCTTCTCCATTTTTTGTTACAGAAAAAGGCTCAGAAATTGGTATGTTTACAAACTTTTGCAACTTCCATTTTCATAATTTTCCTTTAGTATTACTATTTACCTTCAAAGTTCCCTCTGTACATATCAACCTTTTATTTTTTTAATCTTATATTTTCATTTAAAACTCCAGTAATTTGCAGCCAACGTTTCACATATATAATTGCTTGTTTGTCTAATATGAAATCCACATTGGTTGGTAAATGACAAAACATGTCTTTAATTAGAGCCTCCTCCTTGCGAGGCCTTCCTCCGCCTCCCTCCGCCTCTGGCGAGTTTTCAAGGGGAGGAGGAGGAGGGATATAGTTCCGCCCCTGCTTCCCTCCTCCCCATGCTTCACTTCCTCCCAAAATTAGTGTCAGCTCATCCTCCACTGCAAACCTGCCTCTCTTAGTCTCCGCTTCACTCTACACCTATCGTCGACTGCCTCCAAACAATCTATTGCAGCATTTTCTCGTCATTATTTTATTTTATTTATCATTTCCATTTCTTCCCCCATAAGAGAGAGAGAGAGAAATAGAAAGAAAGAAAAAAATAGAATAAAATATTACTTAAAAGTTGATACAGTAAACTTTAAAATATGAAAGTTTACTATAGTAATTGTTGAGAAAAGTTTTATTTTACAATGACTGTTAAAGCAAGAAAATAAGGCATAGTAGCTAAATTTAACAAAAAAACTAATTTACAAGAATTGCTAACTAGGAAATGGACCTCTTGGTGTCCAAGTGAAAGGGTTGGTTGGTAGAGGCACTAGTGAATGATTTGGATTTTAAAATCATAGGTGCCATTATAACACTACCTCTTGCCTCTTAGTGTCCACGTTGAGAGTGAACAGTCATAATTTAAAGTTGGTGCATATAATTTCACATAATTTAAAGTTTTTAAAAGACTTGTCAATATTGACTTTATATTCACCATTAGATATATCGACTTTAAATCATGACCATAAAAATAAACATTATCCATTTTATTTCAAATAGAGAGAATTCTTTGCTTCCTGATTATTTTAGGATCCCATTTACATAGACCTATTTTTTTTTTTAAAAAAATTGTTCAACTCTTTTTTAAATTTATCATTGGATCAGTAGAACCTAAATGAAATTTAGGGTAGATTTGAAAATATATATATAGAGTTGGAGGGGAGATGAACAAGAAATTATAAATAAATAAATAAAGAAGAAAAGAAGAAGAAGAAGAAGAAGAGCATTTCTCCCGCTTATATTTAACGGCAATTTTTACTCAAGCGACGTCGTGCAGCGCATACGCTGTTTCACGTTCGTGTCCTTATCTTCAAGAATTGCTCTCTCTCGCCTTCTCTCTCCCCCTCTCTCTCCCTCCGTTTGCGTTCAATTTGTTCGAAGAAAGTCCCAAGAGAAACACAGAACGTGAAGAGAGAAAGAGGACAATGTCGCTTCGACCCAGTTTGTGGAAGGAGTTGCGGAGGAAATCGTACAAGAGCAGTGTGGATGGGGACGAAGCTCGGAGGAGGAGGGAGGATAATTTGTTGGAGATCAAGAAGAGCAAGAGAGAGGATAGCCTTCTGAAGAAGAAGAGAAAATGGATCCTTCTTCTAGTCTCAGCAACCGAACTAACTCCCATCTGCCAATGCTTCTGGGATCCAAAAAATGGTTTTCACTTTACTCTTTTTCTTCATTCAATCTCAATGGAGCTTCCCGGTTATGTTTTATGTCACTTTGCAATGGGCTTTTTTATTCTAGCTTGATTTTCTTTCGAAGGAGAAAATGAGGAACAAAGTAAGATAATGAAAAAAAAACACCTAGGTATCTTGAGAATGGGAGGGTCTCTCACGAGAGGACGTTGAAGTGGATTTTCTCATCTTCAAGAAGATTCAACAAAATGTGGAAGATAAGGACACAAAATTTAAATCTGAAACAAAACAAAATTTAAATCAGAAACAATTTCACGAAGAGGATGGTGATCATCCCATGCGTTTGGCAGGGCCATTACTGCATGGAAGAAACACTCTTCATCTTCTCCACACAGTCCTAGGCCTGCCATGCACAGAACTGTGTGGTTTGTGACAAAGATATACTATGTCCAGTAATAAACAGAAAAGGAAATAACGACAGAAACGAATGCTAATCTTTGGCCATGAGTTGTTTCAGCTTAACGTCCATGAATTTTGGTAAATTACATGTTTTCCATAAGCTTAAGCTAATATGAAGAAGTAAATTTAATCATTTAATGAACACTTTAACACTCCCCTCACATGTGGGCCCAAACTCCCTTTTAATAGATGATGCCCAACACATAAAATATTTTATTCAAATGAGAGGTGAATTGGTGGAGTCAAGGTTCAATCTTAGGATTTTTGGCTCTGATACCATGTTAGATCACCAATTTTCCTAAATTTAAGCTCTTGGGATAACCGGTAGTTTAACAAATTTAAAATCTTTTTTGCCTGAAACTTTGGTTTTCTATGAGACAATTTCATTTCTTGCTTTTAAAGGAACAAAGTGATGGACCCATTTTCGAGGTCTTCTCGAGAGGAAGATGATGAAGACTCTCTGACATGGGCTGCCATAGAGAGACTGCCGACCAAGCGACGTATTAGGACAGGTATACTAACTAACGAGGAGGGACAAGCAAAAGAAGTTGATATTCCAAGCCTTGGATTGCAACAACGAAAGAACTTGTTGGACAAGCTTGTGAAAAATGTGGAGGAAGATAATGAGAACTTCTTGCTAAGGCTCAAGAACCGCATTGATAGGTAATCTAATGAAGAAATAGAAATATATATTTTTGACATAAATACATTATGAATAACAACATTATTAGCCTTAAAACTGAACTAGGTCAATGAAATTCTTGTCTTTCCTGTCTGTGATATAGAGTTGGGATTGAAACTCCCACCATCGAAGTCCGTTTCGAGCACCTAACTGTAGATACAGAAGCTTATGTTGGAAGCAGAGCATTACCTACACTTTTCAACTTCACTATAAATTTCTTTGAGGTATTTGATTGAATCAAGCACCTACGGCTACCCGACCGCACTATTTACCTCTTGAGATCACATTTTCTTCTGCAAGTTCCGCATTTGAATTCATTCTGCAATCTCTGTCTATTTCTCTCAAGGTGTTGTTGAATTATTTTCACATTCTTCCAAGTAGAAAGAAACCATTCTCCATTCTTCGCGATGTTAGTGGAATTATCAAGCCTGGCAGGTAATATTTAGATTCTCTTTCGAAGGCTCATTGTATTGTAGGGTCTATATATTATCCAATTTTGCAGGATGACACTGCTTTTAGGCCCCCCAAGCTCAGGGAAGACAACGTTGCTATTGGCTTTGGCTGGAAGACTTGGTTCTCATCTGAAAGTAATGAAAGTTTACAATTCCATGGCCATTTCTTCTCTACGTTTCTTTCTAACTCTTTTCACCTTATAATCTAAATTGGGTACTTGATGAAAGTAGCAGTCTTCAGGGAGAGTTACATATAATGGCCATGGAACGAGTGAGTTTGTTCCACAGAGGACATCGGCTTATATAAGTCAACATGATCACCATATAGGAGAAATGACAGTGAGAGAAACATTGGCCTTCTCGGCTAGATGTCAAGGGGTTGGGCCCCGTTATGGTAAGTCAAAACATCAAGTATCCTTTATATATTGTACTTTGTCTCTTGAAAGTTTGAACTGGTTGATATGAATGCCACAATTTGCAGACATGTTGGTAGAGTTGTCAAGAAGAGAAAAGGATGCTAACATCAAGCCAGATCCTGATATCGATATTCTAATGAAGGTGAGAAAAAGTAGATTTGTTTTCCCCTTGATGAGGATGAAAAATTTGGATAGAAAATCTTGTGTCAGTTTTCCTTTTCCCCTTCAAATTTCTCACTTTTAGTAATCATTTTATATTTTTATTAAATGTGAACTCACATACAAACACACACCGGCTTAATTTATGTCAAATAAATACCACCCCCTCCAAAATTTGCAAACTGTTACGATCCTAAGTGTTCCACATTAAGCTCTTGGGTACCCTTTAATTACAAGTCAATTTTCATTTGTGAATTTTATTCAAGGTTTGTATAAGCCTTTGGGGGTGCCGTGAGGCCAAAGATACAATTTTTTTTTTTCCCAAAAAAAAAAAAATTCCAAGGATATAATGTTGTGTATGGTAAACTTTAATAATGCTGAAACTTAATACATACGTGTGGTAACCAAAAAAAAATCTTTCTTAATACATATGTAAGGTAAACTTTAATATCCGTATAATTGTTTATTTTGTTGTTTAATGTTTATAAACTTTGATTGTTTCTTACGGGGGTTGTGATTTAACTTGAAAATTGTAGGTTCATGAATAAACTTTAAGTTTATAAATTGATTAATTTAACTTGCTGAGAACTTCGATTTAGATTCGATACTTAATGATTTTGTATTTTTAAAAGACCGTAAAGTGCAGTTCTAGACACCTTTTTTTTTTTTTTTGTATTTTTGTCTTTTTGATATAATGTCGACATGTTACATTTCTAATTTATCAATTTGAGTACATATTTATGAACTTTTATAAATATTTTTTTGTGATGCATATATTGTGTGAATTACTAAATTTTTAGGGTGGAAACAATTTTAAGACACCAAAAAAATTTTAACGACACCCCCAATTTGAATTGTTTGGTTCCGCCACTACTCATGGGCTTGTGCACGCTCTCCCTATCTTAGGCTGAGTTATAGCTCTCATATCAAATGTAATACCTCGCCCTAAATGATATAATATTGTCCACTTTGGGCTAAGCCTACACAGTTTTATTATTGGGTTTACCTCAAAAGTTTCATACCATTTAGATAGAGCATGCTCTATATAAGCATATCACATTTCTCACATCCCGGCAATGTGAGACGCCCAAAGCCATCACATTGAGTATGGGATCAGATATCAAATGTAGCTCATCGAGAATTGGAATGAATGGGTTGTGACTTTGTGGTCGAGTCACCGAAGAGGCGACCTACTGGCTAGATTAAAATGTCTTGGTACTATGTTTGGGTCAAATATTAAGTCATTGAACACTGATAAATGAATGGAGATGCCAAAAAATAAAGAGATACTATCAAGTTAGTCTCCATAGAATGGGCCGCTATGGCTGTTGACTTCGGAGTGTGATGATACATTATGATTTTAAGTATCTCACATGGCTTAAATACAATATTTAATCATGTGTATATAGGCTCTTAGGCACCCTCCTCTTACAAGCTAGTTTTCAATGGTGAAACACTTTTTTTTATTACATATGATATTTTCAATACTGCAGGCTATTTCACTGGAAGGGCATGAAGAAAATGTGATGACAGATTATGTTCTTAAGGTATAACTCAAAATCCAAGTTACACAAGAGGTTTTCATGATCAAACTGATAAGAACCTGGTTAGTTTCTATTCTATCTCAGTTATGCTCTTTAAACCATACAGATTTTGGGATTGGAAATCTGTGCTGACACTATGGTGGGGGATGAAATGCGACGAGGTATTTCTGGTGGACAAAGAAAACGAGTGACAGTAGGTAAAAGCTCTTAGAAACACATGATTCACGTGCACATACATATATACAACTAAATGTTCAACTTGTTTGCCAAATTGATTAAACAATTCTTGGCATGAATTTATAAGTATGCACCAATCCAAATTTTGCTTAGTGATTTTTAAGAAGTATGATAAATCTGATACAGGGGAGATACTGGTTGGACCAGCGATTGCCCTTTTCATGGATGAGATATCAACTGGCTTGGACAGCTCAACAACTTTCCAGATTGTGAATTCATTCAAGCAGGCTACTCACATTCTTGGAGGAACAGCAGTGATATCTCTCCTCCAGCCAGCACCTGAAACCTATGACTTATTTGATGACATAATTCTCCTATCAGATGAGCAAATTGTTTATCAAGGTCCCCGTGAAAGTGTGTTGGAGTTCTTTGAATCTGTGGGCTTCAAATGTCCGGAGAGAAAAGGAGTAGCAGACTTCTTACAAGAAGTACCACCACCTTCTGAACTCTCTTTTTCTTTTTCTCAGCTGCTTTTCTACAGTTACAGTTCATTGCACCTGATTGAATCTTTTGCTGTTTGGTAGGTGACATCAAAGAAAGATCAAGAACAGTATTGGGCCCAGAAAGAAATACCTTATACATTTGTTGCTGCAAATGAATTTGCTGATGCATTTCAGTCATTTCACATTGGTCAGAAACTGGGTGAGGAGCTTTCCATCCCATTTGACAAGGCCAAAGCTCACCCTGCTGCTTTAACAATTAACAAGTATGGTGTTGGGAAGAAGAAACTCTTAAAAGCTTGCATATCAAGAGAGTTATTGCTTATGAAGAGAAACTCATTCTTCTACATTTTCAAGATGATTCAAGTAAGTAGCAAGCAAACATGTTTAGCTTTCCTATTTAATTGCAGAAAATTCAAATTGGATAAGAATGTTACCAAGTTCAACAAAATGCTGTTGTTGGTCTAAAATTAAGTAGAGTAAATCACTTTATTTCCCTTTCCAGCTTATTATGATTGCTTTGTTGATGATGACATTATTTCTACGAACTGAGATGCACCGCAATACAGCAATTGATGGTCAAATCTATATGGGTGCTTTGTTCTTTTCATTATCCACGATTATGTTCAATGGATTCTTAGAGCTTGCCTTAACCATCCTGCAACTTCCCGTCTTTTACAAGCAAAGAGACCTTCTCTTTTATCCTTCATGGTCATACTCATTACCCATGTGGATCCTCAAGATTCCAATAACATTTATAGAAGTTTCCATTTGGGTGTTGATGACTTATTATGTCATAGGGTTTGATCCAAGCATCAAAAGGTATGTAAATAAGCAGAATTTTTAAGTTTAGGCTTCACATTTTGGACAGCAAAATATAATGAATTTCCTCAATGGCAGGTTTTGCAAACAGTACCTTCTACTTGTGTGTGTTAACCAAATGGCTGCCGGACTGTTTCGATTCATCGCAGCTTTGGGAAGGGATATGACTATTGCAAACACATTTGGTTCTTTTGGGTTACTTCTAGTCATTGTTCTTGGTGGATTTGTTCTGTCAAGAGGTAATTTTTGAATTATGAGTAACTTTATTTATTTTTTATTTACAACAAACAAAGAATAATACACACTCCAACAAAATCTCACTAGATCCCCCAATGCCAGCAAGGCATCTACAACATCCAACAAGTTCAAACCAACCACATAAGAACCGAAAGCTATCAAACAGTCTATCAACCATGTAGCGGCTTTTATACATTCTGCTACTTCTAGCCATACAACTCAGGAAACACTCAAATGAACCAATACAAACAAAACTAAAGAGAACTATACAGAACACAAAACTTATCTTCCTTAGTCTCTTCAATCTGCCAATAGCAGCTTTACATAGCCAATAGCAGCTTTACATAGCACCCAACAGCAACAACCAGCTACAGCTCCCTTGCCACCTTAAAAAGAATCTTCAATATGAATACCAGCATCAATATCAACCAGACAAATCACACTCCATGAAGGCTGAAAAAAAAAAAAGGAAGATTCAGCAGGACTTCTTACAACCATAGCCAACCCATTAAACCAGAACATTTAAAGGGTTATCCCAACTAGCAAAAATGGCCATAATTTTCTTGATTACCCTTGAAATTACCATTCCACATTATTCTAGTTCTAACCTCCCTACAAATTTTCTGTAGCATTTTTTCCTCCAAGATAGTTTGATTCCAGAACTTCACATCACTTCTAAATCTCCACAGATTGTATACTGCAGATCCCCATACTAGTTTGCAAATCACAGCTCGAAGATTCTCGCCCTTCCATTCCCTCACTCCCTTGCTTAGGAAATCATCCCACTCAGTAGGAATACTTGACTGATTATATTTCTGCATAACAGCTCTCCAAATCCTTTTGCTATAGCCGCAACCAAAGAACAAGTGGTCCCGACATTCAGTACAACCTCTACAAAACATACATTTGACTAACCCCATGGCTCCTCATTTCAAAATTCTATCACCAGTAGAAATTCCTTCATAACCAGCCAAAGAATAAAAGAGTGTTTTGGAATAACCATTGAGAACCTTATCAAACTACACCATTCAACTTCAGGTTGCTTTTCCCTAAGTGCCTCCCAAGAATCCCTACTTGAATATATGTCATATTTTAGAAGCCAGCCAGATTGGAGTATCCCTGCCCCCCATATTTATCAAATGTAGTTTGCTTTGAATAGCAACCAAAGTATAAGACCATGCAGGCAACCAGTTCTAATTAATACCTCTAATAATTCTTTATAAATTTGCATCAAGTTCTAGCATCATATATATATATATATATTTTTTTTATAAGTCAAAAAGTTCTAGCATCATATTTAACTTTATAACCATATAGATCACAGAGAACACCATCCAGATGCCATAGATCCAACCATAAGAAGATTTTGCTACCATCAACAACCCTAAACTTCAAGAAATTCTTAACTTTATTTTCTGAACTTTTATTGTAGCCATGTTATTTTAGATATGAGAAATATGTCCTCTCTTTGCCTCAGATGAAGTGAAGAAATGGTGGAAATGGGGTTACTGGATCTCACCTATGATGTATGGGCAGAATGCTATAGCCGTGAATGAATTCCTAGGAAACAGTTGGAAGCATGTAAGTATCAATATTTTCCCGGTTTTGGAAGAATGAAAAGCAAAAGGAAAATATTAACTAGTTAAGGAGAAAATGAGAAATTATTTTTTTATATTTAGGTGCTTCCTGGTACAACAGAGCCACTGGGAGTTCTAGTCTTGAAGTCTCGTGGGGTATTCCCAGAAGAACATTGGTTTTGGCTTGGAGTAGGAGCTTCGATTGGATTTGTTTTTCTGTTCAATATTCTGTTCACCTTGGCTCTATCTTATCTCGACCGTAAGGGACACTTTCTTTGTATCTATGCATCTTTCTATCTTAGTCTTGTACTTTGACAAATTGATTTGTCTGTTGTTATAGCTTTTGGAAAGCCTCAGGGAGTAATATCAGAAGAAAACCGAGTTGAAAAACATAGTGACAGAAAAGGGAAGTTTATTGAACTATCACAGAAAGAAAGTGGAGCTCACTTTAAAAGAAGTGTATCATCAGAATCAGCATGTGCAACAAGCAGCTCTAGCAATGTGGCTAATCAGAACAAGAAACGAGGAATGGTTCTTCCTTGTGTACCTCTTTCCCTCTCTTTTAATGAAATCAGCTACGCGGTGGACATGCCTCAGGTGAGCAGCAATTCACTATATACTTGTGAATTGTTTATAAAAGCCTGATTAGGATTGTGTTAGAGAGCAAAAAGTTGTGCCAAACAAAAGCTGACATGTTGGTAAAAAATTTCAAAAATGCTTATTTGACTTTTTTACTCTAAAAATGACCAAAATACACTTTTGGCAAAAGTTTAAAAATGAAGCTTTTATCAAAAAGCCTTTTTTTAACTTAAAGCTCTATATTTCAAACAAAATCCCAAACATGCTCTAAAACTATAGTTATTCCAGCTTAAATTCCATGCATTTCTGGATGTTTTGCTATGGTTGCAGGAAATGAAAGCACAAGGTTTTACAGAAGATCGACTGGTACTTCTAAAGGCTGTGAGTGGTGCTTTCAGGCCAGGAGTCCTTACTGCTCTAATGGGTGTTAGTGGCGCTGGGAAGACAACTCTGATGGATGTTTTGGCTGGGAGGAAAACCGGTGGATATATTGAGGGAAGTATCATGATATCTGGATATCCAAAGCAGCAGGAAACATTTGCTCGAATATCAGGTTATTGTGAGCAAACTGACACCCACTCTCCTCACATTACAGTCTACGAGTCACTGCTTTACTCTGCATGGCTCCGTCTGCCTCCTGAAGTTGATACAACAACCAAAAAGGTGAAGCATTATATTGTGGGCCTGTAGCATATAACATAGGCCAAAGGAGAGAACATTTTCGTGTTCTTTTCAAGCAATTTGAATGATATCCACTGTAATGGCTTGCAGATGTTTATTAAGGAGATCATGGACCTAGTGGAGCTTACCTCATTAAGTGAAGCCCTTGTTGGATTGCCTAGCGTTAATGGTCTTTCAACTGAGCAGCGCAAGAGGCTGACGATTGCAGTTGAGCTTGTTGCCAACCCATCTATAATATTCATGGATGAGCCAACCTCAGGCCTCGATGCTAGAGCAGCTGCAATAGTGATGAGAACAGTGAGGAACACAGTGGACACAGGACGAACAGTGGTATGCACCATCCACCAACCAAGCATTGAGATATTTGATGCCTTTGATGAGGTATGTCTCCAAGGCTAAGAAACAAAAATGGTGTCATGTACTTCTAAAAAGAAATGCTGTCATGTTTTTACATTACATACTTATATATATATATATGTTTACATTTGCAGCTCTATCTTTTGAAACACGGAGGAGAAGAAATATATGTAGGCCCAATAGGCCACCAGGCTTCATATTTGATCAGTTACTTTGAGGTCAGACTAATTAGTAAATGCAAATATTTTTTACTAACTTCAAAATAAATTTTCTTTATTTACAGCCTTATTTCTCACATAGATGAGTTTATGTTTTCTCAAGGGAATTAGGGGAGTTAGTAAAATTAGAGATGGCTATAATCCGGCAACATGGATGTTGGAAGTGACTACAGCAGCACAAGAAACAGCTCTGGGGGTTAATTTTACCGATGTATATAAGAATTCAGAACTATACAGGTGCATTCACATAAATAAATAAATAAAAAAGCAAATTCAGAATCTTCCTAAGATGTACCAAATCATAAAGAAAAAAATTACCATAGTTTGAATTTCCCTCATTGATTAAGACTGATAGGAAAACAAATTATCTCTGTGATATATATATAATGATACTTTTAGGTCAATGATTCAGGAGAAACAAAGAAATGTTCAAGGCACTTAGTAAACCTCAACCAGGTTCAAAAGATATGTACTTCCCTACTCGATACTCGCAATCATTCTTGAACCAGTGTATGGCTTGCCTTTGGAAACAACATTGGTCATATTGGCGGAACCCACAGTACAGTGCAGTAAGACTATTATTCACAATTTTCATAGCTTTGGTGTTTGGGACAATGTTCTGGGACCTTGGTTCCAAAAGGTATTTATTAGCTTTGGTGTTTGACATTTGCCTCCTTTTTGTTCGTAATAAGATAATATTCTTTGGCATTGCAGGAGAAGGCAGCAAGACATATTCAATGCTGTAGGTTCCATGTATGCTGCTGCTCTCTTCATTGGAATACAGAATGCTGCATTGGTGCAGCCAGTTGTGGCTTTTGAGAGAACAGTTTTCTACAGAGAAAGAGCAGCTGGAATGTATTCTGCTTTACCATATGCCTTCGGACAGGTAGATCATGCTTGTATTTTTTCAAGAGAGAACCAATTTTAAGATTTATAAATCTTTTTATCCAATCACGATATAAAAAAGATTTGTACACTATTGTGGTGGAAGATAATTCAGAAGCTTTGAATGTCATAATATTTACATGCATATATATACACACACACAATAAAATGGTTGAATTGTTACAAGTAAGGCTTGCTAGAATATGGAAAGTAATATAATAAAAAGAATCAAAGAATAAATTTGATAAAAGGAAGGTGTTTTTGATTGATTAAAGACCCACAGCATGCTACATGGAGCTGGCGCATGATTCTTAAGCTAAGAGAGATAGCTAAGAACTTTCTATAAGTTTCAGGTGGGGGATGGCAGTGGTATATATCTTTGGATTGAGTCTTGGCATCCGGATGGAATTTTGTTTGATAAGTACGGCTTTAGATTCATCTATGATGCTGGAAGCAAACTTGATGCTAAGTTGAAGTTGTCAAGTGTGATTAGAGGAAGATCTTGGCACTGGTTGCCAGCTAGATCTGTCAGTATGGTTGCTATTCAAAGTCAGCTTCCTCTTGTAAATTGGGGGATAAGGATATTCCATTGTGGTTGCCTTCAAAGTCTAATCTATGTTCTAGTAAAGACACTTAGGAAGCCATTCAGAGGAAGCAACCTACGGTGGGTTGGAGTAAGCTTATTTGGTTCTCTTTAGCTAGCCATCCCTAAACATGTTTTTTTCTTGTGGCTTGCTGTCAAAGACTGCCTTTCTACTGGTAATAGACTGTTGAAGTGGGGAGTGAATGGAGAAGTGTTTGTTTTTTAGGAGTTTTATTGAAATTAGAGATCACTTGTTTTTTGAGTGTGGTCTCAGCAAAAGACTTTAGAGGCAATTATGCATATGTGTTCACAGCTTATTATTCCTACTGACTGGGGAGAAGTTGTAAGTAAAGGATTGAGGGATTGGAAGGGAAGTCTTTTCAAGCAACTGTCTGCAAGCTAGCTAGGTGATCCACCATGTATAATCTTTAGAGATTTAGAAATGATGTGAAGTTTGGTAAAAGTTTGTGTTCTGAAGAAAAACTTTTACGGAAAATCAGTTGGGAGGTGAGGACACGCATTGTAAGGGTAAGTTTAAAGGAAGTGCAGAAAATGTTGCTCTTGTAGTATTGGGGTATTTCTCTAAAAGTTCTGGTTTGAGATGTTATTGTTTGCTGCTGAGTTGTTCTGTTGCTGGATGGTTTTGATGCTTTTCTTAGCGACCAGATTTTTTGAGTCTTTACAGTGTAGTGTGACTGCTGCTTGTTGGTTGTTGGACGGATTGGCAGGAAAGTTTCGGAGGCTGGGAACTTTGCAGATTTGGTGTAGCAGCTGTCTTAGTGTCTTTGCTATTGGGGGTGCTATGAGAAGGCTGCAGGTTTTTATTACTGTGGTGTTTTAGCTGATTTGTTTTCTTTTGTATAGATTGTTTGGAGGGGTGTTGGTTGTAAAAAGATGCACGTTTTTCATCTGGAGTTCTAGCAGATTTCTGCTAGAGAGATAGTGTTATCTTCGTGTTGTTATAAAAAATTTCATTCATCAAAAAAAAAAAAAAGAAGGGGAATTTGAGTTGAGTAACAACCAGCTCTGTCATTAGATGATCGCCAATACTAATTTCTGCATTAGAGAATGTTTGAATTATTCTCATGAACATTGATTACTTATGCAAGATCTGGATATATTAATCAAAACAACTCTTCAAAGATTTTTTCTGTTTCATCTGCAGCTTATGGTTGAGCTCGTGTACGTTTTCATTCAAGCCGTCATTTATGGAGGAATGATATATGCCATGATTGGATTCGAGAGGACAGTCACCAAGTTCTTATGTAATCTCTTCTTCACCTACTTCACTTTCTTATACTTCACTTTCTTTGGGATGATGACAGTGGCCATCACTCCAAACCAAAACATAGCTGCTTTAGTTGCCTCTGCCTTCTATTCAATGTGGAACCTCTTCTCAGGTTTTTTCCTTCCAAGAACGGTAA
Organism: Carpinus viminea; assembly: GCA_013348765.1. Taxonomy (NCBI): domain Eukaryota; kingdom Viridiplantae; phylum Streptophyta; class Magnoliopsida; order Fagales; family Betulaceae; genus Carpinus; species Carpinus viminea. Next base: position 12,155,911 of record CP054670.1, on the reverse strand, counting down.
GCATGTATGGACCCTTTCCACTTATCTAACAAAGCAATGTCATAAGGACAACTAAAGGTTCCTTTTTTTTTTGCAGTACATGCCAGTGTGGTGGAGATGGTATTACTGGGCATGTCCTTTTGCTTGGACTTTGTATGGATTGGTTGCTTCACAGTTTGGAGACTCCCAAGACAAGCTTGAATCTGGCCAAACAGTGGAAGAATTTATTTGGAGTTATTTTGGGTTTAGAAATGACTTCCTGGTTGTGGTTTCCATTGTGACTGTTGGGATAACACTTCTCTTTGGAGTCAGCTTTGCCTTTTCAATAAAGGCGTTCAACTTCCAGAAAAGGTGAGGAAGGTGGTCATAATTTTGCAGAAATTCATTGGTACTAAATGCATATTCTAGAGTAAAATGTTACTTCTTTTCTTATACAATAAGATGATAATTTACTTGAGCTGTAAAATGCAAAGAGCAGTGATGAGACCAATCAATGGACCAATGGTTCTAGTTCCAGTTGATCTAAGCGATGTTGGTGCAAATTTCTTAAGGACTAAATTTGTGAAAAAGTTTATTGTCAAAGAAAAAAGAATTAAGTAAATAAATCAATCAATGAAGCATGTTCAATATTCCATAAGTAATTGTTTTTATCTTAAACCTTGATTTTGACTATAATTTCATGCTCTCAATCATTTTTCAAGTTTTCCCCATATTCCTTTATCTTCATGACTATCAATTAAGCTGCCATTATACCCAGCAGCAAAATTTACAGTTCATTATCCTGACTATTAAATTTTTCTTATATTTCTTCACACAATTGCTCAAAATTGCTTAGAGGAACAAATTAAAAGTGGCTTAATAAATAAAACTCACATGGGAAAATTTTAATTTGGGTCCTTCAGGTAAACAGGGCAGATGATTTGTTGTTGGTGATCCCAGCATATGGTTCAATGACAGCTTCATGGTGAGAACACCCTTCAAGTCTTGTCAGCTGAGAGTAAATAATCATGTTCAATTTTAATCTGGTGGGATTAAGCCCTCATTAATTTACAAAATATATATATTAAAAAATATAAATAATAATAATAATAACTAAACAAAGAAGTAGAAAAGAATGAAATGAAAACATATATTATCTGCAACTTAATAGTTTTTTTTTAATTCAGTCCCGCATTCAATTTATTAATGAGAAAGAACAAGGATGCTGCGTTCAACAGCTACAATGTCAAGAATACATGTTTTGCCTAAGCCACAACTTCCTAGCCATGAGTTGAACATCCTCATCATCTAATTTATTTTGCATATCTTGCACAAAATAATAAACTCCCCACTCCCCTTGCAACTCTCTTGTATCTTCCTCCCACACATACTCATGCATCCCTTGCAACCTGGCAAATTCACAAAATATGTCCCACATATTATAAGGCATAATGGGTCCTCACCAATCTTCCTTTTGAGCAAATTTGCTTTTTGTAAGCAGCGCATTATTACACTGTTAGGATTCTGAAGGAGTCTGAAAAACACCCCATCTCAGTTTCTCTCCCAGTGAAAAGTCAAGAGAGAGCCCTTTAGACAGAAAATCATTGAAGCCAAGCTTCCCAAACCAGAAGAGTTGGTTAACATCACAAGACGGATTCCTTACAGATAATGAAGACAATAATGATTCGAATAACTTCATGCACAACTGAACTCCAAGACATCACATGGAATAAACATTTCCAAATCGTGGAATGCCAGAATAAATGCAGATAGATGATGAACAAACTTCAAAGAAACAACAAATCATGCTATTGACTTGCTGCCGCATATGTTACAGTTGGAACTCGAGATTCTCTCCCAACATCTAAAACTACAATAAATTTTAAAAACAAAAAAAAAAAATCCGTACATCTCAATTTGCCAAGCTATCTAAGAAGCTTTGCAACTCCCTCAAACCTTCTGCAGAAAAGCTCCTACGCACTCGAGGGCGCGGGGTAAACAAGTTAGGGGGAGGCCGGGGTTGAAAACAGACAACAACAACAGCTAAATTATCCCCACTCTTCCTCTTCAAAGCCTCATCAACCAGTTCCTTACAACACAAGCCTGGGTCATTGTGCTCCTGAAGCCTGCGCCGAGCAAAATCTACAGCATTTTGGCTCCTAAACACATCCCAGATCCCATAGCAGCCTATGATGAGGAATTCGTCCTCCTCCGTCAGTTTTCTAGACATAAGCTCAGGCTCTGCGCTGAGTGGCCCACCATCCCTATCTTTCATTCCTTCCATGTGCCAGTTTCCCAAAGCACGAGCAACATTAAGCTGTCCATTAAGGTAACCATCAGATACATGACCTCCAGAAGCCTCGATCCGCTTCCTTTCTTTGCAGCAGATTGGTTTGTGATCCCTTGACATTTCAATTGCTTTGCCACGGCGGCACGGCACTGCTCGACAATCTCCAGCATTTGCCACCACCAACAACCTGCCATCAGAAACTACAATCTAATTGATTCAACAATATAACAAGATTTTAGATCTCAGACCAACTCCTATAGCATGCCAAAATATCCCTAAAGTATGTGATTTTGGACTCATGATGAAGAGCATCAATTAATTTTTAACAAATAAAACCCTTTCACTGTAAAGAAAGCCCAAAAAGATCAACATATAACATGATCCTGCCTTCAATCCACCACGAGTTCACACATCATTGATCAACTCATGCAATTCAATAAGAATGCCGATAACTTTAAGAAAACTAATTTATATGTACAAAATTTGTAAGGGGTTGCATAAATGTTGGACCAGAAGATGAATACAAGATCCAAGACACCTTAAGGCTTATTTTGCTCCAATACTGATAACCTCTGTTTATCATCAGGACAAACATAACAGGAGGATTCAATAGTCTGTCAGAGCTTGCTTTGGACAGCGGAAGATTTGTCACATGTAACACACCAAATTCCACGTACGCAATGACACTTAGGATCCAGAAATATAATTATCTGGAGCATAATGACACTTGGTGCCCCTGAATCACAGAAAATGGACTTCCGGAAAGCAAGCTAACGTATGCAAGGGAGTATCAGACTTGGTACTCACCCCTGAAAGAATAAAATCAAAGATAATATAAATTATAATGAAAAAGAGCAAAATTTGTATTTATATTTAGACAAAAACAAACAAAAAGATAGTGTGTTTTTCAACACCCCCACACTTGAATGACACATCGTCCTCAATGTGTCAAGAGATACAATACCGTGGGATGAGGAGTTGAAATGTAAAAAGGACAGGACATCCCCCAAACTTGAACACCAAAACACTTGTCAACAACTAACAACAATATTTTTTTACAGGAATAAACATCAAAAGGTTAATTGCTGTTAGAAACGAAAAAAAATAAAATAAAATAACAAGAAATAAAATGACAAAAAGGAAAAAGACTCAAAAATAAAGTGCAAAAAATAAAAATAAAAATTATCGCACTTTCCCTGATCACATGAGTGTCCAACCAATCCCTTCCATCCTTTCTTCTTTAGGATTTGATACCCCTCTAGAAGGATGCATCGCCATCTTATATAGCCAATTTGATTGCTTCGAAAGATTTTCTTATGATGCCTATTCCTGTATTTGCATCTTTCTGTGAACGATTCCTTGAAAATCTCAACATAAGATGGCTCTTTGAGACGTTGAAAAGGTGAAGCTTGTAGTTCATGTTGTGTCTCGAGAGGGATTGTGACAAAGGAATGAGTTCACTACTCACTTCCTTGCCATTGAACAACTTTGGAGTTGGCGGCAGCTCATTTTGCTCCTCCTTCTCTTCCACCTTGTTAACAGTTTTTTCCTCACTAATAAGTGTGATGGTGGTTTGGACATTCTCATGCACATAATTGTTAGCTTCAATCACGTAATGATTAATGAACGGGCAATCATCTATCCGATGAGAAGGATAATAACAATGTGAACATGACTGATGAGGTGCATGTGTGTGAGAAGGCTGGGTATATGCATGACTAGCTGCCATGAGTTGGTTCACCCTCTACTCAAAGTCATCTATATGAGCGGTTGGAAAATGTTGGGCTAATGACTCTTGAGGAGGATGATTGTACGATGAAGGCATGGAAGGGTGGTTATCCAAAATGATAGGCTCAACTGCTAATGAAAATGAGTTGAGAATGATATCTCAGTGGTTTTCCCATTCTCAGTTTTCACCTCAAGAGTAGGATCCAATATGGCATCTACTTGCTCAAGTAACTTATCCAAATCTAAATTATCTTTAGATTGAGCAAGGCATGCTTCCAAAGGATCCTCTAGACTTGGCCCATTAACAATTTCCTTAACAACTTTCTCACTCTCAAATGTGGTGGCTTCGACATGCTTATGATAAGAATTGCTAGGGCCATCCTCATCAATCATGTATTGCCTTCTTACCATCTCCTAACTTTGAAGCTCTTCTTCCTCGATTATGTTGAATTCAACAAATAGATGACCGAGTTGTCCTTCCAACATTGCAATTGCTTCAATGTTTGCCATGGCTGCATCCTTGATTTCATGCATGGATTGGGAGTTGACCATGGTGGCATCCTTGAGTTCTTGAATGCCTTGGCTATTAGACTGTATGAAGGCTTTCAAGGTGTCTTCCAGTGATGGTTCTTGTAACGCAAAACTGGTGGATTGGCCGGTTAGTTGCATGAAATCTTTCAGAGTTTCTTCCAACGAAGATTGTTTAGGAGGATAGTTGTGTGATAAAGGATTGGAAGATGAATTATCGGACTGCGATATTCAAGATGGTGCAGTCCATAAGAATGGGGAGCATAATTTCCTGTAGCATGAGTTTGCGATGAGAAATCAGAATGGTTGCCCCAGTTGGGGTGTAGAAATTGGAATTTGATTCATACCCGGACTCGAAAAATTGTTGTTCATCTGTTCATGTGAAAAATTGGAAAAATGTCCCCATGATGGACAATTGCTAGACTATGATATGGATTGGAGCAGTATGAACATGGTTCATATGGATGAAAATTCTGAAGGTAATTGGTAGGATTTGGCATCCTACTACTATGAGAAGCATAAAAATTACCAATCAGAAAATTCATTCTTCACCCTCACTATTTAGCATGCCTCACATAAAACAACAACCGGCTTCTTCTTCTTCTTTTTTGAATAAAAATAGAACTCATAAAAGGACAAAAGAATTTGCAAAATTTTTTACTTAGCTACGTTTGGTCTGTCAAGGCTGGTCTCTGGAAGTGCGCTCGAGTGTAGGTAAGTGCGATCGAGCGCAAGTGTGCAATGCGCTTGATTGTAGGTGCAAGATGGATCGAGCGAAGGTGCGATCGCTGGCTGCACGCATGCTCGAGTGCAAGTTTGGTGCGATTGATCGCACTGGTCGGGAGTGATTTTTCTGAAATTGCAACAGAACTAAAAAACAACACTTTTTTTTCTCTTTTTTATTTTTTTGGGTTAGATATGCAAAACAAATAAAATAAAATCAAAATTGCAAAAAGAAAGATAAAACAAAAGTGCTAATTATAACTAGTAGAAAAATAAAATCAATTTAAATAAAAATCAATTTCACAAACAAACAACTCCTCGACAATGGTGCCAAAATTTGATGTACAAAAATAAAAGTACTCACAATAGCACGAATCATTTGCAATACAGTATTGTGCAAGTGTGAGGTCAATCCACAAGGAGTTGTGTTATGCAAAAACCAATTCTTATCTAAACTAATCCTATTTCAACCTAGTTTCGAAGTTGGGTGTTTTGTTGTGCAAAAACATAAACTAACCTAAATGATTTTTAAAACAACAATGGAAAAACACTAAGGTTTCAGAATCCGCCTCGCCAAATCAAATAATACACTCTCGCATTCTTCCCATATAATCGATAATTAAAAGCATTTTAAACAAAGTTCAAAGTCGTGAACATGCATGTAAAATCATTTGATAAATCTATCCGTTTAAAGGATCACAACGAGTATTTAATTGAGATCAAATCATCCACCGTATCCATAGATCACGATGAATATTAGTCTCAATCTAATCACTCGATGTACCCCAGACAAAACACACCAAATATTGAACTATGCATGAAATCAAAAAGGGTGCTCAATCACACAAAGTAAATCAAGCAATTGGGTGGACTTCAAACAATCAATTAATTAAACATCGAATTGTAGCAATAACGAGGCTTCACCTTCAATCTTAGTTGAAGGTTTTAAACTCTCATGATCACAATAGACATGATAAAATCAATTGAAACCATTGAGAAATTAAAACTTACAAAGAAAAGTGAAGTTCCACGCTCCAAAAACCAAGAAAAACTCAAAAAAGGGCCAAGAACGGCGCCCCAGGCGCGTCTCCGTACGTTTACAATGAAAAAAGATGATATTTATAAGCTAATTTTAAGATTTTAGTGTTGACAAGTCGGTCGAGTGCGCTCGATCGCACTCTAGGTATGCTCGATTGCACTCTAGGTATGCTCGATTGCACTCGAGCATGACTTTGCTCTTGCGATGGGCACAAGTGCGCTTGATCGCAATATATGTGCGCTCGAGTGCACATACTTTAGAATTGGCCAAATCTTGTGAAATATGAATTTGTAGATCTTCGAGTTAGCTTTCCAATGACACCAAGATCACTCCAACCAAAGTTCTACAACTCTAGATATGGCCGTTTTGGTGGGACTTGTTGGGTGCGAATTATCGCTCGACTCAAATTTGCTTTCAATGCTCTCCGAATTGTCTTATGCCCCAAATGTACCTTTAGCAACCTGCAAAACACTAAAACACCAAAACTAACCAAAAACATCAAAAAATAATAAAACTAAGGGTTTAATAAATACAAGTTAAGGGGCTCAAATATGCAATATTTGACACTCATCAGTTAGATACATCAATAATATTTTCATTATCTTCTAATTTTTTTTTTTTGGGATGAATTTCTTGTTTAATTATGAGTTTTTCACCTAAATTATCTTCAATATTTTGTTTATTACTAATAACAAATTTATTTAGAACTCCTCTTTGAAATTCAATCAATTTGTCTACTTTTTTTATTTTTTTTTATTTTTTTAAGTTTTTCATATCCAGATGCATATTATCTAGTAGACATGTTTAATTAAAAATACTAACAAATTAAACAAACACGATTTATATAAAAAAAATGAATATAATAAAATAAATCACAAAAATAAAACAATTAAACTTGATTTAGCAAATAAATTATTAAGCAATTCTTGAAGACAAGACATGAGACTCGGAAAGGATGAGAAAATTTGCACTTAGTGAGAATATTTGAGGGAATTTTGTATTTCGAATATCTTTCTCCTTACTTTGTACATAGGTGGTGAGTTATATTTATACACCCATGCATTGATTACAAAGAGAGATCTTAGCGAGATATGCTAAGATTAAATGAGAGAAGAAAATAAGTAACAGCTATTTCCTTTGATATACTACTAACGGCTATATCCCTTCATTTATACAGCTATTTCTTGATTTTGATTCACTCTTTAATTCTTTCATTGATGTGGCATTATTGTTGGTTCTAATACTTAGCAGATGAGATAGGCAGAGAAGAGAAAGATATTCAAACTCTTTAATTCTATTGATTCACTCTGTTTTTTTTTTCTTGAATTATTTTTAGAATTTATAATGGAGGGGTCTTATTAAATTGAGGCCTTAAATTTTGATGAACTTTTTTTTTTTTTTTTGGGCCTTATTAAAAAAAAAATGGGTCTTAAATTTTTTTTTTTGTCCAAAATATATTTTTTTTTCCAGAATTTTTTTGAGGATGTCCTACGGGGGGACCATCGGACATACACTGACAGATAGTACACCGTACTCTGTAAATAGTACAGTGAACGTATGCTCAAAAGTACTGAACGTACGCTACTTTTTGAATTGACCGCTGGGTAATACCTAAACATATGAGACAGCCTTTGAACCACTGGATAATAGCACCGAGACGTACGCCTCTTTGGACTAGACGTCTGCTACTTTTTGACCTTATAAATATCCCCTCACCCCCTTGCCCATTTCACACCAATTCCGCCCCTAAACCCTTTTCTTCTCCCCCAAACTATATATAGACTGTTTTGTGAGTGTTTAGTGTTGCCAGAGAATGAACTCTTGAGGTTTTACTTAAAAGAGGTAACGTTTAGCTCCTTAGCTTTTTAATACGTCATTATGATGTTCGATTGTTGTTTTGTTGTAGCTAGTGGTAGTGTTAGTTTAGTTGCACCTTAAATCTTGCTTAGGCTAGGTTTTGTTAAGCTTAGCATTATTACTTTGCATGGAGGTTTCGATTTAAGTTAGGAGGCCTTAAGGAGTCTGTGATGGCCTTAGGAGTCGGAGAATAGGCGAACAGTGAGAGAAAATGAAGTTCTCCCTAAAAGACGTCAAGCGGACGTACAGTCTCACCGAATGTATAGCTTGTTGTGTCACAGTGGACGTACGACCCCAAGTCCGGACGTACGGTTTAGAGTGTGACAAGGAACTTTATTTTCACTAGCCGTCTCATAGCTCCTATTTCCTTATTCTAGAGTTGCTTTAGTAGAAATAGAACTAATAATAGGTCTTTTCTCAGTATTCAAGATTATAGAGCCTCAAGAGAATTACATGGAAGAGTTTTACGACCCGGGTGAGTACAAACTCACATAGATGCTTGTTGTTAATTTTCTTGCATTGCATGTCTATTTTATATATATCAAACATGCATATTTTGCAACTCTCATTAAATACATTTTGGAACTGTTAGAAACTCTCTTTTGTGAAAATGTATATTGATTAATAAGATAATAATGAAACTTGTAAATTGTGCATGTAAAAGACTGATAAGATTAATTGCATTGTATGACATAGTACACCGGTATGTGTTGTATAATGGTCATAGGCTTACTATACCGATTAACTTTATGGTGTGCGTGTGTGGGGGGGGCTTTGGATCCAATGGTTTCATGACCAAGATGTAGTCATTCCCAATGGATAATCACCATAGAACGGACATCATTAGCGGTGTGGGCCACTTGAGGTCAAAATCAGTCGTGCCGCTAGTGTTACGTACGGTATGTTGTGCAATGACTGGGGCACTGTCATTATACTAAAGGTCCATCGGGATAGCGTTAACCCTGATAAGAAGGGATAATATCTTGGGTAGATTATATAGTTGAACTATGACTGTTACTTTATATTATAAGCATATATTATATATATCACATACATGATAAACTGCATATATTATATATATCACATCCATGATAAACTGTCATCCCATAATGTTGCATGTGTTTTATAAATAACTGAATTCACAAATTAATGATAGGTACGTTATGTGCATTTTTATTCACTAAGTCGTCAGACTTACCTTATATTATTTTTCTTTTTTCTCCATATATTCGACTATGCTGTTATAGATAGTGGTTACCACAAATCATCCAGTTCTTATGGAGGATTCAATCCAAGAGGTGTTTGAGGACTTATTGCAAGTTTAAGTGGATACTCATGGTAACTAGTACTTTTGAGTTATGCTGTAAACTTAGGGCTTGATGCATGTTTGCATATTAAAGTTTAGCATAGATCCCTTGTAATGATGTTATATATATAGTATGTTTCCAACTACTTTGATGTTCTTTGATAGATGCTCTGGTTGTAATAATTAATGTTTATAAAACTTTATTACTTCCTTAGTATCCTCTGTTTTTGAGAAGTAGAAGTCCCTAAGTCTTATTTAGAGTGGAAGAAGGCTGGGAGATGAACTGTGGAATTAATTACCAGTTAATTAATTCTTAGGGCATTACACTCTGTGTTTTTCCCACTCTCAGGAAAATACTATATTTTTCTTGCTTTCTTGGAAAGCTCTCTCTCTCTCTCTCTCTCTCTCTCTCTCACTTTTCTTACTTTCTTTTCTCTTCTCTTTGTAAGAAGCTCTTGCTTGTTTTTGTGTTGATGCAAATGAAGGCCTTAGTTATTTATAGACATATGAGCTCCAACTTCCTCCTACCACCATTGAAGTGAGCCAACTTCCAACCATCTACAATAAGTGAGCTTGCACAATTTTTCTTCTTCAAGGGTTGATGAAACCACCCATTTGCCAACCATAAGTGAGCCATAATAAGTAACAATCTCCCACTTGGAAAAATTTTGAACAAGAGAACTAGTTTTATCGTTGCTCGATGTGAAATGGTATGCTCCTTTTTCTGTCTTCAAGCTAGAAGACCTACTGAAGTTGAGCACAACTTCAGCTTCTCTGTAGTCACTGTCTCGGTTAACATGTTAACAGGATTCTTGTTGCCCTGGATCTTCTCAAGTGTTAACACCTCTTTTTCCAAGAGTGATCTGACGAAGTGATAACAAAGTCCTATATGCTTTGTTCTTGAATGAAATGCTGAATTCTTTGCCAGATGTATTGCACTCTAACTGTCGCTATGCAAAACATTTTTCTTCTACTTAAATCCCATTTCTACCAACAATCCCTGTAACCAAATCATCTCTTTGCTAGCCTCAGTCACAACTACATACTCTACCTCTATAGTGGATAGAGCAACAATTTTATGTATTTGTGAAATCCAACTTACTGCAGTAGTACCTACTGTGAAAACATATCCAGTAGTGCTCCTTTTGTGATCTACCTCTCCAGCAAAGTCTGTATCTACAAACCCTTGTAGTTTTAGCTCACCCTTCCTGAAACATAGGCTTATGTTGGTAGTACCTTGTAGATATCTTAGTATCCACTTCACTGCCTCCCAATGTTGCTTCTTGGGATTTAACATGAATCTGCTCAAAGCTCCCATTGCATGAGCAATATTTGGTCTCGTGCAAACCATGGCATACATCAAACTACCAGTGGCTAAGACATATGGAAGCTTAGCCATGAAGTCCTTTTTTTCTTCCGTCTTAGGAGACTGATCCTTGGATAGCTGAAAGTGACTAGCCAAGGGTGTGCTAACTGGCTTAGTATTACTCATGAACCTTTTCAGAATATGGTCAATGTACTCCTGAGACAACTGCAAAGTAACCATTTGCTTGTCCCTACTTATTCTCACCCCAAGAATTTGCTTTGCTGCGCCCAAATCTTTCATGTTGAACTCACTCGACAATTGCTTCTTCAACTTTTGGATTTCATCCATATCCAAACTTGCTACTAACATGTCATCGACATACAATAGCAAAATAATGCAACTGGACTCAAAACTCTTGAAGTAACAACAATGGTCAGTGTTGCACTTGTTATAGCAATGCCTCTACATAAACCCATTAAACTTCTTGTACCACTGCCTTGGGGCTTGCTTCAAGCCGTACAAGCTTTTTGTCAACCTGCACATGAGTTTCTCTTTCCCTTTGATTGGAAAACCCTTCGGTTGTTGCATGTAGATCTCCTTTTTTAGGTATCCATGGAGAAAAGTAGTCTTCACATCTAACTGCTCTAGATGTAACTCTTCTGCTGCAACAATGCTAAGAATTAAATGAATGGTATTTAAACTTCACAACTGGTGAAAAAATATCGGTCTAGTCAATTCATTCTTTCTACTTAAAGCCTTTGACCACCAATCTCGCCTTATGCCTTTTGGAACCATCATGTTCCTTTTTGATTCTGTACACCCATTTATAGTGTAGAGCCTTCTTTCCCACAGGTAACTCAGCTAGCTCCTATGTCTTGTTAGAGATGAGGGACTTGATCTCATTCTTCATTGCAAGCTCCCACTTGCTCAAGTCTTCCACCTGACATGCTTCATCATAACATTCAGGTTCTCCACCATCTGTTAATAATAGAAAATTCATGTACTTCCTGTTTGGTACATGTGGATGAGCGGACCTTCTAGGTGCGGGTGTAGGAGTTGGACTCTGTGGTGCTTGTTGTTTTACAGGTTCTTCAAGCTGAGGATCATCACCAACCTACTACGTAGCTCTACTTTCTGGAAGATCATCCAGCTCAACATACATAGGATCATCTTGTACTAGATTAGTAAGCTATGCAGTACCTCTATCCTTGTACATCACATTCTTATTGAAAACCACATCTCTACTGCGAATGATTTTCTTATTTTGGTCATCCCAGAGTCGATAACCAAACTCATTTCCTCTATATCCAATGAAGGTGCACTTTAGTGACTTGGGGTCTAGCTTTCCCCTAACATGGTTAATGTGTGTATAAGCAATGCAACCAAAAACTTTCAACCACGAAAGATTTACCTCATTGCGTTCATACCTCCTTTGGTATACGTTGCTTCAACGGCACTGATGGTCCTTGATTAATGAGGTAGGTTGTTGAATTGATAGCCTCAGCCTAAAACTACTTGGGTAGGCCTGACTAAATGCGCATGCTTTTGACTCTTTTTGTCAGTGTTCAGTTCATCTGTTCTGCAACCCTGTTCTACTGTGGGGTTCGAGAATAGTCCATTCCTAACGGATCTCATTCTCGAAATAAAACCTTTTAAACCTAGTGTCCCTATACTCTCCACCATTGTCGGATCTTAGCTTCTTGATCTTCAAGCCTATCTCATTCTCTACCATGGCCTTCCATTTCTTGAACACTTCGTAGACCTCTAATTTCTATCTCAAGAAATAAACCCATACCTTTTTGGAATGTTCATCAATGAAAGTCATAAAGCATGACTTTCCGCTAATGGACAAAATTATAGCTAGCCCCAAACATCCATGTGAATTAGCTCTAGCTTCTCATTTTTAAGGGTTCTGCCACCCGTTTTGAAACTCACCTGCTTCTGTTTGTCAAAATATAATTTTCCCATAAGTCGATATTAATCGATTTCAACTTTGGTAGCTACCCCAACGAGTGTATAACTTTTAGCCCTTTTTTTCACTCATGTGGCCTAGCCTTTTGTGCCAAAGATCTGCTTCAACACTTGCATCTACAACAACAATAGCATCCCTCATATATGTGGTCATATAGAGGGTACCAGTATTTTTACCTTGAGCTATAATCCTAGTTCCCATGCTGACCTTCTACTTGCCCTCATGGAAGTGAATGTCATGCCCTTAATCATCAAGCTGACCCACAGAGATCAGATTCTTCTTTAGCTTTGGAACATGTCTGACTTTCTTCATCTTTCATACGAAATCGGCGTGTATCCTGATCCAAACATTTCCTATGCCCACAACATCCAACATCGTACCATCAACCAGATACACCTTCCCGAAATCTCCACTAACATAGTTCTCCAAGATTTCGTGTATCGTTGTCATATGAAAGGAAGCACTTGAGTCCAACACCCAAGAATCAAAGGGACTGTCAATTGAGAGGTGTTGTGCCAAATACTACATAAATTAATAGATAATGTTTAATACGTTTTAACCCACAAGTGCACAAGATCAAAACAATAGTATAATGCAGCAAGTACAAGATCGATCCCACGGAGATTGTTAATTTTGCTAAGAATTAATTTTCTAAATTAAAATATCAAAGGTGTCACATAATTGCTATTATTAAAAGAAATAGAAATAAAGATAAATAAAAGTGTAGGGCTTTGATATCCACTACTAATCATATTCAAATAATATAACAATATGCCAATGCTCCAATCATATTATGAATACCTAATGTTTGCCAACCTGAGGGTATGGGTGTCTATTCCTTAAGCTATTGATTTTCCTAAGCAACGAATTAGGCATGGGTGTCTACTCTAATTATTTTATTTCTTAAAGGATTTAGTATGGGTGTCTACTAAGTTACTCTTTAAGAAAGTATAAATTTATGGAAATCGAAAAACACATGAGGCATAGGGCATGGGTGTCTACTCCCGGTTTCCCATGTTGATTAACCTAAGAACCCAGTGTGAAGTTCTTTTGTTACTCTTATTAAACCCAAAACTCAATCATCCAAATTGATTTAATTAACTAATCAATACCACATGCATATAATGGTCAATCACATACATATGAGGAATTCAATAAAATATGCATTAATCAAGTTAAGCATCACAATATGATTATCACAAAGACGCTAATATTGAAATATTAAATAAACATAATTAGGGTTTCAATCCAGCCCTACTAAAATATTTAGTTACACATAATTAAAATAAACTAAAAAGAAAAGGGAAAAGAAAGAACCGAAAATCACTCCTAGAAGTAGCCTCCAAATTCTCCTCTCTGAAATTAAAGTCCTTCTAATTGTGAGATTTAGAGATCTATTTATAGGCTTTAGGAGAGTCTTAGAAACCCTAGTAAACCTAGGAAATTCGGAATTATGTCTCATAGTCAAATTAGGAGAAAATCCTAGTGCAAATCAGATTAGGATTCGTTCAAAATTGCATTCCTATCTTGCGAGGTGATTTTGGCATAACGGCATTCCAAAATTGGAAAATTCTATTTTACAATGATTTATAGCCTGTTGAGTTAGTTTTCCAATTCCGTTGGAATCACCTCAATCTGAAATTTGAGCTGAAAGTTATAGTCAAAATACCGATACATGTGCACAATCCAAATTTAAATCCAACCCGATTTGGGCTCCAATTTGATAAATTTCGATTTAATCCTTTCATTTATTTGGTTAAACTTAACCACATCTTCTAGGTCTTCCCAATTGTCCTTTAAGCTTGGAACTTTTCCAGAAACGTTTCCTTTTTCTTTCATGACCTACAAAAGTACAGAAAACACAAAAAAGAAATAAAATGGAACAAAATAACAAAAACTAAAAAATTAACAAAATGTAAATTAAGAGCAAAAATATGAATATTTTGGCATTTATCAAGAGGATCAGGGCGTCTTGCGCTCCATCTACCACCACGTTTGCAGAGTCGCTCTTTGCTTCCTTCTTTGAAGCTTTGCACTGATTTTTGTAGTGGCCTGTCTTACCACAATTCCAACACTCAATAGTTTTTGAGTTGCTATGGCTGTTAGAATTTCTTGGATACCTTGACTTTGGCCTGCCAGTTCTTGATTTCGTCCTTCCACACCCACTGCCTCTCTATGAATTTCTGCCTCTACTCTTCACATTCAAAGCAGATCTAGAAGCGGACTTATCATCTGCCTTCTTCATAGTCACATGAGAGAGGATGTCTTGAACAATTTCATTGAACTTGAGAGTTGTTTTTCCAAACATGAGCATGGTGACAAAATGCTCATAAGAATCTAGAAATGATGCAAGCAACAACAAGGCTCGATCTTCTTCACTGACTTGAACATCTATTCGGTTCAAGTAGTTGATCAAAGCATTGAAGGTGTTGATATGCTTCATCACATCCTTGCCTTCCTTCATCTCCAACTTGAAGAGTTTCTTCTTGAGGAAAAGCTTATTTGACAAGGATTTCCCCAAGTATATGGCTTCTAGCTTCTCCCACATATCTTTGGCAGAGATTGCTCATATCACATGATTTAACACATCATCTGTGCTATACATCTCGATGGTAGAGATTGCCATTGATCGATATCTAACAACTTGGGGTCAGTCATGTCCTACGGTCTATCTTCTAAGGCAACTTGCAATCTTTGTTGAATAAGAACACCACGCATCCGCCTTTGCCATAAGCCAAAAATTGATCTTCTCATCAAATGGTTTTATTTCAACTTTCATAGACCCACCGGATCCATAATTTGAACTCCACTTATTTGAGCTATCACTCGTAGAAGCAACTGTAGGAATGGTTTTGGTAGATTCACAAGACATCCTTCTTATTGTATACTTTTGACGTTTCTGCTCCCACTCAAACAATATTCACATACAATACTCATGAACAATACCATATCTGTGAATAGTACCATATATGGCACAAAATCTTGCTCTTTGATCTGAACACGAAACCTGAGCTCTGATACCAATTGTTAGGAATTAAACGCCATTAATTCCTCTTCAGAATCTTGGGATTCAACCTGTCAAGAAAACAACAACACACAAGTGCGCAAATAATATTTTATCAAAGATACAACTAGGTATGTTCCTAGGTAAGATTGGAGGAGTCACATTAGTCTCACTTAAAACCCAATCTTTCTTAGACAGAACATACAAGCGTATTTTGATTAGTACTATAAATATGCACAAACATACACACAAAATCACAAGACAGGAATTTATGCATGGTTCAGCCAATACTACCTACATCCACAGAGCACACTAAATTTGACTATATCAATAGAATGAACAAAATGTGGATCAGCTGATCTCACTCACACAATGTATCTCTCACACTCCAGAAAAATTACACATTATGCGTTTTGCTCGCTCTCAGAAAAATACTACTCTATTTTTCTTGTTCTCTTGGAAAGCTCTCTCTCTCACTTTCCTCACTTTCTTTTCTCTTCTCTTAGTAAGAAGCTCTTGCTTGTTTTTGTGTTGACGCAAATAAAGGCCTTAGCTATTTATAGGCATATGAGCTCCAACTTCCTCCTACCACCATTGAAGTGAGCCAACTTCTAACCATCTACATCAAGTGAGCTTGCACCATTTTTCTTCTTCAAGGATTGATGGCAACCACCCACTTGCCAACCATAAATGAGCCATAATAAGCCAACATTCATAATTTCAATGAATTAGGTTTTCCCTGGAGAAGAAAGCAACAACCCTGGGCCTGCATTAATCTGGGTTTAAAGAAAGAAAGAAATTAAAGCGAGGCAAATACTAATTCAAATCTCTTAATTTAGAGTAAATGTGCTGAATTTTTTGAAATATATATAGCCACCACCTTGGACTAGAGTTCTTTTTTGCACCCCTTGTTTTTTTTCTTTCATATTAAATCCGTTATCATAGCTTTGTCCTCTTATATCACTAATGTTAAGTTCAAGTTTTTTTATTAACCCAATCATTTAAATAAAAGGAACTTCTCTAGTAGTATCATCTACTGTTATAAATTCTACAAAATGTTCTTCTACTTTTATTGGATTTTCTGAAATATTAACACATCTTAGAATGAGAAACGATCTCCACGCATTTGACTCATTCCCCATGATCCCTTAGGTCTTGATTATTATTTCTTGCTCTTCAACCCAACATGGACTCATTACCATCTCCCTTATCACTATAAAAAGAGCATCCATTGCTTCATTTGTTGCTCATCCATTTGATTCGATCAACTTTCTTTCTGCTAAACAAATTAAACCCACAAGCTTCTGCAGCTAGCACTATATATCAACAACTTCTAAGCCTAAGCCAGCAACGTAATTAACACAAGGGAAATGCCATATATATATGGCTCTTTTCTCAGCTTTTTCCAGTTGGTTCGTGTGCTTCTCGGCGTCTCGGGTCTCCGATGATGTGGGAGAATGTTCATCCGACAAACCCAAAAACAAATCAAAATCATCCGGAGCTCCGGTTGTAATGTCCTACTTCCCAGTCAATTCAATCCTCTCCCGCTTTTAGTAATACTAATATATATGTATGCTTGTTTCATGCATTAATCGTTAGCTAAAGCGGTATCTACGTTCAGCCAGGGGCACGTTTACCCAAGAAAAGTTACTCGAAATATTTGCAGGCCATACAAAGGGAGTGTCGGCTCTGGCTCCAAGTTTTCTTCGTAGATTTTAGGGGTGGGTTGTGGCCTTGTGGGGAGGATATATATATATATATATATATATTCACACGTGAGTGTGTTTATATGCTTGTTTCATGGCACTCTGAAGTATTTGTAAATATTAAATAAATATTGGCTCAAGTATAGAGAGAGCCTCTTAACAGATTATTGCTTAATTTTCAAGTCCTTGTAGCAGCACTCTAAATTCTACTGGAAGTTTGGCCACATAAAGAAAAATTATTTTCGATGGAAAGAAAATGTGTCTCATCCTCCTAAGAAACAAAAACTCTCAAGAATAAAGACAGAAACTGATGACATTAAACAACATTAATTTGTCTAACGACTGTCTTCAGAATTTCACCCAATTAAACGTGGGGCCTCAGCTAATTCTTTTCGTGTATTCTTGTTGTTTCTACGGGATGAATGACATAATTAACTTATATTCATGATGTCATGTGATGAATTGACTTATATGATGTCATCTAATTTTTCATTTATTTATTTTTTATATAAATAATATGACAATATATTGATCATATGACAACATATACACCAGTAAATTAATGAAACTTAATGTTGACGTGAGATGACTCATCTCAATTTTACTTAAA
Source organism: Carpinus viminea (assembly GCA_013348765.1). Classification (NCBI taxonomy): domain Eukaryota; kingdom Viridiplantae; phylum Streptophyta; class Magnoliopsida; order Fagales; family Betulaceae; genus Carpinus; species Carpinus viminea. The sequence continues at coordinate 12,137,884 of CP054670.1, read as the reverse complement.
ATGGATAAGGTCCAAGCTACAGGCAATAGCAATTAGTGGTTACTGCCTCTAATCACTAGTTGCACAGCCTTAGGCAGTTAGCAATTTTGAATAATTGTAACCGCATCACTTTGGGTGGTTAGCAATTGATGCCCAAACCACACCTTGGTAAAGGACTTTTGGGCATATTTAATTTGGGGTTTTGAACCTCTTTTTAAGGCCTAGTTTAGATAGTTTCGGGATTATTTTGGGCATGTTTCAATGTTTTGATCATATGAAATCTTATACCAGAATGATGTTGTTTTGTTATACTATTTTTATTGGTTAGTGGTTATTACTTGCGTCCACCTACCTTGTCACTAGCTACTAACTACACTATCATAGTCGGTTAGTTGAAAAAAGTCAACTTTAATTGCACTGTCTTTGGTGGTTATTGATTAGTGGCAGTTATTAGTTATTAACCGTTAGTAACTGCTCATTTGCATAGTTCTAGAGTCCTATTCCAAGATATATATATATATATATATATATATATATATTGTCATGAGATTAAATTTTGAGAATAACTTTTATAAGGATTTCGAAAAAATTAGGTCATTTGTACCATCCAATCATATACATATAGACACATCAACATAGAGAACCAAACTAACTAATTAAGATGAAAACACTAGATTTCATCCTATTTTCTCCATGATTCATCAAAACTTATCTCCGGCTTCTCCATTGACTTCTTCTTTTCCGGCAGCTCCCTCTATCGACAAAAGAAAGAGTATTCTCACCAACCAAACATCAAACAAATCAACTCCCCCCATTTGCCACTCGGTCTTCAAATACGTGTCCAAATTTCACGATGACCATTCACTGAAGTGAACAAAAGATTGGTGTTAACAGCTAGACTTGACCACATCAACATGGTCATAGACGACATAGTCTATGTTTAGAAACTTAGCAATTAAGAATTTAATTGAGAAATCAATTTCATCATTACCGTTGGAGACCGAAGCTTCGTAATCCCACCAATCAGGGGTTGTTGTTTTGACATGTCACGCATATGTGAGGTGCCTGTGGTCAAAGCGCAGCCTCAAATAATTAATTAAATCGTGAAAGTGGCGAGAAGCATCATCGATCCAAACATGCTTACCACGTTCCTTAGTCTCGACGCATTTTGACTAATTCTCCCATCTCTCTCAATTAGTCTAAATTATTCTTTCTTGCTCTCCAAGCCAATGGACTTTCTACCATCTCCCTCATCACTATAAATTGATCGTTTCTCACACTTCATTCATTCATTGCTCATCCATTTCAACTTTCTTCTTCTGCTAAACAAACCCACAAGCTTATCAACAACTTCTAAGCCAGCAACGTATACAAGCTAGGGAAACGCCATGGCTCTTTTCTCAGCTTTTTCCAGTTGGTTCGTGTGCTTCTCGGCGTCTCGGGTCTCCGATGATGTGGGAGAATGTTCTTCTGAGAAACCCAAAAACAAATCAAAGTCAACCGGGGCTCCGGTTGTTATGTCCTACTTCCCAGTCAATTCATACATCTCTCGCTTGTAGTAATATATACATGCTTCTTTAATTCATTCAATCGTGAGCTAAAGCGGTGATCTACAGCGCGAAGGGTCGGAAACTCAGTCATGTGGGCACGTTTGCCCAAGAAAAGTTACTGGAAATTGTCGGCTCTGGCTCGAAGTTTTCTTCAGTGGTCGTCTTATGACTCTTATGAGTATGTAGTTAATTTGATGACTTTAGGGGTGGGTTGGGGGGAGGATATATATGTAAGCTTGTTTCATGGCACTCTGAATGATTTATAAATATTAAATAAATATTGGGTGAAGTCTATATATAGAGAGAGCCTCTTAACAGATTATTTCTTTACAAGGCCACATAAATAAATTTTATTTTTGACGAAATGAAAATGTAGCTTAAAAAAAAAAAAAAAAAGGTCTCAAGAATAAAGACAGATTGATGATATTAAACAACATTGCTAATGTGTCTGAAGACTATCTTCAGAAAACGCAGGCCATGTTTCGCAAAGCATTCTTCTAATTTCTCTTAAAAAGTCAACTTTATTTTTTCACTTTAACAAATAAATTTTTTTTTTTCACCCTTTTTCGTTTTTTACAAACAAATTTAAATTTTATTTCTACTTTATATCACATCAATCAATTCCTTCTTCATTTTTTCTCTCAAAACGATACAACAATTCTAGACGGTCTTATTCCAACTAACTTTTATAAAAATCTCGCACAAACCAAGTCATTTGTGCCTTTCAATAATATATAAACACATCAACATATATAGAGTAGCAAAAGGGCTTAAGATGAAAACATCAAATCCCATCCTATTCTCTCCATGAATCAACAAAACCTCTCTTCGACTCCTCCACTTACCACTTCCTTTCCAACAGCTCCTCCAACGTCTGCTTTTTTGACCATACCTCCACCAGTTGCTTTTCCCATTGGACCTCCTCTAGCAACTCTAGCTACATTGGATTCTTTTGCGGCATCGAGCTTGGCTCAGCCACTAGTTTAAGATTCGACCTCGGCTGTTGCTCTAAGTTGTGAAATCAAGGAAAAGCTTACATTGCAGCCTCTAGTGGCCCAAAGGCATTGAGCTTTCTAAACATCTAGGTGGAGGCCTGGTGGTGTCCCATCAAGGTCCTAATAAGGTTTTGATAATGTCTCAATGAAGTCCTGGCGGGTTCCAATAATATCTCGACAAAGTCCTAACAGTGTCCCAATAGAATCTTAGTCGGGTCCCAAAGAAGTCTTAGCGATGTCTCGACAAAGTGCCAACTTGGTCCTGATGGTATCTTAGTTGTGTCTTGATGAAGTCCTTACAGTGCTTGGCAGTGTCCTGAGAGTCCTAGTCGGGTCTCAATAGTGTCCTAACATAATCTTGACCCTGGCAGGGTCCCACCAAGTCCTGGAGAAGTCTTGATAGTGTATCGGCTAGGTATTGGTAGAGTCTTAGTAGTTTGAAAATGAGAAGCTCAAACTTGAAAATTTGTTTATAGTTTTAAAAATGAAAACAATTTTACTGAAATTAAATCAACTTTTTCAATCAAACAAAAAATGTTTTTGTTAACTATTATTTATTGTCGTACTAAATATTAAAAAATATGATAAATATTATTTTTAAAATCATTCTACACAAAAACAAACAAAGCTTTTGTTTAAAAACAAACTATGTTAATTTCATAGTACCAAAAAAAAATAATAACATTTCCTAACATGTGGATGCAGCCACACGTTAAATTAAATAATAATATAAATAATATCTCATATAAAAAAATTTATTTTATTTTATCTCTCCTTAAAATACCCTAACGTATGACATAATTATAGGGTTTAATTACATTTCTCAATTAATTTATTTTATTTTTTTGTTATCTCATTTTAAAAATAAAAATAATTAATTATCTAATAGTATTTAATTAATCTAACCTAGTTAATTAAGTATCTAACCTAATTAATTAAGTAACCTAATCTCATTAAATATCTAATCTCATTTCAAAAAAATATCTAATCTCATCTCATTAAATATCTAAACTAATTAATTATGACCTAATTAAATATCTAATCTCATTTCAAAAAAAAAATCTAATCTAATTAATTAATATAGCCTAATTAAATAATAATATAAATAATATCTCATATAAAAAAAATTTTGAAAACACATTTCCTAATGTGTGGATGCAGCCCACGTTAGGAAAATACTAACGTGGCATGCAGCCACACGTTAGCAAACATTTTTTCAAATTTTTTTTTTCTCCTCCTAAAAGTAAAACCCTATATGACATAATTAATTATCTAACAGTATTTAATTAATCTAACCTAGTTAATTAAGTATCTAACCTAATTAATTAAGTAACCTAATCTCATTAAATATCTAATCTCATTTAAAAAAATTAAATATCTAATCTAATTAATTAATATAGCCTAATTAAATAATAATATAAATAATATCTCATATAAAAAAAAAAATTGAAAACACATTTCCTAATGTGTGGATGCAGCCACACGTTAGGAAAATACTAACGTGGCATGCAGCCACACGTTAGCAAATATATATATTTTTTGTTATTTCTCCTCCTAAAAATAAAACCCTATATGACATAATTAATTATCTAACAATATTTAATTAATTTGACCTGGTTAATTAAGTATCTAAACTAATTAATTATGACCTAATTAAATATGGAATAGGATCCTGTCCATTTCAAATGAAATGGACAATATCCATTTAGTGTAAAATGAGGGGTAATATTGTAAATTTAGTCCTTCAATTTTAATGTTAAGACAATATTACCCTCATTTTACACTAAATGGATATTGTCCATTTCATTTGAAATGGACAGGATCCTGTTCCATTAAATATCTAATCTCATTTCAAAAAAAAAAATATCTAAGCTAATTAATTAAAATAACCTAATTAAATAATAATACTAATTTTTTTTATTTTTAAAAATCCCCATTACTAACGTGTCATGTAGTAACATGTTAGGAAATGAACCCCATTACTAACGTGTCATCTAATGACACATTTGGAAATGAATCTCTAATTTTTTTATTTTTTAAGAAATCCCCCATTACTAACGTGTCATGTAGTAACACATTAGGAAATGAACCCCATTACTAATGTGTCATCTAATGACACGTTAGGAAATGAATCTCTAATTTTTTTTATTTTTTAAAAAATCCCCCATTACTAACATGTCATGTACGAACACGTTAGGAAATGAACCCCATTACTAACGTGTCATCTAATGACACGTTTGGAAATGAATCTCTAATTTTTTATTTTTTAAAATCCCCCATTACTAACATGTCATGTAGTAACATGTTAGGAAATGGTAACGTGCTATTATGACACTTTACTAAATTTATTTACTAACGTGTTATTTTTAGGCACGTTAGGAATTGGTGACGTGGCAAAAAAATGTGAACAGTATATACGTTAGTAAATGATGCTTTTTTTGTAGTGAACATTTGTTCTTGATGACTTGCATCTAAGGTATAATCAAGTATAATTGAAAAATATTTTGCTTCTCTAACTTTTTCAATAATACTCCATTTTACTTCTGTTGCTAACAAATGTATCAATTCATTTTGTATATTATGTCCAAGATAATTATTATGAATTTCCTCATTATTAATACAACGAATATGCTCTTGCATTACTGCAATCATATCAATTAGACTTAAAAAATTTCCATTATTTTCTTGATAAATCTTTTCATTTTGTCCTCTAAATGCCAAATTATTATTACCAAGGTTCTTTACCATAGCAATAATTTTCAATAATACTTTTTTCCAATGATCTTTCTCTTTGTTAATTTGTTCTTGGACATTTTTATCAATTGTTTTATTTTTTAACAATCTCATTTCTAAATCAATCCAGTCATTCATGTTAATAATATGTTCATTGGTTATTTCATGACTTTTTAGTTTAGTACTAAGATTTTTTAGTCATTAGTTCATTCATTAGCTAGTTGCATTCTATTAGGTTTTGAATTAAACAACTTGCAACAAAAACAAAATATTCTATCTACATCTTTTGAATTGGCTAGCCATTTTCTTTTATATTGCTCCCTATTTGATAATTTTCGTATATAATATGCACTAGAAAAATGCCTAAAGTTCTCATCTTTAGGAAAATCTATAGTATCATATCTTATTGGACCATTTTCTATTAACAAATCCTTAATTTTGCATCAATATTTCTTCATTGGCTTTAGTCATAAATATTTGTAACAATAAAATTAGATACATCAATAATATTTTCATTATCTTCTAATTCTTTTTGATGAATTTCTTGTTCATTTATGAATTTTTCACCTAAATTATCCTCAATATTTTGTTTATTGCTAATAACAAATTTATTTAAATCTCCTCTTTCATATTCAATCAATTTGTCTACATTTTTTTTTTTTAAGTTTTTCATATCCAGATGCATATTTTCTAGTAGACATGTTTAATTAAAAATATTAATAAATTAAACAAACACGATTTATAAAATATATATATGAGTATAATAAAATAAATCACAAAAATAGAACAATAAAACTTGGTTTGGCAAATAAATCATGAAGTAGTTCTTGGAGACATGACATGAGCCTTGGAGAGGAAGAGAAAATTAGCACTTATTGAGAATATTTGAGAGAATTTTGTATTTTGAATGTCTTTCCCCTTACTTTGTACAGCGGGTGTGAGTTATATTTATACACTCATGCATTGATTACAAAGAAAGATCTTAGGGAGATATGCTAAGATTAAATGAGTGAAGAAAATAAGTAACAGCTATTTCCCTTGATATACTACTAACGTCTATATCCCTTGATTTATGCAGCAATCTCTTGATTTTGATTCACTCTCTATTTCTTTCATTGATGTGGCATTATTGTTGGTTCTAATACTTAGCAGATGAGATAGGCAAAGAAGAGTAAGATATTTGAACTCTTTAATTCTTTTGTTTCACTCTTTGTCTTTTTTTTCTTGAATTATTTTTAGAATTTATAATGGGCTTATTAATTGAGGCCTTAAATTTTGATTATTTTTTTTTTGGGGCTTTATTAAAAAAAAATTGGTCCTTAATTTTTTTTTTTTGGGTCCAAAATAAATTTTTTTTCTAAATTTTTTTTTTGGGCCTTATTAAATTAGGAGAGTGCATTTCATATTCAACTTTTACAAGTTAGCTACCATAGTACGCCAAATACAAGAAATGTATATCTTTATATATAAATATCACCATGGTCGGCCGCCATGGGAATTGAAGCTTATCTTTAATTAGTTTTAGAAATTTGGTTAATTGTGTATATTGGTCGAGTTGTCACCTTCGCCTGCGGCAGCCAAGACCTTTCAAACCATTCGACTGGAAAAGATCTTAATTTAATTCTAACCTTTGTTTTTTGGACCAGCATCCTTGTGTGTGCTTTAGAGATTTTTTTTTTTGAAAATGTTTCTGATGTGACATAAATGTATATGAAGAGCAGTATTACTGTTTGTATTTGTGTGTGTTTTTTTTTTTTTTTTAGTATTCTGTGTTTTAAGTTGTTTGTTAATATTTTAAGTAATGTTACTCTTCACATCCATTTATTGTTAAGAATATTATGTAAAAGTTATTTATTATTCTAGGGTTATATACTTCCTTATAGATTCTAGGGTTTTCTTAGCCTACTAAATTTATCTTTCCATAGTCTATTAGGTTACTTGCTTATCACTCATAGCCTTAAGTTACTTGATTATCATCCATAGCCTCTCTATAAATAGAGGTTTTTGCAATACTCTTAATTAAGAAGTCTTAATACAATATAGTCCATTAAATACTTTTGCTCTCTTTCTTCTCTTTCTCCTTCTTCTGATTTATAATATATTTTATATATTTATATTTTATCATTTATTAATTATACTCATTTCATTTCAGCTAACTTTGTGTATTTTAAGTGATTGACATAAAAAGTTAGTTAACATATGCTACATAATTAACCAATGTTAAATGAGTATGATAAACAAGCGTGAATAATAATATTAATCTGATGTTTTCAGGAAAAAAGTTTTAATACAAGTTTATTATCTCATTACCTTTACCTCATTCATTTTAAACAAAACAAAAGTACGTGAGTGTGCATGGCTCCCTACTCCGGATATATGGGAGCATCTTTACCAACTCTCCGACAATTTGTCTTGCCTCTCTTTATTGAACAAGAAATTATACGTAATCTATCCTTGTTTGCTCTCGTATTAACGTTGATCGATCCATAGCTAGAGGGAGAAGCTGTCGTTGTCAATGTATTAATTGATTAAAAACCCACGAACGTGGTCTAAGTTTTTTTCCTTGATTGGTAGTTGCTCCGAACAATCCGGTTAGATTACTGACCATAAAGCACATTTTGACAAGTCAATATATGGTACTAGCTCCTTGCATAACATTCTGAAGTCACACTCTTAAGCGTATATTTCTTTACATGTCACCTATTAAAATTTATTCACCAGATTTGAAATTTAATTGTAATCAATTCAAAATTTAATGGTTATTTTTTTTATCACATCAAAAATATACACTTAAAAAAGTGAACTTGAAAGTACATGTATCATTTCTCTTGTTCTTTGCATTCCAATTTTTCCCCCAAAAAAATTTATTTTTATCCTTCACACTTTCTAGTCTAAGTAGGAGGGAACCAATTAGGAGTGGTTCGCAAGGGCCATGGGGTGGCCGAAGCCACCCCTAATCTCAACTGGGGTGGCTGGCCACCTCAGCTTTTTTATTATTTATTTTATTTTTAAAGTTAAATAAAATTTTATTATTTAAATTTAGGTGTCAATTTTGACACATCAAAAAATTTTAACGTGTCCATTTCACACCTCAAAATTTTTTGACGTGTCTATTTGACATGTCAAAATTTTTTAATTTTAAAAAATAATTAAAAAATTTTAATTTTTAAAAGTAAAAAAATTAAAAAATTTGCCACATCAAAAAATTTGATTAATTTTCGAATTTTTTTTTATTTACTTATTTTTAAAAATTTTGATATAAAATATTTCTACGTCAAAAAGTTTTGAGGTGTGAAATTGACACCTCAAAATTTTTTGAGACGTCAATTTAAACTGCCTTCGTAAGAACCGGCACTTAGCTGATCCCAACTTTTTTTTTTTTTTTACCTTCTCTCCTTCCGCTACTCTCTTAATTCAACTTTTTCCCTCTTCTTATTTATTCTTCGCTCTTCTTTTATTTCCCCCCACACTCTATCTTTCCTCTTCTTATTCTCTGCTTCCACTCCCACTCCCACACCTCTCACCATCACCACTTTCCTCCTCCTTCTCTTTCCCACGTACTGCATATTGTTATGAGGTGAATATTTATTGGGGCTCCTCGTCGGTGTTGGTGCCGGAGGTTATATATATAGTTATTTATTCTCTCTTAAATCATTATTTTCTTTTCATTATATATATAATTAAAGTTTTTTTGTGCAGAGCGATTCAAAGGGCAGTAAAAGGATTTCCGTGGCCATTGTTGGATTTAAGTGCAGCATCGTTTGCAAAAGTGGTGGATAGTACTAATTAAAAGGAGAAGAGAAGCTGAAGATAAAGAAAAGGAGAAGAGAAGCAGAAGAAAAAGAAAAGGAGAAGAGAAAGAAGATGAGAAGCTGAAGAAAAAGAAAAGGAGAAGAAAAGAAGATTTTTTGGGGTTGAGGTTTGGGTTTTTTTTTTAAGTTTTTTTATTATTATTTTTTATTTGGGTTTTTGATTTTTTGGGTTTGGGATTTTGAAAATGGAGAAAAGAAAATAGGGAGAGTGAGAAAAGACTGGCCATGGAGAAGCTGGGTGATGTAGAAACGAAAAAAACTGGCCAGCTTTTTCGGCCATGGAAACATCAGCTCCCGGAGCTGAGCTGATGATGAACAAAATATTTTTTTTAATAATATTTAAACTTTTTTTCAAAAAAAATTTATGACGTGGCACTGTTGCCTGGTCAAAAAAGTTTAAATATTATTAAAAAATAATTTTTTCTAAAAATAATAATATTTTTTTTTAATGTGCTAGTCTTGCATTATTTGAAACATTAGGATTTTGACTTTTCTAATACTTAGATTTTTGACATTCAAAACACATCAAAATGCCATATCAAAAACATTTTTGACGTGTCAAATGAACTGACACCTTAAAAAAATCCCCTCAAAAAAGTTAGTATTTTTTGTAGTGAAGCCAAAATTCACAATTGGAGAATCTCCAATTATTCCAGTATTGTGAGGATATCCGGATCCGTTTTCTTCATGTTTGTTTCGAATTTAAGGGATCAACTATACTTTCAGTGCATGACAAGGGTACAAAAAAAGCTTCATTTTTATTTTTCGCATTTTCCTTGTATTGTATTAAAAAAAAAAAAATTATATTTATCTTTTGAAACAATGATTTTTATTTCATTTTACTCATAAAAAATAAAAGGGACAATATATATATATATATATATATATATATGCATGTTCTATTCCATTATATATTCATGACGAAAACAAAAAATGAATCAAAAGACCCACTGAAGCATGTCAGGTTCTCCACCATTTGTGACAAAGATATACTATGTCCGGTAATAAACAGATGCTAATCTTTGACCATGAGTTGTTTCAGCTTAACGCCCATGAATTTTGTTAAATTACATGTTTTCTCCAACTTTAAGTTGATAGAATGAAGTAAATTTAATCATTTAATGAATACTTTAACAATACTCCCCCTCATATATGAGATCAAACTCTTTTTAATAGGTGAGATCCAATACAAAAATTAAAATATTTGATTTAAATGAGAGGTGAATTGACGGAATAAGTTATTAGGATAACCGGTAATTTAACAAATTTAAAATCTTTTTTATTTTTCGCCTGAAACTTTGGTTTTCTATGAGACATAATCATTTCTTGCTTTTAAAGGAACAAAGCGATGGACCCATTTTCGAGGTCTTCTCGAGAGGAAGATGATGAAGACTCTCTGAAATGGGCTGCCATAGAGAGACTGCCGACCAAGCGACGTATTAGGACAGGTATACTAACTAACGAGGAGGGACAAGCAAAAGAAGTTGATATTCCAAGCCTTGGATTGCAACAACGAAAGAACTTGTTGGACAAGCTTGTGAAAAATGTAGAGGAAGATAATGAGAACTTCTTGCTAAGGCTCAAGAACCGCTTTGATAGGTAATCAGAATAAATCTAATGAAGAAATAGAAATATATATATATATATATTTGACATAAATACATTATGAATAACAACATCATTAGCTAGCCTTAAAACTGAACAAACTAGGTCAATGAAATTCTTGTCTTTCCTGTCTGTGATATAGAGTTGGGATTGAAACTCCCACCATCGAAGTTCGTTTCGAGCACCTAACTGTAGATACAGAAGCTTATGTTGGAAGCAGAGCATTACCTACACTTTTCAACTTCACAGTAAATTTCTTTGAGGTATTTTGATTGAATCAAGCACCTAAGGCTACCCGACCGCACTATTTACCTCTTGAGCTCACATTTTCTTCTGCAAGTTCTGCATTTGAATTCATTCTGCAATCTCTGTCTATTTCCCTCAAGGTGTTGTTGAATTATGTTCACATTCTTCCAAGTAGAAAGAAACCATTCTCCATTCTTCGCGATGTTAGTGGAATTATCAAGCCTGGCAGGTAATATTTGGATTCTCTTTCGAAGGCTCATTGTATTGTAGGCTCTATATATTATCCAATTTTGCAGGATGACACTGCTTTTAGGCCCCCCAAGCTCAGGGAAGACAACGTTGCTATTGGCTTTGGCTGGAAGACTTAGTTCTCATCTGAAAGTAATGAAACTTTACGATTCCATGGCCATTTCTTCTTTACATTTCTTTCCAACTCTTTTCATCTTATAATCTAAATTGGGTACTTGATGAAAGTTGCAGTCTTCAGGGAGAGTTACATATAATGGCCATGGAATGAGTGAGTTTGTTCCACAGAGGACATCGGCTTATATAAGTCAACATGATCGCCATATAGGAGAAATGACAGTGAGAGAAACATTGGCCTTCTCGGCTAGATGTCAAGGGGTTGGGCCCCGTTATGGTAAGTCAAAACCTCAAGTATCCTCTATATATTGTACTTTGTCTCTTGAAAGTTCGAACCGATTGATATGAATTCCACAATTTTCCAGACATGGTGGTAGAGTTGTCAAGAAGAGAAAAGGAGGCTAACATCAAGCCAGATCCTGATATCGATGTTCTAATGAAGGTGAGAATGAAAATTTTGAATAGAAAAACTTGTGTCGGATTTCCTTTTCTTCTTCAAATTTGTCATTTTATTACACGTGCACACAAGCGCGTACACATAGACTTAGGGTCCTTTTGAGTGCGTTTTTAAAAAAATAATCTGCGTTTTTAAATCAAATCACAATTTTTGAGTATTTGGGATTGCGATTTTGAAAACGTAAATTTTAAAATCGTGAAAAAATCTGTGATTTTAATAAGCTGACTAGATGATGCTTATTTGAAAAAGTGCGAATTTAAACCAAAATCACGATTTCACTTAAAAGGCAATATTTACCTATTTGGTCTGAAATCGCAGTTATATGCTAATTTTATCCAAACACTCGATTGATAAAAAAAAATATATATATATTTTTTAACCTGTTTTACCAAACGTCTATGCGATTTTAAAAAGTGGCAATTTAAAAAACACAATTTTTAAAAACGCAATTTTTAAAATCACACTTATTGAAATCGCACTCCCAAACGGGCACTTATTTATGTCAAACACGTTAGGTTTTTGATTGGCCGATTCATTGTTCAAAAGAATCAAAACAAATGTTTGGGTGTAAGACTTGGTTTGGTAATTTTGTACATAGGGTTTAGTGTCAAAATTTCTTCAAAAATGTCAAGCACAAAATACCCTCTTCACAAAGGCTTCTATACTTGTCCGGATGAGCCTTGTTAAATGGAGTTACAGAATGCTCCATTTGCAAATTTGTTAGCAAATGTCCGGATGCGAAGTTGAAGTTGAAAACACAGAATGCTCCATTTGCAAATCCAACCGCTATTATTTGGAGGTAAGATCTGTCTGCAGGTGTTCAGATGTGATGTTGAAATGGAATGTTCTATCCACAAACATGTATGCTGATGGGTTCAAAGGCCCTGCCTTGTCGAGGTTCCCCATCATCAACACAAAAAAAAGCAAAAAACAAAAAAAAAACATGTATGCTGATTTCCAGAAGCCTTCAAGTTTAAAAGAGCTTAAAACCCTACCCATGTTTGAAGGGCTTACTGATAAGACTGTATGCCCACACCCCCAGCTGATTTACTTGACTTGGACCAAGTAGCTAGGGTATTTAAGGGCTTGTTATGCGTGACTTTCATGCTGAAGCCATTATTTTTGTTGAGCCAAAAGCACTTCACAATCGAAGCTTGAACCTTCCACTCTCTCTTGGACTTTGAAAAACCATACACACATGGAGGATTAACCTTCAATCACTGGAGTTCCGGAGTGTCAGGAGATCAGATTGAAGAATGGCCAGAGTTATAAAGCTAATGTGGTAGTAAACATGGTGTTTGTTCAAACTTCAGTGCAAGTAAAGGGTAGTTACAAAGATTTTGCAAATATTGTTTGCTTTTAAATTGTGGCTTTCACTAGTGAACTAATTTCTTGGACTTGGTTTTCCTGAAGTGTCTTACCTTTGAAGAGTTATTGAAAGGGTTTTACCTCATGTTATAGTTTGTATAAACGGTTTAGACACAAAAGGTGGAGGCTATTATATTATTCAACTTATTCAACTTATCTTTAACCTAATATATACAAGCATCCTATTATATAGATTAGAGAAATATCATAAAGACTAAACTACCCCCAAAACCCTAATGACTCAAACCCTAACTCTTCTAACACTCCCCTCAAGTTAGAGCATATACATCATATGAATCTAGCTTAGAAGATACAAGCAAATGAAAAACAACTAGAAAAACATACTCTAACACTCCCCTCCAAGCTAGAACAGCTTGGAGCATACAATACAAAGACTTATATAAATAACAAGATAATTTAATAAAATTTTAGCTAGTCAAAACTCGTTGGAAACTTGAACAATGAAAATTTTATCAAATCTCGCCGCAAAACACCGAGGCCAATTGGATACATTAATCGTTCTCATAGAAGAATCCAAGGCCAGTCGGATACAACGATCTTGGGATCGATTCTCGCCACAAAACATGAAGGCCAATCGGATACATCAATCACAATATTGGATTGGTTCTCGCCAAAGAATCCAAGACCGGTTGGATACATCGATCACCAACAACCAACAACAAACACATGATTAACCAACAAGTTTCGTCGAAAACAGACTCAAACGATGACCACAGATCATCATTTCAACAACACAATCATCAAACAGTTGGATTTTTTTTTTCTTGAGGGCCGTCCGTTGCAACTTCACCGGCCACCACAAACAACACCGGCCATCACATCCAGCAACAAGAACTCACAACTGACAATGCTGGTTTTTTTTTTCACTAAAGGTGTTCCAAATCCCCAATGAGTCAAACCCTAACTTTTCTAACACCTCATAACCAAAATCCTTTTTTTTTTTTTTGCTTTAATATCAGTTTTATATGATTTTGGTTGGATGTTGTGTGGTAGATTACACTATCATCCATGTCAAAAAAAAAAAAAAAAGAAGAAGAAGAAGATTACACTATCACCAGTAATAAGATTTTTGAACCATGTATTAATTGTGATCAACACTTAGGGCTGTGTAATGAGCGAGAGCGTCTTGCAAGCAAGATCGGGTTCAATTCCCTTAAGCTCGGCTCGTACTCGACTCGACTAAGCTCGTGAATCAGCTCATGTGTATATATATTAAGAATTGCTATAATTAATTGATTATATGTTGAACCATTTGATAGCCCAACCCATAATTTTATTCATTTAAATCTGGTGGAGTTACTAAAATTATGTTGTTTTGTTGGTTGTGAATGAAAAATGCCCAATTAGCTAAGCCCACTGAGTAGTCCGAATAAGACTAAAGGTAAATTCTTAGTCTAAGAACCTCTAAGACTAAGGCCCAATTTAGCTTCCAGCATTTTTTTTTTTAAAAAGGTGCAAATCCTTGTCCCACATCAAGACCCTCCCTGCATCAATAAGTAAGGCTCTAGCCAATACTTGGCTAAGTGCAACTCAAGTGCAAGTCGGCTAATTTAGCTGTTTTATATTATTTAAATTTTATTTAAAGCTTCATGAGCTGGCTCGGTCGAGCTCAAACACAATTTTGGGACTCGGCCTTGAGCTCGCTGGAGCTCGGGCTCAAGTAAAAGTTTAACGAGACAAGCTTGAACAAGCAAAGCTCGCCAAGCTCAGCTCATTTGCACCACACTTATCCACCCCCTCTAGCCTCTAGATGTATATTGGGGTCTAAATAGGACTTTCAAAACATAACCCCCTTAATCTACAAACACCTCGTCATTACATATGACATTCACAATACTGCAGGCTGTTTCACTGGAGGGGCATGAAGCAAATGTGCTGACAGATTATATTATCAAGGTATAAACTCAAAATTTATGTTGCAAAAGCGGTTTTCATGATCACACTGGTAAAAACCTGGTTAATTTCTGTTCTAACTCAGTTATGCTCTTTAAACCATACAGATTTTGGGTATTGGAAATCTGTGCTGACACTATGGTGGGGGATGAAATGCGACGAGGTATCTCTGGTGGACAAAGAAAACGAGTGACAGTAGGTAAAAGCACATAGAAACGCATGATTCAAATGCACATACATATATTACAACTAAATGTTCAACTTGTTCACCAAATTGATTAAACAATTCTTGGCATGAATTTATAAGTATGCACCAATTCCAAATTTGTGACTGTGCTAAGTGATTTTAACAAGTATGCTAAATATGATACAGGGAAATGCTGGTTGGACCGGTGAGGGCCCTTTTCATGGATGAGATATCAACTGGCTTGGACAGCTCAACTACTTTCCAGATTGTGAATTCACTCGGGCAGGCTATTCACATTCTTGGAGGAACAACAGTGATATCTCTCCTCCAGCCAGCACCTGAAACCTATGACTTATTTGATGACATAATACTCCTAACAGATGGGCACATTGTTTATCAAGGTCCCCGTGAAAGTGTGTTGGAGTTC
This sequence comes from Carpinus viminea, assembly GCA_013348765.1. Classification (NCBI taxonomy): domain Eukaryota; kingdom Viridiplantae; phylum Streptophyta; class Magnoliopsida; order Fagales; family Betulaceae; genus Carpinus; species Carpinus viminea. The sequence continues at coordinate 12,122,248 of CP054670.1, read as the reverse complement.
TTTGAATTCATGGGCTTCAAATGTCCCAAGAGAAAGGAGTTGCAGACTTCTTACAAGAAGTACCACTACCTTCTGAACTATTTTTTTTTTTCTCAGCTGCTTTTTTACAGTCATAGTTCATTGCACCTACTTTGAATCTTTCGCTATTTGTTAGGTGACATCAAAGAAAGATCAAGAACAGTATTGGGCACAGAACGAAACACCTTATACATTTGTCACTGCAAAGGAATTTGCTGATGCATTTCAGTCATTTCACATTGGTCAGAAACTGGGGGAGGAGCTTGCCATTCCATTTGACAAGACCAAAGCTCACCCTGCTGCTGTAACAATTAGCAAGTATGGTGTTGGGAAGAAGAAACTATTAAAAGCTTGCGTATCAAGAGAGTTATTGCTTATGAAGAGAAACTCGCTCTTCTACATTTCCAAGCTGATCCAGGTAAGTAGCAAGCAAACCTTTTTAGCTTTCTATTTAATTGCAGAAAATTCAAAATGGATAAGAATGTTATCTAGATACTACAGATGTAAGGCATAAAACTTTGAAACTTCGACTTAGTTAGAAGTATGATTTTCAGTACCAAGTTCAACAAAATACTGTTGTTGGACTAAAATTAGTGAGAGTAAATAACTTCTCTTTTTTTCTTTTTCTTTTTTCCCTTTCCAGCTTATTGTTATGGCTTTGTTCACGATGACATTATTTCTACAAACTAAGATGCACCGCAATACAGCAATCGATGGTCAAATCTTTATGGGTGCTGTGTTCTTTGCATTATCAGTGATTATGTTCAATGGAATGACAGAGCTTGCCTTAACCATCCTGGAACTTCCTGTCTTTTACAAGCAAAGGGACCTTCTCTTTTTTCCTTCATGGTCATACTCATTACCCAAGTGGATTCTCAAGATTTCAGTAACATTTTTAGAAGTTTCCATTTGGGTGTCAATGACTTATTATGTCATAGGGTTTGATCCAAACATTAAAAGGTATGAATAAATAAGCATAATCTTAAGTTTAGGCTTCACATCTTTTTTGATGAATTTCCTCAATGGCAGGTTTTTCAGACAGTACCTTCTACTTGTGTGCATTAACCAAATGGCTTCCGCACTGTTTCGGTTCATCGCAGCTTTAGGAAGAGATACGACTGTTGCAAACACGTTTGGATCTTTTGCGTTACTTCTAGTCATTGTTCTGGGTGGATTTGTTCTGTCAAGAAGTAATTTTTGAATTATGAGTAAGTTTATTTTCTCAACCTTTTCTGTAGCCATGTGATTTAGATATGTCCTCTCTTTGCCTCAGATGACGTGAAGAAATGGTGGAAATGGGGTTACTGGATCTCACCTATGATGTATGGGCAGAATGCTATAGCCGTGAATGAATTCCTAGGAAACAGTTGGCAGCATGTAAGCATCAACTATTTTCCCGGTTTTGGAAGAATGAAAGCAAAACGGAAAAAAAAAAGAATTGGAAGAATCTTTAAACAATACTAACTAGTTAATGAGAACAATTTTTGTTGTAGGTGCTTCCCTAATACAGCAGAGCCACTCGGCGTTCTAGTCTTGAAGTCTCACGGGATATTCCCAAAAGAACATTGGTTTTGGCTTGGAGTAGGAGCTTCGATTGGATTTGTTTTTCTATTCAATATTCTGTTCACCTTGGCTCTATCTTATCTCAATCGTAAGGGACACTTTCTTTGTATCTATGCATCTTCCTATCTTAGTGTTAGTCTTTGACAAATTGATTTGTCTGTTATTATAGCTTTTGGAAAGCCTTATGCAGTAATATCAGAAGAAAACCCAGTTGAAAAACATAGGGACAGAAAAGGGAAGTTTATTGAACTATCACAGAATGAAAGAGGAGCTGACTTTAAAAGAAGTGTAGCATCAGAATCAGCACGTGCAACAAACAGCCCTAGTAATGTGGCTAATCAGAACAAGAAACAAGGAATGGTTCTTCCATTTGTACCTATTTCCCTCTCTTTTGATGAAATCAGCTATGCAGTGGACATGCCTCAGGTGAGCAGCAATTCGCTATATACTTGTGAATTGTTTATAAAACTTAGCTATTCCACCTTAAACTCCATGCAATTCTGGATGTGTTGCTATGGTTGCAGGATATGAAAGCACAAGGTTTTACAGAAGATCGACTGGTACTTCTAAAGGCTGTGAGTGGTGCTTTCAGGCCAGGAGTCCTTACTGCTTTAATGGGTGTTAGTGGCGCTGGGAAGACAACTCTGATGGATGTTTTGGCTGGGAGGAAAACTGGTGGATACGTTGAGGGAAGTATCATGATATCTGGATATCCAAAGAAACAAGAAACATTTTCTAGAATATCAGGTTATTGTGAGCAAACTGATATCCACTCTCCTCACATTACAGTCTATGAGTCACTCCTTTACTCTGCATGGCTCCGTCTGCCTCCTGAAGTTGATACAACAACCAAAAAGGTGAAGCATTGTATTGTGGGCCTGTAGCATATATAACATAGGCCGAAGGAGAGTGCATTTTCGTGTTCTTTTCAAGCAGTTTGAATGATATCCACTGTAATGGCTTGCAGATGTTTATTAAGGAGGTCATGGACCTAGTGGAGCTTACCTCATTAAGTGAAGCCCTTGTTGGATTGCCTAGCGTTAATGGTCTTTCAACTGAGCAGCGCAAGAGGCTGACGATTGCGGTTGAGCTTGTTGCCAACCCATCTATAATATTCATGGATGAGCCAACCTCAGGCCTCGATGCTAGAGCAGCGGCAATAGTGATGAGAACAGTGAGGAACACAGTGGACACAGGACGAACAGTGGTATGCACCATCCACCAGCCAAGCATTGATATATTTGATGCCTTTGATGAGGTATATCTCCAAGGCTAAGGAACAAAAATAGTTTCACGTTTCTACATTACATACTTACACGCATATATATGTGCATTTGCAGCTATATCTTTTGAAATCCGGAGGAGAAGAAATATGTAGGCCCAATAGGCCAGCAGGTTTCATTTGATCAGTTATTTTGAGGTCAGGCTAATTAGTAAATACAAATATTTACTAAATTTAAAATAAGGTTCTTTATTTACAGCCTCATTACTCACATAGATGAGTTTATGTTTTCTCAAGGGAATTAGGGGAGTTAGTAAAATTAGAGATGGCTATAATCCGGCAACATGGATGTTGGAAGTGACTACAGCAGCACAAGAAAGAGCTCTAGGAGTTAATTTTGCTGATGCATACAAGAATTCAGAACTATACAGGTGCATTCACATTAAAAAATAACAATAATATCAAAAACTTCATAAGATGGACCAAATCATAAAGAAAAAATGACTATAGTTTTAATTTCCCTCATTGAATTAAGATTGATAGGAAAACAAATTATCTCTATGATATATATGATGATATTCTGAGGTCAATGATTCAGGAGAAACAAAGCAATGATCAAGGAACTTAGTAAACCTCAGCCTGGTTCAAAAGATCTGTACTTCCCTACTCAATACTCACAATCATTCTTGACCCAGTGTCTGGCTTGCCTTTGGAAACAACACTGGTCATATTGGCGGAACACACAGTACAGTGCTGTTAGACTATTATTCACAATTTTCATAGCTTTTATGTTTGGGACAATATTCTGGGATCTTGGTTCCAAAAGGTATTTATTAGAGGAAATGGAACAGGTTAAATTCTGTAGATTCTACATTTGCCTCCTTTTGTTCTTAATAAGATAATATTCTCTGGTATTACAGGACAAGGCTGCAAGACATCTCCAATGCTGTCGGTTCCATGTATGCTGCTGCTCTATTCATAGGAATACAGAATGCTGCATTGGTGCAGCCAGTAGTTGCTGTTGAGAGAACAGTTTTCTACAGAGAAAGAGCGGCTGGAATGTATTCTGCTTTACCATATGCCTTCGGACAGGTAGATCATGCTTGTAATTTTTCAAGAGGGATCCAATTATAAGATTTATGATTTTTTATTATTATTTTTTATGCAATGACCATATATAAAAGATCTGTGCACTGTAGAAATTTATGAGGAATAATAAAATACGGAGAAGAAAAGCATAAGCAAAGAAAGAGAAAAGACACAAGGAATTTTGGTTGGTTCAGTCTTAGACACCTACCTCCACCACATCTAACTACCCTAAGGGCTACAACTTGCTCTTACTGACTTTATTGATGTTTTTGTTGTGAGTGCACTTGTGAGTGTTGTGTCCCACATTGAGAAAATATAAAAAGAAGAGAGTGCTTAATATACCTAAGTGGACCTTAGCCCATTAGCTTAGGCTTTTGGGCTAGAGTTGTGTTCAATTATGTATATTAATGTACTCTTGGTATAAACTCCATAATCGCTTTAATCTCCCAACAAATGGTATCAGAGCCACGGTTACTTTCCTGGGACGGGTGTCTGGACGCGTCGGGTTTGGAGTTGTGTCCCTTTCCACAACTCTTGACGTGAGACACTCTTGGAATGTAGAAAGACTCACAAGCGAGGGGGAGTTTGGTCAATGTGAAGAGACTCACAAGTGAGGGGGAGATTGTTGTGAGTGCACTTGTGAGTGTTGTGTCCCACATTGAGAAAATATAAAAGAAGAGAGTGCTTAATATACCTAAGTGGACCTTAGCCCATTAGCTTAGGCTTTTGGGCTAGAGTTGTGTTCAATTGTTGTGAGTGCACTTGTGAGTGTTGTGTCCCACATTGAGAAAATATAAAAGAAGAGTGCTTAATATACCTAAGTGGACCTTAGCCCCATTAGCTTAGGCTTTTGGGCCTAGAGTTGTGTTCAATTATGTATATTAATGTGCTCTTAGTATAAACTCCATATCGCTTATCTCCCAACAAATGGTATCGAGCCACGGTTACTTTCTCACGGGGCCGGACGAGCGTCGGGTTTGGAGTTGTGTCCCTTTCCGAACTCTTGGACGTGAGACACTCTTGGAATGTAGAAAGACTCATGCGAGGGGAGTTTGGTCAATGTGAAGAGACTCACAAGTGAGGGGAGATTGTTGTGAGTGCACTTGTGAGTGTTGTGTCCCACATTGAGAAAATATAAAAGAAGAGAGTGCTTAATATACCTAGTGGACCTTAGCCCATTAGCTTAGGCTTTTGGGCTAGAGTTGTGTTCAATTATGTATATTAATGTACTCTTGGTATAAACTCCATAATCGCTTTAATCTCCCAACAAATGGTATCAGAGCCACGGTTACTTTCTGGACGGGTGTACGCGGGGCGTCGGGTGTCTGACCGTCGGGTTTGAGTTGTGTCCCTTTCACAACTCTTGACGTGAGACACTCTTGGAATGTAGAAAGACTCACTGCGAGGGGAGTTTGGTCAATGTGAAGAGACTCACAAGTGAGGGGAGATTGTTGTGAGTGCACTTGTGAGTGTTGTGTCCCACATTGAGAAAATATAAAAGAAGAGAGTGCTTAATATACCTAAGTGGACCTTAGCCCATTAGCTTAGGCTTTTGGGCTAGAGTTGTGTTCAATTATGTATATTAATGTGCTCTTGGTATAAACTCCATATCGCTTTATCTCCCAACAGTTTTCAATACAAAGATTTCTATCTATAGATAGAAAAACTGCGGTAGGTGAAAAAATACAAGTAGGATAATCAAATCTCTAATATTTGATTACAATCAAACCTAAATGGAGAATATTTTAGTATTAGAGAATGCTTGAATTATTCTCATGAAGATTGAGATTACTTATATTCCAACGTGCATTAATGAAGCTTTGACTTTCCTAATATTTACATGCATATATACACACACATCTATATACATGCAAAGAGACAATAAAATGGTTGAATTGTTACAAGTGAGGCATGCTAGAATATGGAAAATAATATAACGAAAAGAATCAAAGAATGAACTTGAGTTGAGTAGCAATCAGCTTTGTCACTAGATAATTGCCGATGTTAATAATTTTTGTATTAGAGAATGCTTGAGTTATTCTCATGAAGATTGAGATTACATATTGCAAGATGTGCAGATATTACTCAAAACAACTCTCAAAGATTTTATTGTTTCATCTGCAGCTCATGATTGAGCTCGCGTACATTCTCGTTCAGGCTGTCATATATGGAGGACTGGCATATGCCATGATTGGATTCGAGTGGACAGTTACCAAGTTCTTCTGGAATCTCTTCTTCACGTTCTTCACATTCTTATACTTCACTTTCTTTGGGATGATGACAGTGGCCATCACTCCAAATCAAACCATAGCTGTTGTAGTTTCTTCATTCTTCTATGTAATGTGGAACCTTTTCTCAGGTTATTTACTTCCACGAGTGGTAAGCATGTGTGAACCCTATCCAATTATCTACAAACTAAGCAATGTCACGAGGACAGCTAAGAGTGTGTTTGGGATTGCATTGAGAAATTAAGCTTTTAAAACCAAAAAGAGTTTCAAAACTGCGTTTTAGCCCTTTATAGAGTAAAGAAGTCACTATAAGTACTTTTTAAGCTCCCTAACGTAATTTCACATAGGCTCTAAAAGTTCCTTGTTTTTGCAGTATATGCCGGTGTGGTGGAGATGGTTCTACTGGGCATGTCCTTTTGCTTGGACGTTGTATGGATTGGTTGCATCACAGTTTGGAGACGTCAAAGACATGCTTGAGACTGGTGAAACAGTGGAAGAATATCTTAGGATTTACTTTGGTTTTAGACATGACTTCCTAGGAGTGGTTTCCATTGTGATTGTTGGGATAACACTTCTCTTTGGAGTCAGCTTTGCCTTTTCAATAAAGGTATTCAACTTCCAGAAAAGGTGATGGAGGTAAAATGTTACCACTTTAAGTCCTTTGCCTTTTCTTATACAATGAGATCATAATTTACTCAACCAAAAGGACACTTCAAATTAAGCAAATACTCACTGGCCGGCTCTAAAATGCAATTCTAGTTCCAGTTGATCCAAGTCAAGATGTTTGAATTGGTAAAAATTTCTTAGGGACTTAATTTGTGACAAATTTTATTGTCTAAGAAAAACATTAAGTAAATAAACAAATCCATGAAGCATCTTCAAGTTAAGCTGCCATAATTGTTGTCAGCCCCAATTTGGAGAAATTAAGAGGGCACAAAACTCGGACGTTCATTTTCTTCAAATAAACTTTTTGAGTATTAAAACGCACTTTTAAACCCCTCAAACGCAAACTCAAACAGGTTCAAAGTGTGGCTTGTCGTGGTATGAATCATACTTATATTCAACTTGTAACATGTAATTTGTTATATGTCATAAACATCGTCATATCATAATGGTGCACATGCTCTTTCTCTGTACGTGCATTTTCATTAATCAATATAAAAATGTTCGTGGTATCACATAATTTTCATGAAATATCAAAATCATGATTCATGTCATAAAACATCATGAAAATTTTCATAACATCATATCTGCATCTTTAAAATAACATTATGCATGTGTAAATCATGTCATTAATTGTGACTTCAAAAATATAGAAGAATGTACTAAAAATATATGCATCAATTAGGAAAAAAAAAATCGACATCTTAAAAATCATTAATTTATTTGAGAACATTTTTCGGGAGTTTTAAGGTGGTCACTTGGTTCCCGGCATCTACAATCTATCATGTAACTTCGTTTAGCAAAGTTCTTCATTAATCTAACACTTCTCATAAATTAACAAAGGACTACATTATCCAGAATTCTATTCTTCTAAACAACTCTCTTCCCCTCTCTTTCTCCCAATTGAAGTCCCTAACTTTACTAAATGCTAAGCTGTCCAAGATTGAAATCTATAGACAATCCTTGGTTTCCTTTTATATCCAAACTTCAATTAATTCAAAAAAATCACATAATAACACAGCTAATATTTATTTATGCATCAAAACCTAAAACTAATTAGTAAATTAAAATCGTGCGAACTTGGTCTAAAGCAGACAATATCATATCATTTATGGCGAAGTGTTACATATGGCATTAAAGCAGAAGCTTCAGCCTGAGATGGGGAAACGTGCACAAGCCTATGAGGGTCGCCAACGAGGACACTAAGTTCCAAGAAAGGGTGATTGTGGAGTTTCACATTACCTGGGTGTGAGAAAGGAGATGTGCTTATTTAGAACATGCTCTCTATAAATGGTATGAAGCCTTTTGAAGTAAACCAAATAATAAAACTATACGAGCCGGGCCCAAAACTGACAATATCATATCATTTAGGGAGGGATATTACAAATACAATGTTTCAAGTTGGTCCAAATGAAAATAAAGTGACGTTGGGATAACACTTCTCTTTGGAGTTAGCTTTGCCTTTTTAATAAAGGCATTCAACTTCCAGAAAAGGTGAGGAAGGTGGTCATAATTTTGCAGAACTTCATTGGTACTAAATGCATATTCTAGAGTAAAATGTTACTTATTTTCTTATACAATAAGATGATAATTTACTTGAGCTGTAAAATGCAAAGAGCAGTGATGAGACCAATCAATGGACCAATGGTTCTAGTTCCAGTTGATCTAAGCGATGATGGTGCAAATTTCTTAAGGACTAAATTTGTGAAAAAGTTTATTGTCAAAGAAAAAAGAATTAAGTAAATAAATCAATCAATGAAGCATGTTCAATATTCCATAAGTAATTGTTTTATCTTAAACCTTGATTTTGACTATAATTCCATGTTCTCAATCACTTTTCAAGTTTTGCCCATATTCCTTTATCTTCATGACTATCAGTTAAGCTGCCATTATACCCAGCAGCAAAATTTACAGTTCATTAGCCTGACTATTAAATTTTTCTTATATTTCTTCACACAATTGCTCAAAATTGCTTAGAGGAACAAATTAAAAGTGGCTTGGTAAATAAAACTCACATGGGAAAATTTTAATTTGGGTCCTTCACGTAAACAGGGCAGATGATTTGTTGTTGGTGATCCCAGCATATGGTGAAGAGAACACCCTTCAAGTCCTTTCAGCTGAGAGTAAATAATCATGTTCAATTTTAATCTGGTGGCATTAAACCCTCATTAATTTACAAAATAAAAAAATAATAATAACTAAACAAAGAAGTAGAAAAGAATGAAATGAAAACATATATTATCTGCAACTTAATAGTTTTTTTAAAAAAATAAAAGAAATCAGTCCCGCATTCAATTTATTAATGAGAAAGAACAAGGATGCTGTGTCCAACAGCTACAATGTCAAGAATACAAAGAGGGGCGTCCATATGAACTTGTTCGTCCATAATGAAAAGTACATTCTTGGCTTACCTATGAGCTACTCCATTTGCCTCACTCTAATTCTAATTCCACCACTTGGAATCCCATTTCTTTAGCAAAAACTACAGCTCTCAATGTCGTCATGGCTTCAACAATAATCAAGCTAATGATATGTTGTATAGGGAGTAATTTTACTAGTTCATCTTATATCCCTCAAAAAATAAAATAGCTTTTAAAATTATCATTTGATCAAAATTCAATAATGATCAATCATAAGTCCAATGATAATTTTAAGAGTCACATCATTCTTAAAGAGACTTAAAATGACACAAGAAAAACTTATAATATTACTCATTATATGGGAGTATCATGTTGCCAATACTTCTCCTTCCTTCATGGTCTTTCACAATCACACCAATGCACATTTTACCTTTCCTTTTATCAACAGCTACTTTCCAAGTACTCCTCTGTCATACATATTTGCATTCACGTTTTTAAAATCCAAAACTTGGCTAGGATGACAAAAGAGCCCCCCCAAAAATCACCAAGTTTTGCCTAAGCCACAACTTCCTAGCCATGAGTTCAACATCCTCATCATCTAATTTATTTTGCATATCTTGCACAATATAATAAACTCCCCACTCCCCTTGCGACTCTCTTGTATCTTCCTCCCACACATACTCCATGCATCCCTTGCAACCTGGCAAATCCACAAAATATGTCCCACATATTATAAGGCTAATGGGTCCTCACCAATCTTCCTTTTGAGCAAATTTGCTTTTTGTAAGCAGCGCATTATTACACTGTTAGGATTCTGAAGGAGTCTGAAAAACACCCCATCTCAGATTCTCAGTTTCTCTCCCAGTGAAAAGTCAAGAGAGGACTTGCAGGAAGATTATCAAACTTTTTTTTTTGGTGGGGGGCTGGTGTAGGTAAAAATGCTTCTAGCCCTTCAGACAGAAAATCATTGATCACAAGCTTTCCCAAACCAGAAGAGTTGGTTAACATCATACAGATAATGAAGACAATAATGATTCGAATAACTTCATGCACAACTTAACTCCAAGAAATCACATGGAAAACACATTTCCAAATCGTGGAATGCCAGAATAGATGCAGATAAATGATGAACAATCTTCAAAGAAACAACAAATCATGCTATTGACTTGCTGCCGCATATGTTACAGTTGGAACTCGAGATTCTCTCCCAACATCTAAAACTACAATAAATTTTAAAAACAAAAAAAAATCCGTACATCTCAATTTGCCAAGCTATCTAAGAAGCTTTGCAACTCCCTCAAACCTTCCATGAAAAGCTCCTATGCACTCGAGTGGGTAAACAAGTTAGGGGAGGCCGGGTTGAAAACAGACAACAACAACAGCTAAATTATCCCCACTCTTCCTCTTCAAAGCCTCATCAACCAGATCCTTACAACACAAGCCTGGGTCATTGTGCTCCTGAAGCCTACTTGAGCAAAATCTACAGCATTTTGGCTCCTAAACACATCCCAGATCCCATCGCAGCCTATGATGAGGAATTCGTCCTCCTCCGTCAGTTTTCTAGACATAAGCTCAGGCTCTGCGCTGAGTGGCCCACCATCCCTATCTTTCATTCCTTCCATGTGCCAGTTTCCCAAAGCACGAGCAACATTAAGCTGTCCATTAAGGTAACCATCAGATACATGACCTCCAGCCTCGATCCGCTTCCTTTCTTTGCAGCAGATTGGTTTGTGATCTCTTGACATTTCAATTGCTTTGCCACGGCGGCACAGCACTGCTCGACAATCTCCAGCATTTGCCACCACCAACAACCTGCCATCAGAAACTACAATCTAATTGATTCAACAATATAACAAGATTTTAGATCTCAGACCAACTCCTATAGCATTGCCAAAATATCCCTAAAGTATGTGATTTTGGACTCATGATGAAAAGCATCAATTAATTTTTAACAAATAAAACCCTTTCACTATAAAGAAAGCCCAAAAAGATCAACATATAACATGATCCTGCCTTCAATCCACCACGAGTTCACACATCATTGATCAACTCATGCAATTCAATAAGAATGCCGATAACTTTAAGAAAACTAATTTATATGAACAAAATTTGTAAGGGGTTGCATAAATGTTGGACCAGAAGATGCATACAATATCCAAGACACCTTAAGGCTTATTTTGCTCCAATACTGATAACCTCTGTTTATCATCAGGACAAACATAACAGGAGGATTCAATAGTCTGTCAGAGCTTGCTTTGGACAGCAGAAGATTTGTCACATGTAACACACCAAATTCCATGCACGCAATGACACTCAGGATCCGGAAATATAATTATCTGGAGCATAATGACACTTGGTGCCCCTGAATCACAGAAAATGGGCTTCCGGAAAGCAAGCTAACGTATGCAAGGGAGTATCAGACTCAGTACTCACCCCATGAAAGAATAAAATCAAAGATAATATAAATTATTATGAAAAAGAGCAAAATTTGTATTTATATTTGGCGGGTAGAAAGCCCCTAACCCTCCAATGACGAGAACCACCAAAGCAGTAGTGCCTGACGCAAGGGCCGCATCCAAAGAGCAAGCATCTGCAAAGGCAGTGTCAGTTTGTAAAAAAGCTGAAGCAATAACTCTTTCAATATCCTTCGGGAAGTTTTCATCCTCAACAATGAACTTTGGCAAATGATAGCAAGCAAAGTCAGCAGCATGCTTTCCTCCATGTCCATCAAACACCTGAACAGCCAATATTATACTACCAATGAATAGAGAAATACTAGATAACCAAACAAAATCAAGAAAAATAGGTGACAATTCCAATTTTGAAATAAATCCTGAAATCTGCATAAAAATAAACCACAAAACCTAACTAATAAATAAGGAACTACCACGCAGGCATCTCCATTGAATTTCTCCAGCCATTGCAAGCGAAGAGAAAACAAAAAAATTAGGCTCTATTTGTTAATGTGCTTTGTGGGGTGTTTTTTTCTAATCATATTAAAACCAAAAAAAAAAATGAAAATTTATTTTTTATTAGACTTTAATATTGTCTATTAAAATTTGATTATTCCAAAAGAGGCTCTAGGATTCTTTGACTTCAGTATTTTTGCTTAGCAATTGCAAGAGATCAAATCTATGCATGGGTTTTTGTCTTAAATTCTTTGTGAGAACTCTTAAATTGCCAAAGCCGCGTTTTTAGAAATTAAATACATAACACAGAAAATTACATCTTAATACACATTACAAATAGGAAAAAACAATTTTTTTCTAAAAACAATTATACATTCAAATTATAAACAAATAAAACTAGATTTAAACCAAGGAAAATTTGTTCCAACCACCATGAGTTGATTTACACTCTCTGTTTTTTTTCATTTCATATAGGTGTACAAAAATAATAATATCTTAAAAAAACAACCTTGTATAATTTTTTTTAGAAAAACAAAACTAAACAAAAACCTTCATTTTTTTTAAAAGAAAAAAGACCATTTGGAATTGAGGCTTTGTTGAAATATGATCCAAAAGAAGTTTTGCTCAATTTCTGTGAGCTAGGTGCTCTCTTTTGGCAAAACTATAAACACCATAAATTAAATACAAAAAGAAAAATATTGCAACAAAAGAAGATTAAACTCTAGCACCTAGCAATCGGAAGCGCAATGAAGACACAATCCTCTATTTGCCAAGAGGTTTGAGCCTTTTCATTTTCTTTGGCAAGACATTTCTTTTGAGAACATGAGTTTTCTTTTCTATTTTTTCCTTTAGGTATGACACTTCACGATTTTAAACACTTTATTGAAATACTGTTTTAAGCATATTGTTGATATTCATATATATTTAGCCAAAAATAAAAGATTGTGTATCCCCATTTCTGTATTCATAAATAATATTAAAGAAATTAACTTTAATAATGTTTATAAAAAATTGGCTTAAAATTGCAACAAAGTGTCCCTTTTGAGTAAAAAACGTTCTTCATAAATACTTGACCAAAAATAAAAGATTATGTAACCCAATTTGTGTACTCTGTAAATATTATTAAAGATTAATAGAATATTGTTTAAAGAAAAATAGAATACAATTGGCAACCCCTTCCAAAAGAGGCACAAATTGGGTAAGTATTTATTATATATATAATAGCCGAACCTTCAAGAGAATTGGCTTAAAATTGCGACAAGTGTCCCTTTTGAGTAAAACATGCGTTTAGTCACTTTTAAGCCTTTAAGTGAAATGTGTGTTTAGTATTTTTGGCGAGGTATTTATGAAGAACGTTTTCTATTAAAAAATTTATAAGCAATATTAAAGTTTATTTCTTTAATTTATTTATGAATACACAAATGGGGTTAAATAATATTTTATTTTTTGCTAAGTATTTATGACGAACAAAAGTTTGCTTAAAATAGCATTCTTTTATTCTTTAATAATATTTAAAGATGCAATTGTGCATAAAAAATAATTCCATGTATGTAAGCATGAAAATGAGTTTCATGGTAGTTAAAAGTAATTTGGTTTTACAATAAAAAAATAATATTTGGTAAAAATAACAAAATATTTAAAGAGTTTGATATTTGGTAGTCTTTAAAAGTGACTAGCTATAGCTAAAAAAGTACACTTAAAAAGTTAAATTTAACTAAATTTTGCATAGCTTGATGTGGATGCTCTTAATGTCCTAATGAGGCTCGATTAGGCTATGAGTAGCCACAGTTGGTCGCCCCCTCCTGCCCTTTTGAAAAAAAAAAAAAAAAAGTGTATATTTAGTTTCTGGTGTTTATTGTTTTGCCATTAGAAAAACCTTTTATGCTCTCTGCACCCGAAGAAAAGAGAGCAACAAAGAGATTGAACCAAACTTCTTTGAGACCAGATTTGAACAAAGACTCAATTCAAAATGATATAGTCTTTTTATTTTTTTTTAAAAAATAATAATTATAAGATATTATTTTTTTTGTAAGCAGATCAACTCAAAGAGTGCAAATCAACTCATAGAGGTAGGCACATATTTTGAACCAATCTAATTATATTTTTTATAATTCGATAGTATAATTTTTTTTTTCAAAAAGTTTTGTTTTTTTCCTATTTGTAATGTGTTTTAAGATATAATTTTATGTGCTATGTATTTAACTTCTTGAAGACCGGCTTTGGCAACTTAAGATTTATTACAAATAATTTAAGACAAACCATGCATAGTGCTAGTTTTTTTTTTGTATGAGGTAATCGAAATATCATTAAAAGCATAAAGCACAACTATGCATAGTGCAAGTTATGGCCTAGTTTGACAAAAAGGTGAAAACTATTTTTATGTTTTTATGAGTGTTTTGAGTTTAGGGTTGTTTGTTAATGTTTTTGTTTAGCAACTTAAGATTTCTTACAAGAATTTAAGACAAACCCACGCATAGCACTAGTTTTTTTTTTTGAATAAGTAATCGAAATATCATTAAAAACATAAAGCACGACCAATCATAGCTCAAGTTATAGCCAAGTGTGACAAAAAGGTGAAAACTATTTTTATGTTTTTATGAGTGTTTTGAGTTTAGGTTTGTTTGTTAATGTTTTTGTTTTAAGAACAGAAAACGAAAGCTTTTACAAACAGAACCTTAATTTTCATAACTAGTAAGTAGTAACATAAATTACTATCACCATCACCAACTCCACAAAAAAGTTCAATGTACAAATGCATCAACCACACCAACTCTCCTCCATGACCCACCATTTCTTCAAACCTTCATGATGTAGGGCAAGATTCAAGGTAGAGAAGATACAGTATAAGTTCTCAAAGAGAAGGAAAGATGTGGAAACACAGTGAACAAAGAAACTGGAACGGGGAGAAAAACTAGAAATACCATTTTCAGCTCATGCATTTGATTTTAGAAATATCTGCATGTGCATCAAAAAGTAACTTATATACCCTCCTCGCCTTTGCTCGATGACCCAAAAAAGGGCCAAAGAAAATCCAAATTAACATACACTTTGCTCTTATTATCACTTGAGTAAACTAGTAAAATGCTTGTGTCATGATGCCTCCACTGTTCTTTTAAGTACATTACAGTTTTATTAAATGTGACTAACATTTTCATATGAGATGCAATTGCTCAAGAAATACAAATCAAAAGATAAATAAATGAAAAGTACTATTGGAAAAACACAGATAATTTGATTGTTAACTTTTAGAAATGAGGCATATAACCACTCAACAAGGAACATATACATTAAGGTGAAAATACACAAGTGACACAAGTGTGGCATACAGTATCATGCACATTCATTAATAGTAATAAGAAAAGAGAATTACCCCGTAGAAGGCAGTAGGCCCATCAGTCATATTCTTGAGCCCATACTTTTGCGTAAAGTTGTCAACGCAAACGTATACATCTTCCATTTTTGGACGAAGCCCAATGTCAGTGCATGCTCCAGAGCGGACAATTGGAATAAACTCAGACTCACGATCCTCTAGGTCAGACCCTTGTTCAACAGAGACACCTGAGGTCTTGGTCCTAATCTGCAAAATACCAACCAAAACCTTATATCACACCTAGACCGACAAGAAAATTCATGAAAAAAGATAAATAGTTTGTTTGCAGGAGACATATCTCCTGCACAATATTTCTTATGGCAACTACCACCAGAGGGTATGGCTTAGAGGAAAAGGGCTCACTCTCAAGTGCTTTGGTAAGGGGAGGACATGGATTTGAGTTTTCATGGGCAAGATATGATAAAGGGATGAGACTCATGCCCATTAATCTTTGATCACCTGTTTTCTACTAATATGCCCTTTGTGGGCTGAGATGAGACTACAGCTCAGCTCGTCTTGAGGGAGTGCTTGTAGATCCCCTGCATTGCAGTCTCGTCTATGCCCCTCTTGGTTGATGCCCCAGCAGGTAAAGTGCTCCTATGGTAAAGCCTAAGTAAGGAGTTTCAACCTCTAGTTATTGCCCCCCTTACCCTTTTTCGATTCAACCATAATTAATCATCAGTGTGGTATGAGAATAGGGCTACACTATTCTACCCATAGCATAAGCATTTACTTATCAAAAGAGAGAGAGAGAGAGAGAATAGGGCTACACTTGATTTAAGGAAAAGGAAAATATAGTTATTTCGAAGCCTTAGAGTCAAAGAATTACAGTAATCACATAGGGAAGTGGATGAGAGAGAGAATCAAAATTCAAAAGACTGAAATTTTCTGATAAAATAATAATAATAATAATTAAAAAAAAAGAGTTAATAGAGTATATGATGAAAAAATTCAATGGGCATATCACACAATTATAAGACATAAAGACTCAAACCCGCCATCACATTAGCCTTTTTTGGTTGTCACTTGAATTTGAATGTTCCCATACACATCTTTGCACTGGCATTTAATGTACAAATCCACCATTTCGAATGTACCATCAGAAGAAAGGAAAACCCGAGCCCACACACTCACTTAATTGATGGGATGAGTAATCTCCAAAAGTTATAGAGTATATGATGAAAAAATTCAAGGGTGATGTAGATTAGGAATCAAAGGGCCATATCACAAAATTATAAGACATAAAGATTCAAATCCACCATTTCGAATGTGCCATCAGAAGAAAGAAAACACAAGCACGCACACACACACACACTCTTAATTGATGGGATGAAAAATCTCCAGAAGTTCATGAATTACACCCACTTCAAATTTTTTAGGATGATTGTCACGATACTAGAAAATTGCCACTTTCAGAGAATGTTGGAATTGTTCATCAAAAAACACCAAAAAAATGCAAATATAGCTAAGAAATCCAAATTACTGACCATATAACATTTCTTTTTTATTGGCCAACTTTTAACACCACCAAAGACTGCTAGACTAATGATTTTCTTACAGAATTCATCATCCAGATCACCCATAACATTAAAACCAGCCCTCGGTTTCGCCAAGTTTAATCAGTACTAACATAATATCGTGCTAAAAATTACAATTTCAGTAGAAGCATTGAATAAAATTCAACCAACCCACTTCCACAAAAAGAAAAAAAAGTCCGACTCTGACAATGAAGACACTAGCTTTGAAGGAAACTCACGAGAGAAGGGTGACGAAGAAGCGACTTGTTACACGGCGGGCTCGCCCGACACGCCGCGGCGAGAGGGTTCGGAGGCCGACCCAGACCCTGACCCTGGCTCGAGCTCCCATTCTCTCTTCCATTGAAATAGTCTTCACTTTCCTCCATTGTTCTCAACCATCATTTTCCTCCATTGTTCTCAACCAGTTCGTTAGCTCCACTGTGAAATTCAAAACCGGCAAGAGCTTGATAAAGTTCGAGTCTTTTGCGAGTGAGAGTGAGGAAATTAGGGTTCCTGGGATTTGAAATTGAATCACAAGGCGAGTCTTCAGTGAGCCGACTCAGCGGGAATGATTGGAATTAGTACAATTTTCACCCCCTAAAAAACAAAGCTTTGTCTCAGGTTCCGGCGAAGGGGAAGATTAGGGATTTTGCAAGAGCTTGATGAAGAAAGAGGTAGAGTGGAACGGAGAA
The DNA here is from genome assembly GCA_013348765.1 of Carpinus viminea. Classification (NCBI taxonomy): domain Eukaryota; kingdom Viridiplantae; phylum Streptophyta; class Magnoliopsida; order Fagales; family Betulaceae; genus Carpinus; species Carpinus viminea. The sequence goes on along the minus strand of CP054670.1, from coordinate 12,104,617 downwards.
TTAGGGTATAATGGGGGGGGGGGGAGGTGTTACAGAAGAAACGACGCCGTAGCGAGTGATATACAGCGGGCAACAGAAAGATTGGGGGCTGGCGAATCACACGAAGAGGACACTGATTTGTGAATCATTTTATATAAGGAAGCTACACAACGACACCGTTCTGGACCCGACGTCACTTTCCTTTTTTGGTTTCGTATACGAAGAAACGTCAGCTATCACTCTTTTTCGAGATATTTATTAGATGGATTTATGGCGAATATCTGCATGGAATCTTCCAAATAATGATTTGCCACTTTTTCTCTACCTACGTCATGAGTGATTAAAAATAGCTAGAGGGTAATTTAAAGGGTTGTTGTCCGACATTATTAGAGCATTCTCCTTAAAGTCATTTTTTAGTTATTTTAGAGAGGTAACTTAATTAGAAGAGTTTAAAATATCATTTTTCAGTTTTTTTCATTTTAACCAAAAAAATAATAAGATAAACAATAAATCTTTAAATATAAAATTTATTATTCATTATATAAATATATTTTTTCTCTTTTCTTTTTTATTTTTCATTTCTCTCCTTTTTTTTTCTCTTTTTCTACAGCTCTTCACCCCCCCTTTCTTTCTCTCTCTCTCTCTCTCTCTCAGCATTTTGGTTTATTTCTCTATTTTTTCTCTCTCAGCATTTGGTTTTTTTTTTTTTCTCTCTTAGCATTTGGCTCAAAAATTTTGAAAATATGACTGTTAGGATAAGACACAAATTAAAAAAATATGATTGTTATAAAAATTACAAATTTTTAAAAATATTATTGTTAGAATAAGACAAATATTCTTAAAATAAACCATTAGAAAAATATAAACATTCAAAAATATAAAAGTTGGAGAAAAAAATAAATGAATCTTGAAAAATAATATTAAAATGAAATAGTGAAAGTAAATTGTTAAAATAGTGAGACTGAAATTGATGCTTTAAAAAGGTGAGTTATTAAAATAACCAAAAAAATAAAATTTGAAGGAACTGTTGTGAATGCTCATATGTCGATAGGAAAAGGTCAACACGTAAAGTATTTAATTTAAACAAAATAAATTAACAGAGTTAATATTTGATCTTAGTTTTAGGACTTTTAGATTTGATATTATGTTAATTGTTAAACTACCAGTTGACCTAAAAATTTAAGCTTTTAGAATAAATAAAAATTTAACAATATTTATATGATAAAAATGTGATTTCAAGTAATGCTAAAAAGTTATAAATTATATTTTTATCTCACAACTATTTCACAATTGCTAATATAAAAGTTTTAACTAACATTTATATCAATCATTGTTTTAAATATAGGTCTTACACAAATTTAATAGTGAATTTACCTATTTACCCTTTTACTATTCAGAGATGGATGAAAGATGGAATGTATTTTATCATTTATCTTTTAAAAAATAAAATTAATCAAAAGTTTGTTGATATTGTATAACATTACTCTAAAGTTTATTCTTGACTTAACAGGATAGGAGTAGAGCTTGTTGTGAAAAGTTTCAAGGAGTTTTGTCTTCACCCAGTGTATTAGAACTTAAAAATTTAGGAGAGAAATAAGAACAAGAAAGATAGACTTAGAGAATTAAGATGATTCGGCCTATAGCCTACGTCCACACATCAAAGTCTTATCTTGGCTACATGTTTCCTTGATATCTTTGATTGTGTACAAATACAATACTCTATTTATAGAGAAAAAGTATAAACGTTACAAGTCTTTTCAACTTTTACATTAATAACAATAAAGTTAATTTATCATTTGTAACTCTTGTCTTTTGAGTTATTTTAACTTTTAAATCTTGAGTTATTTGTCTCTTGAATTATTGTAACTATTGTCTCAATACACCCCCGCAAACCCAACGATAGATCACCTACGTTGAGGTTTGATCTTGAACATCAAAGGGCTGAGAAATGGCTTCTATGCCTGAATTGGAACATCAGTTGTTATGACTGAAAGTTGGATTTTGGCATCTCTTGACTGGCATCGGCCACTATTGTAACGCCTTGGCTTTTTAAACAAACCCTACGTGAGGATTATCTAAATCCTCACTGCACATTAGTAGTTCCTTCTTCTTTTTTCATCGAGTTTTCTCATAAATATAAATGTACCAGAGCATCTAATTTAAACTTCATATTATATCTTCATCCTCAATTAATATTTCAATTTTTTCAAAATCTACTACAAACGGCATATCACTTACAAATAAATACATGTCAAGGCTTCTATCATTACATCATAACTTTTATCCCCAATACAATGAGTTAGACATCATAAGGACAACTAGACTAACCATACTAATTTATGGTAGGGTAACTCTTCAAAAGTAGAAGCCATCTACAAGCCTCAAAGGTAAAAGTTTAATCAAGTGTACAAATCCTTATCGATAGTCTTTATCGCAACATCTGTAGAATCAATATGGTTTTACAGATAGAAGTGTGAGTCTACGACTCAGTAAGTTCAAGCAAATTAACCATTTATAATATGAGCCCATCTTTACTTGAAAATCGATCTTATCACCAATGTTTACTAAACAGCCATGTATGCAGGGTTTTATAAAGAAATTTCAATAAACATATGGCTGAATGGTAAACCAACTTACAGATAATTTGATACATAGTAATAAATAGTAATAATATTTGTCTTGCATTTTCTTACTACATAATTAACTTCACATTTCATAATATGAAGTAGTAAAACAATTCATAATATAATGAGTAAAACATCCGTTAAAGTCTTCATAATTTAAGCATATAGCATTACATAACATAACATATCATCATGACAATAAGTGAATTTATACTCAAGATTACTATTAATTTATCCATCTCATAGCTTCAAAAGTCAAGTTACAACTTTATGCTAAGTTATTCTCATCTTCCCAATATGGGATCGGTAACCTACTAAACTGTTAGGCAACTTTGTTTCCCCTTCCTAACATCGAGGTGTCAAGCATAATCCTCCCCTGATCGCTGGGCATTACATGCATTCATACATAGCATCATATTTTTCATATCATCATTGTTTTCGTAAATCTTGTTTTCCTTCTAAAACTCAACTTCTTTTCATAAATCATTTTCTTTGGAAACACATTTTCATATAAAACATTTTAAAATATATTCACATGTGTAACTAAAATAATAGGGCTCAACAAAATACATAACATGTTTTTGTAAAATAATGCATGGTCAATAAATTTGAACTTACCTCTTTAAGCTTAAAGATCCTTACTCGTAGTCTCCTTCGTTTATACACTTTCTGCATTAATATCGTATTTTTCATGTTAGCCTATATTTAAACTTAGGGGAAACTTCACAAGACCCCCCCGAACTACCAGCCATTTTGAAATAACCCCCAATCTTCAAAAACTCTCAATTTAACTTTCTCAATTGCTCTCAATTTAGACCAATTCGTACAAATTAAGGCACAAAATTTTTCAAAAATACCAAAATACCCCTGATTTTTATTTTAAAAAATAAAAAAAAATATCTGGAACATGGAATTTTATACAAAAGTCATCGTTTTAAATTCACTATTTAAAATCTCAACTTTCAAAATGTTTTTTGATTTTTTTTAAAAATGAAAATCAGAGGTATTTTGATCTTTTTGAAAAATTTTGTGTCCTAATTTGTACGGATGGGTCTAAATTGAAAGCAATTGAAAGTTCAAGGGGGTTAAATTGAGAGTTTTTGAAGATTGAGGGGTTATTTCAAAACGGTTCGTAGTTCAGGGGGGTCTTGTGAAGTTATCCCTTTAACTTATTTTAAATCCTAGAATCCTTAAAATATATCGAGAAAGATTATTTTCGTACTTTTGCCCTTATCTTAAAAATTTGAACTGCATAACGACATGTATCTAAAATATTATAATATCATTTGGATATCATAACGACATATCTAAATATCTTAATACTATTTGGACATCATAACGACTATCTACTATTTTTGTATTTTCATGCAGGCATTACTACAACATTAATGTAATATTTAATTAAAATATCTAACATTACTTGAGCATTACAACAGCGCTATTGTAAAATACCTAATAAAATTTAGACAACACAACGACACATTTGTAATATTTAAAATGATGATCTAATATAAGAATTAAACTTTGGTCCGGACGTTCCTTAAACCCCTTATTTTACAGCCTCCAATCCTTAAATGACACATCAACAAAAACTCAACAAACGCACAAAAATAAAATACACTCCACCACATCATATTTGAGCTCAAAAGAGACCAAGAGAGGCTCTCTGCCGGACCCATCAGCCATAGAGTCTTCTTCTGCTAGCCCATCATTGGCTAGCCCCATCATTGGTCAGTGAGTCTTCTTCTTCTTCAGCCGTGAGCCACCGGTTTGGCCTCTAGGCGATAAAATTCCTAAGGGTTAACTTTTTCTCTATAGGTTTTAGATTTGAATCTAAAACGAAGTTTAAGGCATTACAAACGAGGTTTGAAGCATTAGAAACGATTTTTGAGGCATTAGAAACGGATTTTAGGCATTAAGTTGGGTCATCATGGGTCATATAGCAAGACCCTGGTTCTTACATGCGTGGTGGAGACCACGTGGGTCTTGCTAGACCCATGCGTGGTCGTGCAAGACCCATGGCTGGTCTTGAAAAATCAATGACATCGCAATTTGGAATGATCTATTCCATCCGCTATTTGGAATGAAGGTTGCTTTCTAAGGTCCACTTTGCCAAATCATGTTTCTAAGGTCCACTTTGGTGATTTGTTCCATTTGTCGCTTTGAATGAAGGTTGTAAGCTTTGCTTCAAGGATCTATAATGGGTGAGTTGAATCAATGGAACGATTTGCATGGGGAAGGGGTGTGTGGGTCGTGTCGGGTATTTTGGTATTTTTAAGGACTTTGTTTTGCTGTTTTGTTCTTACTTTGGCTTTTGTAATCTATGAGGTGTCAAAGGTATTGGGTTAAAGTAGGGGGGTTTGCAGAAAGACTGACCATAGGGGCTCTCCTAATATAATATTCGTCCCGAGATATTCAATCACACTTTTCCAAGTAATTTAGGCAATATAACAACATAATTTAAATTTTAATAACTAAAATTGACATAAATTAAAGATAAAAAGATTATACCTAACACTCCTACTTTAAGTAACTCTAAAACCTTTTTATTAAAATATATATTTCTCACTATTCTTTCTTTTTCTCTCCTTTTCTCTCTACTCTGTTTTTCTCACTGTGCGAGAGGAGAGAGCTTTTTATTTGTGTTTCAAAATAATGCATGGCCGGTCCGATTTATAGGCATAGCTTTGGGGACACAGCTGGAATTAAATGGAAAGAGTTCAAGCTGTGGTAATTTTACTCCATAAAAATCTATGTAGTACAATGTAGTGGATGGTAAGAGAAAGCTTTAGAATCATGTGGAATCTCATACAGGTGGCGGTCGTAGCTCCCTTCATATTATAAATATATATATATATATATATATTATTAAAACTAAAGAAAACTTTCTCATGAATTTGGAATCCACTTGACCGAATCCTCTCCAAGGCAACCAAATTTTCTGACTCCTAGCTAGAAGCTCTATAGCTTCTGTATGTCCGGACTGGCCCACGTCCATATATATATATGTATATATATATATTAAACCAACCAACTAATTATTTATCATCCTAATACTAACTCTTGGGCATCTAACTCGGTAAATCTTTGAATGCCAAATAATTCAAAATGTGAATCAAAACTAGCTCTAATTATTTACTTCTCAATTCTAACTAAGAATATTAAATTAGACATTAAATATATTTTCTTAATATATTTGATTTAACTTAAGATCACAATTTAGACTAAAGCATTTTAAGTCATCATAATAAATTTCTTAGGTGTTACAACTATGGCTTTACTTGAACATCGGCAACTTTTTGGCTGGCATCGGTTATTTTGACTAGAATTTTGACATCGAAGAATTTTTGGTCGGCATCGGCTACTATGACCAGAACTTGGATGATAAAGATGCTATGATAGTGAAAATGTCTTCGACCCAAGGGTCACTCATTAAGGAAGAGTGATTGAGAAGAGAAAAAAAATCACAAGATCGATAATTGGCGTTAACTTATAGCTCTGATACCATATTAGAACTTAAAATTAGGAAAGAAATAAAAACATGGAAGATAGACTAAGAGAATTACGGTGATTCAGCTTATGGCCTATATCCACACATCAAAGCCTTATCTTGGTTGCAACTTTCCTTGCATTTTACTCTGACTTGTTGAGAAAGGCGATTCCCCGTTTAGTCACAAGTTGGCTTAAATGGGTAAATCGCCAGTAACTCCACCAGATTAGTTAAGGCTGATTTTAAGGGCGTTACATCACTCCCATGGCCTAAGGGGGTGCCACCCCCTAGGGCCAAACCATAAAAAAAAAAACTAAAAACTAAGGGGGTGGTTTGGCTACCCCCTAGGGCCAAACCCTCAACAAAAAAAAAAAGAAAAAAGGAGGGGGTTTGGCCCTAGGTGCTGGCCGAACCACTTATTTGAGGGTTTGGCCCTAGAGGGTGGCCAAACCACCCCCATACGGCCGGTCTGGGGACCACCCCCACGGCCAAGGGGGTGGTTCGACCACCCCCAGATCAGCTGGTTTGGGGGTGGCCAAACCACTCCGAGGCAAAATGGGGTGGCCAACCACCCCTATGGTGTGGTTCGACCACCTTTGCATTCTTTCTTTTTTTGTGAATTTTTTTTTAAAAAAATTTTAGATTTAATTTTTGAATTAATTTTTTTAAAAATTAATATTTTAATAGATTAAAACGACTGTTTTTGACCCAGACTAACGTTAGTTAACACAATTTTGATGGCAATGATTTTATTGTGATTTCGATTTACTCAATGAGTAAATTGTCAAAAAAAAAAAAAAAAAAAAAAACTTAAAAATTTAAAAAAAAATTCGAATGCTGACCCAAAATAATTTTTGGCAATGATTTTAATTATTTTTTTATTTTTTATAATGATTGTATTTTTCTTAATATCTTATTTTTCAATTTTTGAGAAAAAAGTGATGTGGAGAGAGAAATAATAGGATAAAATTTTGGAAAAAATGAGATGTGAAAAAGAAATAGTAGGAGAAAATTTTGAAAAAAGAGAAAGCAATTGAGAGAAACAATAAAAAAAACGTGGGAAGAAAATTTTGTGAGAGATAGTGGGAGAAAAAAACAAACGTGAGAAAATGTAGGAAAATAGCTCTTTCAATATTGTTGATACATGTAGCTTTTTTTTTAGCTCATTTAACAAAAAATTTATTCTACATTTTTTTAACTTATCCAATGTAGATGGTATTTTATCAATTTAAAGAGTTATTTTAGATAAAAATGACATTTAACTCTTATATTGTGAATACTCTTAGACAATTAGTTAGCCATCAGAGCTAATATCTGCCAAACTAACAACTTGAATACGCCTAATAAGTTGTAAAGATATTAGTGATTGTGTATGATTCTACATTTTTGTTTTTTTCTATGATTCTAGATGCATCTCAGCAAATTATATTGGTCTAATATATTACACTTTTTTTTATAATTAATATTCTTATCTTTTACTATTATTTTTCAAGATATTTCACTTTTAAAATTAAATTAGAACGAAAAATGCATTATCTAGAGAGCAGGACGTAGAATAGTTGATTGCGCCACGAAAAGAGGAAAATTCAAACATTAGTTTTTTGTTTTTGTTTGTAATAGAGACTCCAAAGAAGAGTGTTTCCAACACGCGTTCCGAAGGTCGTGGAAGACGGCAAGCAATGTTTGAGGGTCCAAGGCACGTGTCCAAACACAGACGGCCGGCCAACCACCGTTGCCGTCCTTGTCAGCAGACCAACCACTCAACCCCACTCTATATAATCTCCCTCTCTTCACGCATAATTTGTTCACTTTTTTTAAATACAGAAAAACAGGGAGGCATGGCTTTTACAAGCAGCAGCTGCTGCCTCAATCTCTCCGGTCCAACCCCTCCTTCAAACCCTTCTCTTACTCCAAAAACACCTCAACTTGCATGGTAAGTCAAACCGACCCTTACCCGTCACGTTTTATACGACTGTCGTATAATTAAAATCGACTATCACGACGTTGTATGATAGTCGTATAACATTACTCTTTTTAATCTCGTGTTTTAGCATAAAGTTGTGTGTATTTGCAGGAAAAAGAATGAAGGGTTGTGGAGAAGGGGATGTGTTGTAGGCATGGCATGCATGATAGTAATTGGATCAGAAATGGGAGACTTTGTGATTGGCCAAACCCATACCGCCATTGCCCAAGAACACATGTCCATGGCGGTAGATCAATCAAATACAAAGTGGAGTGACAAGAGAACGTGCCCCGCTTGGCGGCTCAATTCGTTGGAGACCATCGTGCCGGAGAACCTTCCAAGACCGTCGGCTCACCGGAGATGGGAGTGGGTTGGATATAATTCTAAGAATGCCCCGGCTGTTAAAGTGGCAGCACTCAGAACTAGCACCAACTGTTTTTCTTTGTAAACAGGTTTACAAACAACATATATATATTGTACAGATAATTGCAAGTTCATATTGAATTGCCCAATAACTTCATCAATTCATTTCGAATTTGGTCGTTAAACTTGTGGGATTCTAATGACATTATTAGTGCTTTTTTGTGCAATTTTTTTTTTAAAAATTTGTTGTGGCATGGGCCATGGGGTTAGTTTGTACTACTGCTTAAAGTGGTAGTACTCAAAGTACATGTAGTACAAAGTTAGGTGTTTTCAGTTGGACATGGGCATGCCCAACGGGCATAAGAACTATAGTGGTCTATGGGCTTGCCAAGGATAGCCCTAACTTTGCAATTTGCAGATTTGGTCAGGCTAGCCCACAAATCATGATTATTAATTAGGGGTGAAAATAACTGCCCCGCTAACCGCCTAGGCGGTTTTAGGTTTTGAAAAAATCGCTAACCATTAACTGTTAATCACCTTTATTTATATTATATAATATATAAAAATACGTGAAACTGTGTTATTTTTGTGTTTAAATATATACAAAAATTTATAAATGATGTTATATGTAGTAGAGTTTTATCATATTACCATAAAAAAACGACGTCACTTTGGTTTTTTTTTTTTAATTATTTTTTAACTTTTTTTTAAAAAAAAAAAACTTTAAAAAGTGGTTAGCTGTTATTAAAGTTACTAACCGACACCCGCTGGTTAACCGCCTAAGTAGTTAATCACATAAGCAGTTAGTGAATTTTACTGACCGCCTAGGCTGTTACGGTTAGCGGTTTTAGTCAGTAACCATCTTTTCACCCATATAATATTAATCATTGATACAATTGTTCAGCCTTTAATGACTTTATTATTATGTACTACTATCTTCGGCAATTTGTTATTCAAATTACTAATAATTTGAATAGCAAACTTAAGCATGCAAGCGCACCGCCCAAGACTTGCTTAGATAGGTGAATTCTATAAAAATTCTCACATTTGTTAGGTCCACAATATTCATTACAACCACAATATTTTTTGAAAGTGATTATATAGATATTAAAGATGCTAAACACTTCCTCAAAAATAAAACAATGGTGGTCACCCCTTTGGAATCATATCAATTTGGATCTTAAAAATTACAAGTGACCTCAATTCAATCAAATACATGTTTGGAGACCCAATTCAATCAGAACATAGACTATCCAAAACTTACTTAGACATGTAGATCCCATAAAAACTCTCTCACATTTGCTGGTAGCTCTAATCTCCATTTTTTATTTTATTTTTTAGGAGGGCCATTTGTTGAAAGTAATTAGATACAGATTGAAGATGCTAACCACTTTCTCAAAGATATAATGATGGTCAGTCATCCCTTAAGATTACAATAGACCTCAATTCGATCAAATACACATGTGGAAACCTCAATTTGATTCGGAAAGTGGACTACCCAACACCTACTTAGACAAGTGAATCCCATTAAAACTCTCATATTTGCTGAAAAATCTTTATCATCGAAAATATAAATCTTTTTTTCTTTTTTTTAGGAGGGGCATTTGTTGAAAGTGATTAAATACGAATCGAAGATGCTAACTTCTTCTAAGATAAAACAATGGTCAGTCACCCGTTAAGATTTAGATTAATCTAGATCTTAAAAATTACAAAACCCTCAATTCGATCAGATACACACGTGTGGAGAAAGTCCACACAAACATGTGGGTTTGCTCAATAGATCTCTTGCTTCCAACATTTCTAACCCTATTCCATCTCCTCCCTTCCCATCCGCTCTCTTTTTTATTTTTATTTTTTCAAAATACGTTTGGTAGTACAAAGTTGGCTCTATGTAAGGAGATAGTTGTCGTACAGTGATATTTATGTAAAACCCGTATGGACGACAGAGCTTCACAATGTACATGGGCCGGGCTTGACGAGTTTGTTAAAGTTAAAGCCCAACAGTCTGGCTCATGATTCGGCCCGTCCACAATGATAACATGTAGCAAACTAGCAATTGCAATGTCCGACATTCCTGGATCGAAAGATTTATAAAATGTGTTGAAATTTAATTATTTAATTAATATTTTAATTCTCTTCAATAATTGAGGCCTAACATGTTGAATATTTTATTACACCAAAGAATAAATTGTCAAGTTAAAATTCGAATTCATGACCTCTACTGTAGGGATTTTTTTTTTTTTCACACAAGCCAAATTCCTACTCTAATACTCTAATACTGTGTTGAATCAACATTTATCTTGCTTTAATATTATTTAAATCACTACTTTCTTAAAATTTGAAACTAATAAAAAAAAATAATCATTTAATTAATATTTTAATGCTTTAAAAATATTAAGCCCGGCACAAACATAGTTAAAATTTGGAGGTCAACAAACAAGCCCCAAAAGCCAAGTAGGATGGAATTGGCAAGCTAAAAACCAATCTATTCCAAAACCACCTGAGCCCGCCTAAATATACATCCACCAAGGAATTAGAAATGAAAAAAACATCAATGGTGGATGGAATATGCCAACTCAACAATAATATACATGAGATAGACGCCGAAATATAAAGAAACATTTCTATATTTTTATAGTCTGAGCACTCACATTGAACTAGCCATATTGCACTTTTATGCAAAATGGCTAAGCAAATGAGTAAAAAGGCCCACACATTAGAATAAAAATTTGCATTTTTCATCTATCTATAAAATTTATTTACTCTTTCTCTCTCTCCCTTTTACTTAAATATTTTCTTTCTTTCGAGGGTTTTTTTTCTTTTTTTTTTTTTTCTTTTCCTCCAACAATTTTTGCCTCTCCCACCTCTCTCTTCTTCTTTCAAGCAACGATTTTTGTCATTGATTAACATGCTTGTGTGCATATACACATCCATGCACAATTTGTATTGAGAGTTTATTGCGTTAAAAAATGTATATAACCATTTTTGAAAAATTGACCGTTTGGAATAAAAATTTAGATAGATCAATGTTAATGCTCTGTATTGGAGTAAGCCATACTTCCTATATCAACGTTACTTGTATGCTCGTTTCGGGTAAAATAGACCACAATTATCTAATTGAAGATGAAAATAAACCACAAGTTCTTATTAATTCTCTACTAATTGTTTTATTTATACTATTCCTTAACTACCAAACCAATAGGTAAAAGAACTAGTATTTCACTAGACAACAAAATATAATGTAAAAATAAGATTAAAGATAAATAGGAGACATATGTTGCAAGTTGACTATAATTCCTTTGAGAGTCCTCCTTCTGCAAGTTGGAGTCCTTCACATTGTTGTGAATTAATCTAAGTTGGAGCCCTATATGGCAATGGGACTCTATCAATCACCAAGAATCAGAAGAAAATAACATAAACAAGAAGGTCCCAAACAATTCAATAGGAGGGGAAAGTACTCTCTAGAAGTTTCAAAGACTTTTTTAAAAAAAATATATATATATATTTTAGGATCCAGACGGAGTGGCTGTAGTCTCATGACTGGATTGCAATCAAATACGAGTATCTGTTTGGAAATATGAATCCCATCGAGAGTATCTCATAATTACAGGGAATCTTTTGCAGTAGAACGTCTGTTCAAGCAAGTGGGCTCAATAAATATATTAGAGAGAAGTTTTTCAATGGAATCATAATATATCGCATTGACACACTATATTAACCATTCAAACTTATGACATATTTTTAATACTGGACATAAAACTCAAAGAAAATCTAATAAAGAGGCTCACACAATTCTAAGAAATTCCCTGTAATCCGGGATCATGTGGCAATCTTTTATGTGGGATTTTGACAAAGAGTAGCTAGGTAGGAAATGATGGAAGGAATCTAAAAGTTGGGAGGATGAATTCTACTGCAAAAGCAAGAAGACAGACAGCACACAAAAGTTTTGATAGAGCATTTGAAAAAAGAACATGGGGAGACTGATTGTTTCATTGAAATACAGCACAAAAAACTGGAACCTATTGGTGTCATAGCCAAAACTAGGTAGGTTTTTTTAGGTCTTTGTGTTGTTTGTATTCTCTTGTGGCTTTTCCTCTGATCAGTCCAATTCACTCTTAATCTTGAATGGGCCGCCACTTTGGACAAAACCCATCTAAGTTGCTAGAGTATCAATCTATCTAGCTAGGTACCATGTGATTGTCCTTTTGTTTGTAATGACTTTTCCTTTGTCCATTGAACTTCACTTCTTTGACGATTAGTTTGCTCAAGATATGATAGGATTTTCCTTTTTAATTGAGCTTATACTCAAATGGGTGACACATAACTTCGAATTATAGGTCTAACTGTTGTTGAGCTATCATTGAATCATGTATAATGCCTTTACACCTATTTATCACATATATTTCACACCAGTTGATGCATATTTTTAGTGGGTTTTCTTTTATTTTTTTCGTTAAGTAGCTCCCATAAAAAAGTTATTTAAAATACATCACAGACTCACGATAGCACATGAATGTAATAAATTGGTATAAAAAGTACGTAACATTACTCTTCATAAGGTGGTGACTAACAAGACAATCATAAATTAATCTCACACTAGTGAGAATAGGGTTTTGTATATTGGGTGGAGAAGAGAGGCACATATTCTATACATAGAAAAGGAAATGGAGTCAACCTATCATAGGCTAGCTCCTAACTCTAATAGGGTTATGAGTAATGTTATTTTTTACACGCATTTATCACACACATTTTATACCGATTGGCGTTGTGTGTTTTAAGTGACTGACATGGTAAGTCACTTAAAACATACCAAGTTAACTGGTATGAAATGTGTGTAAAGAGTATCATTACTCCCTTAAAAAATGAACAGGAAGAGAAAGACTTAAATGTAAATTATTATATATTAACATTTTACCTTATGGCATTTACATGTTTATTATAGAATTTACACAAAAACCCCTTAGGATATCATTAACAATTGCTACCCTGGACAATAAATACATGTTTGAATATATGCAAATCCTCCTATAACGAACTTCTAGGCAATAATCATCTTAGGGAGGCATTTCTTGTGAAAATCTTTCTATTTGTAAGTTTCAAGTGGTTGATATGTCAATCCTTGTCTTCCAAAGTCTTCTCTTTGCTTCTACTTTGTCTTTCTATGGTCCATAATTTGTGAAGTTATACTCTGAAAAGTATAATTTTAAAATTATGTGCAAGATCTGATAGAACTTAATATCTAGTTGAGCCATATGTGGACCACACTTGACAAGGACAAATTTGGGTTAAGGCTAAGGAAATCTTAATATCTAAACTCTAAAATAAACGGGTCTAAACCAGTATTTTTGTAACAACCTAAGTGTTAGAAACTACTCAAGTTGGAACGTCACTAGAATCACATATTCTCAATATAAGACTGGAATATTATAGAATTACTTGAAATGGTTTCATTTGATGGGAGGTAATCTTTCATAAAAGGATTGAAAAAATAAACTCTTTATCTCTCTCTAGATCGATCATCGGCTTTCTTTGCTTAAACCCAACTTGCCACAAAATTTCTACATCAATAATCATTACTAATTCCATGAGTCGAGGTAAGCATACTATCTTTGATCCGTTTAGGGTTACAAGATCGACTACTAGAAATATACTAGAAATAGTTGCCCATAGAATGATGATGAATGGAATGGAATGAAATGTAAGAGAATAGTGAGATTCCTCATCCCTGCCCCCCCCCCCCCAAAGTTTTGTTTTTAGAGAGAGAGCATAGTCTAGAGAGGAAAATGGCAAGATTGGTACATATCCCACTAGGCAGGCTGCAAGTAGCTACTATCATGGCCTAAAACAGAGAGATGGGTAGGGTAGAAGAAAGTTTCAATGATCAATATGTGCTTAGAGAGTATATTCCATCGCCTTCCAATCGGACAATAACCCATGATTTCCAAAAGATTCTTCTGTATCCAACGGTGGGGTCTTCAACTTCAAGAGTCACATATGGCAATCACCCGGCCATGATCACCATGATGAAAATTAATGCAACTCTTTTTTCTTTTCTCAATGCCAACCTTCTATTGTCTCCTCTTACTATGATTTATGTCTTGAATATTATTATAAGATCCTCAAGGTATCATAAACCTTGATTCTGTACATAATAATAGTAAGGAAATTAAAGTTACTCTCTTCTTCCTATTATGGCCAAATTTTTGTTTTGTTGTATTTAACGGTCTATATATACTACCACGATAATTAAAAATTTTAAATGATGTGATAATATATATATACCATTAAATTTATGAAATTTAATCTAAATTGGTCATCTCCTAGGTCTCCTTTGGGGGATTGAGCCCTCAGTCTCCTAGGTCTCAAAACATATACATCAATTTGAACTTAAAGATTTGTTTGGTGTTATTCTGCTACACATCACTTGTTGTTGTTGCCGTGCATGTGCACAATGATGAATAATATTGAATCGAAAAGATAGATCAAGAGGGAATCGAGACACAGATTTACGTAGTGCAATAATTTTCCTACGTTCACAGATAATGAGGGTATATTTTAGTATTAATAATTCAGAGTTACAACATAACATAAATATATAAGAAAACCCTACTTGTACAGATATATTTTGGAAAACTCCAAAATACCCTATACCGATGGATCTATTCACTTTGCTCCGACTACTCGACCAATCACTCGTATTTCAATATTACTCTCTATGCCTGAGAGATATAAGCCACTAGTTCCAATACTTATCTGTCATTTTTTTTTTTTTTTTGGTTTAAATCCACAATTGATTCAATGGTGGATTTGTGATGGACAAAAGATATATAAGAGAATGAAAAACAAACATTTTTCTTCAACTTATGTCCTAACAAACTAAGAGCCGAGAAGAAAAAGGAAGGAAAAAAAAAAAGTTAATATTTACTCAAATAGAATTACATAGCAATCGAACTTTATACTAAAAAGTTACGGACCTAAAGTTAATCAATGTGGTTCAATAGTTTGCTCCTATATTTTAAGGAACCAGCTCCCCTGTAGTTCATTTGAATTATAGAGAAGAGCCTGTTCTTGTGGCTTATGGGTTTGTTGATCCATCCGTGCACAATGAACGTTTACCTAGAATTTTAAACATTTTGGTTTTTTTCAATCAATTAGATGTTAATTATATTTATGAACTACACCATAGGAGAAAATTGAAAATTATCTTTCATCCGAATGGAATTCCTTCCTAGATTAAAGCAACAATCTATTACTAACTAAACCAAAAAATTCAGTCTGTCGTTAAAGTCCCATAATTATATTGATTGATTGTATTTTCACACATTACATATCTTTCAGGATAAATCGAATAGATCATAATTCTCTAGATTTCTTGAAGCACCCCAAAGTTTTAGCAAATCGTAATCATTGATCTCAAGTAAAGTCTCCAAGTCTTGGCACAATGACAAATAGTTTGAAATTTTTTTTATGAATTGTACCCCACAAATCTCCCATGTGTTGTGATAGGATATTTTACTAGGGCTGAAAGTGCATCCGCCCGCAGATCAGGTAATAGGCTTTTTAGGCCTATTTGAGTCTTTAAGCTTTATTTTTGGGACTCTGTTAAAGTTTATTTTAAATCATTTTAGACTTATTTTTAGTATTTTGGTAGGGGTGTAAATTCGGCCAATTATAACCAACCAACAACCGGTAACTGAGAGCTGGCTAACCGGCCCTACCAGTTCGGTTACCAGTTTTTATAATCCTACTTATAACCGGTAACCTTGTCTATGCATATATATATATATATATATATATATATATTTAAAAATGTAAAATGACGTCATTTACTTTAGGCTTCTTCTTTTTTTGGGGTGGGGGTTGAATAGCCACAACAAAGTTAGCTTATTGGGACAAAAATGTTCTAATTCTATTTTAAAAAATGGCCCCAAGGGCTAAATTAAGTGCAAAAAGTAAGCCAAATATCTAAAATACCAAATTTTTTAAGGACCCGGTTACCGGTGTGAATAACCGGCTACCAAAACGTAACCGATGGTTATTACATAATCAAATAACCAGTTACCAATTTTGACTTTTAAAATTGACCAATCGGCTACCTCGGTTCAGTTAGCGATTTTAGCCAATAATTACTAATCGAAACCACGTTTACATCCCTATATTTTAGGCATGTAGATGCGGTTATTATCTTGAAAATACGATTCAAATCCAATTTTACATTTGTGAGTACATAATAAATGTATTGAATAAATTCTAATTAATGAATAGATTCAATTGCAACAACTTCAAATATGGAATTTAAAATCAAATAGAAAATGATACTCTAGATCATAGAAACTATAAATGAAATATAAGTAGAGAAAGCTATGTTTTGGATGACTTTTCCACTCATTTAGATAACCTATATGATCCTTAATGGTCTTAATGGTCTTGGACTATCAACTATCTACCATTGCTTCAATCAATGATAGTGTGTGCCTTGTCTTTGTCTGTCCACTTCATTTGAACCGTTAAGTTAGTTTTAGTATAAAAGTATTTTTATCTTTTAACTTTTTGAGTGAGTTAAAATATCCTTCCATTATAAGTAACTTGATATTATCAAGTTCATTTGAGCTGGAGAGTCATAATTCCAAAATTGTAGCCTTTTGTACCCCTCACCATCATTATAGCTCGAATAATATTACATTAAACCTTAATTCTCTAATTCATGGTGGTGTGTTTTGTCAAAGTTATGAGCTTATCAAACATTGTTAACTGTAAGGCCAAACACTGAAAATTTGGTCAAAATTTTTTAAAAAACAAACTACAAAATTATTTTTCTAATTTCTAGTAATATTATGAATTATTTACTTGGAAATATTTTTAACCATTAGTGACGTTAATGGTTAATAAATAATGAGAGAGCCATCTTCATAGGAAGTCAAAATTCTAGTGACGTCATCACCGTAGAGTGAATGAAGATCTAAGTACAGAATCCCCATTTAAATTAACAAAGCCCCAATCTGAAAAGCATGTCAGGATAGAAAAGTCAATCAACAGCCCTTGATGCAACCCCAGCCGTGTGATCAACTTCGGATTCCCCGCGTTCACGCCTTTTGAGGAGCATCTGACGGCCAATATGCACGCATGCACTTGGAAGATCCAAATCCAAAATCACGCCTAAGACTTTCAGTCAAATCTTTCTATAACGAGAGGGGCTTTGTTGGTGACACGTCACCACCTGGGTTAATGACGGCAATGCCCTCACCGTCATATCAACGTGCTCTAATCCTTATACGAATTTTTTAAGGGGGTCACTTCCGGGTTGTCTGCCACCATTGCGTCAAAGGTGTCAGGGTCGTTTTGGTCATTCAGTCGATGGGGCCAAACGTCATGCATTGCACGACGAGGGTCTGAGACTCTGAACTCTGAGTCAGTGCCACGTGGACTCGTGAAGTGACGATTGCTTAGATCACGTGACATCAGCATCGCCCTCTTATTGGTGAATAGATGTGCCGGTACGAGTAAAAAACTAATCATGCATGCACGGTCCGTAATTTTCTTTAAAAAATGCTATTAAATATTTTCAAGTATTTAATATTTTTTATTAAATAAGTATTTTTATTATAAACAAACTCAAAATTCCTTAAAAAAATATTATGTGAGAAACAGCAAAAATTTAAAATAAAAATTATAATGTTTTGAGGTGACCATAATTACTATCTTTAAAACAATATTTCTTGCCGCTCAAAAATAATTTGCTACCAAATTGTTAGCATATTGTCTACAGGATACAATAAAACTTACAAATTCTACATATAGTAATTCTAAATAATTCTCACAATTTTACTCGTAAACTTCTAAAATCAAGAATGAAAAAAATGTAATACTTATATATTTTGAATGGGTATACAAGAAAAGTCATAACATTTCGTTTATAAAAAAATGTTATCAACAATTAACATATAATTAAGTGCGTTGGGACAAAGTTTAGAAAAAATTTGTCAATTTTTTTCTCAACTTAGGGTTTCTTTCTCTCAGAGTGTCATAGCCACACAGGTAAGGTAACTCCAAGCTAGGGGATGAGGGATGGCCGTTGGTGGCCATCCTCCTCCCCTTGCCCTCTTCATACGGGTGCTAATAGTTTACATGATGCCCCTAGCCCCATTGCATCCTTCTTCTTCTTCTTCTTCTTTTTTATTGGTGTATTGTATTTCTGTTGTTTCTGCTTGTTTGGCAAACTCTGTGGGTATTGCTCTTGAGGGATACACTCAAACTCTCCTCCTCTAGTTTGTTTTGTGTGCGCCGCTAATCTCTTCCGTGTCTGCTCTGCCACCTACCATCCGTTGCCGTGTCTTTTCTCACGTCTCCATCACGATGAGCTTCAAATGCCACCTTCCGAGTCAATTTTCGGCATGCACACAATCAGCTCCCTTTCGGCTGCCGTTATCCTCATAGTGTGTTTTTTCTTTATTTACTATTATTATTTTTATATTGTTGGTTTCCTTTCTTGTATTTCTTTTTTTTCCGTGTTGTTGCTCGTTTTTCATTTTATCCCTTTATTTCCTTGTATGTTTTCATTCATGTCTATGCTTGTAATAAGGCTCTATCATTTCTTTTTGATCTACCCATTTTTGCTTTGGTCCATACCTTGAGTTGTAGATGTGAACAATTTTCTGGCTTTCGGGTTGAGGAGGATGAGTTTCGGAATGAGGATTTTGCTCTCAAATGAATAAGCACTACTTATACATTTGATGATGTCTGTTTGGTACAAATCTGATATTAAACTTGATGTATAGTCATGGGTTAGCGGATGCTTTTGGTTATGGTTGATTGATTTAATGTTGATGTATGTAACTTTAGCTTTGACTAAGTTTGCTTTCAGAGTTTTTTTGCTCTGTTTGTAAGAGCTCTTACTTACGACCTGTTATCAATAAATGAGTATGGTATGTTTCCCCTTAAAAAAAAAAAAAAGAGTGCGTTGGTGCAAACTAAATGTTTTTAAAAATGAAATTTGTCCAAAATGGACGTTTGTGTCCCATAGCTATTAAAAAAGCATGTGAGAAGCACATGCTTTTTACGAATGAGTTTATAACTAATTCATACAAACTAATCTAATAAAACGACATATGTTCTATAGTTATTAAAAAAACATGTGAAAAGTACATATTATTAAAATAAAAAAAATAAAACAATTAAAAAAAAAAGAAAAAAAAAGCGCTTCGCACATGTTAAGAGGCACATGTCATTTTATTAGATTGATTTGTATAAAGTAGCTACAAACCAGTTTTTAGCAACAACAAAAAAATCTTTTAGTTTTTTTTTAGGGTACAAAAATTTGATACAAATTGGTTTGTAGCTAATTCATATAATATCACCTAATAAAATGACATGTATCACATAACCATTAAGAAAACATTTGAGAAGCACATATTATTAATAAAATATGTGTTTATCACATGTTAGTAGGCACATGTAAATTTATTAGATGAGTTTGTATGAATTAAGTACAAACCATTTATAGCAAATTTTTGTGTTTTTTTAGGAGAAACTTAACAAAACGAGTAATTTTAGAAGGCCTACTTGTGTCCTACTTGTGACATACTAAAATGATATGGCTATTAAAATCATCATTTAATCAAAATCAATAATGATCAATTACAAGACCAATGATGATTTTAATAGCCACATTCTTAGTAGGACACAAATATGACATAAGTAGGCCTTCTAGAATTACTCAAACAAAACTCTCATGAACTTTTACTTGTTTTGACATTACCCTCAATGTTTAATTAAACACATGTAAATTTATTAGATGAGTTTGTATGAATTAGGTACAAACCAGTTTATAGCAAATTTATGTGTTTTTTTAGGAGAAACTTAACAAAACTCTCATGATCTTCTACTCGTTTTGACATTACCCCCAATGTTCAAAAACTCTTAATATAAGGTATCAAACTTTCAATTTTTTCAATGTCCTCCATCTGTTAGATTTTCTATTAAATCTTGTCGGATTTCCCAAAATACCCATATTTTTTTAATTTTAAAAAAATAAAATAAAAAATTGTAAAGATTCAAGAGCTGATCAAAATTTAACGGAATTTGAAAAAAAATTGAAAAAAATACATACGCATGAATCTTTGCAATTTTATTTAATTAAAAATAAAGATATTTTGGCAATTTTTAAAATATATAATAGAAAATCCTGAATGGATGGGTGACATTACAAAAAATTGAAAGTTTAATACCTTAAATTGAGATAGTTAAACATTAGAGGGTAATTTTAAAATGAGTGAAAGTTTAATTGGATTTTGTGAAGTTTACCCCTTTATATATATATATATATAATCAAAAAATCCTAGTTTTCCTCCTTTTTTCTCATTTTTAAGTTTAAATTTTTTTAATTTTTTTCTTAGACATATGGTCACGTGGTAGATTTTGGTTGGTTTGATGTGAAATTTCATTTATTGGACTACCTCAATATTTACACGTAAGAGATGCATCATCTGTAATACAAAATAAAACTTATGTGCCAAACAAAAAAAGTCATTAAAACTAAGGTATCAAAAGAGCATTTAACCTTAAAATTTACTCAATATAATGAGATTGACATAGTGAAAAACCCCCACTATGTTTCTTAACCTTAATCCATAAAATAGTATCTACTCATTTAGATCTTTCATCTTAAACATTGAAGTTAGATACTTCTTAGTTTCAAATACATCTTTCATATTAATTTCGTTGGATAAAATAATAGAATCAAAATTTTCATGCTATTGTTTTGGCGCTTATTTTAACACATATAATGACTTCACTAATTTAAAGACTTTTTTCATATTTGGATAGAGCAAGCTCTTTTGTTTGTTCTATATATACGATCAAGATCACCATTTAAGAAGGTATTTTTCACATCTATTTGATTCACATACAAATCATAAATATAAGAGTTAAATACATTTTACCCCCAAATTTTCACCTCTTTTTAAATCCTGCCTTCTGTTAAAGGGATTTAGGGTTTGCATGTAAAGAGAAGAAGGAAGAGGCTGTATTATTTCATCTAACCTTCTCCTCTCATACTTCATATATATATATATATATATATATATATATAATGTAACATTGAGTACAAAAACCAAAATACCCAATATAATATATTAACCCTAATATGTTTGTCTAACACTCCCCCCTCAAGCTGGAGCATATATATATATATATATATATCATATAAGCGTAGCTTGAAACAAATAAATTCTAACTTCTTTCAACACAAAGACGTTGTAAACATATCAATTAGTTGATCTCTAGACTTCACAAATGTGTAGATAAATCCCCGTTGAGTATCTTATCTCGAACAAAGTGACAATCAGCCTTAATACACTTAGTTCTTTCATGAAAAACAGAGTTAGATGCAATATGCATAACAGCTTGATTATCACAAAATAATGGGATAGGAGTAGGAGCGGTGAATCCAAACTCTTGTAGGAAATTTTGTAACCATGTCAATTCACTAGCAAAATTAGACATTGCATGTATTCTACCTCAGCACTCAACCGTGCCACCGCCGTCAATTTCTTACTTTTCCAAGTCACCATATTACCACCCAAGAATGTGCAATACCCTATAGTAGATCGCCTATTTGGGAGAAAACCTGCCGAATCGAATCTGCATCAGTAAATCTTTCTACCATGAGGTGTCCATTCGGTCTATACAATATCCTAAGGCTAGGAGCTCTTTTCAAATATCGAACAATACGAGTAACAACTTCCCAATGTGAAACTCTAAGAGCCTCCAAGAATTGACTAACAACACTAACTGCATATGAAATGTCTAGCCTGGTAATAGTAACATAATTCAACTTTCCAACCAAATGACGATACCTACTAGGATCTTCAAATAATTCTCCTTCATCCTTTACTAATTTTTTATTATGATCTATTGGAGTGTCAACAGGACTATCACCCAGTAGACCTGTCTCTTCTAACAAATCTAGTGCATATTTTCTTCGAGATAAATTGATGCCCTTTAGGGATCTAGCAACTTTAATCCCCAAGAAATATCTTAGTTTTTCCAAATCTTTTGTATGAAACTTCTGTTGTAAAAACAATTTCAATCAAGCAATACCTCATGAATCATCACCTATAATCACAATGTCATCCACATAGACCGCAAGAGGAATGTAGCCTGCACTTGTATGCAAGTGAAATACTGAATGATCTGTCTAACAGCGCTGAAGACCAAACTCCATAAGGGCCTCAGAGAACTTCCCAAACCATGCCCATGGAGATTGCTTGAGACCATACATAGCATTTTTAACTCATAGACACAACTTCAATACTCCCCCTGAGCAACAAACCTAAGCGGTTGCTCCATATAAACATTCTCATTTAAATCCCCATATAAAATGGCATTTTTGACATCCAACTGAAATAAAGGCAAATTAAGATTAGTAGCCAAAGAAATAAGAATACGAATGGAAGAGATTTTGGCAACTGGAGAAAACGTCTCATCATAATCAATACCATATGATTGTGTATAGCCCTTAGCAACCAAATGAGCTCTCAACTGTTCAATAGAACCATCAGGATTAAACATAACCATGTACACCCATTTGCAACCAATAGTCTTCTTTAGCAGGGGGTAACGGAACAAGTTCCCACGTACCATTTTGATGTAAGTCCTTCATTTCCAATTCCATAGCTTGCCTCCAACCAGAGTTAGTTAAGGCATCATGCACTGTCTTTGGGGTGGAAATAGTAGAAAGATGGGAAATAAAGCAAAAATGAGAATGAGATAAAGAACTAGTGGATACAAATTGATTGATAGGATGTTTAGTAGTGCAAGAACGTGTACCTTTCCATAGGGTAATGGGCAAAGAATCAAATGCAGGTGCCAGTGGATCCAAATACGGGGAGGATGATGGTGGAGGTGTAGGAGTTGATGGGCCTGGCCAACGTGTATAAACTTGGAGAGGAGCAAGTAAGGGTAGAGGTAACATGACAAACTCAAAGAGATATGGAACAAGCAATGGAACATACTTTGACATCAGGCTTTAGGGTAGACACTCCAAAAGACACATCAACAAGAAAATAAAAAGAGACTCAACAAATGTGACATCGTAATAAAGTAGCGGCAAAAAACAAGGCTATAACAATGATATTCTTTTTGAGTTGTGAAATAACTAAGAAAGACACATTTAGTAGATGAGGATCAAGTTTATCATAACTAGGACCCAAATTATGAACATAACAAACACACCCAAAAACCCTAAGTGGTAAGGCAAATGGGGTGAAGAGCAGTATAAGGGAGAATGAGGAGAAGCACCATCTAAGACCGAGGATGGCATTCGATTAATAAGGTAACAAGCATTAAGAACAATGTCACTCCAAAAATGTTTGGGGACATGCATATAAAATAAGATTCAGCATACAACATCCAATAAATTATGATTCTTGTGTTCAACCACTCCATTTTGTTGTAGAGTGTGAGCACATGATGTTTGATGGATAATGCCTTTAACAAACAAATAAGAGGCAAAAGAACTAGATGTGTATTCTTTGGAATTATCTAAACGCAAAATACGAATTTTCTTAGTAAATTGAGTCTTAATCATATTACAAAAAATTCGGAAAACATAAAATAACTTTGAACGATTTTTCATTAAAATAGCCAAGTCATACAAGAAAAATCATCCACAAAGGTCACAAAATAATGAAATTTATTGGATGCAATATTCATTGGACCTCATACATCAGAATGAACTAACTCAAAAGGATGTGAAACACGACTAACAAATCTTGACGAAAAAGAAACACAACGATGCTTATTAAGACACGAACAACTCATTTTGAAGACTTAGGACCAGTGGCGAGCCAAAAGATTGGACAATGGGGGGCATTTTTTTAATAAAAAAATTATTATTATTTTGTTTTCTAAGCCATTATGCTAGATTAAAACGATGCATTATTTTTCTAATTTTTTTTTTTTTTTGAAAAATCATGCTCAAATGATTGACAAACTCCAATTTGTAAATATACCCTTCAAATTTGGTCTCTATTACTAAGATGATAATCATAATTTTTTTTTCTTAAGCAAGGATCTCTGGGCAAGTTTGCTAAATCTACTTCAACACGAGGTCATTTAGAATTTGACTAGAGCTTAATAGAATAATTGTTTTTCTTCCTAACTACAATTATATATATTTATATAATTAAAATATGAAATAAAAACTATACAAATGCATAAATAATGCAAGAAAAACAATTAATTTACAACTTACAATTTAAATTAAAATCTGAAAATTTAATTACATACCTCAATAGCTTAATTTTTCCTTGAAGTTGGATAATTGATCTTCAATCTTTTGGATTAGAAAGATAGAAACAAAATATGGCTTAGAAAGTTAGAAATATCATGAAAAAAATTAATTTACAAGAACAATTTAAATTTAAATCTAAAAAATTATATATCTCGTTGAAGTTAGAAATTGAAAAGTGAAAAAAAAAAAAAAACAAAACAAAACACAAAGTTGCCAAGTGATAAGTCCTCAAGAGTCAAGAGTCAAGAAGAAAATGTAGGAAATTAAAATCCTCAAGAAGACAAGAACTAGAAGAAAATAAAAAAGATTAAAGAGAAACTGTAATGAGGCAATTGGCAGCAGAAGAAACAAAACAAAACATTTGTTTTTTTAGGTTAAAAATGTATCCCATTAGGCCCACTTTTTTTTTTTTTTGGCCCATGGGGCGTGTACCCCCCCTTTTTTTGGCATGATGTGGCCTTTACAGCCTAACTGTACGTGTACCCTTTTATTTATTTATTTATTTTGTTCATTTTTTGGCATGTTGTACAGCACATGTACTTTTTTTTTTTCTCTTTCCTCTTTAATGAAACGGTGTGTATAAACTGTTTATCTTCCACCTAGCTTCCACGAAACCTGCTTCCAGCATCAATGGCTTATGAAAAAAAAAAAATCTTTTATGAAAAAAATTGTCAAATTTATGGCTGAGGGTCATGGACTCAGGGTTTAGGGAGCATCATTCATGGGTAAAAAGGCATAATTTTTTTTACAAAGGCAATAATAAAAATTTTAAGAGTTGAAGGGGGCATATGCCCCTTCAACCCCTCCTCGCCACTGCTTGAGACTTGATGCTTCAATGTAGAAAGGGAAGGATGACCAAGACGACAATGCCACTGAAGAGCTAAGGTTGACTATTGTAAAGCACACGAGGAAAATGAAGGTGCAAGATCTAGATAACATAAGCCACCAACTTCATGCCCCATACCAATCATCCTTCTCGTCTTGAGATCCTAAAAAATGCACAAAGAAGGTAAAAACTGAAGAACAATTAAGAGCTTTGGTAATTTTACTAATGGATAACAAATTAAAAGAAAACCAGGAACATGTAGAACAAAAAACAACTTAATATTTGGACTCAAATATGTATGGCTAGAGCCGGTTACGGTGGAGAGGGAACCATTAGCTAGGGTGACACTATGGGGTGCATTAACGTGACGATAATCAAAGAGAGAAGTGAACAAACCAGTCATATGCTCAATGGCACGATAATCAATAATCCAAGGGTCACGAGTAGAGGATAAAAGACAATGAGATACAGTACTTGACTAAGAAGAGTAACAATGGAAGAGGTAGAAGCCGCTTACGGGTTAAGAATTGAGCATACTCATCTTTCGGAATGGAGATTAGATCATTCTCAAAGTGTGAGCTCAAGTTAACAGGTGGCCTAGATGGAGTTGGGGAATCATCATGAGAAGCAACCTGATTGGCAAACCCAGATGGTGTGCCATGTAAATCCCAACAAAAATCCACAAAATGGTTAGTATGACCATAATGAGTGCATTTGCGAGGCCCACGACCTCCGATGCAACCTCCACCCTAATAATCACATCCACCATGAAAACCACAACCACCACAACCTCCATGTCCCCCACGAGAACTACCATAACTACCACGGGCAGCAATAAAAGCAGTTGCTCACCAGTACGCTTAGAACTTATTTGGTTGTAGTACTCATCCACAGTTTGATCACCTTGCTCAAGTCCAAAATATTGTTTACACACTTCATAAATCCGAATGATATTCCCAGTTCCAAAGCACATGTGACTAAGATGATTCCAAATGTCCTTGGCACTAAGCAAGTAGATGCATGAAGATCCAATGTGAGATCAATACTATTCAACATAAGAGAGATAATTTGATTATCTTCTTGTTCCCAAAGGCTAGGAGTATAGTTTGTAGGCATTACCCAAGATTAAGTGAATAAACAAACCCTTGCCTTTGAGAAAAACTTCAATAGACCTTGCCTAATAAATATAATTCTTTCCATTGAGCTTCACAAGAGTCATAGGAGCATTAACTAAGGAAGTTTCAAGTTTAGTGGCCATAGTCTTAACAACAAAGAAGCCATATACTCCACCATACAAATACAAAAAATAATAATAACTGTAACAACCACTTAAAATGAATGGAAACACCCACTTCAATGCTGGAAAAAGAGCAAAAACCAACTCAAACCAATGCCAATATGTAAAAAAGTGAGAAAGGGAGATAACCAGTAGGAATACGGTTGGAAAAAAAATCCAAACAATAACCTTCGTCGGAGACAGTCGAAACTCGTCGAGGACAGGCAGACCACGTTAGAAATCCCACTAAAAAGACCAAAACCAGAAGCTAAACCAAACAAGGACCTGCGGAGACCTACCGGAATCTCACGAAAACTCACCGAAAATACACTAAAACACGCTAGCGTCTAACAGACCTCACCGGTGATACCCAAGCGACTACCACAAAACACGCCAACAAACCACCATAGAACCAATCGATGACCACACTTCAACTACAACCTAGTTGCTGCCGATCATTATTGTAACCTGCCGGCAACCATATACGTCACCAACAACCACATACTAGGCTGGAAATACACCACAAACCACGCCGACAACCATCTATCCCCAATCATTATTTGCGGGCATGAAGCCCACTTCTCACAATTCCATGCTTAGTATAATAAAACGAGGATTTGGGTAAAAAATAATAATAACAAAGAAGGGAGGAAGAAGCGGGTGGGAGAGTAATCAAATGCCGTTAATCGCTATTGCTCTGATACCATGTTAAAGGGATTTAGGGCTTGCATGTAAAGAGAAGAAAGAAGAGGCTGTGTTATTTCACGTAGCCTTCTCCTTTTGTACTCCATATATATATAAATATATAAAAATTGGCAATGTACCACAACCAATTAGGGGTGTCAATGCGGTTACGGTTAGCGGTTAGTAGATTTCACTAACCGCAACCGCTAACCGCCTAACGGTTAATGGTTAGCGATTAATTGCGCGGTTAGCGATTAGTGAAATAGATAACCGCCCACTAACCGCTTTTTAAAATTGGGCTTTTTCTTGGACTTTTTGGGCATTTTTGGGCTTTTATTGCTACAGTATCATACACTCATGCTTATGATACTAAGATTGGTAAGTTTATAAATGATCTCACTCCTTATGAAATTATTATCATATTTACTTATAAGCTTTTTTTAATTGAACTTATTATCTAATGATAATGTTCAAACTCCTAAGTCCTAAATTCTTAATGATCATACACTCATACTTAAATTATATGATCATATTATCTCACAAATCACAATTCATATTAATATAATAAAATTATCTTAGATCTAAGAATTTAACATAATGTGATATATGTCTTATAAGTATAAGTATCTAATAATACTTTGATTCAATTGTGGTTATAAGTAACACATTGTTTAATGAATCCAATATTAGTTACTTAATTTAATATTATATGAATCACATTATCATTGTACATTAATAATATGATTAACTTAAATAAAATATTTGAATTGTCATTTAATCATATGATTAAGTATCGATCTTATACATTTATATTATTCAATATGCATAATTGCATATATGTATAATTACTTAATATATACTAAATTACAAAATATTAGAATAAGAATGTATGATATAAATACTTACAAAGTTAGTTAATATGTAACTACAAACTAATTAATAATTATGTTACTTATGTAGTTTATGTTTCTTGTTGCTAACATATTATATATATATATTATTACATAACATATCATATATTATTACAAAATTATAAACATATCATATATATAAATATTATATATGGATAATTTGTTATTATATAATCATATAAATTATAATGATAATACATTAATACTTCAATTGTAGTTATAAGTAACACATTGTTTAATCCAATGTCAATTAATGAATTTGATATTATATGAATCACATTATCATTGTACATTAATAATATTATTAACTTTAATAAGTATTTGAATTGTTATTGAATCATATGATTAAGTATTGATCTTTTACATTTATATTATTCAATATGCATAATTGCATATATGTATAATGTATAATTATAATTTATAATATATATAGACTTATAAGTTGATAACATACATTGGAACTAAGTCTATAGATACTTAATTGTTCATTGTTGTATTAATATGAACTTGCGTACTTATAACTTATGACTTATGAATATGCATATATAATTTGTTATTATATAATCAAATGATTTTATGATTAATTGATCATATAATATAATCATATAAATAGTGATAATATATTAATACTCAAATTATGATTTAATTATCTAAAACAAAAATGTGATTTAATCATTAATGATCAATTGGTTATGCTATATGTATAAATATTATAATTATAATTATAAAAATATAGTATCTAAAAAGCGGTTAGCGGTTATAGTTAATAAACCCTATAACTGCTAGGCAGTTATAACGGTTAGCGGTTAGGCGGTTAGACGGTTATAGCGGTTAAGCGATTAGGCGGTTGACGGTTATAAGGTTAGCGGTTGGCGGACGGCATTGACACCCCTACAACCAAATGTCTAAAATTTTCAATCTAGCCACCTCATTAGCAAATTCCATCTTATTTAATAGAAAATGGCTCAAGTGCACTGCATGTGCACTTTTCGATGCAAAATTTTTAAAATTACCCCTTATACATGTGTTAAATTTAAAAAATGCCCCATTAAAAAAAAAAAAAAAAAGGTGGGGTGCCACCATGGACCATTTGGAGGTGGATCGCCCACCCCTATGCCGACTAGCTACCAGATGGGTTGGCTGGCCACCCCCATGGGGCCATGGGCTCGGCCAACTTCATTTTCTCAAATTTTTTTTTTTTCGAGAATACCCATTACAGATAGTCCTATGTTCTCAGGATGTGACTCAGGTTGCTTGTCTTTAGGCCTCTTTGTTGTAAGCCATGATTCTTCTAATGGACCGGTTGAGTGATATTATTCCCAACACTTGGTGAACCCTAATCTTAAGCCAGACTCGAGCCTACTTTGTGACGCCCCAAAATTAGCCTAAACTATTCCAATGGAGTCACTAGCAATTTACCCGTTCAGGCCAACTTGTGACCAAACAAGAAATCATTCTTATAAAACTGTCAGAGTAAATGTTAGGGAAGGTAAATAAATCTGAGTTACTATAATTCATCAAGTAAGAACATAGAGCTACTAAAGAGTAAAAACAAACCTGTAATTATAAATAAAGCATAACTAGTCAAGTAGTAGCATCTCTTGCTACTTCCATAGCAGCAAACCAGGTTATCTAAAGAGTAATAACCGCATAAGTCTAACGACTTAGTAAGTAAACCTCACACTTAGGTATGACATGAACTAATTAATTAAAAGTAAACGTGCAATTTGAGTAATAACAAAAAGATGGCATTACCTCTGTTAATACACCATTTGATAGGTTTTAGGGTTTTCAAAGCTTATGGAGTAGAACCGACGATAATTATCTAATTGTTTTAATGCAGAAAAGGCTAATGCATTACAAGTCATAACTCCTATACATGGTCTATCCGAGATATTACCTTTCTCAACAAGGTTGGTGTTGTCTCGAGTGACCTATAATACAATGCCAATACCTCACCATTGCACAACATACCGTACGTAACATTAGTGGCACGATCGAGTCCAACCTCAAGTGATCCACACCAACTAATGACGTTTATCCTATAGTGACCGAAACATTTGAAATGGTTGCTTCATGGTCACGAAACTAATGGATCCAAAGCTCCCATATAACACACATTTGACCATAATACAAAATTTATATAGTAAGCTCATGGCCGTTTATACCGCACGCACCGGCATACTATGTCTTACGATGCATCTTAATAGTTTAATTAATAACGTAGTTATCAAGTAATTACAGAAAGTAGGCATGCTTATATCATACTCGTGGTCAGTCAACTAACATATCCACATTTTACGAAAAATGGTGTAAGTGTCTACTTACCTCGCACATTCAAGCGAATCCTCCAACAAAGCTAAGTCATGCCACAACGGATACAAGACATCGTCATTCTAAGCCCTATTTATCCTAAAAAATGTAGCTAGGCTAAAGCATATACGTGAAAACTCAAAACTAGTGCTTTGCTCACTGACCATACGTCTAGCCTCGATGGCATATGTCCGCTCAGTATGTTAAGCACACCGTTTTAAAATTTGAACAGTGCATAGTTCCTAGACTTCTAAACCTCCTCTAAGCAAATAAAAGAGCACATGCAACGTAAGAAATCACAACATAACGAAATTTTGAAAGAGTTCTTTGCAAACATTATCACTTCTTAAAAAGAAACTTGATGAACACTTTGAATACAAGGGAAACAAAGATTACCCCGAAGCTAAGCATGGACATAGTATCCCCTTCTTGAAAACTCTTCTTTAAGCACTTTTTTCTCACCAAAACCTCTCTTAAATGTGGAAAGGGGTTCTGACAGTTTAGGGGCACACCAAAGGATGAAAATGGGCGTGAGAAATGAGAGGTAGGGGTGGGTATTTATAGGGAAAGTTTGCCACCAACTCTCTGTCAGAACAACAGACGTCCGGTGGTTCCTACACAGTGGTCCAAAGGGTGTCTTGTACATACAGGTATTACCCAAAGGGTATTCAAAAAATAGTGTGTTCGGTAGTCCCACATACGTCCGCTAGTATTGTTTGCAGAGTGTATGTCTAGTGGTCCCCCCACATACGTCCACACTACAGACAACAACGTATGTCTGTCAAACCTAGCATACGTCTGCCTCCTGAGGATCAGTGTTCAGCTTCTATTTTCTAAAGGTTCAAAATGTGTTTAGGTTAATGCTAAGAGTCTTAGGTCTCGTCTAAACAGCTTTTATAGAAGGCCTTGTTAAATGCTCTGAACGGACAAGGTTCCGTTTTTATCAGGATATTACATACTTCTACGCCAAAAGGTCTTGGGTTGGGCCCAATGGGCCTTTTTCTACATTTTGAATATTCCAATACCCATTATCTTGCTTGGATTTTAGGTACCATTTCATTCGAATTATTCTCATTACCAATGTTGCAAAATATTTGGTGGGATTGGCCATATGATTGATCATTATTTGATTTTGATTAATTGATAATTTTAATAGTCATATCATTCTTAGATGGACTTAAGATGGATACTAGAAGAAGAACTTCTAAAATTACTTGATGACGACATAACATGTTGTCTTTCCTGTTATGCTATCAGTTGGTAGACAAGAATATACATAATTGGCAGGTTCAAAATATATTCTCAACAACCGGCAACAAGCGTTTACTTTTCAAATCCCAGCGACAGAGCCTTCATCTTTGTGATTACTAAGGAACAAAAATTACAAAAGCAATGTTTGTGAAGAAGGAATATACTACCAAAAAGTAAACTTGCATAAAAAGTAACGACATGTTTGATGTTTCCCAACATCAAACTTAATCCCCAAACATGTTTAATGCACAATAATGACAATATATATATATATATATATATATATATATATATATATATAAAGAAGAGGAAATCGGGAGTCAATTCCGTTATTAACCAGTCTCGTCCTGAGATGAGAAAGAGTGGTTTTTACGTACATTTGTTGAGTATTGTAATAGCTCGCCAAATATTTGTTTCAAATTATTGAACTGAATAAAGTTTTTATTTTCTACCGCTTTAGCACCGCTCTGCTTACCTCTTAAACGCTAATAAAAGGAAAAATTTCAAAACCCAGAGGATGGGGGCATGGCCCCCCATATTTCGTCCCTATCTTGCAACAAAGATGGAGGAACAAAATAAAAAAGAGGTTTTGAAATGACAAGTAGACAAAACCCTAAGTGGAAAACAGATAAAAGCAAAATCAAATTGTATAAAGTGATGAGAGGCTATATATATGAAAGAAGATCCTATACTCCAACTAAGTATATATTCCATATAGATCGATCATTGCCCTAGATTTTCTTTCCCAGCTCTAGATTTGCTCTCCTCCTTTTTATATTTTGCCTAGCTAAGAACCCTAGATCCCCAGTATCCAAACATTATCATTCATAAGGTTGTTGGATATTATATATTTTTCCTCTGACTCTCAACTTTTGTTCTTCTTGTCTGTTCTGTGTCCTGTGCACACTCAACATTATATATACGGTACAATGAATCTGCTTCTAATTTAGATTTCTATATGTAATTGTTCGCTCTAGCTGTTAGGATTTTTATTACAAGTCTTTTACAAACTGACAAAATAGTTTACGCATCAACCACTGAACAATTAAATTTTGTTGTCAAACTTTGTTGTTTAACGTTTTAATTAATGTATATTGTGTCATGTGAAACTCGTGTAAATAACTAATATGCCCGTTCCATTTGAAAGAGAATTGTAGTAAAAAATATAATGTCGTAAGCAATGATGATATGGCTTAAATATAAAAACCCACATCATGAATAGTTGATCAACCACCCCAATGCCTTCTTCCTTCCCTCATGTAAGCAATATAGCACATCATCGATCAGCAGGTAGATAGAGGGGGACAATGAAAGAAATAACTATTTTAAAACAGTGACTCATCCAAAAACACAAGGAGAAGATTGTTTTGTGTTTTACTTTGTACGGTGTCTTACTTTTTAAGAAGTGTTTTTTTTTTTTTTTAAACACTTCTCAGTTACTATTTATTCAACTGTCAAAAACCGGCAGAACACATCGTTTTAAACCCAAATTTATCAAAAAGATACAAAGAGTCAAGCCCAAAAGTCACGCCCGCCGGCTAGTCATTTGTTTTGTAGGAAGGTGGGGGAACAACTTGAACAAGTGATGGAATGTAGAATTTCTTTGGGTTTAAGAGACCTTTGTGCTCTTTTAAAGTACTGATATACAACAAAAGTTAATAGCTAGGTCTACTATATCTCTCCAATTATTGGTCTAAACTTCAGTTCTTTCTTTCTTGTTTTTTAACCTATTTGTTTTATCTACAAGATAGCCAAAAGAATCAGCCTAATTTGCCATAGGAGATTGCCATCCTTTCCCGTAAAATATGGTAGGATTAGTAGGAGATCTAGTAATAGGTCTCATCAAGCTATAGCCTAGGGTATTAGTTCAGGATCTTACCCTCTTTTTTTTTTTTGTTTTTTTTTTCCCTTTATTATTAGTTCAAATTTTTGACTACTTTTTTATTTAGTATGAAATATTATTCTAATTTATTTTTATTATTCAACAACAATTACTGATTATTGATGTGATAAATATTCTTTTCTTTTATTTATTATGTGTTTATAATGAAATTTCAAAATATTCTCTACTCTTATGCAATTCAATTCAAATAATTTTGAGAATAAAAATACCTCTAAAAAAATGTAGAAATCCCACTGGATACATATATGTGTTTGTTTTTCTTCTTTCTTTTTATTTACATATGAGAAGTAATTAATGTTAATAATTTGTCGATATTTTCTTTCATATTTTTTATAAATTTAGTAGACCAACTGTCTACAAATTTAATAATTAATTCATAAAATGAAACAAAAAATATATATTAACACCAATAATTTATTTTTACATATTCTACGAATGACTTAAAACAGCACAGTGTATTTTTTTTAAAAAAAAAAAAGCATAAGGTCTCAAATCACGACAAGAGTTAAGCCACGTGGAGCGAAGGTAGTCGAAAATTGGTGATCGGACGGCTGTTGACTGACGCAAAGTTGGTCAGGATGTCTTTTCCTCATGGAACTCCAACAGCTCCCTAAGACCTTGGCATCCACGTGGCTCAATGCACGGCCCCACTCACGTGGCTTAATGCACGGCCCCACTCAAACGAACCACGTCTCCGCTCTTTTCATTATTTTTTATTTTATTTTTTCTATTTTTCTTCTCAAACGCCCTTCGTTTCAGACGGCAATACTTAGACGTACCACGCGCCTCATTGCACGCCACCACTTTTTTTTTTATACTGTAGTAAAAATTATTACAGTGTATTGGATAGCATAATAATTACACTTTTTCTATAATAATTCCTAGAAGAGATCAAATAAATGTTCCATAAAACGTTGTTTCTTTCATTCATGTATTGGATAGCATCAAATGAAAATGAATCATTATTCTTTTTCTCAAAAGCCCTTATGACTTTTCGAAATGTAATGACTATAAGAGCTACTGATAATAATGATCCACATAAAAGAGCTGCATAACCCAATACCATCATAATTTATTCAAAATTTAATAATAATTTTACGGTCAATGTCAAAGAATATGCACATGAGAATGAGAGAGTGAGTGCGTAACATTTCTCAACGCTAAAAATCAAACTCTCATGTAACTCTCTTGAGGTGACGTGTTACTGTCATATTAGCCTTTAGATTTGTGCTCATTAAAAAATAATAATAATAATAAAGGATTAAGATGAAAGTGTAATTTTTAACATTTCTCAATACCAAAGGGAAATGGTTGGTAAGTGGGGGCAAATGCCCTCCCTTCCTGTCTACCTAAATTTCAATTAAGCAAGCTTTTAAAGTAGTGTGTTTTTTTAGTTGCCCGCTCTAAATTTTGGAAAGCCGCCGGATTATTTAACAAAACTTTATTCACCAAACATAATTAGGTGGGCCTTTCAATTAATTGGAGGTTATTAGCTATTAATTTGTTTATGCTGCCATCAATTAGATTAAATGATGGAAAAGTCCATAAACCCTCCTGGCAATATTTTCTTAAACTTTCAATTGTGATAATATCTCCAAAACTATTAAAACATTGTCAATGTTCTTTCAAATGACAAAACTACCCTCAATAAAAAAATATATATTAAAACTTCTAGAAAAAAAAACATAAAACTAAAAAAAAAATTAAAAAAATCCAAAGGGTGGAAAATTAAAAATTAAAAAACAAAAAAAAAAAACAAAACAAATCCTTTGTATAAGAAAAAAATGAAAAAATTTCAATTTTTTTTATAAAAATTGACTTTTTTTATAACTTTTTTAAATAAAAATTTATGTTTTTAAAAAAGATAACAATTTCCATGTAAGAGAATAAATTTTCTTTTTCTAAAAAAAAGAGAAAAAATATTTTAAATACAAATTTTTGTTAAAAAAATTTAAAAATAATTTGTTTAAAAATTATTTTCGTTTAAAAATTATTTAAAAAAAAAAAATCGTTCTTTTAAATTTTTTTTTAGTTTATAGGGGTATTTTTGTCTTATTGAAAAATATATAAGGGCATTTTAATCTTTTTGATAGCCTTATGAGGGACATTGACAATATTTTGATAGTTTTGGAAGGATATTGTCACAATTGAAAGTTTGAAGAGAACATTGTCAATTGAGTAATAGTTTGAGGGAGGAATATGAACTTTACCCTTAAATGAATTTGATTGGAGGTCATTTGCACTACCGTTAACTAGGTTAAATGCCTTTTTTTGTACTTAGATTTTAATGACTTTATTTTTTATCACTTATGTTTCATTTTTTATTATAGATGATATCTCGGTTATGGCTAAATTCAAAGATGAGACATTTGTCCATCTTCGATTAATAAAACTAAATGATTTTTACGTCAAACCAATCACAACATGCTATGTGTCATCACTGTCATATGACAATAAAAAAAATAATAAAAAATAAAAAGAAGGGTTGCTTGAATTTATTTTTTTAAAAAAATAAATAAAACGCTTAAACACATGTTGCTAGGATGATAGTGGCTTTTGCTAACTGCATCTACATGTGCAAATAGCCAATGGTTTCAAATAGCAAATGCGAGCGATTAATATCCGTCTACGCATGTACACCCCTAATTTATATTATTGGTTTTATTTCACTAGTAAGCCACCAAAATTATGGGCTCACAATAAACATACCATATTTTTCAGTAATAAATATTGTTAAAAATAAAATATGCAACCGAATGGTAGGTAGGTAGATAAACTATTATTTGGTTATGTAGCTAAAATGATATATTAAATGGGGAAGGAAGAGAGAATATGTTCCTAATATTTAATTTTATTCAGTGGAGATCTTAAAAATTGGGATCAACGTCTTCATCTATTTCCCAAACTCAAGTCAATGGAAGACCTTCTAATGTATTTAGAGCATTATTAGTGGTCACACAAAATTTTACTCATCAAAATAATTAAAAGTATAATTTTTCTTTATTTTAATTACCCACTTTTTATAAGTACTCCACTAACCGCACTATTTTAACAATCAACTTTTACTATTATATTTAACTATTCTTTTTAAAATATTTCTTTATTCTTTCTCTAACTTTTTCAATTTTGAATGTTTGAATTTTTCTAGCAATCTTGTTTTTGAATATATTTGTGTTATTTTAACGTTGATATTTTAAAATTTTCATTTTTCATAACAGTCATATTTTTAAAATTTTTGACGATGTGGAACCAAATGGATGATGATAGAAAGACTCGAAATGAAGAGGTGCACTTCATGGAGTGAAAATGACGCTCTTTAGAAATGGCGTTCAACAAAATGGGTGAGAAAAGGTTATTTAGCGGCCTCACCAAAAACCATTTTTTGGTTATTTTAGTAAGACAATTTGGTAAAAATGCTTAAAAGGTCTCATCTTCAGCCTCACCACTTTGATGAAAAAAGAATAGTGTTGAATAGTGCTCACTATTAATAATAAAATATGTCCGCAAGAGACAGCTCAATCGATTAGGAACATGCCTAATGAAGTGGAGGTCACTAATTCGAATTTTCGTCCTCACTTTTGTGTGGACATGTAAAAAATAATAATAATAATCAAAATATTGAGAATGGTTTCACTCTCCCCCTTTTTCTTTTATGTTTCTCTCTCCTCATTTAATAGTTAAATAAAGAATAAACAAATATTAAAAAAAGGAGAATATTTAAACGGAATAAGAAAAATAATGCTCTTAAGTGATATTAGACATTATTAATAACCTCACCAAATTTTACTCACCAAAATAATCAAAATTTAAAAGTACATTTTTCTATATTTTAACTACTTATTTTTTCAAACCATCCCCAACAGACTCATTATTTTAATAATTCACTTTCACTATTCTATTTAAATATTATTTTTCAAATATTTATTTGTTCTTTTTCTAACTTTTTTCAGGGAATAAGGAGGGAGAGATAAAAATTATATTATTATTTTTATTTATTTGGTAAGTGAATAGTACTCACTACATTGGGATCCCCTCAAATTTCTTTCAAATCTGAGATTCTCTTATCATTAAATCATAGTCATGTTTTATACTTAACAATCTACAACGTGCCAGCTGTCACACAAAATAAATACTAAAGTTAATGAAAAAAATTTATTCTCTCTAATTCATTGACGCATTAAAGTTTCATTAACTTTAACATTTATTTTGTGTAGCAGCCGAAATATTATAGGATGTTAAATGTAATGCATGTGTAGGATTTAATAAGAAAATCTCACATTTGAATATCATAGGATGTTAGATGTAAAGCATGTGTTTAAGTAAGGAAAATGCTAGGGATTCTCCCCGTAGGTTCTCTTAACGTTCTCACAGTCTTACGCAAAACATGATTTAAGAAAAAATAAAATTGTAAGGGCCTCCACTACCGGTTTTTTTAGGCATTAACACTAAATTTGAGGAGGTTTGCTAGGGGTTCTCCTCATAGTGTTCTCCTGGTGTTCTCCTAGTCTTATGTAGAACATGATTTAATAAAAAATAAAATTGTAATACTAGTTTTTTGCCAATGATTAATTTTATTAGTTAATAGTTAGGTTCTAATGCTTTAAAACTTGTTTTTAGATTCAAAATTAAACCTAAGGGTGGAAGATTAACCCTTTAGGGATGATATCACCCAAAATGGATTTGATCATCCTAAATTTGATGCTAATGCCTCAATTTTGTTGCTAATGCCTCACAAATTTGTTGCTAATGCCTCAAATTTGATGCTAATGCCTAAAAAAACCGGTGGTGGAGGCAATTACAATTTTATTTTTTCTTAAATCATGTTTTATGTAAAACTGGGAGAACACCAGGAGAACTTACGGGGAGAACCCCTAGCATTTTCCAAATTTGAGGCATTAGCACCAAATTTGTGAGATATTAACATCAAATTTGAGGCATTAGCATCAAATTTAGGATGATCAAATCAATTTTGGGTGATACCATCCTTAAAGGGTTAACCTTCCACCCTTAGGTTTTAGTTTTGAATCCAAAAACAAGTTTTAAAGCATTAGAACTTAATTATTAACTCATAAAAATTAATCTATTAGCAAAAAAACGGTATTACAATTTTATTTTTTCTTAAATTATGTTCTACATAAGACTGAAAGAACAGTAGAAGAACTCCTAGCAAACCCTTTTAAGTAAATATCAGCAGAAGGATAAACTAATATGAGTTGCCACAACCACATGAAAATTTACAGTCAAGAGTGCTTACCATCTTGAGAAGGAAATTAAAGATAGGAAGAAAGGTGAGTGCTCTAACCAGGGTGCTAATCATGCTACCTGGAAAATTATTTGGAAGCTTCAGTGCCAAATTCTACTAAGGTATTTATATGGAGAGCTTGTCACAATATTCTCCCAACAAAAGAAAACCTAAAGCGAAGAGGGATTGTCCTAATGCCAATTTTGCTATCTAGAGAGGGAAACAATACTTCATGTTATATGGGAGTGCCCAGTAGCCCAAGACGTCTGGGGTGTCAATGAGCAGGTACTCCAAAAGCATAGGATGTTGGGGTCTGATTTTATGGAATTAGTTGGAGACTTGGCAGACACCTAAGCAGAAGTGATTTGTTCTTGTTTGCTGTGACAATTAGAGAGATCTGGCTGAGAAGAAATGTAGTTCTACATGGTGGGTTTTTACTCACCCTTCCATGGTGGCCAAAATTGCACGGAAAGTCTTGACAATTTAGAATTTCAAGAATTTCAGGAACCAAGACAGGAGGACAAAGAACATGGAGAATGGAATTGGAGATGGGATTCGTTGGAAGGCTCCCCCCCGTGGTGTCTTTAAGGCCAACTGGGATTTTGCAGTATCTACAAAAAATCAATGTATGGGCATGGGGGTGATAATACGCGACGGGGATGGACAAATTTCAGCGGCAAAAAGTGCTATTGTTTTCATGAACTTTGATTCGGCTGTAGGGTAGGCATTGGCAGCTTTACATGTTGAATTCTATCATGATTTAGGCATTTGTGAAGTCATCATAGAAGGGGACTCCTTAATGGTGACTAGGGCCTTGAGGAGAAAGGAGAAAATTGGCTAAGGTATGGTCAAATTGTTTGAAGACACAAAATCAATGTTGAGGTCTTTTTGACAATGGAGAATTAGCCATGTTCGTAGAGAGGCGAATGGTGCAGTCCATAGATTAGCTAAGGAGGCGATTCGGAGTGTTATGGACAAAGTTTGGATGAAAGAAACTCCTGAGTGTATTTCCCATATTGTTTCTTTAGAGCATAATGCATTACTTTTGTAAGAGTCTTTGAACTCTTGTTATCTTTTTTCCTTTTTGAATGAAGAGTTTTCCTTTATTTCAAAAAAAAATGTAAAGCATGTGTAGAATTTAACAATAAGAGAATCTCACACTAAGAAGAAATTTGAGGGGATCCTAATTCAGTACTCACTATCTTTAGTAAGTAATGTTCATTCACCAAACCAAAATCACTATTTTGAGAGGCCATTTGGGTTTTTTGTAATTTTAAGGGATTTGGCTCGCCAAAAAAAAAAAATTTAGTTTGAGGCTGCTTGCTTTAGTATAGTGCATTCATTTTCCGTTATATTACAAAATTGATTATTATTGTAAAATCAATTAATATCTCAGGATGAACATTCTCTTCTTTGAAATAAAGTATGTGGTTCATGTGTGTCATATATTATTATACAATAGAGAAAAATATTAGTTCAAGAGTATTGAATAATTATAAACCATGACCCATTTCTTAATCCCTAATAAAATCAAGGGGTGTATTGTATTTGTATGATGTGATTCTACTACTTGCATTGCCATAGCTATTGTTTATTTTTCTTAAAGATTCGAATTTCATGAAATTTCTCGTCCGAAACGAGATCCCGAGTCTAAAAGAGTCCATAGAGCGTGTGAGGTGAGTTTGACAGAATGCGAGTGGGAGATATTCCTCGTGCTAATTAATCAACTAAAAAATTACAGCACATTTAGACAGTATGTTTTTTTTTTTTTTTTTGAAAACCCAAAGAGAAGATACATTACATATAGAGAAGTGTATGTAATGTATCTTCTCTTTGCCCAGTGCCTTTCTACAACACACCAGGGCTTCAGCAAAGCACCGTGCAGAGACGCCGAGAAGAAAGGCCTTGAGAAATAGAAACAAATCCTTTCCTTAACATTCACGCCTCCATTAACACCCTCCATCCTCTCTCTCTCTCTCTCTCTCTCTCTCTCTCTGTGTCTCTGGTAAATTTACCCGTCCTCAGATTTTCTCTCTCCACCTCTCACTTCTCATAAAAACTCTGTTCCTCTCTCTCTCTCTCTGCTTTATAGCATTTAAAAGCCTCAGTCCCCAGGCACCATCCCTGATTCACGTCTCATTGACTCTACCCTCAAAGTTCCTAGACTCCCTTCCTTTCCCTAACAACACTCCTCTCTTTAATTTCTCCTCCTCATCCACGCAAGCTTTCCTCAGCAGAAACCTACAGGGGAAAGATAAGAAACAGAGCTTTTTACAGAGTCAAGAAACAGGGGAAGTAAAAAAAAGAAAGAAACAGAGTATTCTTTTTTTTTTTTTATATATTTTATTTTGGTTCTTTTCTTTTCTTTCTTTTCTTGGGATATTCCTACATGGGTTCTTGCAAAGAGAAAAGGGAAGAACCAGCGAAGTGTGTGTGGGTTAATGGGCCTATTATTGTAGGTGCTGGACCATCTGGTCTAGCTGCCTCTGCTTGCCTCTCTGAACATGGAGTACCTTCTGTGATTCTTGAGAGAAGCAACTGCATAGCTTCTCTATGGCAGCACAAAACCTACGACCGCCTCAAACTCCACCTTCCCAAACAATTCTGCGCCCTTCCATTAGTAGGCTTCCCAGAAAATTTCCCGAAATACCCAACAAAAGACCAGTTCATTTCATACATGGAGTCCTACGCTTCGCACTTCTCAATCCACCCCAGGTTCAACCAGGCCGTCCAGAGCGCCGAGTTCGATTCCACTTGTGGGTTTTGGAGGGTTCGGACTCAGGACTTGGAGTACATTTCCCGGTGGTTTATTGTCGCCACCGGCGAGAATGCCGAGCCGGTGATGCCGGAGATTGTTGGGTTGGAGCGGTTCCGCGGCCATGTTGTTCATACCAGCGCGTATAAGTCCGGCTCCGACTTCGCAAACCAGAAGGTTTTGGTCGTCGGCTGCGGCAATTCCGGCATGGAAGTTAGCTTGGACCTCTGCAGACACAATGCTGTTCCTCATATGGTTGTTAGAAACACCGTAAGTAATTTCTTTATTTCTTTCTAGATTTTTAATTTTTTTTTTCTTCTCCTCCTCCGATTAAAATCCTAAATTATATAAAATTTATGATATAAACGAACAGGTGCATGTTCTTCCACGAGAAATGTTTGGCTGCTCAACATTTGGCATAGTAACGGCTCTTCTCAAATGGCTTCCTCTAAGACTAGTAGACAAGTTCCTTCTTCTTGTGTCTAATCTCACCCTCGGCAACACCGACCAACTCGGCCTCCACCGGCCCAAAACGGGTCCAATTGAGCTCAAAAACGTCACCGGCAAGACCCCCGTCCTTGATGTTGGTGCTCTCTCCCAAATCAAATCCGGCAAAATCAAGGTAAAATACATTTCTCACTTGTACCCTGTAACTGTCACGTCATTCCAGTTGTATATCCGTGATGGTTGTAGAAGAGAAGAGCTGATTTTGGTGGGGGGTTTTTTCTTCAGGTGACGGAAGGGGTGAAGGAGATAACAAGAAATGGAGCAAGATTTATGGATGGACAAGAGAAGGAGTTCGATTCAATAATCTTAGCAACAGGGTACAGAAGCAATGTGCCCAGTTGGCTCAAGGTAATACATGATCAGAAGTTGCTAGCGCTGCACCTTTTTTAGTTTTACTGCTATCGTGTTATGCCATCACCTATCACTTTCCTTGGACTCATGCACGCACACAGCCTGCCAAAAACCTACAAATCTCTTCTTTTCTCCATGCAAAAAGGAATAAAATCTCTTTGGGCTGTTTCGTGTTTGGGTTTTCCCACTTTTCAGACCCTCTTTTTTTTTTCCTTTATATTTATGTTTTGTTTTTGTTTTAAAACCATATTTACTTGTCGGGTTTTATGTATCATCAACAAATGTTTCATGTTCGTGCTTTTTTATCATGGGGTTTTATAAGATTTTTCAAAAAGCTTACCCTAGTAGAAACAAAGTGACCCCTTTTTACTCTGTTTCTGGAACCTATGTTCCTGGTTTTTTTGTAGATCGAAAAGAATTAGGATTTCTCCGTTTCATTTGAACGGTAGGAAAGAATGTCTCTCACTTGTTATATCCGAAAGTGAAATAACAAAAATACTCTTTTATTATAATTATTGTTTCGATCAAAATTACCCATAAATAATTGTACACTTGAAAAAAGCACATGTACTTTGGACTCATATCCTAATACTATTTTACTATACTGTAGTGACGACAGCATATGATAGCAACCCATATTCCCCCTAATAGTACTTATTGTGGGGGGAAGGAGAGACAATTATTAATGATTTTATTTTGAATCGCAGGGGTGCGATTTCTTCACGAAGGATGGAATGCCGAAAACGCCCTTTCCTGACGGTTGGAAAGGAGAGAACGGATTGTATACAGTGGGGTTCTCAAGAAGAGGCCTCCTCGGGACGGCCTCTGAAGCCGTTAAAATTGCCAACGACGTCGCTGACCAGTGGAGGGCGATGAGGGACTGTGGGACTTACCGTAATTCCCGAATTATCCTTCTGAAAATAAATTGTAGAGAGGGAGAGTGAGAGAAAATTGGTTTTAATTTTTCGGGGAGTTTAGGGGTTTTTTCGTCAATTTGTAGGGACTTGTAAATGCGTCAATTTTGCACATCTTTCTTCCTTCTCTTTGTCAAGATGTTGGTTAGTTTGTGTAAATGCAATTTAATGGGTACAACTTAGAATGCCTTCTCCATCTTTCTCCTTCTTCTTCTATATTTTTCAATATTTTATATATATATATATTTTTTTAACAAGAATCCAATCAATCTAAAGGGTTTGGTTGAGTCAGTCACTTCGGTACTGCAAGATAAAAATAAAATTTTTATTATTATTTATTGAGAATAACTTCAATTAGGTTATAATGTAAATAAGTATTTTGCACTATCGAATAGAAACGCCAAAAACTAATATGCCTCATAGACCAGACTACTAGAACAACCATCTTGGTTGGTTTTGGAAAATTTGGTGTCCAAGGCTCGGAGGTAGGTAGTGGGCGTTGAGTTAAAATGAATGGATGGAAAATTCCATGTAATTGATTTGAATTAAAAGTACAATATTTTTCATCTCTGTTGTATTGGGTATTTTTACATGTTGTGTCAAATTTTTATTGAAGGTTGTAAAATGAGAATTTACGTCACATCACATCACATGCTGATAGAATGGACTCTCTCATATTCAAGGTTCGTTTGGTAAATGGTTTTGGTTTTGCACGTAGCGGATGTGAAATAAAATAAGAATTTTTTTTTAAAAAAAAGTAAAAAAGTAATAATGTTTGGTATAAAAAATAAAAAATTTGTTTTGTAGTGATTTTTTTAATTAAAGAGTAATAAAAAGTGAGTAATGTGATGTTAAAAGTAGGAAAATGTTGGAGAAATGAAATTATTAATTGTGGGCCCTTATAAACAATGCCTAACCAAAACAAACCAAAACCATTTAACAAACAAGGCCTCATTTCATATTGGACGAAGCTTTTCACTTCATTTTGTCTAGTTTTGAAGTGTTGATAGAACATAGGACAATTCGAGCAATAAATGTAAGAATCAATGTCGAGCTCATTTGTCCAAACAAAATAATAAATGATATTTTATATTTCCTTGTCTTGCTGTTGTCAACCTATGACTGAATTAATTAATTTATTTTCTCATTTTTTTTAATTAAGATTGATTTAAGGATGATTGATAATAACACATCAATGGCGAAGAATGCAAAAAAGGACAAGAATACATAATAGCATCTCTCAACAAGTTTTGGGTTCTTTTATTTAAATAATACATGAAATCACGTGTTT
Organism: Carpinus viminea; assembly: GCA_013348765.1. Classification (NCBI taxonomy): domain Eukaryota; kingdom Viridiplantae; phylum Streptophyta; class Magnoliopsida; order Fagales; family Betulaceae; genus Carpinus; species Carpinus viminea. The sequence goes on along the minus strand of CP054670.1, from coordinate 12,059,683 downwards.
TAAGGATAAATATTAAGTTAATAAATTAAATTATAAGAATTTTTCAGAACCAATTAAAAAAAGAAAAAAAGAAAAGAAAAAGATTGATGAGAAAAGTTAATATCTTTTTTTATAATGGGATGATAATTGTTAGTTCAACAACTTCCCAATTTTGTCCCAATTTAAGCTGGATTCACTGAAATAAGCCTGTTTTTAAAGGTTAATAAGTATTCAATGAATAGACATAGAGTTAGGCTGTGTTTGTTAAACATTTTGTCTTAAAACATGTTTGTGTACTGTTTGGGGGGCTCACATCTAATTATTTCATTTTTTCAATATTCTCTTACTTTTAACATCACATTACTTATTTTTATTATTTTTTAAATAAAAAAATAATTACAAAATAAAATTTTTTATTTTTTTATATCAAATATTCTTACTTTTTTACTTCTAATCAAATTTATTATAGTATAAAACCTAAACCAAACCAATATCATTTACCAAGCAAAATCTAAGATGAACTTCTTTCAAACAAATTTTCTCCACTTGCCTTTACAGTTGGCCCTTTAAACAAAGATTTTTATCTCCACTGCTATTTTTCTTGCTCACTGTGCTGGCAGCCTTTTCTTCCACCACCATCAAATCAATGTGCTCAAACTGTTGTCAATTTTCTTTTTACCCCAATAAAAATGGTGGATTTCTTTTTTTCTTTTTATAATAGAAATAATTGTCATTCAATTATATATTATTTTATATTTTAATAATTGATATAATAATTATTATATAAATATATAAATTTAATGATTGATTTTTTAAAAAAAATTAAGAGATGTAAGAGAGAATATAAAATTGGGACAATGACGAGTGTAGATTCTTTAAGAGAAAATGTTATTTAATTTTCTCTAGTTAGTGTGAGTACTAAAACTTGTGTCTTGCTTGTTGATTATTTACTTGAATTAAAAATAAATAAATGAAGATTAAAAAAAGTGCGGGCACCACAATCATGCTATATATCACCCCGCCCCCCATCTCCCTCCCATTTCTATCATATTTCTCAAAAGTTTATATGGCGTGTTCTTTCATAGTGTTTGATGCATAAAAATTAATTTTTTGGTTGATAAGGACCATACCATATAGGCTTTTGAGAGATGGAGGATGGTGAATATAATTACTTAATTTAAATATTTATAGTTTACTTAACTGGAGGAAAATTCTTTGTTTCAACAGGTAGTATTTTTTAAGCGTTTTGATGTAAACGCTAATTTTTTTATTTTTTAAATGTAGATTTTTTTATTTTTCTCTGTAATCTGTGTTTTTTAGGTATCACCTATCAAGCATCAACTGATTTCAACGTGATCCTCTGCTCTCTGCTGCCTTTATAATGAGTTAGTTGAGACTTGAGAGTCGTAAGTCTTAAATGGGCAGTGCGTTTTCCAATCTTTGAACAATCAATAAAAATTTAAAAAAAAAATGGAATCTAGTAGGCCCACGTTTCAAAAGGCTATTTTCGGCATTTAATCGCTTCATAAATCGTTTATTCAGTTATACGGACACGTGTTTCTATACGGTTAGCCATTTTTTTTGAACGGGGTTTTGACTCCTTTAATGAACCGTTTAACCCCATCACCATTCATTCGGACTAGGCTACCCGCTACCACCGTCCTCTAAAATTAGAGGACAAATTTGTCAACAACCAAAAAAAAAAAAAAACCAAAGAATTTGAAATGACAATTTCGCTCTTGCCCCCTGTTCTTTTTTGTACCGACCGGAGGGAATTCTAATTTCATTTATTTATATCGAGATTTACAGTAATTTGTTGTTTAAATTATTAGTAATTTTTGTAGTTATTGTAAAAGAGTTCCTAGCAATCTGGACAGTTAATTACTAAGAATTTTAATTCATTCATAAACTCGATGTGAATAAAATTTTGGCCTGGATTGAATCTCGTGGGCAGAAATTTTTAAATTATTATTTTTTAGTAAGATGGATCCTTCCTACTCTCAAGAGGAACATTCAACATGGGAAAAATATAAGGCATAGTAGTAAAAGGAAGACTTCTGTCATTTTAAAATTGATATAACTTTTAAAATTATCATTAGATTTATGATATATTACTATTGAATTATGATCTAATGTTAATTTTTAAAATTATATCAGTTTTAAAAAATACAAATAAGACATGAGGGTGACATTTAACATTACTCTACTAAAAAGAAAAAAAAAATTATGTTGAGTTCCAACCACAAAACTTGCAAACACGGCTGTGGCTTCATTGACATTTGGATCAAAAGGGGGGTTGACTTAGAATTTGAACCAAAAAAAAAAAATCTCTAAGAGGTAGTTCAATCAATTAGGACCACGCCTAATAAAGCACAGGTCACTAATTCAAATTTCCCTCCACCTCTTGTGCGGACAATTTAAAAAAAAAAAAAAAAAGTCAAATCTTAAGTAAGGAAAATATTATAAGTGTGAGTTATTAATATAATATAATTTAAATTTATTAATTTAAGATTTTGAATTAAATAATATTATAATATCATTGATCATACTAAAAGAGACAAGTTTCCAAAATGTTTCTTTCTTTCAGACTAGTCCTGCCTAGTTGGTTTGGAATGAAACTATTACCTGAAATGCGTGGTCCATGATAGTTTTCAATTTCTTGCTAGGGAGCTAGGATGGTTTCATGGAAACACCCCTTTTGGCTTCTTGTGTTTTTTCTCGAAGAGAAAAAGATATTTTCATCATTTTTTGTCTTATTTATAATTTGCTGGATTATTAGGAAGAAAAAAAATTTTCTTTCTCAAATAAAATTATTTTAACTTAATTTATTAAATTGACATGTGTTCTTAATTAGTGCAAGTGATTTTCACTAATATCCTACTTTATTAATCTTGTTAAAAAGTAAGGGCGTGCATGTCGGTTTACTAAATTAAATTTGAAGAATTTTCTTTGACCCAATTCTAAGAAAAACTTGGTCACTTGTGGATGAGATCACAAATCATGATATTACCACATAAAATTAAGTTAGAAATGTAAAAAAAATCAAGGAGCCAATAGCATTCATTTGAGAAAGAAATATATCTTTTTTAAAAAAAAAAAATTGTATGTTTTTTATGACCGGAACCGTTCCAAGGTTGTTGGGCAAACTCTAAACCCATATTGCAAAGTTACCCTCACTTCGGTTTTGTCAACAAAATATTTTTAACAAATTTTGTTTTATTCAGTGGTTGGAATCCTGAATATGAAAACTGATAAGTTGTTGTTTGCCATCAACGACCAAAACAAAATTACTGTTCTAGAAAGGTCCCGAGCCTTACAAAACAAAGTAACATTATACTAGATGTTAGATAATTAAGCTAAAAGAAAAAAAAAAACCCATTTTTGTGTGGACTAGTATTGTTTGAGGGGTACGATGATGTAGGATGAAAAATAAATAGTTGGGTCTTTCAGTCTTATTTAGATTATTAATATTTAATATTTGATATTTTTATTTAAATTTGAAGACTTAGTAGCATTATTGATTAATATTGAGCTCCGTCCGAATTTTAGGGTTTTGATTTCGTAGGGTCTATGTAAGTGTTATTTTCTGTACTCCAAAGGAAATTGAGTGGAATATGAACATATTTCTGTTCAATTACTCTTCTTCTGTGGTGAGATATTATTCTATTGTTTGGTGAGACTGAGACAGCAATCCTTATCAGTTCAATAACGTGTTACTTATTGTGTCGATCATTAAAATGTAGATTATTAATTATATTTATAATCTGATGTGATAGTTTACATAGCAACAACTACGCTTTGAGTAGTCCTAACAACTAAAATGTGAATGACCACGTGCCAGTTCATGAACTGACACTCATTCATTCTCGCTTAAAATATGAGCAACCCCATCCGTTTATAAGTTCTAAACTGCAATCATCATTTATTATGTTTATAAATTAAAGTATTAGTTTGCATGACATTTATTACGTTATCATTATGTTGTGTGTCGGGTTCAGGCCGTACCTAAGTATAAGTATAAGAGTATACAAGTCAACCATAACTCGATTCATTTAATTAAATGAGTCAAATTCTTCAATCATATGTAGGAAGGTGAAATTGAAAAGATGAATGATGTGGAAAGACATGTGTTATAGAAGGGAGAAGCGGAGTCGCTTTAAAAACGAGATGATTTTTAAAATTATTATGACTAGTTATAAGTTTAATTGTAATTTTAAGAGTCATATTATTTTTTAAAAGACACAAAAATAACATAAAGAAGACGTGCAACATTACTCCAAGAAAGCGATGGGAGGGGGGGTCGTCGTCATCGTCATCATCTCTCTTCTTCTTCTCTCTCTCTCACTCACGCTGATAATTGAGACAATGATGGGGCTCTGACGCACTCTCTTCCCATAGAGAGACGATTTGTACGAAGGATTGACACCCCTCTGATTCGCCCTTTTACACCTCCCTTTCCCCTGCAAACCGGCTGACGCAAGCAAACGCCTCTCCTTCTCTCTAGCTCTCTATGCATATACATATAAAGTTTTTAATTTGTTTTTAGTTTTCTGGTTCCTTCTGTTTGTGCCGCCATAAGACAAAGGGGGTGGTGGGAGAGATAACAGAGGATACTGCTGCTACTTTATATATATGTATATTGGTAGAATAGGAGGGGGGGAGACCGCGAAAAGTCCAAGACACGAGATGTGAGTTTTCTTAGGCATTGAATTCGAAATGCTCGTCAGTCGTCACACGCTTCCAAAGCACGCGTTTCTGGGTAAACTTGCGTCATCTTTTTTTCCTCTGTCTCTTGCATTGCTGTATACTGAGCAGTACAGTCTACTGACCCGTTTCTTCAATAAACCATGCAATCTGCCTCTCTCTTTCTCTCTCTCTCTCTGTTTTTGATGGATTCATTTCACGCCTCTTTGCATGCAAACCTGATGTCACCCTACCGTCCTACGTACCTACTCCCCACTCTCCCCTAAATCTGTGTGCGCTACGCGAATTTGGAGAGCTATTTATTTTTGTTTTCTTGGCACATGTTGTTGAAATATATAAATATATAAGATATATTACAACCAGAAGGAGAGAGAAGAGAGAGAAAAGAGAGAGAGCATAAATACATAATAGATTACATTACTATAGATTTCTTAGTTTCAGCCGCACCCCTCCTCCCAGAACGCCGTAATTACAGGAGAGGAGGGATGGCCACATCCCTTTCGCACCGGGCTCTAATAGTTTATTTTTTGGTGTTTTGATAAATTACTTTTCTATCTGTTTCTGTGTTTTTTTTGCAATTTTTACTGATCTTCTCCGCGTCGGTTTCACTGCCCTCCGTCTATTACTGAGCTTCTACCATGCTCTTTTTTATAGGGTCAACGTACACGCGATCGGTTTCTTTCCCTGTATTTCTTTTTGCTTGTATTCAGTTATGTTGCTTTTCTTGTCTCTGTATTTCATTTGTTATTTGTTTGTAATAATGCTCTGGCCTCGATGGTTCGAATGAATCTCCTTTGATCCTGACCTATGTGTTGTGGATGTGTATGTTACCCCAACTTTCGGGTCGAGGAGAAAAAATGGTCCAGACTTCTATGTCATGGATGAATGTGTATCCTACCTTAATTGTTGAGGAGGATGAGTAGTGGCATAAGAGGGTTTACCTCTTAGGGTCGTGGAATAAATGATTCATGTGCAGCTGATGGTGTCTGCTTGGTTCAGTAGTATTTGAACCTACCAAGTAGATTTGAATGTTTATCCTGTTGTTTTAGTCATGGGGTAGCAGATGTATTTTTGAATTTCGTTAATTTGTATGAGATTCGACCTGTGACTTTATAGCTTAGCCTACGGTTACTTCAGAGTTTGCCCTATGATTGTAAGAGCTTTCGCTCTTGAATTCTATGGAATTAAATAAGTTCTTTTCAAAAAATAGACTACTTTAAATTAATATTAATATTATAATGATTATTACAAAGGCCTCTATTTATAGAAAGACTATAAGTAACAGACAAGTAACCTAATAGACTAAAGAAAAGTAAACCTAGTAAGTTAAAGAAACCCTAAAATCAATAATAAAATAAATAACCCTAGGATAATAAATAACCCTAACATAATATTCTTAACATTAATATACAATCCTATGAAACATGGAGGAATAAATCATGGGATTATTGCCTTATTTGAATATGCTTGCTTTGATTAGATTTTGTCTTCTAACACTCCCCTTGATGGTAGGAACTTCTTTCAATTTCCCACTATTAGTTTGTCTTGAAACAAATGCAATTGATAGTGAGACAGTCGGATCTTGCCGTAAAACTCCACAGGGTAGTCGGATCTCACCGCAAAACCACTAATGGACGGTTAGATTTTCACTGCAACATACCAATATTTTTTTTTATGAGCCTTCGGTTTAAGATGTTACCACAAGGCTAAAACTTGAGAAGGACCTGGGTTTTGGTAGTTATCTCAAGACCATGACATTACAACAATAAGGAGTTAAAATGATATGTGGGTTTAAGATATTACCACAAGGTTAAAAACTTTTTTTTTTCTCCCTCTCTAACAAATTCTTTCACTGCCCAAGGTTCTCTTTCTTTTTGCATATTTTGCTGCAATAGGATGGCTTGGAGAAAGATGTTGGCACAAGGTATTATGGGAACGTCCAATGGATGGAAGGACGTGAGCACAAGGTACTTTGAGAACGTCCAATGGAGATGGCTTGAGGGAAGGACGCCAACACAATTGGTAGTCTAGGAACATCCGATGGAGATGAGGGCGCCAGCACAAGGTACTTCGGGAACATCTGATAGAGGTGTGATGAAGCTGAACAAATTGGATCTTCATTGCTTGAATCTAGAGGCGTGTTTGTGGAGATGTTTGTTGATGGTGCTATTTATTGAAAAACGTGTAAAATATAGAAAAATGAGAAGAAGGTGTGGGCAACTATGGCCTCTTATGATTTTTTTTTTTTTAAAGGGAGAAATAAAAGAAAGACCATTTGGATCAAACACTAGCATAAGCCGGTGGCTCTGATACCATGTTAAAGTATATATATATATATATATATATAAGAAGAAGGAGAGAGAGAAAAGAGAGAGAGCGGAAGTATGTACTAGACTAAAGACATAAATTTCTTCTAAACCATTTGGATGAAATTTTGTCTAACCTACATAAAATTGTGCAAAGTGTCTAAGCATTTAATATGCACATTAAATATTAAAGGCCATTTGAAGTTTTTTAATGGCTTATTATTTTAAAAGGTTAATCTTAATTAGTAAATTGCAATTAATGACCTTTAATATTTAATGTACACATTAAATGCTTAGACACTTGGCACAATTTCATGTGGGTTTGACGAAATTTCATCCAAACCGGTTTGGAGGAAATTTCTGTCCATAGACTACATTGAATTAATACTAATATTATAATGAGTATTACAAAAGCCTCAATTTATAGAAAAACTATGAGTGATAGGCAAATAACTTAGTAGACTAAGGAAATATAATTTTTTTTTTTTTGAAAATCAACATAGTCTCATTCATTAAAGATCAAGAGCAAAGCTCTTACAATACAGTGCAAGCCTTGAAGTATCCGTAGGTAAACTACAAAGATACTAACGTCATACAAGACGTATTATAATTCAGACTCTCATAACAGATCCGCTAACCTATGACTAATCAACAAATGAAATACAAATCTGTACCAGACAAAATCAACTAATGCATAGGTAGCAATTATTCCTTGACATTTGAGGACCTCGAGAACACTTATTCTTTGACACCAGAAAGAGAACCTCTAACACTTATTTCTTGACACCGAGGGCTAGAAACCCCAGGCCAACACTTATTTCTTGACACCGAGGGCTAGAAACCCCAGGCCAACACTTTTCCTCCTCGCACATCCACAACCAAAGATCTGGACCAAGCATCACACCCCAAAGTAGATTGATCGAGACGGGACTTATTACAAGCAAAACAATAAAAATACAGGAAATAAAATGATCACGTGCAAGTAGACCTCGACATCAAGGACGCGTTAGACACTCGGCGTGGTGGGAGCGCAGAAAAAGGCCTGGTAGTGGATGGAGTACAAGAAAACAGACGCAGAGAAGATCGACAGAATCAGAAAATCAAAAAACACACAAAACAAAAAAAACAATACAGAAAATACTAAAACAAATACAAAGAAACCCAACAAAATAAAATACAAAGGAAAATAAAATCAAAAATAAACAAAGGAAACAAAAAATAGGGAAACCAAAGAAAACAAAAATAAAAAGCAGAATGATCAACCGGAGAAGGCTCAGGCGCGATTTAGCTGGAACACCGCTGAGGAAGGTGGCAATGGGAGAATGACACGGTGGGCGTAGAAGACTTGCCTCGTGGAGGGTTGTGAAACGGAAAGGAAGACTCAAACAGGCACAAAAGCCCCAAAAACAAATGGAAAAGACTGCCATACAAGGAGGAGGCCGGGGAAAGAAAAAGGAAAGGGAGAGGCACCGGGACTAGGGCATCAAGTAAATAACTAGAACCTGGTGCGAAAGGGACGTGGAGAGGAGAGATGGCGACGGCCATCCCTCCTCCTCAAGAGTGATGGCGATCTAGAGGGGGGCTGCTAAAGCAAAAAAACCTAGAGTATATTTCTCCTCTATTTGTAAGGAAATATAAACCTAGTAGGCTAAGGAAACCCTAAAATCAATAAGTTAGTAAATAACCCTAGAATAATAAATAATCATAACATAATATTTTTAACATTAATATACAATCTCATGAAACATGGATGAGGAAATCATGGGATTGTTGCCTTGTCTGGATAAGCTTGATCTGATTAGATTTTGTCTTCTAACACGTGTGGAAACTGGAAAGGAATGTTTAATTCTTAAGGGCATAACTTTTTCAACCTTTTCTCGAGTAAATTAAGAAGGTGAGGGGGAAAAAAACATATTTAACAAACAGGCATTTTACCATTTCGAGCAACAACATATTATTTCTTATTACGCTAAGAAGTTAAAAAAGTTTTAAGTAATAAACAATAACCAGCAGTGTAATGGCGATAAGTGGGATCACCAACCTAGTCAACATTATAATAGGCCTGAATCTCAATGGAGGAATATGAACAAAAGTTATTAAGTCCATGAAATAGAGTGCCTTTGACACAGTGCAAGATGCGGGAGAACAACAACATCATGTGTAGAGTGAGGTATACTCATAAATTGTCTCGCTAAATGAATAGCATATGAGATAAATAAGACTACCAACTAATTGCTTGAATAGTCCTTAAGAGGTAATTCAATCGGTTATGAACCACGCCTTATGAAGCGGATGTCACAAGTTCGAATGCCCCCTCCCCCTACCCTTGAGTGGATATGTCAAAAAAAAAAAAAAAAACAACTAATTGCTTGAATAGAATAGCATATGATAGAAGCTCAACATCTATGGCAAGAATCTTAACATTGGTCTTAAGAGGAGTACTAGCTATCTTATTGTCTATTAGATCTTTGGTTGTAGTTGATGCTTTGTCATTGACAGTTATCCTAAATGGATGCTAAAAATGCATTTGTCAATGGTGATCTAGCAAAAAAAGTTTATATGCAACCTCCACCTAGTTATTAGCATCCTCTACACACAATTTACTGACTTCATCGTATGCTTTATGGTCTCAAACAAGCCATTTGTGCTTGGTTCACCAAATTCAATTATGTGGTACAGTTGCCCCTAACAAGGCTTTGTGTCTAGTTCATATGACTCAACCCTCCTTCTCCGTACTACTGGTGCTGATGCTATATATGATCATTATTGGCAATGATATTTCAGACATATGAGGTCTTCATAATTTTCTTAGTCAAAATGTTGAGATGAAGGACTTGGAGACAGTCAACTACTTTTAGGGCCAGTTTGATAAACAATAATACGCTAACATAGGGGGAATGTGATTATATTATTGTCTATTATTATACGTTACCAAATTGCCATATTTGTGACATAATGTTTTTGTAATGGAGCGGCAATTATTTTCAAAGATGAACTTTGCTATGATAGCATCCAAAGAAGGAATATAGGTGCAGTGTTAAAGAGAGGTCCGAGTGAACTCAAAGTCCTCCCAAATGTACTAAAATTTGCTACAAACCAACTAATATAATAAAGTGACATGTGTTGTATAGTTATTAAAAAAAAAAAAAAAAAGTGAGAAGCACATGTTATTAAAAAAATTTGTACTTCTTATATGTCAAGGGACACATTGTCACTTTATTAGATGGGTTTGTAATTTGTATGTAGCAAATTTTTGTCTCTCATTGTAACGCCCCTAAAACTAACTTTGGCTAGCCTGATAGGGTTACTTGCAATTACCCCAATTAAATCAACTTGTGGCTAAATAAGGAATCGCCCTTCTAAGCATTTTCAGAGTTAATGTATAGGAATGTGAAATAAATCTAAGAAATTTATAAACATTACAGTACAAGTAAAATCCTTAAAATTTAAGATATTGAGCAACTAACAAAAATATAAGGCAAACCTGATAACTTTATGAGGGATCTTAATATAAAAGCTATGGTGGCAATCACGCCTCTTGGATCCTAGTAACAAGATTCTTAAAAGGATAATAACAACGTAAGTCTAACAAATTAATAAGTAAACCTCATAATTTGATATAACATGAGCTCATTATTAAACAAAAATAAACGTGCAATTTTGGTAAACATTTAAAGAAGGTGTTGTTTCTGTTAGTACACCTTGAAAATATTGTTTAGTTTGATAAATGGTAGTGTGCTGTTCATGCTAGAGCTCGTGTACTATTCACAAAAGGCCAAAAGTATTTAGAGTACGATTTCACAAGGGTGGCGTGAGCTTCAGTAAGGAGCTAAATCTTGTTTATTCCTAATAACTTGTTGAGTAAGGAGCTAAAACTCTTTTTAAAACAATTTAAAAATTCAGGATATTACACTCTCCCCTCATTATAAGAATTTCATCATCGAAATTTGTTTTTAGGAATAAACAAGATTTTCTCTGCGAAGAGGGTTTTTAAAACAATTAAGAAAACAGTTTGAAAAACATATGTTTTTTTCCAAAAAAACTATATGCAATAAAGTGCGGTTTGCAGCAGGTGAAGCCGATTACTCATATCGGGTGTGGCAGACACAAGCATAGCCGTAGGCTAGGATCTGATGTGGTGCCTATGAGGCTAGAGTGGTTTGCTCAAGTGTATGGATCTCATGCGCAGAATGCAATACTGGCGCTTGGCGGAGTGTGGCGGTTAGACAGACTTGGAGGTGGCGTGTGAGGGTGCGTTCGACAATTTTTTGGAGACCCATTTTTACAAAAATGTTGAACTATGGGTGGTAGATCCATATTGGAGATTGATTTGTTAGATAGAGTCAGTGTTGACAAATGATCCAAAAGAGTGTTTAGTCTACCAATATTGTCGCAATGATAAGCACTGAAGAAATACTTAAATGAGAAACTACACGCATAGAAACAGAGTCTTGTCAAAGACATCAAGAAAGTGTGGCTCTAATACCATAAAGAAAAAGACAAGCTAAATAACTAGTTTAGATTAGCCATTGAAAATCTTTGAACATATTGAAATTACAATTAAAACATTGAAAATCTGTCCAAGTACTTGTTCACATTAGGCCATGCACATGATCGAAAATGATCATCTTTATGATCTCAAAAAGTTATGATAGCATGCATAATATTTAGTCAGAGAATGTTATAAGGTTAAACTTGTTCTAAATTTAGTATATATATATATATAGAGAGAGAGAGAGAGAGAGAGGAGTAGCTACTAGTTAGCTAGGTTTCCATGCACGCGCTGAGTGGAGTGAGGGTGAGGAGGAATTGAAGGGGTTGTGTGGATTCTCTGAGACTTGGATGCACAATTGCAGGAGTGTATCTATGAAAGTATAGGTTGGCATGACATGGCATGCAAATGTAGCGATCAGAGACTGATGGTTGTGCATGCATGCCATGCCCCATGCAAAATATTTGCTTACATGCACAAAGACAAAAATCGAATTCTGCCATTTGCTGCCACCAATTCTTGATTTTGTTGTGTTTTTTGTTTTTGGTAGTGATGAGACGATGATGAATGATGATGGTATAAGAAAAAGGTCCCATGAGAATTCTCCTGGTTTTGGGCCCACTTGATCTCAGTGGCATGTTGCTTTTGCAGCAGCTTAGCTTGTGCTGACACCATTGAGACTTGAGAGAGAGATTTTCTACCCTATATGGGATGACTCGAGAAATGTATGACCTCTCAATTAATGGCGACCCTTCATGAGATGAGATCACATCTCTCCCACCCATGTGTCTCACTTCCAACAAATATTCTCCATTTTTCTTTTTTCTTTTTCATCCATGGCCCAATGGTTGAATTAACCATATATATTTCATTACAAACCCACGTGACAATTTAGTTTATATTTTTAAGGAAATGAGTAGTCATCCATATTCCAGTACACGCTTGACATGATAAGTATCGTGTATATTGCTACGCTAGTTAATTTGTAAATGTGATAATTAAGCGCCATGTTGATTGTCAGGTGGCAATCAGCATTTTAGTGGTTGATGTTATAAGTGCTACATAAATGGTCAAATCTAAATTTGTAAAAAAACTTGTAATAAATACCGTAGTACTTGTAACAACACTCTAATTTTACAAGGTATTTAGGACACATGTCAATCCACATTTGAATTGGTAATTTTGATTAATGTTCCAAAAGGCCTAGTTCGAAGTTCGAAATCCCCTTGTCCTTTGGAGGGGGTTGGGCTTCACACTTCCGGCCCACAAACTCCTTATTGGGCTTTCAAGAACCCACGGATTTCCTAGAACAAATTGGTCCAAAGGACCAAGCTGGATGGCCCGTCCTTATGCGGATCTTAAAGCTGCCTTTGTCGTATTATTTACCTTTCTTTGTAATGTATCCACAAAGGGAGTTGATTTGGACCCAATGACCCGAATTGGGGTTTGACTGACCCAACCCAAGAGAACCGATTATAGCAAACACATATATATGGGCCAATCCTGAAAGCCCGACCCAATTAAGCACCGGATGGCCCGGTGCAGACTAATTTCAAGTAATATGTTGTGCGCACATTACCTAAATGGGAAACAAGTTTTCTTTTAGGTTCGTTTGTTTCCAACCTAAAATGCTTTTCTAACCAAGTCCCGTATGGACCCTCTTGCGACTCGCCCGGAATCCGCCTACACTCTATTGAGATCCCGCCAAGATTAGTCTGGGACCTCACCATTTTTGGCATTTAGAATGACAAAAAAAAGCTTCTTTAATTTTTGTATTAATTTTTTTAGTGAGCGTTTGGTAAAGGCTTTTACTTAGACTTAGATATTATAGTTGATGTAAAAATAATAATAAATAAAAATGTTTAATATGAAAAAGTTAAAAAAAAAAAGTTTTGTTTTGTATTATTTTTTATATTTGAATGATGATAAAAAATAAATGATGTGATATAAAAAGTTAAAATGTTTTTATATTATTTTTTTCGTCAAAGTTCATCCAACCACTACCGAAAACTGTTAGACATTTGACGGAGTATGTCTGACCGTTAACGAAAGATGTTGAAATTCGCCAACCTTTTCTATCGTCTCTCATTTCTTGTACGAGCTAAACGCCAACCCTCCCCCCCAAAAAAAAAAAAAAAAAAAACAACGAAAAACATTCAACATCTAAAGCTTGAGTCAAAAGAAAATTCTTGTTGTTATATGCATATTAATTTCGCAAAGGGTGAGAAAAGCGGTATTTCGGCCGGAATCGAACGATCGAAGATAAAAGAATGGAGTTAGTTGAAATGACCAAAACGTCCGTTGGTTTTGGTCAAAAAGGACGGAATTAATTTGCCATCTACACCAGTACTGCACAATTCATGATACTGGGTTGACTACTTTTGGTCGCCGTCCGCCCCCCTCAATTTCTTTGCAAATTTTTTAATCGTTCGAATCTAAAGATCAACGGGGAAGACACGTGGCAATGAAATAAACCACACAGGGATAATCCCAACCATTGATAGAAAGTACAGCTTCGGTACCATTCTCTGTCCAAGATCTCAATCTTGCTAGGGTTCGTCAACTCTGCTTTTACACTTATTGACATGAATATACTGGATTCTTTTGATTAAAAAAAAAAAATTAATTATGATGTAACATAAAAATAAACCTTATTTTTTAGTGCTTTATGAATATTTTTGTGTTAAATAGTGATTTTTGTAAAACTGACGTGAACACGTGAGTAAACAGTGCTCACGTTAACCTTATTTTAATAATAAAATATTATTATTAAATAATAATATTTTATTATTAAAATAAGACTGACGTGAGTACTGTTCACTCATTAAAATAATAATATTTTATTATTAAAATAAGGATGACGTGAGCACTGTTCACTCACGCCAGCCTTACAAAAATCACTACTCCTTTTGTGTTTATAATTGTTTGATAATGTTTTTGTTTTTTGTTTTTCAAAAATCGAAAACAATTCGAGAAACGTTTTATCAAGTGAATATACCATTATACCCTTATATATATATAGCCAATAAGAATGGTGAAACTAAAAAAACAAAAGTCGTTAATTAAACAGGTCGCATAGGTTGTGTCGTGTCGTGTCATGTCATTCGTTAAATTACCTTGTCATGTTTAGGTTGACATGTTTGACCCGTTTATTAGACGGGTCCGGTTCACATCAACTTAACGGGCTAATGGGTCGAGAATGGGAAAACTAAAAAAACAAAAGCCATTAATTAAACAGGTCACATAGGTTGTGTCGTGCCATGTCATTCGTTAAATTATTTTGTCATGTTTGGGTTGACATGTTTGACCCGTTTATTAAATGGGTCCAGTTCACGTCAACTTAACGGGCTAATGGGTCAACCCAAACTCGACATACCACCATTAGTTTGAGTAATAATATAAGGAGGACTACAATTTTCTTTAGAGTCTTCTCAAATGTAATGTGCCTTTTGAAATCACTAATAAATCGAAATTAAATAATGATCATCTCAAATTCAATAATGATTTTTAAAGTCACATCACATTTAGGAAAACGTTTATAAAATTCTAGTCCAAGTAATTTTATTAGACTATCTTGTGTTTCTTTTGTATCCTTTAAAAAATTTATGTGGCTTTTTTAAAACACGGAAATCTAATCATTAATTCAATAGTGATTGTAAGAGGTACATCATCATTGGAGGGATGTAAAAATGACATAAAATGGATTTGTCATTTAGTTCTCCTTATATTAGAAAACAAGATTCCTTCTAATTTAAAATTGGATAATATTTGGTTAGTTATACTTGAATAATATTTTTGTCTTTTCACTTTTTAAGGGATAAAAATATCCCTACAGTATAAGTAACCGAATATTATCCTAGTGAGAATCTGTTTCCTAATTTTTTTTTTTTTTGTAAAATGCTGCAGCTCCAATATCATATATCAAAGAGGTTACAGAGGAGCAAATACACTAGAAACCCAAACTGGACAGATCTCAAAGGAGGAATGAGATCATAAAGGAAAGAAAAAGATGCGAATGCAGTCCGAGCAAGCTCTTACTGCGGTGCATACTGGTGATGGAATGAACCATCGGGAGTTCGAAAACCCCATTGACTCATCTAAACAGGCTTCCTAAAAAACCATGGAGATTTAGATGCAAAATAACTGTGAAAAAGAGGTTTCCAAATAGAAACCAAAAAGAAAAGAAAAAAATAACTCCAAAGAGTCCCATCCGGTTCAGGATATCTAATATGCAGATCAACAAGGGAAAGCAGTAAGTTACAAAAAGTAACAGCATAAACTCAAAAAAGCGGTAAGTTTCCTAATATTATTACTCTAACCATAGTGAATGTTTTTTTTTGTTTTTTCTCCAACATTGCACATCAAGATTCAAGATGACGGCCATGTCAAAATCTTTCCGGTTACGTACAACGCACGATGATTCAAAATGACAAGCAATATATATATATATACACCCTATATATATTTACCCTATATGTATCTTAATAACATGGAATATTCATCGAAAAAGAATTATAATATATTACATATTTATTTTAATAATCATTATGGAGTAGAGATTTTCAGCCGCCAAGGAGAGTCAGCCAAGCGTCTGCCTTTTTTTTTTTTTTTTTTATCATAATCGAAGAGAAAAGAGGTTAAAGGAGAGAAGCGTCTATCAAATTTAAAATCGAGAATCACTAATAAAAAATTGATCAAATTATATGTCAAATTCATTGGCATCTATGAATCACTGGTTATAAATTAACATCAACAAAAGTATATAAAACCGATATAGCATTTTGAGATATTAGCACCAAATTTATGATGATTGAATCTCTTGAGGGTGATACCATCCTTAAAGAGTTAACCTTTTACCACTAAGTTTTAGTTTTAATAAAAAAACGAGTTTTAAGACATTAGAACCCAAATATTAGTGCGTGAAAATTTAGCTAATATCACTTAAATATCTCAAAACACAACAAAAAAAACTTACTCTTTCTCATGGAAATTTCATCAAACATATAGAATACAAAAAAATCATAGTATTATTAGTGTTATTACATCTTTTACTATTAATTATTTACAAATTGATGCGATAATTCATAATTAGTAAAATAATTACGAGAAATTGATAAGCTATCTTTTTACTTAATTATTTTATCAATTATGAAGAACCACATTAATTTGAAAGTAATTTTATAGTGAAAATTGTAGAACTTCGTGCACCACTCTTAATTTCTTAAATAATTAAGTTTACTTACCTTAAAAAAAATAAAAAAACTTTACTGTTTATTTTTTCTTCGTATATATTATGCTACATGACACTCACGTAGATTATTATATGAATTTATAAAAAAATTATAATAAAAATTGTAATTTCACAAAAATTTGTTGTTGTTCATATTATTATTTACTTCTCAAAATAAAAAAAAAGAAAGAAAGAAAGAAAGAAAGTGTGGAATGCACGAAAAGATTCACTCTAGCTTGTGTACCAAGTATAAATCTATATTTTGATATTCATTTAGTGAATAAAAATTAAACGTATTTAATCGATCTAGCCATTCAAATATATATATTTTAAAAAAATATTGAGGTCCAATTTTATTTTATTTATACTATGAGGCTTTGATGCAATAAAAATCGTAGAAATAGGCATATAATTTTATTATATTTGTCAAATATATATATAAACATTATTATTCATTTTCTCTTGCTTGTAACATAAGTCGTTTTGACCTTTGGATCTGGTCAAAACAGTCATTTCCACGTCGATAATCAAGGGTGGGGCTACCCACCAAGAATGATTAGCGTTAGGTCAAGGATATAAGCAAAAGTGAGGGAACTTCTAAAATAAGGAAAAACATCAGGGGTCTATTTATAAATACAGGAAAATATAAGTACACGACAAGAAAAGAAGGCACTGGTAAACTTGGCGCAGATGAAACTCCCGAACCGTCCCTCTCTACTAACCAAATTAACAACTACGTACGCGATACTGAATAGTAATTTCACTAACTTGTGAGGCTATTTAGGTCATTTAAGGGGAAAAAAAAGCTGTCGATGCACAGAAATGACAGAGGCTGAAAATATGCTGCGGCTTGAGGGGTGATTTGGTAAATTGAGTAAACAAAAGCCAATATGATATCTTCAAACAGCAACACAGTCCACCAAGGGCAACGAGAAAAAATCTTGTGAGAGTCTCCTAAAATGAAAATGAAAATAAAAAATTAATAAATTAAATAAATTAAAAAAAACGGTTTTCTTTTGGTTGCAAGTTGCAAGGTATCTTTATCAATCCTTCACTTTCTTGGTTATATTATATTGAATTAAAAATAATATTAATGCATTTATATAATACCCAACACATATTGTATTGAATTATTTGTCTGGGTTTCTATTCGCTACAATTTGAGGCTTTTTACTTCCATTCCTTCACAGAGATTCTCTTCGTTCTATCTCTTTCTCTGCAGTGTCTTGTTTTTGCTTTTGTTGGGTATCCATGTTCAGTGACAAGAATTTGGTGTTTCTGCTCTACTGGGTTTGTGGATAATCTTCAGAGGTTTAGAGAAGCAGGAGCAGGGTTTGGCCCCAGAAAATCTTTAAGCTTCTGTCCCCTGCTCGGTTGAGCAGTTGGAATCAGCACCATGTCTCAGACTAACTGGGAAGCTGATAAAATGCGAGTACTTTTTGCCTTTTCTCCTGCATATTGTTCTTTTCTCTCTCTTTCTTTGTTTCATTTTATATGGGTTTCTCTTTTCTTTTCAGTAAATGGCCTTCTTGTGTTGTTTTCTGTTTGATTTGGGGTTCTGGGTTTCTGGGATTTTGTGGGTTCTGTTTGTTTTTTGTTTTAAGTGTTTTGATTCTAGGTTTCTTCTTTACTCTCTTGCTGTTTTGTATTTGTTATGTTTTGTAACTTTGGGTTGTTTTGGGGGGTTTTCTGATGTTTAATGTGGTTAAATTTGTGCATACTAGTTGTTTTATTTTCTAGGTATGAACTTTTTCCGGAATGAATTTGTGTAGTAACACCACTGTTCTTCATAGGTTCTCTCTCGTCTCATTTTTTTACTATAATCTTGGGTTATTGATATTTTGGCTATATGGTTCTTCATAAAAGATTAAATCTTTTTCCCTAATATGCATGACCTATATATAATACGTTCTTCCCACCATTAAATAACAGGTTAGATGTGTATATCCACGATTATTTAGTGAAGAGGGATTTAAAGGCTTCTGCACAGGCTTTTCAAGCTGAAGGAAAAGTTTCGTCTGATCCCGTTGGTAAGTATGTCTGAAAACAATGATGTGGGTATACAAGGAACTTCTCGGTTCTGAGGTTCTTTTTCTTTAAATTTTGAAAGAGATTTTGATTGGTTTAAAATATTGGAACATGATTTTACAGCTATTGATGCGCCTGGAGGTTTTCTCTTTGAGTGGTGGTCAGTATTCTGGGATATATTTATTGCTAGGACTAATGAGAAGCACTCGGAGGTTGCTGCATCTTACATCGAGGTTGGTTTATGAATATTTTATTACTGATATTTAATATTCTCCTTTAGGTTATTGCTTTGATGGTGAGAGCACTACAGATGAGGAAATGTTTTAACTATCCTGTGTAATGAGAGATTGAGAGGCAGTTTAAAGACTATTAGAACTGTTCATTCATGCATACTCAAAACTGTTTCATCTAAAGACACGGACTTTCATGGAAAGTTTGGACTTTGAGTCTCTTGTGCAGAATCAATTCGAGCTCTCTTATGTCATCGATTTTGGGAAATTCTTGGTTCCCTTTTATGTCTCTAGCTTAGTTGTTGCTAAACAAAGCTATTTAGTCAGATCTTTTGAGAAACTTTAGTTTCATGAGCTTGCTGTTTAATGTTTTTGCTTTGGGATCCTGGATATCAGCTAACGTTGTGATTTGCTAGTTCTAAAATTGTTGGTTTTGTTTCTGTGACTAGTGTGTATAATGGATATCTGCTGTTTATCATTTAATTTATGTGCCTCAGCTTCTGGAAATTGAGACCTACTTGCTTCTGTTTCTGTATCCGCTTTTGGGGTCTTGTAACATTGCATTCTCCATAACAATTATTGTCGATAATTTTTATCTTGCATGTGTCCTTGATTGTGACAACAACTGATAATCTAGAATGATGATACTTTACATGCTAAGAAGCCTAATAAAGTTGCCTTTTGAGTGATAGTTTCTCCTTCTCAGTGCTTGGTTTTTAATTTTCTTTTCCTACCTTCAACAAGAGTTAATCTCCAGCCCCTTCTGCCTAACCATTTTTAGGCATGT
The DNA here is from genome assembly GCA_013348765.1 of Carpinus viminea. NCBI lineage: Eukaryota > Viridiplantae > Streptophyta > Magnoliopsida > Fagales > Betulaceae > Carpinus > Carpinus viminea. Next base: position 12,039,927 of record CP054670.1, on the reverse strand, counting down.
TCGTGTTTAAATGTTTTATATTTCTGCATTTGCTCATTTACAGTTGAGTGAATGGCAGTTTTTAAAGATTGTAGTCATTTTATCTCATTTACACTGTTCAGTCTAATCCACACAAGTTTTTAGAAATGTTCTCATTTCTTCACTTCTTTGCTATTTCTGTTTGGTAGATGTGGTAAAATTTGGCCTTTTAAGGGGTGGGTTGTGGGTTTGAAGCTCAGTTGGATTTCTGCTGTGATAGTTATTTCACATAAGCTACCAATCGATACACATCTATGTGGAAATTTTATTTATTCTATCTATATAACTTTGAGGGGCATTGTTAGAAGAGTTTGTTAGGGTTTGGTGTACATGGGTATTTTGGTCATTGATATTTTTTTCAAACTATATAATTAAATGTCCAAGGTAAGCTATGTGAGATGTAATGAGCCTCCTCTCTCTTTGAATTTTTTCATGCAAACTCTACAACAAGCATAAAGCCCCTTCACCAGGAAAAATGTTAAAGAGTAACCTATTTTGACGTTCCAATAGTTATACTAGCTTTTGTGCCTACATATGCAATTAAAATAGATATACTATGACGCCATTGCCGCTTAAGTTTCTAACCTTTTCAATATGAATTTTGTCCAAATTTTTTTAACTAGTGATCTTTAGGGTGTTCTTCATGCTAGTTTACATCCTTGGAAAAACCCTTGTAATTTTGCTGTGGTGCTAAACAAGTAATCCATCCTAAACTAGTTGAGGGCTTTCATAGTTAGTTGAAAGGGAACTTTGTGCATGGCAGGATATGTGGATTCCTTTCAGTAGAGGCATCAAATGGCCCAAAGATTTCTGTCTCCTAACTTCTGTAAAAAAATTATCTGTGAATTCCCTGAAAGTTAAATGATTTATATGGTGTATCTGTTGCAATTATGAAATTGATGGTGGACTGCAAAATTTAACCTGTACGGTATAACGGTGTTGTTGACGTTCTTATGCAAAAGAAAAAAAGAATAGAAAAAGAGAAAGAAAGCGGTAATGGTTGGATTTATGTAATTATGAAATTGCAGACACAGTTGATTAAAGCAAGGGAGCAGCAACAGCATCAACAACAACAGCAGCAGCAGCAGCAACCCCAACAGCCACAGCATCAACAACAGCAACAACAGCAGCAACAACATATGCAGATGCAGCAGCTCTTGTTGCAGAGGCATGCTCAGCAGCAGCAGCAACAACAGCAACAACAGCAACAGCAGCAACAACAGCAGCCGCAGCAGCAGCAACAGCAGCCACCAACGCCACAGCAGCAGCGGAGAGATGGGGCCCACCTCCTTAATGGCAGTACAAATGGCCTTGTTGGAAATGACCCTCTCATGCGGCAGAACACTGGAACTGCAAATGCCTTGGCGACCAAGATGTATGAGGAAAGATTAAAACTTCCCCTTCAAAGGGATTCTATGGATGATGCAGCTATGAAGGTAGGTTGATTATATGGTTTCCTTGATGGCCTGATTATTATTGTTTTTAGAAGTTTTGAACCATCTTCAGAAATCCTTGCAGCAAAGATATGGTGACAATGTGGGCCAGCTTTTGGATCCAAATCATGCCTCAATACTAAAGTCAGCTGCAGCAACTGGCCAGCCTTCAGGGTGCTTTTCTCCAAGACTTAACCCTTATAATTTTTTTTTTTTTGGGGGGTTTAAAATATGGTTTAGTCCATCCAACTTGGAGTTCCAACTTGAGCAATTAACATCCAATAGTTTGGTCTACTGTCAACTACCACGAAAGGCTGACTCCGTTGTGAAATTTGTTATCGATACAAGCAAGCTTGTTGAGAAACCGGAGGAGATGTAAGGGAAAGACCTTAAGGTGTACTCTTAGTACCAGGAGAACGCTGTCTTGCACCAAGAGCATTTTTCCTCCCTTCGCTAGAATGGAGGTTTGATCAAGAGAGAGGCAGAATGACGGCAAGGTGTTGGAGATCACAAGGTTTGGGGTTGGAGTGTGGGTGGGAGATAAGAGCTTTGGTTGAGAGAGGAGATGGGTTAAAGAAAAAAGAAATTGTTCAAAGCTTGACATCCTAGCACAGATCAGATGGAAGGACTACCTTGAAAACAAATCCAAACTTTAGAATGTTAATTGCTTAATTTGAGAATTTAGGGGACGACACCAAAATTAAGACTTAAAAAAAAGTATCCTAGTCTCCTTTTTTTAAACTTTAAAAATGTATTTCATGAGCCCCTGGGTACCACAAAAATAAAATAAAATAAAATGTTTTGTGCATGACATTTGAATTGGGCTTGTATTTGGTTCAATGAGTAAGAAAGTTTTAGAATGTACAGAAGTAATGCTTCAAATGGTTATTAAAATATTTGACAAAGATTCCTTTTTCTTTGGGAAACGAATCCTTGTGAATTTGGGTGTACACCTTCAAGTGCTATAGATAATTATGTGGAATCATTTTCTTACTTGTTTTCAGATAATAAAGATATAACACTTAAAGTCATTCTTGACCCTATATGAGCATTATTTTTGTGGGGTTTAATCATCTTTAATTTCAGGCAAGTTTTGCATGGTACAACTGGTGGGATGTCTCCACAAGTTCAAGCTCGCAATCAACAACTACCAGGGTCGACGCCGGTACGGTATTTTCGCGCAAGTGACCTTTTTGATTTTCACTTTCCTTATCCTTTATGTAGTTCTGACTTCAATGTGGTATCAGGACATAAAGAGTGAGATCAATCCAGTTTTAAATCCCAGAGCTGCAGTTCCTGAAGGTTCATTGATGGGAATTCCTGGTATTCTTTGCTCGATTTCTTTCTCTTTTGTGATTGAATTGTGTCATTCTTCTGAATTATGAGTAGCACACTTCTGAGACCATTTGCTTAACTACTTTAGGTTTGTTTGTCCCTTTTAATTCAGTAGCCTAATCTACTGAATGATTACAGAAATTACAGTTGCAAAATTTCATGAGGTTTTATTTTTATTTATTTTATTTATTTTTTTAAATTATATTGCATAAAGATGCTTGTATCTAACATTAATGTTCCTGTTGTTTCAGGATCAAATCAAGGTAGTAACAATTTGACTCTAAAAGGATGGCCACTCACAGTAAGTTTATTTGTTTGCCTATCTTTTAAGAGTAGATTGATTCTTCTTTTTGGCAAATATTTATCACTCTGTTTTGAGTGCAACTGCTAATGTCTGTCTTTTTAGACTGAAATATCTGTTACTTTTAATTGCCTTCTTGAAATTTGGTATTTTTATTCTTAGTTGTTATTGTTAATATTATTACTAATACTACTGCTATTGTTACTATAATTATTGTTATTGCTGATGTTGTTGTTGTTGTAATGGTTCAACCTTTTTTTCTTATATTTCAGGGACTGGATCAACTTCGCAATGGGCTTCTTCAGCAACAAAAGCCATTTATACAGGCACCTCAGCCCTTTCATCAACTTCAGATGTTGACACCACAACACCAGCAACAGCTTATGCTTGCACAGCAAAACTTGACATCACCATCTAGTGATGAGAGTAGAAGACTGAGAATGCTGTTGAATAATCGGAGCATGGCTCTTGGAAAAGACGGCCTTACAAATTCTGTTGGTGATGTGGTTTCAAATGTTGGATCACCTCTTCAAGCTGGTGGCCCTCTTTTGGGTCGTGGTGACACAGATATGCTGCTTAAGGTTATTCTTTCGCTGTCAATTACCCTTCCATCTGCAGTTATAGACTTATAGTTGTTTCTAGGGGTGAAAATGCAGATGCGTTTATTAGCAATATCTGCATCTGCATAATGCAGTTATCATTTCTAGGTATCTGCATCCTTGTAGTTATTCGGTTATTATCCAATATTCGCATGAGGTAATGGGAGTGTTGGGCCCTGAGTCTAGTAAATACAAAAAGGCATTATCTATATTTGAAAACTATTATTTAGATCACACTTGCTTGTCATTTTGCTATAAATTGCAAATCCAGCAAACATAAAAAAATTCCGAAATTCAAAAAATAAAAAAAATAAATTAAGTCTAAATGTAACACATTCATAATGGATGTTGATGGCAACGGATCTACGGCACACCATGAATCCAAATCAGCACTGCTACAAGTCAAATCATGAATCATTTAAATGTAAAATATAATGACAATTGTATTGTAAGTAAAATATGACAAAATAATAACCTTTTATACTAATGAACTTCTAAGTAAGAGAGAGATGGTTCAGTATACACACACATGCGGATAGTGGATGCAAGTGGTTATTATCCGCCCGTATTTTCACTCCTAGTTGTTCCTATGTTAGTTGCCATTGTCATTGTATGTTTTTAAGCCCTCCCCACCTTAAGGTGTTACATTATTGTTTTTTACCATAAATATCATGGTCTCTCTGCTTCTCAAAGTCTTTGTTTCTGTAGTTAAAAATGGCTCACTTACACAACCAACAGCAGCAACAGAACAATAATCCACAGCAGCAGCAGCAGCAGCAGCAGCTTCAACAGCACGCTCTTTCAAATCAGCAATCTCAGAGTTCAAATCACAATCTTCACCAGCAAGATAAAATGGGTGGTGCTGGCAGCGTCACTGTGGATGGTAGCATGTCAAATTCCTTTCGAGGAAATGATCAGGTCAGTCCCTTTTATGTCACCTCCAAACATGTATTTTGTGATATGCATTTACTCTTGGTATTATCTTCTCCCTATGTGGCATTCTTTTCGCTAGCATTATTCATTCAACTATTTTTGAGAATGCACTATTGTTGAAGTTTTCTTGTTCCCATATCAAAAAAATTTTGGATTTTAGTTCTCTCTTATTCATGTGTACAACATGACTCATGTTAGTGAAATCTCAGTTAGACACAATTTTTTTTTTTTGATAAATAATCCAATCTCATAAAAAGCGCAGGGGGTGCAACCCAACTACAAGAGAAGTATACAAGAGAAATGCTCAATTAAGGGCTAGAACACAAATCAAGAAATTCTAAGACATTGGAAAAATGAGAACAGTTGCAAGCAACCATCAAAACATAGAGAGATTTGAGCTTTTAACTTTATCACTGTCCTCCCACGATTGTCGAAGTTTTGATCATTGTGTTCTCTCAAATACACCACATTAAACATAGAGGAATAATCTTCCAAACCCTTATATTGCAGTAGCTTCTAAACTTACCTCTCCAATAAGTCAATAGCTCTGCCACTTGTTGGGCCCACTCTATTCCAAAAAGACAGAAGATTGATACCCGAAGTCACTAGCCACTTCGCAGTGGAGCAAAAGATGATCAATGGTTTTCCTGCTCTTCTTAACACATACAAAACCAATCTACCACAATGATGTGTCTTTTTCAAGCTATTTGTAGTTAAAATCTTCCCTAAAATTGCCTTCTATACAAAGAATGCCACTCTCGAAGGAGTTTTATTTCTCCAAATGCTTTTCCTAGGAAGGGGTGAGCCAATGTGGGAAATAAGTGCATTGTAAAAAGATCTAACTTCAAGCACCCGCCTATTGGAAGGGGCCTAATAAATTTTATCTTCGCCACCTTGTCTCAACCTGAGAGTACAAAAGATTAAAGAACAAGGTAATTGACTTCACCTCCCAATCATGCATTGATTTGTTAAAGGTGATGTTCCAGTTTAAACTCTTGTTAGAAAATTGCAAATGATCTGCCACCGAAGCCTCCTTGAAGTGAGATATACCAAACAATTCTGGGAAAGCTGCCTTCAAAGTCTAATCCCCATGCCACACATCATGCCAAAATTTGATCTTAGAACTATCGCACGCCCCAAATCTAATAAATCTAGAGAATTCCTCCACTGCCTCCTAATGCATTTCTACACCCTGACCCTGAAAGACCTAATAACCGCATCAGAACCCCACACTCCCCACATGTTATCATATTTAATTTCCACAATCGATCTCCACAAAGCTTCCTCCATAGCATCACGCCATAACTACTTCCCTAAAAGAGCTTGTTTAAACAAAAGCATATTTCTAACCACCAAACCACGTGAGGATATCGGAGTTCAAATCTTTGACTAACTTACTAGATGGAATTTGAACGCATCAGCTACTCTGCCCCACAAGAAATCTCATTGAAGTTTTTCAATATAGTTTATTTTTATTTTTATAAGTAACGTATAAATCAAAAAAGCGCAATGCACTTCTAAGTACACAAGAAAGTATACCCAGATAACCCAACGAAAAGCCCATAAATACACCTTAGAACCCAAAGAAGACCCAACCTAAGCAGCCCAAAAGAGCCACAGCTAGGGCTGGGCATGGGTCAGTTCAGGGTGGGTTTGGCCTTTTTGGCCACCTGACCCGTGCCCATCAGGTTTGAGCAAAATATACCTGCAAGATTCAATGAAAACGCTGAATCGTTGGGTATTCGGGTAGGGCGGGGCAGGCTACACGGGTGGATTGAGTATTGATAATTGCCTGAAATTATCAATGCCATATACTTTCTTTTCCTCTTTTTTTCTCAGCAAACAAACATATTCGAACCCAACACAATCAGACCATAAATTATTAACAACCAACAAAAATCCTTAAAAAAAAAAAATGCTTAACAAAATAAAACCCTAACAACAAAATCAAACCTCAATAAGAGGCAGAGGAGCCACCGGCCGCGGCAGAGAGATGAGTGGCGAGAGAGAGAGAGACTCTGACAGTGAGAGGAGAGGCGAGTCGTGAGGACTGAGGAGAGGCGAGTCAGTGAGAGGCGACAGAGAGAGAGACTTTGACGGTGAGAGGTGACGGTGACTGAGAGAGAGAGATCGAGAGTGAGGACTGCCTGGACTGAGGGCGGTTGCTCGAAAATGAGGGTGAGGGTTCTGAGGTAGTGAGGTTCTAGGGTTTCTAAGTTATTTAGGTTAAGTAATAAGTTTGGGTAGAAGAGGGTTGGATCGGGTACCCGCATAGAAAAAATTAATAAACCCGAAACCCACACCACCTGAACGGATTTGGCGATTTACAACCTGAACCCGTGAAAATAAGCACAAAAACTGCTCGGGGCGGGTCTTCGGGTTGGGCGGGTTTTTGCCCACCCCTAGCCACAGCCATACAGAAACCCAAAAAAGGCACAACTAAAACACCCTGCCTTTGACCCTACTAGAGCCACATCTTCTAGTCTTAAAATTAATGGAGCATTCTAAGTTTTTATTCGCAACTTGAGATGCTTCAATTGCGCCTTACTTGGTAAGTGGTTATGGAGGTATGCTAGTGAACCTAGAGCTTGGTGGAGAAAAGTAGTGGAGGCAAAGTATGGGTCGGAGAGAGGGGGATGGCGATCCAAAGTTGGAACAGGTTCTCATGGAAGGGGCTTGTGGAAGTATATAAGTAAGGATTGGCGTCATTTTTCCTATCATACCAAACTCATACCAGGTGACGGTTCCAGAATCAGTTTCTGGGGGGAGGCATGGTGTGACAATGTGCCTCTTTTGGAGGTTTACCCGGGGTTATATAGCCTGGCCAGCAACAAGGAGGCGTCCATAGCGGACAATTTTGACTCGGTGAGTGGCTCTCGTCAGTGGAATATCAGTTTTGTGAGATCTTTGAATGATTGGGAAGTGGATGAGTTGGCATCTCTTTATAGCCTCCTGTACTCTTATAATTTGGGCGGGGGGGCTGACAAAATTTGGTGGGTTCCGAATAAAAAGGGAAAGTTTGAGGTGAAGTCGTTCTATTTCATTCTAAATTCTTCTATTAGCTTCCCTTTCCCTTGGAAGAGCATTTGGCGTACTAAAGCTCCTCCAAGGGTGGCATTTTTTGTGTGGTCGGCTGCTCTTGGCAAAATTCTTACCTTGGACAATTTGAAGAGGAGAAATATTGTGTTGGTCAATAGATGTGGGATGTGCAAGAAGGAAGAGGAATCTATTGAGCACCTGCTTCTTCATTGTGAGAGAGCCCAATTTTTATGGAACGCCTTTTTTAGTCGATTTGGCTTGGCTTGGGTTATGCCCTGGGGGGTTGTGGATCTTCTGCATTGTTGGTTGTCAGTGGGGCGTCTGCGCAGTGCTGTGGTTTGGAAGATGGTTCCGCTTTGTATTATGTGGTGCCTATGGGTGGAAAGGAATGGGAGATTTTTTGAGGACTCCGAAAGAAGCTCAGAAGATCTTTTATATTTCTTTTTTAATACTCTCTTCACATGGGCGGTTGCTTGGCTAGCCCCTACTGTGATGACTTTGTCTGACTTTCTTTATCTCTTCTCTAGCCCCTCTTAGGCGTTCTCTTGTATACTTCCTGTGTACTAGGGTTGCGTCCCTCTGCGCTCTTTTTTTTAATAAATCATTACTTATCCCCAAAAAAAAAAGCTCTCTTCCCCTTAGCATTGGAGACAGACACCATTGTATCTTGGTCTTTATCCGCTTCAATGACAGAAAAAAGACTCGAGTTTTTTCTCATCATCCCCAACAGTTAATCCCAAGGTGGGGGTGAGTTCCATCGCATCTAGCACTCCCTCGAAATAGCCCTCCTCCTCAACCACCGTATTATTTGCCATAAAAGGCTGCAAGTTCTTGTTCTTATTCAGCTACTTACCTAACATGGATGGGAAAAGGGACAAATAGTAAGTAGGAAAGTTAGAAAGAGTACTTTTAATCAAAGTGATCCTACCACCCTTAAACAAACAAATCTGCTTACAACCAACCAAACAATGTTCCATCTCTTTGTAATACCATCATGAATTGATTTTGCCTTGAAAGAAGCCCCCAATGGAAGGCACATGTACTTCATAGGCAGAGGAGAAGCCCCACTACCAAGGATACGAGCCAAGCCTTCAACATCTTCCATGGCACCAACCAACAGGGAATGGCTTTGATTTAGTCAAGTTAATTTTCAAATCTAAGACAACTTCAAAAGCATAAGACAATACAACACAAATAATGGAGGTGATTTGGGATTGCCTCACAAAAGATCAAGGTGTCATCCGAAAATAGGAGATGACACAAAAAGAGCTCTTCCTTATTCCTAGACCCCACCAAAAAATCTAATAAGACTCCCTATTCACAGTAGCAAACAACATTCTACTCAAAGCCTCCATAATAACAACAAAAAGTAGAGGGGAATAACAGGTCACCCTGTCTTAGGCCCTGAGAACTATTAAAGAAGCTGGTGGGAGTTCCATTAATCACAATAGAGAAATACACAGTAGAGATACAATGTGCTATCCACTCCCACTATTCCTCCCCAAAACCACTTCTCAACATATACAGCAAGAAACCAACCCCAATTAGCTTGATCATAAACCTTCTCTAGATCAAATTTATAGAGCCTTCTCCAACACTGTTTTCAGCCTGTTAACTAGGACTTTGGAAATAATTTTATAGGCACCACCTACTAGACTAATGGAACGAAAATCCTTAATGTTCACATACCACACTTTCTTAGGAATAAGGGCACTAAAAGTTGCATCAAGACTTCTTTCAATCTTACCTTGAACATGGAAACTCATGGGAAACATTAGTTTTTTTTTATTTATTTATCGTTCAGAGCTTTCACCATCTCAAGAACCTTACTCTCTAAAGCTCTCTCCATCCATACAACCTCCTCATCACCAAGAGAATCAAAAGGAAGACCATCGAATTTAGGCTGCCAACTAAACTGTAGAGAGTATAGACAATTGTAGGACTGCAGAATATGCTCTCTTCATTCTTTAATATCTGAAGAATCAAAGCCATTTACATCTATATATTCAACAGTGTTGTTTCTTCTGTTTGAATTAGCCATGGTGAAAAATTGAAAAATTAATGTGTCATGATCTGGTAGTGTCATAATGGGTCCATTGCACAACGTATCTGTACTAGTTAGTAGGATTAAAGCCACGCATTCAACATTGTCTAATCAGGGTTTCACCGATATGAGTTATTTTTTTCTGTCATGAACATGAGAGAATTTGAATCCCATCTTTTCTGAAATTTTTAAAGTAGCTATTGGTTTGTCTAGATCAGTTTTCCTAAATCTTGAGTCGCTCATTTATCCAAAAAGTACTTATTGAACTTTCCTGACTGGCCATACATCCTCTTTAAAACCCTCTCTTGCTCTCTTTCCCCCCCACACACCAAAAAATAATTATATTCATCCTTATTTTCTGAATTAATTATATTCATAATTATGTGCTGTAGTATACAATCAATTTTTCCAAGACACTAATTTCGCACCAATTTGTCTGTGAGTCATGTAAAACCAGTTTGGTAAACATTGCAAAGATTTAGTTGGAAATAGCAGTTACTTATTATTGGTGGTCAAATATAGATTTCTTTTGTGGTCATGGTATGACCAATGGGCCTACTGCTTTGCCTTGAATCCTGAGTTAGGGATGAATTGAAAAAGGAATATGTATTGGTTCCTCCTATTTTTTATGAAGAGAGTAAATCCTTTCATTGAAGGATTTAAAAAAAGGCCTGGACCGCCTGCAGGAGTGATTCTGGAGATAAGTGATATGTAATTTTACCAGTTACATGCTGTCCATGTTCACAGATTTATTTATTTCTTCTCCCCTCCCCCCCCCTTCTGAAATAAGTCCTATCTACCTTCATTGTCCCTTTAATTTCAAAATTTTTATTAGAATAAAACAATATCATTAATCTCTAGAGTTTTTAAGGGTTCCCTGGTTTTTCTCAATGTAATGACTGGCATTGTCGGTGATGTATTTTTATAATTAATCTGCCCTAAGATTTCTTTTTTTTACATTCCATATTGCAATCCATCCATGCTAGTTAATATCAATCACTGTTGAAGCTTCGTCAGTGACAAAAATGATAGTGGTGGTGAATGTGTTGGCGTGATACCCATTTTTTGGTTGAGATGGTAGGATTGGATTTTATTTTTTAGTTTCTTTTTTTTTTTTTGGGTGGCGGGGGGTGGTGTTGCTGAGTTTTGATATGCTTATCCTACTAAAATTTTGGGTAGGTTCCTAACATAGTTTTCCTCAATGCATTTTAAGGTTTCTAAAAGCCAGACTGGTAGAAAAAGAAAGCAGCCAGTGTCATCTTCTGGTCCTGCCAATAGCTCTGGAACTGCTAACACAGCAGGGCCCTCCCCGAGCTCAGCTCCCTCAACACCTTCAACACATACACCTGGAGATGTGATTTCGATGCCTGCTTTACCTCATAGTGGTAGTTCTTCCAAGCAATTGATTATGTTTGGTGCTGATGGTACTGGCACTCTTACATCACCATCAAATCAATTGGTGAGTGTACTCTTTATGTTCTTGTGTTGAGGAAGTCAAAACTCCTTGCATTGTATTCTCATTGGCATTCCATTTTGGCAGTGGGATGATAAAGATCTTGAATTGCAGGCTGATATTGATCGCTTTGTGGAGGATGAGGATAATGTTGAATCTTTTTTATCCCATGACGATACAGAGCCTAGAGATACTGTTGGTCGTGTGGACGTGAGCAAAGGTGCAGTAGATATACATATAATTTTATCGATCATGGGTTTTATGAATAGTATTGAGCTATTTGTCTAGTGTAAGTGCTGAAAATTTCTTGAATCTGATGCAGCAGTTTGTGAATTATTTAAGTCATGGGTCAAGGGTTTATGTATTTTCCTGCAATAAGGATCATTTTAGGACATATTGGTACTTCCATTTCTGCAAATAATATACTTCCACATGGGCAAGATAATGGGACTAGTCATGAAACATGTTGATATCTGATCTGTCCACCAGCACATGTTGGTGGTAATTGAAATTTGAACTTTTCATCTGAATTTGTGCTGTCTATCATAATTTACGTGTATTTGATGTTAGGGTTCACATTTACGGAAGTAAATTCTATTCGAGCAAGTACAAGCAAAGTCGTATGTTGCCACTTTTCATCAGATGGGAAATTACTTGCCAGTGGTGGCCATGATAAAAAGGTGAGTGCAAGAGGTTCTCTGTGTTTTTTCTGATGTATCAAAAATTAATTTCTTGAACATCAAATTACAAATTATGTTACTGATTCTCTTGCAAAATAAAAGAAAAAAAAAGGTGAATTTTTCTTCGCTAAATTTACTTATCTAGATAGTCTGAAATGGTTTGCTTGATGATCATGAGATGCAGGCTGTATTGTGGTACACAGATTCTTTAAAGCCAAAAACCTCACTTGAAGAACATTCATCTATGATCACCGATGTCCGTTTCAGTCCAAGCATGCCACGTCTTGCAACATCTTCATTTGACAAAACTGTCAGGGTTTGGGATGCTGATAATGTTAGTTGACACTCTTCCTGATTCATTATAGATTTTTTAACTCGTACTTCATTTTCATAGGTTGATCTTGATACATTTATGTCATTTACCTTGTATGTTTGTCACTTTAGCATGTTTTAATGTGTATAGTAATGTTGTTTTATTGAAGAAAAATGCTAAATGCTACTCACTTTTTCTTCGCATCATAAGTTTGGTTGAAGAAAATAAAGTTGGATGCATAATATGTTGCAGCTTTTGTCTCCCGCTATTAATGAGCAAGCAAGTTTTCTGTATAAAACAATTTCATTTGCTGACTGCTGAGAGAGCTGGGAGATTTTCATTTGTCTTCATCTGCATGAAAAGAGTACAGGGTTGATCAATGTGCTGGCAAATTGTTAATGGGTGGATGTTTCTGTATTCTTGCCTGCATGCTATTTTGGTTTTCTTTGTTGGGGTGTTGTAGTCGAACCTATAATTTTACTAATAATGTGCTTTTTTGTATCTTCTCATTATAATACCTGCATGAAACGGATATTGGATATTTTGTCACTGTATTTGTCTTATATGCAGCCTGGTTATTCACTTCGTACCTTTACGGGGCATTCTGCATCTGTTTTTTCACTCGACTTCCACCCAAAAAATGATGACCTCATTTGCTCTTGTGATGGGGATGGTGAGATACGATATTGGAGTATTAACAACGGCAGCTGTGCGAGGGTGTTCAAGGTAGGATCTTATGTACTATTTGTTCAATAAGCCTTAGCTCAAACAGCACCTTTTCTTCCTTAAGAGCATAGTAGAAGGTGAGGTCATGGGTTCAAGACCCACTGGATATGCAACTTGCGAATAGATTAAGAGTATTTATTTGATGTGGGCATATTTTTGTGTGGATGGAATTGGGTACTGCAGTTTCCAAATGGTTCTTGGTTTGTGATTTTATTACTCTTTTGCATTATAGGGTGGGACGACCCAAATGAGATTTCAACCCGTCTTGGAAGGTACCTTGCTGCAGTTGCAGAGAATGTTGTATCTATTCTGGATACTGAGACACAAGCTTGTCGGCATTCGTTACAGGTCGCTTAACATTATCTTTATTATTCTCAAATTAGACCAAGGATATGCTGCTGTTATGTAGTAAATAATTTTTCTTATCGATTAGTAAGCAGAAGTGAAGTAAGTGCTGCAGAAGAGACAAGCAGTCCTGCTTGAATCCCTTTTTATTTTTATTTTTTTATAAGTAATAATCCAATCTCATTAAAAGTGTAGGATGCCCCTTAGTACACTGGAGGTATACAATAGGAAAGACCTAACTAGAAAGGGAAAAGCGAACAAGGAAGTCATCAAAACTAATCGATACACATAAGCCGTAGCCCAAAGATACAATGTATGGTAAAAGGAGGCTAAAATCTTCTCCAATGTCCTCAAAGCTCCTATCGTTTCTTTTCCTCCATAAGCACCAAAAAGGCAAATAGGCGCCATTTTCCCCACTGTAGTACTCCTTGGCCTTCCAGAGGACTACCAACAAGCAAGCAAATTGAAAACCTTTTTGGGCATAACCCAAGACATCCCTCTTGCTTGAATCCTGCAAACACCATATACTGCTTCTCATGCAGATGGCTAGTGATTGGAGTTGTCTTTTAAAGCCTCTGCTTTGGGTCTCATATTCTCAGAAGATCCTCAATGATATGCAAAATATTGCATCTATATTGTTAAGAAGAGTTATTAGTATTAGGGTTTTGAGTCATTAGGGTTTCAAGGGTAGTTTAGTCTTTATGTCATTAGGGTTTAGCCTATATATTTGGTTGATTGTATTAAGTCAAATAAGGTTGAATAATATAGAGAGGCAGTAGCCTCCATCTTATTTCCCCTCCTGCAAATCTTAACATGGTATCAGAGCTTGTTTCAATTCTGGGATAATTTGTCGTTGGATTTTTCTCTTGTTGGCGGCAGCACTGCCCGTGTGGGCTTAGTCCACACGGGCAGTACCTCGTAGATCTCTTTATGTAGACCGGCACACCTTCCGGTGAGAAAAAAAAAAATTGTTTGTTTTTTGGTGTTTTGTGATGCTGCCAGTGTGTTCTGTGGTGGTTTTCTATCTTGTCTGTGGTTGCCGGTGTTGTTTGTTGTGGTTGGTGTAAGGTGGCAGGCGTGGTGCAGCGGCCATCGGAAAAAAAAAAAAATCCGGCGATTTGATTTTGTGTTGTTAAAACGGTGATTTGTGGTCATCGTTTGATTCCATTGTTACTGTTTTCCGGCGAATCTTGTTGGTTAATCATGCGAAAAAAAAAATTTGTTGTTTGTTGTTGGGGCGAGAACCGATCAAGTGATCATTGCATCCGACCAGCCTAGGTGTTTTTCGGCGAGAACCAATCAAGATCGTTGCATCCGACCGCCTTGGTGTTTTTCGAACCACAAGTGATCGTTGCATCCGACCGGCCTTGGTGTTTTTCGGCGAGAACCGATCAAGTGATCGTTGCATCCGACCGGCCTTGGTGTTTTTCGGCGAGAACCGATCAAGTAGTTGTTCAAGTTTCCGACAAGTTTTCAACTGGCGTTGAAGTTTTATTTAATTTGTTTTGAGTCTTTGTATTGTGTGGTCCAAGCTATTCCAGCTTGAGGGGGAGTATTAGAGTATGTTTTTATGTTTTTCGTTTGCTTGTACCTTCCAAGTTGGATTCATATTATTTATATGCTCTAACTTGAGGGGGAGTGTTAAGAAGAGTTATTAGTATTAGGGTTTTGAGTCATTAGGGTTTCAAGGGTAGTTTAGTCTTTATGTCATTAGGGTTTAGCCTATATATTTGGTTGATTGTATTAGGTCAAATAAGGTTGAATAATATAGAGAGGCAGTAGCCTCCATCTTATTTCCCCTCCTACAAATCTTAACATATATATAATCTTAATCTGGTCTGATGATTAAGATTAATTTTGTATAATATCAATAGAAGAGGAAATTTGAAAAATTTTGCTGACTGTAAAGGAGGAAAAGAAGTTATTATCAGTTTGTTTGTGTCAAATTTGTTTAGATAAAAGGACAGATGAATATGTGATGTTGGGAGGCCTTTAAGCTTCTCTTTCTTGATAAACCAGAGTTTTAAAAACACACCCCTAGTGAGTTTGATGGCATGTATTTTGTTTTGTTAATAGAAGTGATCTAGGAAAGATTTAGAGTCTTCATGTAATTTGGTGGGCTTGGGGTCTGGAAATAAGTGGGTTTAGGGCTTAGAATTGCATAAGGATGTGATTAGGATTTATGGTTCTAATATGGCTTGGAAGTGGTGAGAAGGAGCTGAAACAATGCACAAAATTATGGATGACAAAGAGCTCAGGAACCCAATTGAATTTAGGACAGCAGCATCATGTTTCTAGCGTTCCAGGTTTATGGAAACTCTTCAAAATTGTGTAGCAACCGTATGGTTCACATGTGTCTGTATTTCAAATCTAAATATCCTCTCACTCATTTTAAGTCTAAAATAGGTCAAATTAGTACCCTGGATGTCTTCTTTCAAATTAAATGGGTTTTGTTAAATGAGTAGAAAGGCGCAGAACAATCATTTCAAAAATTATTTGTGAGTTGTGAATTACATTAGATCTTAATCACCACGTGCACATATAATCATGGAATCAGGGTTATTTGCCTGTACAAAATAAAGTGTACATGCACACATACTCTGAAATGCGTCTAATTGAACTATAGTCTGTTGGTAAGTAACACCTAAAATAATGAAGTTCTAATGATGGTTGTGGGGCACGATTGTTTTTGTGAAAGCTACTATAAAGATTTATCTTTTTAATGCCACTACTATTCTTGATGGTTTACTTGGATTCTGAGGCAAGCTGGCTTTTTCATTGAGGAACAGGGGTTGTTAAAGTAAAATCTTCTTCTTTTTTTTTTTCTGTGTGCAGTTGTGCATATCTTGTTTTTAGTGATGCTAATATTGATTCTTTGCTCCTTTATAGATTCTTGAACTATTTTCAGAGCTTTTTTTTTCAAGTGTTGTCTTTGAGCTCCTGTGTTCTACCTTCTAAATGTGGCATGGCTAACCTTCTTTACTGGATTGTGGGTTTGTAATTGCAGGGTCATACTAAGCCCATCCATTCTGTATGCTGGGACCCCTCTGGTGAGTTCTTAGCATCTGTCAGTGAAGACTCTGTCAGAGTTTGGACACTTGGATCTGGGAGTGAAGGAGAATGCGTACATGAGCTGAGCTGTAATGGCCTTAAGTTCCATTCATGTGTTTTCCATCCTACTTATCCTTCATTGCTGGTCATTGGTTGTTATCAGGCAAGCATCTGTTTTTTTCTTTAATTTCTTTTTGTATATTCTTTATAGCTCATTAAAGTTGGCGATATAGATCATTATGATGCCTTTTTTTTTTTAATATATATATGAAATATTATTAAAACGGCAAAAAGCTCAACCTAAGTACACATGAAGTATACAAGAGAAATACCAATCTAGAAAATGAAAACAAGTTGAGTAAATCATAAAGAGTAATGCTATCCTTCATACCCATTTTATACCGGTTGATGTGACATGTTTTAAATGGTTTTCCTTTTCTTTTTTTGAGTTGCTGACATAAGAAGCCACTTAAGTTGTTGTCCTTGCAATCTTCAAAACATCTATAATATCTTTCCCTCCAAAGAGACAACAAAAGGCAGGCCAAAACCCACTTTCACGCAGCTACACACTCCCAACCCTCTTCAACAAGCAAGAAGGTATACGTTTCTAGGCATAACCCAAGCTAACCCAAGATGAGTGAATATAGCACTCAACAAAGCACTACAAGAAATTGAGAAGAAGATGATCATAGTCTTCCCACTCCTTTTACACATAATACGAATCAATCATAATGACACTTTGTTTCCTTAGGCTAGCCATGGTTAGGATTTTCCCTTGGGCGGTTGTCCAAGTGAAAAATGTCACCCTCAAGGGAACAATATGCTGTCAAATACTCTTCTAAAGGAAATGTGTACTCTCATGAGTTACACGGATGATATAAAAAGATCTAACATCAAACATCCCTCTTTTGGAAGGGACCCAACATTGCTTGCCTTCATCTTCGTGTCTCAATCTTAGAGAATACAACAAATTAAAAAACGATGTAAAGACATCCATTTCCTGATCAAGAGCCGCTCAAATAAAGTTTATATTCCACTGATGAGAGCCACTAGATAGCTTCAAGTATTCCGTTACTAAAGCTTATTTTACGTGAGCAGTACTATACAAAACCATAAAAGATTCCTTAAAACCCTAATCCCTAAACCAGAGGATGTTAGAATCTAATCTTGAACCCATCACCCTACCTTAAACTTGGTATGACCAAAAAACTCATCCCAACCCCTCCTAATATTTTTCTATAACTCCGAACCTCATTAGAACACCACCCACCCCATGAGTTACTGTACTTAGTGTCCACTACAATTCTCCCTAAGGGCTCTCTTGCACAAAGCGTCAAAAGCCACTTCCCTAAAAGAACATAGCTGAACAAAAGCAAGTTTCAAACCCCAACCCTCCCTTGGGAGTCAAGTAACAAACCTTGGACCAACTAATCAGGTGAAATTTGAACACTTCTCCTAGCCCACCCCATAAGAAAGTCTGTTGGCAACACCAGTAGGAAGGGGAAAGAGGGACAAACTATGTGGGCAAATTTGAGAGAATACTTTTGATTAAAGTAATC
The DNA here is from genome assembly GCA_013348765.1 of Carpinus viminea. Classification (NCBI taxonomy): domain Eukaryota; kingdom Viridiplantae; phylum Streptophyta; class Magnoliopsida; order Fagales; family Betulaceae; genus Carpinus; species Carpinus viminea. The sequence goes on along the minus strand of CP054670.1, from coordinate 12,022,098 downwards.
CTTCCACCCTTATACATGTATTTCCTTTTTCTACCTTTCAAACAATGCTCAATCTTCCTAATAACACTATACCAAATTGACTTGGCCTTAAAATGGAGCTCCCAACGAAAGGCCAAGATACTTCAAAGGTAAGGAAGACATTCCACAACCCTGAATACTGGCCAACCCATCAACATTATAGACGTTACCCGCAAGAACCATATTTGATTTGGCCAGCTGTTACTTTCAAACCAGATACAACTTCAAGCATAAGAGAATAGACGTTACCTGCGAGAACCATATTTGATTTTGCTAGATATTACTTTCAAACCGGATACAACTTCAAGCATAAGAGAATAAGGCATGCAAACAACAATGTGATTTGGGTTAGCCCCACAAGATAAAAGTGCCATATGCAGACAAAAGATGGGAGATATGAAGCATATTAGAGTTCTTAAACCCAATAGAAAAGCTTAGAAGAAAGGCCCCATCAACTGTAGCATAAATCATTTTACTAAGAGCCTCCATAACAATGTCAGAGCAAAGGAGATATAAGATCTCCTTGTCTTAGACCATGAGAGGTGCTGAAAAAAGGGGAAGGGGAACCACTCACCAAGAGGAAAAAGTGCGCCGAAGAAATACAATACCCTATCTAATTACACCATTTCTCCCCAAAACCACACCTCCTCAACAAGTGCAAAAGAAACTCTTGGTTAACATGATCATAGGCATTCTCATTATGGGGCTTCAGAATGGCCTGGACTTTGGCAATAATTTTATAAACCCCTCAAAAGACTTTGGCAATAATTTTATAAACCCCTCACAAGACAGATAGGTCTATTATGTTTGACACCAACCACCTCGGACTTCTTTGGGATGAGAACAATAAAAGTAGTATTAAGGCTTTTAAAAACTTACCTCTAGCATGAAAATCATTAGGGGTGGGCAAAATATCTGATTGCCACCTGCTGACCTCCACCGAACTGCTACCGATAGCCTACTGACTTTCGGCGGTTGATAGTCGGAATAAAAAAACTGTTTCAACATTGGTTTGCCACGATAGGTGGTAGAATTTTTATTTTGTCGGTTAACCAAAACGAACTAACTAAAGGAGCAATGGGTATGTGAATTATATATTGCTAGTTAGAGTTTCACTTTTCACTTGCTGCTGCAGTCTTTGGAGCTTTGGAACATGAATGAGAACAAGACAATGACTCTGGCAGCTCATGAAGGGCTTATAGCTGGGTTGGCTGTGTCAACAGCGATGGGTTTGGTTGCTTCTGCTAGTCACGACAAGTTCGTCAAGCTGTGGAAGTGATTCAATCGTCTCTAAGTAACTACACTTGCAACACGGGATTAGTTTTTCTTCCCTATTGATCAAATGGTTGTAGTTTGGGTCGTTTTTCGTCGCTTGATCTGCTCACAGCTGTATTTTTCCTTGTGGAGAGTACATGGCCTCCATATTACCCCTGAAACTAACCTTGTAATATTGTTGTATGCCTGTTGTTGTTCTTGTACCACCATTTGCTGTTTTAAGTTGGAGATTTCTTTAATGCTGTTTTAACAGGGTAATGACCCCCTTCCCGTGGACTGCTTGTAACATTATGTACTCTATTTAGCATAATATATTTTCTGCTGCTGCTGCTCCAGCATTTGGTTTGGTTTATATGTAAGTAAGTGGGTTAGAGATCTTTTTCTTTTCATGTAACCTCTTTCTTCCTTCTTTGATGCTGCCTTAGATCGGTTGGATTTCATTTTTCAGTGTGTTTGCTAGCACTACATTGTGTACAATCAAAGAACGAGGAAAATAAGAAAAAATTCATTAGGTTGAGGACAGAATGACAGATTGTCAAGTTGGCCAAATTAAGAGTAACCTGTTTTAAAGATGGACGGCACTTAATCTACTTTAAAAAAAAAAAAAGGTAATGCTAGAAATTATATTTTTATTTAACAATTATCATACAATATTGATATGGCATTCCAATCAACCATTGGGTGGCCATTGTTAAAAAAAATAATGATAATGCTACTCTACAATTATCTCACAATGTGTACATGGTAGTTTCAATTAATGCTACAAATCACATCTGTACTCCACAATTATCTCACAATGTGTACGTGGTAGTTTCAATTAACCCTTTGATCTATCATTGTCTAGGGTTTAAACTGTCAAATTAGCATTGTAAAATATAAATGTGGTATATAACATACTTTATTAAAAATGAGTAATCTAAAAGGAAAATGCAATGCTATTGCTATATAACGTACAAATATTATGCATTTTTTTTCTTCATAAATATCCTACAAAGTCGACATGGCAAGGTGGCAGGGTTTAATTGTCCTTGGATTGGCCATTGTTTAAATAAAATATCCAATAACTTCTAAACCTTGCCACATTGATTTTGTAGGATATTTATAAAATGTTTGTGTGGTGATTAATGTTAGTTATTACATTGTTATATACTTGTCAATAAAACTGGATGACATGATAGTGAAAATAAGTCTCTAATTTTTTATTTTTTATTTTTAGAAATGTTGAGGGTCAATAAGTTTCTCATATTTGGTCTATATTCCCTTACAATCAACTATTAGATTTGTAGACTTATGTAGATTCCACAAATATCAATGGTGAACCCCACAAATTCATTGGTTAATGTAACGCCCTGATATTTGGACTAGCAAATGTCGAAGTCATGACGTTTCAACTTTAGAAAATACAATCTTACAGCAGAGTATCTATATATATATATATATATATTTTTTCTATAGTATTTTTTTTTTCTTTTTCTATAGCCTAAGAATAATTTGCACAACACAATTGAGCTGACTGAAATACTTCAAGATGATATATTATTTAATAAAAATAGAAATATGGTTTTCATTACAACATACGTACACACTGGATGTACCAAATATGTGTCACAGACGGCACCAAATCATTATAGTAATATTCATCAAATTTACATCCAACATAATAAAAGCGATTAACATAGATAGAACATGCTTCTTATAGGTAAGCATTAATCCTGCAGCAAATGATCTATCAACCATCAAAACCAGTAAAGGGACCATCGTCCTCACTCTCTATTCTTATATCATGATCTATGTAAAGATGACGTTATCATATTTACATAGACAACGTCATCTTTACATAGATAAACAAGTGAGTAATCTATTTTCTTAGAGATAAAAAGTAAAAGACTAGTTTAGAACAAAGTAAAATTAAGGGACAATTTCACTAACCCCCCTCAAACTTTACCTACTTTTGCAAACACCCCCCTAACATTCAAAAACTCACTTACCCTCCTTCAACTTTCAAAAATTCTCACTTAACCCCCCCTCCGTACAAATTAGGGCACAAATTTTTAAAAAATACCAAAATACCCCTGTTTTTTATTTTTTAAAAAAATAAAAAAATATCTGAAAGTTTGAATTTTATACAAAAGTCACTATTTAAAATTCACTATTTAAAATGTCAACTTCCAAAATGTTTTTTTTTTTTTTAAATTAAAAACAGGGGTATTTCGGTCTTAATTTGTATAGAGGGGGGTAAGTGAGAATTTTTGAAAGTTCAAGGAGGGTAAGTGAGAGTTTTTGAATGTTAGGGGGGTGTCTGCAAAAGTGGGTAAAGTTTGAGGGGGGTTAGTGAAAATGTCCCTAAAATTAAATAATAAAATATATAATGACGAATGAGTTGTGAATGCAGCGTAGTCACTTATTAGTTTATGTTTTATGATAATCTTTCTTCAGACCTCTCATACTTAGGCTCTCAGCCCGTTCACATCTGTTATGTCCCTCCCACTTTAGAGATTTACCTGTTTGGTGCTGACGACTACATCGCCCCAGCTTAGTTATATTTTAGGCATGTTGGATGGTTATATACCCCCATCCACTGAGATACCGATAGTTCATCGAGGCAATCTACCCAGCTTGTTCTTAAGGTGGCTATCTTATCAGCTCATATTATTAGACACATTGATGTAACAGTTGTAATGCAAAATTATATCAATAAGATAAAATAAGAATTCCTATAACAATAAAACAAAGCTAATACTCAATAAGTACATCCATACTTACTTTCCTTAGTGTAGAATTCTGTTCCATTTCTGCATATAAATAAATACATATAAACAATATTTACATATTAGTTTATTTTTAAATAATATCATTGTTTAAAGACCCTCATCTTTTGTATATTTATTTATTATCCATCACTTCATTCTTTACTTACTCATTTTATCATATTAATCAAAGATAGTCGCTTATAAATAGCTTTATGCTTGAATTCATTTTTAGTGGCGAGGCTAGTGGCCAATATCACTAAATACAAACCAATATTATTGTATATATATAAATGTTGAATTCATATTTCGGGGATGAGACTAATGGTCCGTACCGCCATAAATATGACAATAAAAGAAATGATTGTATGTAAATACTGAATTCATATTTCAGGGATGACTGCAAAAAATATGAACTAAATTTAAATGGTTGTATGTAAAGACTGTAAAATAAATGTTATATATAATAAATATAGATAATATCATAAGTCCTTAATATAGTGTCCATAAGTCCATTAATCGATTTTATCCACTAACTCATTATTATCATTTCTCTTGTATCCATTACTTATTTTACATTATAAGTTTATAGAGTCTTAAACAATTTAGATGAGAATAGATAATACAAACAATAAATCATTATAATTACACAAGAAACACTTACCCAATAAACCTTGAAGTAGAACTGTACCAAATCTTCTCTAGGTAGCTTAGTTTAGAAAAGTAAGAACACTTGAACAATATAAGAAGGATTTAGGCCATATGATTTTTGACTTAGAACTAAGAAATAGAATGAAAGGAGAAGCAAGCAATCTTTCTAAGATTGTAAATGAAAAGCTTAAGTGAAAATGAATTAGCTTAGACTTCTATTTATAAGAGTATGAATGGTTATGATTCATTTTCACACTTTTGATCCAAGAGTTGAATACAAGCTTCTGTCTATAAGGGAATGAATGGCTATGATTCATTTTCACGCTTTTAATCCAAGGGTTGAGGTGTTTTCAATCATAATAATGAGCATACTCTATGATCTATATCAATTAGCATTTTCGTCCAAAATGAGGGTAGTGTATTCCAATCTATTTTTTGATGTCCAAACATACTCTGATTGACACGAAATTTTGAGTGTAGATAGAAGACTTAGAGACAAACATTTTATATATTTAGTTCGACTTCATCTGAGTTTGTCTGAGTCTATTTTCGTTATGTACAAAGTTTCCAATTCAATAACATCCTAACCACTCACTTGTTTCTTGTCAAATGATTATTATCAGCTATTTCTCATAATCATCATACTATATGACTTTAAACTTCCATAAATGGTTATCTTTGACATTTCTCACAATTATCATACTATATGACTTTAAGCTTCTATAGATGGTTATTTTTGACATTTCTCATAATCATCATACTAGATGACTTTAAGTTTCCATAGATGGTTATCCTTGATATTCCTCCTAATTATCATACTAAATGACTTTAATCATAATAATAAACATCAATATATTAACTTATTGATTATTCTACTAATATTAATTAACACTCTTAGTATCCAATATGCCTAATTAAAAACATCATAAATCTTAAATCACCCAATAGAATAATCAAGATATATAATCTCATCAATCATCATAATATAATAACCTAAAATCAATATTCATTCCTATAATATCCATATGATCTAATAATTTCCTCAAAATTAAATATCATTACCTAATATGAATATTAAAATAGTCATCATCAAATAAATACATCATAAATAAAATTTAGGTCGCTATAGTTAATTGTTAGGGAATATGGGCCAAATATGAAGAACTTATTGACCTTTAGCATTTTTTTTTTCCTTTTTTATTTTTTTAAGCGCTGGTCAACTACTGATTTTCAATACTACTCTTATGTGGCATGCTACATTTCTCATGCTATAAATTTTATTTTTATCCCACAATTACAGAAGTGTTAGAGAGCCAAACAAATGACTTTTAAGTTCTATGAGCTAGCACTTCTCCACAATTACTTCACAACATTGTGAGATAATTTCTACAAACTGGATTCTTGAAATAAGTTACATTCTTCTTAGATAGTTGTAGGATAAAATTGATGGCTCTTATCGGACTGGGGTTCGCCTTTGAATTAACCGTGGTGTACTTGTGGAAACTCTCGCCGAGGGCCTGTGCACCCCGGGATTGGAGCAAAACTCCGGATACCCTCGGCCCGATTTTGAATCTTCTTCTCTCGGTCGGTTACGCCGAGGTCCGAAAGCCCGATATTTCTGCCTCCAGCAAGCTGTCCGGCGGCCTTGCCTGGTGCATCGGTGCCGTCAACGACGTCGTTCTCGACGGAATCCTAATACGCCTAGAGGAAATGCACGTAACTCTCCCCGATATGATTGCGATCAACAATTTGAATAATCAAATTCAAAATTCGATTTGCTCTTTGATAGTTAACGTTGTTGTATTACGGAGTGCAGTGAGGTTGAAAAGCGCATTGAAGAAGGTCTAAGATTGATCGGTTGCCCACACCTTCTTGAAGCTTCTCAAATTGAAAGCCTAGACTGCAAAGCCATTTTCCCTGTTGTACAGTGGCTTGTTAATCGTATTCGGACCATACAAGATCATCTTGGCGATGATGAGGTATCTAACTACATGTCTATGTTTTACAGTTAATGTGTGTGTGTAATTGAAATTGGAGATTGATTTTGAATTAGAATTGTAAGAAATTGTTGTGACGCTCGTAACGGTTTTCTGAACTGTAGAGATTAGAAGGTGAGCTGGCTTACAATGTCATAATTTGAGAAAAATCAGCTTTTTCTCTCATATTCTATTTGTTTGGTTCAAAGCCACTTTCACTTCTCTCGCAAATGGGAAGGGGTGTTGATTTGGTTCTGGGATTTTAATCAAAACTTGATGAAGCCAAATTAATTCAATTGAGTTGCAACTTAAGGTGACAAGCTTAAGTTTTTCTGGGATGTGGATGTTTGATTTTTTTTTTTTTTTATTCTTTTGAGAGAAATGCCAAACACACTCCCTCTCCCACACTCCCAGTGAAAATCATCATTGCATTCAAAATCCAATAGTGATCCATTTAAAATTTAATAGTGATTTTTACTGTTACTTCATAGAGTGTACACTCGAGAGGTTCCTAACTAGTTTTCCTCAATGCATTTTAAGGTTTCTAAAAGCCAGACTGGTAGAAAAGGAAAGCAGCCAGTGTCATCTTCTGGTCCTGCCAATAGCTCTGGAACTGCTAACACAGCAGGGCCCTCCCCGAGCTCAGCTCCCTCAACACCTTCAACACATACACCTGGAGATGTGATTTCGATGCCTGCTTTACCTCATAGTGGTAGTTCTTCCAAGCAATTGATTATGTTTGGTGCTGATGGTACTGGCACTCTTACATCACCATCAAATCAATTGGTGAGTGTACTCTTTATGTTCTTGTGTTGAGGAAGTCAAAACTCCTTGCATTGTATTCTCATTGGCATTCCATTTTGGCAGTGGGATGATAAAGATCTTGAATTGCAGGCTGATATTGATCGCTTTGTGGAGGATGAGGATAATGTTGAATCTTTTTTATCCCATGACGATACAGAGCCTAGAGATACTGTTGGTCGTGTGGACGTGAGCAAAGGTGCAGTAGATATACATATAATTTTATCGATCATGGGTTTTATGAATAGTATTGAGCTATTTGTCTAGTGTAAGTGCTGAAAATTTCTTGAATCTGATGCAGCAGTTTGTGAATTATTTAAGTCATGGGTCAAGGGTTTATGTATTTTCCTACAATAAGGATCATTTTAGGACATATTGGTACTTCCATTTCTTCAAATAATATACTTCCACATGGGCAAGATCATGGGACTAGTCATGAAACATGTTGATATCTGATCTGTCCACCAGCACATGTTGGTGGTAATTGAAATTTGAACTTTTCATCTGAATTTGTGCTGTCTATCATAATTTACGTGTATTTGATGTTAGGGTTCACATTTACGGAAGTAAATTCTATTCGACAAAGTACAAGCAAAATCGTATGTTGCCACTTTTCATCAGATGGAAATTACTTGCCAGTGGTGGCCATGATAAAAAGGTGAGTGCAAGAGGTTCTCTGTGTTTTTTCTGATGTATCGAAAATTAATTTCTTGAACATCAAATTACAAATTATGTTACTGATTTTCTTGCAAAATAAAAGAAAAAAAAAAAGTGATTTTTTCTCCGCTAAATTTACTTATCTAGATAGTCTGAAATGGTTTGCTTGATGATCATGAGATGCAGGCTGTATTGTGGTACACAGATTCTTTAAAGCCAAAAACCTCACTTGAAGAACATTCATCTATGATCACCGATGTCCGTTTCAGTCCAAGCATGCCACGTCTTGCAACATCTTCATTTGACAAAACTGTCAGGGTTTGGGATGCTGATAATGTTAGTTGACACTCTTCCTGATTCATTATAGATTTTTTAACTCGTACTTCATTTTTCATAGGTTGATCTTGATACATTTATGTCATTTACCTTGTATGTTTGTCACTTTAGCATGTTTTAATGTGTATAGTAATGTTGTTTTATTGAAGAAAAATGCTAAATGCTACTCACTTTTTCTTCGCATCATAAGTTGTTTGGTTGAAGAAAATAAAGTTGGATACATGAATATGTTGCAGCTTTTGTCTCCCTTGGCTATTAATGAGCAAGCAAGTTTTCTGTATAAAACAATTTCATTTGCTGACTGCTGAGAGAGCTGGGAGATTTTCATTTGTCTTCATCTGCATGAAAAGAGTACAGGGTTGATCAATGTGCTGGCAAATTGTTAATGGGTGGATGTTTCTGTATTCTTGCCTGCATGCTATTTTGTTTTTCTTTGTTGGGGTGTTGTAGTCGAACCTATAATTTTACTAATAATGTGCTTTTGTATCTTCTCATTATAATACCATAAACGGATATTGGATATTTTGTCTATTTGTCTTATATGCAGCCTGGTTATTCACTTCGTACCTTTACGGGGCATTCTGCATCTGTTTTTCACTCGACTTCCACCCAAAAATGATGACCTCATTTGCTCTTGTGATGGGGATGGTGAGATACGATATTGGAGTATTAACAACGGCAGCTGTGCGAGGGTGTTCAAGGTAGGATCTTATGTACTATTTGTTCAATAAGCCTTAGCTCAAACAGCACCTTTTCTTCCTTAAGAGCATAGTAGAAGGTGAGGTCATGGGTTCAAGACCCACTGGATATGCAACTTGCGAATAGATTAAGAGTATTTATTTGATGTGGGCATATTTTTGTGTGGATGGAATTGGGTACTGCAGTTTCCAAATGGTTCTTGGTTTGTGATTTTTATTACTCTTTTTGCATTATAGGGTGGGACGACCCAAATGAGATTTCAACCCCGTCTTGGAAGGTACCTTGCTGCAGTTGCAGAGAATGTTGTATCTATTCTGGATACTGAGACACAAGCTTGTCGGCATTCGTTACAGGTCGCTTTAACATTATCTTTATTATTCTCAAATTAGACCAAGGATATGCTGCTGTTATGTAGTAAATAATTTTTCTTATCGATTAGTAAGCAGAAGTGAAGTAAATGCTGCAGAAGAGACAAGCAGTCCTGCTTGAATCCCTTTTTATTTTTATTTTTTTATAAGTAATAATCCAATCTCATTAAAAGTGTAGGATGCCCCTTAGTACACTGGAGGTATACAATAGGAAAGACCTAACTAGAAAGGGAAAAGCGAACAAGGAAGTCATCAAAACTAATCGATACACATAAGCCGTAGCCCAAAGATACAATGTATGGTAAAAGGAGGCTAAAATCTTCTCCAATGTCCTTAAAGCTCCTATCGTTTCTTTTCCTCCATAAGCACCAAAAAGGCAAATAGGCGCCATTTTCCCCACTGTAGTACTCCTCGGCCTTCCAGAGGACTACCAACAAGCAAGCAAATCGAAAACCTTTTTGGGCATAACCCAAGACATCCCTCCTGCTTGAATCCTGCAAACACCATATACTGCTTCTCCTGCAGATGGCTAGTGATTGGAGTTGTCTTTTAAAGCCTCTGCTTTGTGTCTCATATTCTCAGAAGATCCTCAATGATATGCAAAATATTGCATCTATATATAATCTTAATCTGGTCTGATGATTAAGATTAATTTTGTATAATATCAATAGAAGAGGAAATTTGAAAAATTTTGCTGACTGTAAAGGAGGAAAAGAAGTTATTGTCATTTTGTTTGTGTCAAATTTAGGGCTGTAAATGAGCCGAGCAAGCCGATCTCGAGCTCGAGCCGAACTGAAACCCCTCTGCTCAAGACCGGCTCATTAGCATAATCTTGTGCTCAGGATTGAGCCCCAGATCGAAAATTTTTTTACTTCGGGCGAGCCGAGCTCTTCAAAAGCTCGACTCGGCTTGCAGCTCGTTAAGAAATACCTTACGCAAGCTCCAGCTCAACCCATAAGCAGACTATAAAATTTATTTTTAAACCAATTTTATTTAAAAAATTGATTTCTTTTCACCAATTAAAATTCAAATGGTGAGCACCCAGGGTGTTATCGTGATTTCCCCCATTAGGTGGCTTGGATGCTTGAGATACACAGCAGTGGGCCATTCAATTTATAGAAGTGAGTTGATCTAGTGTTTGCTTCTTTTTTCGATGTGGGACAAGGAAAAGCTTCACAACTCATAAGTATAACACGCCCAGTGTCTATCTCTCTCAACTCTGAGTCTCTGGTTCTCACTTGTCTCCCTCTCGCTCAACTTCACTTTTGGAGAACCTCGCCGGTCGCTTCATGAAGGAGGTCCAGGTCTCCGAGGCACGCGCCTTCTATGGCTTCCAGATCGCAATTGAGAACATCCACTCCGAGAAGATTTAGTGATTTACTAAGCTTTGGAGATGAATTGTACAGAATTGAGGAGAGGTCTAGAAGATGAAGGCGTGGACTCAAGGGCGGAGGGAAGGGGGGTCGAGAGGGGTCAAATGCCCCCCCTCACCTCTCAAAAATTTCCATTACCTCCTTTATAATTTTTTTGAAGGCTTTCTTTGCCCACTCTCAGTCGTTCATCAAGGGGCACCGATCAAGAAGACCACGAAGGTTAAAATCTTAGTGAAAATTAATTGTTTCTCAGCCGCCGGCATGGTTTTTTTTCTTCCTGCAACTGTTAGGTCACGAAGGTTGAAGGAGGAAAACGTTTAAGTAAAACAAAACCACACCGTTTCATTCATCTGAAAAACATAACCGCACCGTTTTTTGGAATGTTCGTTTTGTTTAGAATTTTATTTTATTTTTCTTCTAAGCTTGTCCAGACTTGAGAGACCATTATATTTAATGAGGATTAAAAAAACAGCAATAGTCACCGATTTTAAGCCCCTTTTTTTAATGAAAAAACCTTCTTTTTATTTTTTAACGTTTTCTTTTCTTTTTATTATTTTGAATTCTAAACCTAAATTACCTAAAGGCTACATGTGTATATATATAAAACACTACTAGGATTTGATTTAGCAAATCAATAAGTGTGAGTTTAAAATTGTGATTTTGTAAGGATAATTTGTGTTTTTAAAATATATTGCAAAACGTAAAGCATTTGACATTGAAATTTAACAAACACAATCTAAAATGGGGAAAAAATTCATGATTTTTATAAGTGGGCTAGGAAAGAATAATTCTAAAAGTCCATCTTATGTCCATTCAAGAATAATGTGACTATTAAAATCACCATTTGATCAAATTTTAATAGTGATCAATCACAAGCCACGTCATTATTAGATGGACTTAAGATAGATACAAGAGAGACTTGTAACATTACTCGACTAGGGAGTACTTATTTGAAAAAAGCACAAATTTTAAAAAAATTACGGTTTTGCATAGCAAATATTTGATAAAAAAAGTAATTTTTAATATGTTTTATCAAACACCTTTACGATTTTAAAGAAGATTTTAAAAAGCACTATTTAGTATATTGTTATACGATTGCTATGCAATTTGGATAATGTTACACTGAAAATTAACCATTAAATTAGCAAGAGCTTATAAAAATAAAATTAAAAAATGACCACCCTAAACCAAATTCCTAACTCCATACTGCATGGACTCAAGGGCTCCTAAAATCATGGGCTCCTAACAAAATCATGGGCTTCTTAAACTATTCATAACAATTGGACACAAAGTCTCATAAACTATTTTTTTGTAATATATTTTGTATATATATATATATAAGATTTATAAGCGAGCAAGCAGTCGAGCTAACGAGCAGGCGAGCCAAGTGAGCTCGAGTTTAACAGTCGAGCTCACGAGCCCGTCGAGCTTTAATCAGCGAGCCGGGTAGGTGTCGATTAGCTAATCGGCGAGTTTCAACGATGTGAGCAGAGCTTCAAGGTGTCGATCTCGAGCAAAGGACAGATGAATATGTGATGTTGGGAGGCCTTTAAGCTTTTCTTTCTTGATAAACCAGAGTTTTAAAACACACCCTAGTGAGTTTGATGGCATGTATTTTGTTTTGTTAATAGAAGTGATCTAGGAAAGATTTAGAGTCTTCATGTAATTTGGTGGGCTTGGGGTCTGGAAATTAGTGGGTTTAGGGCTTAGAATTGCATAAGGATGTGATTAGGATTTATGGTTCTAATATGGCTTGGAAGGGGTGAGAAGGAGCTGAAACAATGCACAAAATTATGGATGACAAAGAGCTCAGTAACCCAATTGAATTTAGGACAGCGGCATCATGTTTCTAGCGTTCCAGGTTTATGGAAACTCTTCAAAATTGTGTAGCAACCCTATGGTTCACATGTGTCTGTGTTTCAAATCTAAATATCCTCTCACTCATTTTAAGTCTAAAATAGGTCAAATTAGTACCCTGGAGGATGTCTTCTTTCAAATTAAATGGGTTTTGTTAAATGAGTAGAAAGGCGCAGAACAATCATTTCAAAAATTATTTGTGAGTTGTGAATTACATTAGATCTTAATCACCACGTGCACATATACTCATGGAATCAGGGTTATTTGCCTGTACAAAATAAAGTGTCTACATGCACACATACTCTGAAATGCGTCTAATTGAACTATAGTCTGTTGGTAAGTAACACCTAAAATAATGAAGTTCTAATGATGGTTGTGGGGCACGATTGTTTTTGTGAAAGCTACTATAAAGATTTATCTTTTTAATGCCACTACTATTCTTGATGGTTTACTTGGATTCTGAGGCAAGCTGGCTTTTTCATTGAGGAACAGAGGTTGTTAAAGTAAAATCTTCTTCTTTTTTTTTTCCTGTGTGCAGTTGTGCATATCTTGTTTTTAGTGATGCTAATATTGATTCTTTGCTCCTTTATAGATTCTTGAACTATTTTCAGAGCTTTTTTTTTCAAGTGTTGTCTTTGAGCTCCTGTGTTCTACCTTCTAAATGTGGCATGGCTATCCTTCTTTACTGGATTGTGGGTTTGTAATTGCAGGGTCATACTAAGCCCATCCATTCTGTATGCTGGGACCCCTCTGGTGAGTTCTTAGCATCTGTCAGTGAAGACTCTGTCAGAGTTTGGACACTTGGATCTGGGAGTGAAGGAGAATGCGTACATGAGCTGAGCTGTAATGGCCTTAAGTTTCATTCATGTGTTTTCCATCCTACTTATCCTTCATTGCTGGTCATTGGTTGTTATCAGGCAAGCATCTGTTTTTTCTTTGATTTCTTTTGTATATTCTTAATAGCTCATTAAAGTTGGCGATATAGATCATTATGATGCTTTTTTTTTTTTAATATATATGAAATATTATTAAAGCGGCAAAAAGCTCAACCTAAGTACATGAAGTATACAAGAGAAATACCAATCTAGAAAATGAAAACAAGTTGAGTAAATCATAAAGAGTAATGCTATCCTTCATACCCATTTTACACTGGTTGATGTGACATGTTTTAAATGGTTTTCCTTTTCTTTTTTGAGTTGCTGACATAGGAAGCCACTTAAGTTGTTATCCTCATAATCTTCAAAACATCTATAATATCTTTCCCTCCAAAGAGACAACAAAAGGCAGGCCAAAACCCACTTTCACGCAGCTACACACTCCCAACCCTCTTCAACAAGCAAGAAGGTATACGTTTCTAGGCATAACCCAAGCTAACCCAAGATGAGTGAAGATAGCACTCAACAAAGCACTACAAGAAATTGAGAAGAAGATGATCATAGTCTTCCACTCCTTTTACACATAATACGAATCAATCATAATGACACTTTGTTTCCTTAGGCTAGCCATGGTTAGGATTTTCCCTTGGGCGGTTGTCCAAGTGAAAAATGTCACCCTCAAGGGAACAATATGCTGTCAAATACTCTTCTAAAGGAAATGTGTACTCTCATGAGTTACACGGATGATATAAAAAGATCTAACATCAAACATCCCTCTTTTGGAAGGGACCCAACATTGCTTGCCTTCATCTTCGTGTCTCAATCTTAGAGAATACAACAAATTAAAAAACGATGTAAAGACATCCATTTCCTGATCAAGAGCCGCTCAAATAAAGCTTATATTCCACTGATGAGAGCCACTAGATAGCTTCAAGTATTCTGTTACTAAAGCTTATTTTACGTGAGCAATACTATACAAAACCATAAAAGATTCCTTAAAACCCTAATCCCTAAACCAGAGGATGTTAGAATCTAATCTTGAACCCATCACCCTACCTCAAACTTGGTATGACCAAAAAACTCATCCCAACCCCTCCTAATATTTTTCTATAACTCCGAACCTCATTAGAACACCACCCACCCCATGAGTTACCGTACTTAGTGTTCACTACAATTCTCCCTAAGGGCTCTCTTGCACAAAGCGTCAAAAGCCACTTCCCTAAAAGAACATAGCTGAACAAAAGCAAGTTTCAAACCCCAACCCTCCCTTGGGAGTCAAGTAACAAACCTTGGACCAACTAATCAGGTGAAATTTGAACACATCTCTAGCCCACCCCATAAGAAAGTCTGTTGGCAACACCAGTAGGAAGGGAAAGAGGGACAAACTATGTGGGCAAATTTGAGAGAATACTGATTAAAGTAATCCTTCCACCCTTATACATGTATTTCCTTTTCTACCTTTCAAACAATGCTCAATCTTCCTAATAACACTATACCAAATTGACTTGGCCTTAAAATGGAGCTCCCAACGAAAGGCCAAGATACTTCAAAAAGGTAAGGAAGACATTCCACAACCCTGAATACTGCCAACCCATCAACATTATAGACGTTACCCACCAAGAACCATATTTGATTTGGCCAGCTATTACTTTCAAACCAGATACAACTTCAAGCATAAGAGAATAGACGTTACCTGCAAGAACCATATTTGATTTTGCTAGATATTACTTTCAAACCGGATACAACTTCAAGCATAAGAGAATAAGGCATGCAAACAACAATGTGATTTGGGTTAGCCCCAGAAGATAAAAGTGCCATATGCAGACAAAAGATGGAGATATGAAGCATATTAGAGTTCTTAAACCCAATAGAAAAGCTTATAAGAAAGGCCCCATCAACTGTAGCATAAATCATTTTACTAAGAGCCTCCATGACAATGTCAGAGCAAAGGAGATATAAGATCTCCTTGTCTTAGACCACGAGAGGTGCTGAAAAAGGGAAGGGAACCACTCACCTAGAGGAAAAAGTGCTGAATACAAGAAATACAATACCCTATCTAATTACACCATTTCTCTTCGAAACCACACCTCCTCAACAAGTGCAAAAGAAACTCTTGGTTAACATGATCATAGGCATTCTCATTATGGGGCTTCAGAATAATCTTCTTTATAATCGTTTTGACTTATTGGCCTGGACTTTGGCAATAATTTTATAAACCCCTCACAAGACAGATAGGTCTATTATGTTTGACACCAACCACCTCGGACTTCTTTGGGATGAGAACAATAAAAGTAGTATTAAGGCTTTTTTAAACTTACCTCTAGCATGAAAATCATTAGGGGTGGGCAAAATATCTGATTGCCACCTGCTGACCTCCACCGAACTGCTACCGATAGCCTACTGACTTTCGGCGGTTGATAGTCGGAATAAAAAAACTGTTTCAACATTGGTTTGCCACGATAGGTGGTAGAATTTTTATTTTGTCGGTTAACCAAAACGAACTAACTAAAGGAGCAATGGGTATGTGAATTATATATTGCTAGTTAGAGTTTCACTTTTCACTTGCTGCTGCAGTCTTTGGAGCTTTGGAACATGAATGAGAACAAGACAATGACTCTGGCAGCTCATGAAGGGCTTATAGCTGGGTTGGCTGTGTCAACAGCGATGGGTTTGGTTGCTTCTGCTAGTCACGACAAGTTCGTCAAGCTGTGGAAGTGATTCAATCGTCTCTAAGTAACTACACTTGCAACACGGGATTAGTTTTCTTCCTATTGATCAAATGGTTGTAGTTTGGGTCGTTTTTCGTCGCTTGATCTGCTCCACAGCTGTATTTTTCCTTGTGGAGAGTACATGGCCTCCATATTACCCTGAAACTAACCTTGTATTGTTGTATGCCTGTTGTTGTTCTTGTACCACCATTGCTGTTTTAAGTTGGAGATTTCTTTAATGCTGTTTTAACAGGGTAATGACCTTCCGTGGACTGCTTGTAACATTATGTACTCTATTTAGCATAATATATTTTCTGCTGCTGCTGCCAGCATTTGGTTTGGTTTATATGTAAGTAAGTGGGTTAGAGATCTTTTTCTTTTCATGTAACCTCTTTCTTCCTTCTTTGATGCTGCCTTAGATCGGTTGGATTTCATTTTTCAGTGTGTTTGCTAGCACTACATTGTGTACAATCAAAGAACGAGGAAAATAAGAAAAAATTCATTAGGTTGAGGACAGAATGACAGATTGTCAAGTTGGCCAAATTAAGAGTAACCTGTTTTAAAGATGGACGGCACTTAATCTACTTTAAAAAAAAAAAAAAAAAAGGGTAATGCTAGAAATTATATTTTTATTTAACAATTATCATACAATATTGATATGGCATTCCAATCAACCATTGGGTGGTCATTGTTAAAAAAATAATAATGATAATGCTACTCTACAATTATCTCACAATGTGTACATGGTAGTTTCAATTAATGCTACAAATCACATCTGTACTCCACAATTATCTCACAATGTGTACGTGGTAGTTTCAATTAACCCTTTGATCTATCATTGTCTAGGGTTTAAACTGTCAAATTAGCATTGTAAAATATAAATGTGGTATATAACATTACTTTATTAAAAATGAGTAATCTAAAAGGAAAATGCAATGCTATTGCTATATAACGTACAAATATTATGCATTTTTTTTCTTCATAAATATCCTACAAAGTCGACATGGCAAGGTGGCAGGGTTTAATTGTCCTTGGATTGGCCATTGTTTAAATAAAATATCCAATAACTTCTAAACCTTGCCACATTGATTTTGTAGGATATTTATAAAATGTTTGTGTGGTGATTAATGTTATTACATTGTTATATACTTGTCAATAAACTGGATGACATGATAGTGAAAATAAGTCTCGAATTTTTTATTTTTTATTTTTAGAAATGTTAAGGGTCAATAAGTTTCTCATATTTGGTCTATATTCCCTTACAATCAACTATTAGATTTATAGACTTATGTAGATCCCACAAATGTCAATGGTGAACCCCACAAATTCAATGGTTAATGTAACGCATACGATATTTGGACTAGCAAATGTAAGTCATGATGCGTTGTAACTTTAGAAAATACAATCTACACTGTAGTATCTATATATATATATATATATATTTTTTTTTTCTATAGTATTTTTTTCTTTTCTATAGCCTAAGAATAACTTGCACAACACAATTGAGTCGATGAAATACTTGAGATGATATATTATTTAATAAAATAGAAATATGGTTTTCATTACAACATACATACACACTAGGATGTACCAAATATGTGTCACGATGGCACCAAATCATTATAGTAATATTCATCAAATTTACATCACAATATAATAAAAGCGATTAACATAGATAGAACATGCTTCTTATAGGTAAGCATCAATCTCGCGAAATGATCTATCAACCATCAAAACCAATAAAAGGACCATCGCCCTCACTCTCTATTCTTACATCATGATCTATGTAAAGATGACGTTATCATATTTACATAGACAAAACAAGTGAGTAATCTATTTTCCTATAAATAAAAACTAAAAGACTAGTTTAGAACAAAGTAAAATTAAATAATAAAATATATAAGAATGAGTTGTGAATTCAAATAGTCACATATTAGTTTATGTTTTATGATACTTTTCTGTCAAATTGCTCACATCTCATATGTTCCTCACACTTTAGAGATTTACTGCTTGGTGCACGACTACATTGCCATTTAGTTATATATTAGGCATGTTGGATGGTTATATACCCCATCCACTAAGATACCGATAGTTCATCGAGGCACCCAAATTGTTCTTAAGGTGGCTATCTTATCCACTCATATTATTAGACACATTATGCAACAAATGTAATGCAAAAATTATATCAATAAGATAAAATAAGAATTTCTATAACAATAAAACAAAGTTAATACTCAAGAAGTACATCCATACTTACTTTCCTTAGTATAGAATTTCTCCCATTCCATATAAATACAATACATATAAACAATATTTACATATTAGTTTATTTTCTCAAATAATATCATTGTTTAAAGACCTCATCTTTTGTATATTTATTTATTATCCATCACTTCATCTTTACTTACTCATTTTATCATATTAATCAAAGATAGTCGCTATAAATAGCTTTATGCTTGAATTCCTTTTAGTAGGCTAGTGGCCAATATCACTAAATACAAACCAATATTATTGTATATATATATAATGTTGAATTCATATTTAGGGATGAGACTAATGGTCCGTACATATAAATATAACAATAAAAAGAAATGATTGTATGTAATACTAATTCATATTTAGGATGACTCAAAATATGAACTAAATTTAAATGGCTGTATGTAAAGACTGTAAAATAAATGATATATATAATAAATATAGATAATATCATAAGTCCTTAATATAGTGTCCATAAGTCCATTAATCGATTTTATCCACTAACTCATTATTATCATTTCTCTTGTATCCATTACTTATTTTACATTATAAGTTTATAGGGTCTTAAACAATTTAGATGAGAATAGATAATACAAACAATAAATCATTATAATTACACAAGAAACACTTACCTAATAAACCTTGAGGTAGAACTCTACCAAATCTTCTCTAAGTAGCTTAGTTTAGAAAAAGTAAGAACACTTGAACACTATAAGAAGGATTTAGGCCATATGATTTTTGACTTAGAACTAAGAAATAGAATGAAAGGAGAAGCAAGCAATCTTTCTGAGATTGTAAATGAAAAGCTTAAGTGAAAATGAATTAGCTTAGACTTCTATTTATAAGAGTATGAATGGTTATGATTCATTTTCACACTTTTTATCCAAGAGTTGAATACAAGCTTCTATCTATAAGGGAATGAATGGCTATGATTCATTTTCACACTTTTGATCCAACGGTTGAGGTGTTTTCAATCATAATAATGAGCATACTCTATGATCTATATCAATTAGCATTTTCGTCCAAAATGAGGGTAGTGTATTCCAATCTATTTTTCGATGTCCAAACGTACTCTGATTGACATGAAATTTTGAGTGTAGATAGAAGACTTAGAGACAAACATTTTATATCTTTAGTTCGACTTCATCTGAGTTTGTCTGAGTCTATTTTCGTAATGTACAAAGTTTCCAATTCAATAACATCCTAACCACTCACTTGTTTCTTGTCAAATGATTATTATAAGCTATTTCTCATAATCATCATACTATATGACTTTAAACTTCCATAAATGGTTATCTTTGACATTTCTCACAATTATCATACTATATGACTTTAAGCTTCTATAGATGGTTATTTTTGACATTTCTCATAATCATCATACTAGATGACTTTAAGTTTCCATAGATGGTTATCCTTGATATTCCTCCTAATTATCATACTAGATGACTTTAATCATAATAATAAACATCATTATATTAACTTATTGATTATTCTACTAATATTAATGGATCCGGCTTCTATGCGGTAGTGAAAACTACCGCATAGATGCTGTTAGTATAAACTACACCGTTTTGTACTTATACTACACCGTTTAGACTAATAGCAAAAGTTCACTCAAAAAAAATTTCCAAGTGACTTGATGGTGTTGACGCCGTTTGAAATACCCAGAAGATTCAATCTACATGAAACAAAACCCACATGAGCATTATTTGATGGAGATCAGGAACAAACCCACATGAACCCACTTGCAGATATAAACCGACGGATGAGGTATTTCAATATGAATCCTCCTTTGGATCCCAGTAGACTAGAAGGGATGTATCAATGGACATCAGGAATGGATCGCTTCCTCCTGCATAAGGTTCATATAGAAGACGAAAATTGTTTCCAAGGAGAAGAGCTCCTTCAAACGCAGGCTCAAAATCCATTAATTGAAAACAATGAGTAAGGATTTTGAGGAGGATCTATGGTTTGGACGAAAGCTTCGTTCAAAGCCCAAAACCCAAAATGTATTCAAACTCTGTAATTTAACCCAACTCAATCAACCAAAAGCCTCTTATTCAATTTCATTCTCTCTCTAAGATCCCCTCGACTGTGAGCCCATCTGCAGTTGAGGGCTATACAAAGAAATTGTCAAAATATCAAACAAATACTAAAAATGACTAGACATTGGCAAAATTGGCTGAGGTGTTTGATGCTTGGAAGTGAATTGGAGTAAATCCCAGAAAAAGCTATGCCTGTAAATGGTAGACCCAGATGGTGGAATAGGGTTTTGATTAAATGCTATTAATAAGACACAGATGGGGCTTCTGTGCTTTTGTACGAAAATGAAGGAAACCCATAAGAGCATAGGAAGGAAATTCCAGGGTTTTGCGTGGAGAATTTGGAGCTAACTTGTGCTGTTTCCTCCTCAAAAACCATTGCTTCTTTATCAAAAAAACCAATTTACCTCATCTGTGCTCTGTTTCCTTTGTTCCATTCTTGATGTTCAATCTTCTGGATATTTCAAACGGCGCCAACACCATCAAGTCGGTTAGTAGTTTTTTTTTAGTGGACTTATGCTATTAGTCTAAAACGGTGTAGTTTTATATTAACAGCATCTATGCGGTAGTTTTCACTACCGCATAGAAGCCGGATCCAATATTAATTAACACTCTTAGTATCCAATATGCCTAATTAAAAACATCATAAATCTTAAATCACCCAATAGAATAATCAAGATATATAATCTCATCAATCATCATAATATAATAACCTAAAATCAATATTCATTCCTATAATATCCATATGATCTAATAATTTCCTCAAAATTAAATATCATTACCTAATATGAATATTAAAATAGTCATCATCAAATAAATACATCATAAATAAAATTTAGGTCGCTATAGTTAATTGTTAGGGAATATGGGCCAAATATGAAGAACTTATTGACCTTTAGTATTTTTTTTTTCCTTTTTTATTTTTTTAAGTGCTGATCAACTACTTATTTTCAATACTACTCTTGTGTGGCATGCTACATTTCTCATGCTATAAATTTTATTTTTATCTCACAACTACAAAAAGTGTTAGAGAGCCAAACAAATGACTTTTAAGTTCTATGAGCTAGCACTTCTCCACAATTACTTCACAACATTGTGAGATAATTTCTACAAACTGGATTCTTGAAATAAGTTACATTCTTCTTAGATAGTTGTAGGATAAAATTGGTGGCTCTCTTTATTTGAACTAGAAACTCGTCTAGCTGATCGAATCAAAACGACATGGCCGAGTGGCCGGAGTCTCACTCCCAGGCCGGGTCCGAGTCACCGAGTTCTCTCGGCCCGATTTTGAATCTTCTTCTCTCGGTCGGTTACGCCGAGGTCCGAAAGCCTATATTTCTGCCTCCAGCAAGCTGTCCGGCGGCCTTGCCTGGTGCATCGGTGCCGTCAACGACGTCGTTCTCGACGGAATCCTAATACGCCTAGAGGAAATGCACGTAACTCTCCCCGATATGATTGCGATCAACAATTTGAATAATCAAATTCAAAATTCGATTTGCTCTTTGATAGTTAACGTTGTTGTATTACGGAGTGCAGTGAGGTTGAAAAGCGCATTGAAGAAGGTCTAAGATTGATCGGTTGCCCACACCTTCTTGAAGCTTCTCAAATTGAAAGCCTAGACTGCAAAGCCATTTTCCCTGTTGTACAGTGGCTTGTTAATCGTATTCGGACCATACAAGATCATCTTGGCGATGATGAGGTATCTAACTACATGTCTATGTTTTACAGTTAATGTGTGTGTAATTGAAATTGGAGATTGATTTTGAATTAGAATTGTAAGAAATTGTTGTGACGCTCGTAACGGTTTTCTGAACTGTAGAGATTAGAAGGTGAGCTGGCTTACAATGTCATAATTTGAGAAAAATCAGCTTTTTCTCTCATATTCTATTTGTTTGGTTCAAAGCCACTTTCACTTCTCTCGCAAATGGGAAGGGGTGTTGATTTGGTTCTGGGATTTTAATCAAAACTTGATGAAGCCAAATTAATTCAATTGAGTTGCAACTTAAGGTGACAAGCTTAAGTTTTTCTGGGATGTGGATGTTTGATTTTTTTTTTTTTTTATTCTTTTGAGAGAAATGCCAAACACACTCCCTCTCCCACACTCCCAGTGAAAATCATCATTGCATTCAAAATCCAATAGTGATCCATTTAAAATTTAATAGTGATTTTTACTGTTACTTCATAGAGTGTACACTCGAGAGTGTGTAGCATTTCTCTTTTGGAAAAGGATATTTTTAATTTAATAATATGCTAGTTAACCCCAAGGGGTTGGCCCAAGTGGTGGAGGTCTTGGTCTTAAGGTTTGCTCCCTTCAAGGTCCAAGGTTCATCACCTCATGAGTGCAAACAATCTCTTGGGGCTACACCCTCCGGTGAAAAGCCAGCGATTTAACTACTTCCGTGTAGGGAAACTTCCAAGGGTGCACGGGACCGGGGTTTACTTTGTAGGGGTGGGTCCAAAAGACCCTGCCTTGGAGAGGTTCTCCAACATTAGGAAAAAAAAATTAAATAATATGCTAGTTTTTGTGTTGGAAAGCATAGTTTACTTGTAATGACATTTGTTTTGAAGAGGAATAACATACTTTTGAGTGAGTTGAGAAGGAATGGGACAATGCAAGAACTTAGATGAAGACGGTGGTTGGCAATTGGGTGAATTGGTCAGTGAGATGTGCTATGTTGTCGAAGTAAAGAGCTAGTTCAGGTTGAGGTTCATGTAGCAAGTTTGTGTTTTTGGTTTTCTGAATTGTCTGGGAACATGATTTCTTGGCTTTCCTGTTTAATTGATGTTCTTCAGGGGCATTATTTTTAAACAATAGATTTTTGGTAGTTGGATTGGTCTGATTTACCTCTAGGCATTTAACTTTCTCATGTTCTTTCTTTGCTGTGCTCCAGAATCAACCAGAGGTCAATGTTATGAACGAACTCAAACTTTTACAAGAGAGAATAGAAAAGGAGGGCGCTAATATTGCTGTGAAAAAATTGACGTCACTTATGGAGTTGTTAAAGGTGTGCTGTCTTTCTGATCTGTGAGTATATTGAGAAATCTTACTCCAATGTCAACTCTATTTGTATACATCTTAGTTCATGCAATTATTTATTTTAAATTTTTGCTATTTACATTCATCTGAAAGAAGCCATCACAAGAACTTGGCTCCATGTGCAGTTCTGCTACAAACTGCGGAGAAGCCTGATCCCTAATTCCCATTAGACTTCTCTCTCTCTCATGAAATCGGAGAATGCTTTCCTTGGTGTAGTTGCTATAGAGCTCCAAGTTGACATTTGTAGTTTCTCCTATATTTAACATACTGAGGATTAACAAATTTTTTCAGCATAGTTAACACGAAAGGAATGAATGCTATTATAAAATACTGAACACCAGATCTTGTTTCTTGAAGTCTGATGGAACACAAGAAATATATTTGGCCACTAAGATTGTGATCGATCTGTCTTAATCCAAGGATTTAACTGAAGAACCATTAGGTGCCTTTAATGATCTACCCCTAGTAGTGCATCTAAATTATATGTATGTACATTCATATATACATATTTTCGGTCTTGCTGGCATCCCCATCAGGTTTAAGGTTCAAATTCCCTTGAGTGCAAACAATTCATTGGGGCTATGCCCACTTGAAAGCCGAAGTCCTATCCGATCCATGTGGAAGGGGCGCTTTGCTCGGGTGTGGCCGATAAGGGTGGGTACATGAAGTAGCCCTGCCTTGGAAGGTTTCCGTCATTAAAAAAGAAGTTTTTATGTGTGTATATATGTAATTAAGGTAATTCTATTCAAGATTTTAAAAGAATTATCTTGTAGACACATTAGGGAGTTGGGTCTCATAAGTTTGAGAGTTTCAATGAGTTCTGATGGAAATTAGGGATTTTTTCACCATAGCATCTCATTTAGTTAGATGCTGCAAAGCATTGCAAAATTAAGAAACAAGTTTGGAGGTAATGGAACTAGTATTACTATTACATGATATTTTCAAAGAATTATTCAATTTAGAAGTTGATCTATTGAAGCTTTTGGGTGTTTCACTCTTTATTTTCTCTATGTGGTCCATTCTTCTTCTGCTGGTTGCCACCAAAATATTAATCTTGACTTACTAGCAGAACATGGTAGATTATTATTTTTATTACTTTGTTGTGTAACAAATTTTAAATGGTCTGGAACCATTTCTAATGGTTCATCCATGGGGAAGGTTCACTCTCTATCTTTTCCCCCCTTTGCTTCACCTATTGTGACCTTCGTAGGGGATTAAACTGGATTTCAACACCAATATTAGTATATAGTACAGGGCACAATTTAAAAAAAAAAAATTATATGAATCAGGGAAGATATAATTTTTTTTGGTCAGAAAATAGATAGATGAGAATTTGATCATATTTAGGAAACCTTTGTTGTCTTCATGCATTATTTACTGTTTATGAAGCGTGAATTGCACTCATTGGTTGGTTGTGGTAGTCGGAGTAGCTATTTGGGCTTGAAGAGCAAAACTTGCACATGATAGTTTTGTGTATCAATCACCTTGTCAATTGACAAGAGAGATTCTTTATTTAATCGTACTTAGTAAACTTATTCATTAATCTTGTCACATTTTTTTTATTTCATTTAGTGGTTGATGCTCATTATTGGAAGCTTTGTTCAGGATCTGGAAAGGCAAGAATCTGAGTTCCAATCTAATCGTAGTGTAAAATGCTCAGAACTGCAAGCTGATGTTATTGAGTTGGAGGGAATGATAGCAAATGGTTGTGATAGCAAGAGTATCTCTCATATTCTAAATCATTCCTTTATCGAGTCACTGGAAAAGCTGAATTCAGCTAAAAAGGTAAAATGTTTAGTTAAGAGAGCTCATCCTTTTGTTGTTGATGAAAGTTAAGGCACAGCCTCGGGCACAATCCACTTGGAACATCATCATGAACAATATGTGTGAGATCCCATGAAATTGATGGTATTACAGAATATATCTTTTATGCAAGTGAACTAATTGAGCGAAGCTGCTTCATTTATTTTCCTATAAGCATGCATTGTTCTTATCTGAAACTTGGATAATAGTATTTCTAGAAAATTGCTTAAGTTAGAAAATTTTCAAGGAATTTTCTCTTTTCCCAGCAATCTTCTATGATGATTCCAGCATCACCCTCTATTTGATTTTCCTTTTTATCATATTGTTTGCAATAACATTCTGTTTGTCAATGTATTTAGTAAAGTGAGTTTTTCCGATACAATCATGTCCTGTTAAAGAAGACTGCCTGCTTAATTTAGACACATCAAAATTAAGCTTTTCATCTAGATTTTGTTTATGTATTCTTTTGTTCCTTCTATAGTTTTGGCAGTCAAGGTAACTGGCCAGTTTCTATGATTATAATGTTTGAGTTTTGAAAAAAAAAAAAGAAGAAAAAAAAGATTCTACTCTCTTGCTTCATATCTACTTCTCTTTTGTCAGAAATCCACCTGATGTTAATTTGCTCTGGCACAAAGAACAAAGGACAGTTTGTTTTACATGGATTACTAGTAAACAATACCTGCTGTGTACTTCTTGCAGGAACTTGCAGCTAGATGTAGGGCAATTTTAGCAGTAAAGCGGCAGCTCGATGATGTGCCATCCCAGTCGGAACTCATCCAGCATGTTCTTTTTTCCTGACTTTCCTTTTCGCTTTGCTTTACAGCACTTTATTACTCCTTAAAAATTGTAGGTTTCTAGTACATTGAGGTGGTTTCAAACTTATATCAAGTTTGAAATTTACAAGAATTAGGTTTAATTCAATGCTGCCAAGAGTCTAATGAACTTAAGAACCTTTAACTAACAGCATTTTTTAGTGTTCAATTAAAGCAGAGGCTTTAACCTACAAAATCCTCTCTTCCAACTGATTGGAGTCATTTTGAATTGGAATAAACAAAGTGTCGGTAACCCCCCTCCCCCCAATCCAATACATTTCTTTTCTCTTATTATTCATCAATTTAGATCATGGGGCTTTTCATTAATAGGGTGCCATGAGTATTATCTTTACACTGCATAAATCGTTTGGGGTTCAGTCCATTATTCATTTTCTATCTTGATGACATTTTTGAAAAGTTGGGGTGCTAATCTCAACAACGAAGTTGGTAAATATTGGTCATCATTTGGAATAGGATTCAGAGAACCATGTCTTGTCATATGGAATCATTTGCAATTGTTCGTGCTTCTAGAAATTTTTGGTAAATTCAAATATGGTAACTGGTTGCAATCTTGATAACTCTGGTTTCCTTACAGAAAAAGTCACTTATATGATTGTTTATCCATTCTTCTCTTATGTTTTTGCTATTTCCTTTGTGAAAGACTTTAAAGTTTAGAGGCTTCTTAAACTCATCATAAAGAAACCGTGATTTCAACTTCTAGTGACATCTTTCCGCTTGTTTCTCAATTTGGAATTTTTTTCTTTTAAAAAAAAATCCATAATGGCTTGGTGGTTTTATTACTTTCCGCCAAACGACACAAAATCATCCAAGTCAACTTTACCTTGTTTTCCCCCTATTGGAAATCCTGTTACTTATGATGAATGCCTCTGTTTCTTATTCTGTCCTTTCTTGCACTGCCACTCATCCATCTTACCATCTTCATTTTGGTTGCACGTATTTCTGAATATGTTCATATTAATGTAATAGGTCCTTCAAGTACTGCAAATCTAATTATCGACATCACTTATCTGCATCAGATTTTTATGTTAGCCTCTTTTCGGACTCTCATATCTTATGTTATAGACAAAATGTTTTAAAATAATCACTCTTTTTTCTTTTCTTTTCTTCTTCTTCTTCTTCTTCTTCTTCTTTCTTTCTTTCTTTCTTTTTTTATTTTTTATTTTTTTATTTTTTTATTTTTAAATTTTGCTTACTTTCTTGATGAATATATTTCAGGTATGAACGCCGATTTTCTGAACTGTATGTCCATATCCAGGTTTAATTTTTTTTCTTTTCTTTTCTTTTTTCATTTCCCCTGAATCTGTATTATCATATATGTTCTCGTTATCTCTTATAGAACTTTAGACTTGAATTTTTTTAATGTGTAGGAAAAACATCGACAAACTCGTAAATATTATGGCACCTATAATGCCCTTTTGGAGATAAAAGAATTGATGCTAAAGGAAATATCCTTATTGAATTCAATAAGTTCACAGGTATGGGTCAAATAAGACAGAGGAACATATTTCATATTCTATGAAAAATTCTATTGAATATGCTCTCTCTCTCTCTCTCTCTCTCTATATATATATATATATATATATATATTGCTTCATGAACAAAATTGAATGGCTGTTTTAGGTGAGTAATTGTTCAAATTTGCTCTGTTCTTCTGACATTTTGCACTTTAGGTGTGCCTAGGCGTACTTTTAATGACATTTGTGTGCCTACTTCTACATTTGAGTTGGATTACAAGATTATGTGACTTGACTGGCAATGGGACTGTATGACCCCAGATCAATGTTGTTGAAATGTCCAGTTCGGACAGGGGGGCCAAAAAAAAAAAGGTTTTTGTGTTCTAGCTAGGGAAACAAGATTTAGACTTCATCATTAGGGTGGTTGTATCTCTTGTATAAGTTGTATACTTTTCGTGTATGAGGGCTTTGTCTCTTCATCTAATAAATTATTATTAAAAAAAAAAAATTTGACTTACTGAAATGTAATTTACTAATATTGTTTGACCTTACGCTTTTTATGTAATGTGCTTGATTGCCTAAAAAAAAAATTACTAATATCGTTTGAGATATTTTTATACTGTAGAGTTAGAACCTATTTTTGTTAAAATTTAAGCAATTTCAGATATCTTTATTTGATGTGCAATGCAACTAACCATAAGACCTAACATGATACATGGTCAATTTGGGTTGTAAAGCTCCCAATAATTGTCTGCCCATATATTTGGTGTGAAATCTTGGTTGGGTTTCAAACTTAAGAGAGATAGTCTTATTAGCTGTCTAAGAAAATAAAATTGTGGTCAATGCTACAGACGGGCATGGGTCAGTTGTTATAAGTTCTGCTTTGCGGACTCAACAAAAACTTGTTCTTCCTATGACCTTCTAACATTCTATCATACACATGATGTTCATATACGAGGTCGGACATGCACAATGCTCAGATGGTTCAAAACGTATTTTATAGTCAAATGATACATCTATCTAGAATATCCTGAACTTGGTATGGAGTATGCTGCTTTTTTTGGTAATTTAATTGTGTCGAGGGTTGCAGCCCTTTCCGTGACTTGCATAATTCTCACTACTGTCTCCTTTTACATGCAACTCCGTACAGTTCCAAGATGCCATTACTAGCACTGCTGGTCGCATGAAACTTATTGATTCCATGGAGGGAATTGTGAAGAGCAGTCAACAGGTAATTGTCACATTTTGGGCAGATATGAAGGAACCACTTGCTTTATAATTTAATTAACAGACCAAGTAGGCCGTCAAATATCCAAATTATCATTAAAGTGTCTTTGTATTTTCTGTTTGGGCTACAAAAGAAACAATCGGACCAAAAGTTTCCTATGCTTTGTCATGAAGAAGAAATTTACTTCAGATTGATGTATGCTGTGGTTAGTTTTGAGAATTGTTTCTTTGTTTTTGCCAAATCTTAAAAATAATAAAAAGAACTTATTTCTGTCTCCAGAGATGTTGTATATATTTTTTTTCTCTAATTTTCCTCTTTTCCTGGAAGTCTAATTTGTAACTACATTCTTCTACCTCCATTACTTGAGTGGACTTATATTTGAACTAATAATAAAATATCTTGGTGAGAAAAATTCTTTCTAATTAGGATTTGTTGCTCAAATAATGGCTGTTGGAGGAATTTTTTCTTGAAGAGTGAGGGGGTTTGGGGGGGTGCAGGGGTGGGGAAGGATATTAATTGGGCCTGAATATAGATGAATGTGATCTTTAGAAAACAACTCGGATAATAAGAATTAAAAGAAGCAAAATCAAACTTATGTTCATACTTTTCTATTGAATTGCTTTTGATCATTTGAAGTTCTTACTGATGCATCCATTTTTTAGAAACAAGGAAAGGTGCAACTTGGGCTTCAAGAAGAGCAGAAGGTTTCTGATGCCCTCAAACAGCGATATGCTGCAGCAGTTGCAGAGCAAAGACGTTGCTACACGCTCTTAAAAGCTTTTCAGGCAAGCAGTCTAATAATTATGCTGCAATTAGTCCTTATTCTATTGGCAACATCAAACGGTTATGATAGGTTAAAGAAACCTTTGTTCTTTTTTTTTTCTCTTTCCTGGTAGTGATTTGGAAGGAGCTGGTGAAAAAGTAACTCTACAGGTTACTATTAATACTAAAGAACCCAAGACCTAGTATTTTGAGACCTTACAGGGACACATCGCTAATCGTTATACTTGACTTCTCTTGCAATTCAGTTGAAAAT
This sequence comes from Carpinus viminea, assembly GCA_013348765.1. Taxonomy (NCBI): domain Eukaryota; kingdom Viridiplantae; phylum Streptophyta; class Magnoliopsida; order Fagales; family Betulaceae; genus Carpinus; species Carpinus viminea. Next base: position 11,992,068 of record CP054670.1, on the reverse strand, counting down.
ATATCACAAAAACAATTGTTTGGCTAAACAGAAGGTTCCTTCATATAGCAATAATTTATAACTGAATTTTCTGTGAATTGACTTATAACAATACTTCATTAGCTCGGGTTAGATGTTAATAGTTATGTACTATTGCTTTGTCACCATTAGTACCTTCACTAGTTTCAAAGACACAACCACGTTGGAGCTTGAGGGGGTGTTTAGTTTTGTCCCCCATAACCTAAAATTTTAGTTCTGCCCCCGACTAGTTTAGATCCGATACTATTTGTTAGTATTTTGGTTGGGGTCTATTTTAATTGTCCCACTCTATCTCCTATTGTTTTTAATCGCTCTGAGATCACTGATTCACTGGCATGATTTAATCAAATCTTTGAATTTCCAGGAGGAATGTGCAAGGAATGAGAAACTTCGGTGCCAAAGTTCTATCTAGAAACGTTGCTTCCAGGTGTCGTCAGCATGCAATTGATTTGAGTTCTTACCTACTGAATCAAGAAAGAGATCTAGTAATTGGTATTGCCCCCTCAATCTCTGTTTTTTTTTTTTTTGGGTACTGTGTAACTCTGTAGTTTTACTTTTATTTCTGAAGTTGACTATATTATTTGTTAAGGCTTAATATTTCTACTGCTTACTCAGAAATAAATAAATTGTAAAAAACGAAAGCTTAATTCAGCAATTCAACTTTTTCCCGTACTGATCACAATTATTCCTGAATATAGAATAAGATTCTTCCCATCCCTCTTTACACAGACAATTCAGCAACCTTACATTTTGTTTATATCTACACATGTATGCAACTACTTATTAGACTCTAATTAATGAAGTAATGCTAGAAGTCTCTCTTGTGTCCCTCCAAGACTGATGTGGCTTTTAAAATCACTATTAGGCGTATGATTGATCACTATTAAAATTTGACCAAATGATAATTTTAAAAGTCACTTCATTTTTTAAGGAGCACAAAAAAGATTTCTAGAATTACTGTTGATTAGTGACCAAAATGAAGCTCTTTTAACAAAGAATGAAGGAGCTCTTATTTGATGTTTTGTAAACCATCAACTTGATCATTACTATTTTTTACATTCTCCTCTCTCTCATAGCTCTTATTTCGTACATACTCTCATTGGGAGTGCTAGCCTATAACCCGCAACATGTGTGGGTGATTGCAAATTAGATATCCACACAAAAACACACGTAAAAACTAATAGCTAATTTACAAATTAGATAAGAAAAATTTGAGTTATTTGATCAAAATGCTACCGACAATTTATCAAGTTTATAAGCATGATGTTTATGTACCTAAAAACAGAAAACTGACATCTGTTTGATTTCCAATTTAACCAAAAAAGAAAAATAGGAGTGCATTTTAAAACATCATTGAACCATATCAATTAATGTAAATTTGTTCTTGAAACTTTTTGTTAATTTCTCGATGTCTTGTGTTTAGTAGCTTGCTGTTGTTTGTAAACCAATTTGAACAGGCTGTCATCATTATTATGAAAAAGGGAGATGATTTGTTGTGTTTTGGTACGCTTTCTTTTGTTTAAAAAACTTTGACTTACAAAAGAGAAATGCTAGGGGTGCCAAATCTTTTACAAAGTGTTTTATCAAATTGATGTGTAGCTCATTCATTGGTACCTATTACATTTCTTTTAATTAATTGTTTTATTTCTCTCCAATGAATGAGTTACACATCAATTTAGTAAGCCCTCTATTTGTAAAAAAATTGGTACTCCTAGCATTTTTCTTACAAAATAATTTGCAATCAGAGTTTTATGATTGTGTGAACAATATGTGTATTCTAACAACGAAGCGGAGTAAAAGCACTCATAGAAATAATGTAAATCACACAGTTTTAAAGACGGTCATAACAAAATATGCTATCTAGAAACATAATAAACACAACCCAAAATAAATTTAAAAAAGAAGTCTTAAACACTGAAGACTTACTCAGTATAGAGGGTGATGAGTTTTAGAGGGTGGTGAGGAATAACAGAAGAATAGAGAGACAATGAGAATCTTCATTTGCTATTTGCGGAGTTTGAAGTATGTGGGAAGAAAAGTGTAAGGATTATTTGATTTATGCAATGTTTTGGCAGTTAACTTAAACGCCCGTTTTATACCGTAAAGAGATACTTGTCAACAAAATTAAAATGTCACTTGTTGCAATGTTAAGACTCCTCTTATCAAGGCGTTGTTTGGTAAACACAACATTGTTCATGAGTTGGCGAAAAAAAAATTGAGAGTAATGATTGGTATAAAAAAGTGAAAAAGTGACATTGAAAGTAGGAAAGTTTTGTTTTGTAGTGATTTTTTTATTTGAATGATAGTAAAAAATAAATGATGTGATATAAAAAGTGAATGATATGATATAAAAAATGTGAATGTTTTGGTGATTTTTTTATAAAAAAAATAAGGTGAATAGTATTTGATGGTGGTATGGTGTTTACATAACAACACCTTAATATATAAATATAAAAAAATATATATACAAGAAATTTTCGGAATAATTTCTTATCAAAATGTTATCATTTAATAAATCAAATTAACCGATAATTTCAGTTAATTATCGAAAATAGGTTTACTGGTACCATTATAACCGATACCCACTTCTATATATATATATATATATATATATATATATATATATATATTGTATGCAATGGGAGAGATGATAGACCAAAAAGAGAGAGAGGTACCACTATTAGGCGTACTTACCTAAGCCAATGTTAGGTGTACTTACCCAATATGCCAAAAGCTCGAGAGCTAACTAGGTTAGCCTCATCTAGCGCCCGTACTCCAAATTGGGCCCACTAGGATTATAGCAATTCACCGCATTTCTTTGATGATGTTCATGGCTACCCATTCTATGAACACTTTTACTTTGAATCTAGCACTTTTGTGGTGGCTTTACTCAGACACTAAGTAGCCTTTTTATGAGTTGCCCCCTACAAGATTCGAAAACGTGATGTGGTGCCTACTCTAATACCAAATGTTAGGTACTTAATCAATACGTCAAAAGCTCCAGAGTTACCAAGATCATAACAATGTTAGGCACCTAACTTATACACCCAAAAGCTCTAGAACTAATGGAATCTATAAAATTATGTCCTTAAACTTATTCCAGGTTAAACAGACTCAATCTACCACATATACTCTGTTGCTTTTATGGTGGCTTTCATTCTGAATCTAGTAACCCTTTTCACTTTTAAGGTGGTTTCATTGAGGCACCAAATAACCTTTATCATAGGCCATCTCCTCCTAAATTCAAACATGTGACATTATGTCTGCTTTGATACCAAATGTTAAAGAACAAAGTTTAGAATTAATGAAACACGAAAAGTTAGACCCTTAAACCTATCGTATACTTAGATTGACATATATAACTCAAATTAGGCCTCCCAGAATGATGTCAATCAAGAAAGATTGGAAGCAAATTCATTCAACCCCTCAAAACACACAAAAAGCCAGGAGACTAATATGGGAATTTGGAAGTATGCTATTACTGATTGAGAAGTGATGGTCATATACAAAGAGAAAAGAAAAGAGGGAAGCTTCATCAATTTTGATGAGACAAGTCTTATCACAATTTGTCTTCATTATATGTAGGAGGATAAAAAGTAATAATTTATCTTATTTTGATAGGGAGAGCAGGTGGGCAATGCTTTGGCCTCAGCATTAATGAAACAACAGCTCCCATCCACATTCATGTTGATGCAAATGCCCCATGCCCATGGATTTCTTCCTAAAGACAAGTTTGGGTGGGCCATACTCAATTTTCATGCATCTTCGTCTCCAATAAAAGATATTTTTATACTCCATGATTGAGTTCAGTTCATATCCTCTCTCGATTATGACTCAGCCAAAAAAAAAAAAAACTGCATTTCTAAGCCCCACTGATTGGAATCATCTATCTATGATTTTAGTTTGTTACATCTAACGATTTATATGGTATTATGTCATATAAACTTGAGAACATTTTAAACAGTGTCAAATATCTCGTTATGTTGAAATGACAGTATCACTCTATCCTTTATTATTATTATTTTTTAAATAATCATTGATTCAAAGGTAGATTAACACTACCATGTCAACAGGGATGAAACCACCCACGTCCCACCCCTCCCCCCCTAAGTTATAAGGTGGTCTCCAAAAAAATTATATCTCACAAGTATCTATTATGTTGATATGATAGTGTCAATCTACATTTAATTATTTTTTTCTTAATAATGGTTGATCTAAAGGTAAATTGGCATTGTTATGTTGGCACAATGAAATAATGATGAGGGCATTGGTGTGGGAGAAATGCTATGGTTTCTCTTGGTCCTCTCATCATTCTACGTAGATATTGCTTTCTAAAAAAACTTACCACGCCAATCCGTCATATGTTTTTTAGAAAACAATATCCACATAGAATGAGGAGGACACCGACATTTCTTGATGTAGTATACAATATTTACTCATTTACCATTAAATATGTAAAATCTAATTCGAACTACGAGATAAATCACTCCTATTTCACTTGAAATTGAGAGCATTCCTCAATGATTGGGTCAAGAGTTTTTCAAGAGCAAGAAGGGTTTTTTTTTTTTTATATATATATATATATTTTAATACTACTTTTACAATAATTAAGATAGGGCCCCATTTAAAATTTGAATTTGCAAGACTAATACTTTATTTGATCGCCGGCAAAATAGAGAGAATTGGAGTTTCCCTTGTCTCCATTTCCTTTAGCTGACAAGCAATCTACAGGAACATAAAAAGATATTGTTTATTTTTCTTTATTTTTTATTTTATTTATTATTTTTGTCTGGTACGACCACATAAAACAAGTATAGAGACACAGAAGAAACAAAAGAATGTCTGTTTCATGGAGATTCATACGTGGACAGAGCTCCGTTTGTATTTTAGCTGAGAGATTTTCTTTGTACTTTAGTGGCTTGGATTTGATGCAACTTGTGATTAAGTATACGCAACTGACACCACAGACAGACTGAGAGAGCCAGATGGGAAGAAGCCAAATCATTTTTTGGAGGGACTTGTCCAAGTTTTATTTTCATGGCCAAAATATTTGATATATATTATATTATATGCAATTTTCACTCACAAATTTAATTTTGGGAAGCCGGAATGTATTCATTGGTTAAGTTTGTTAATGCGTTTTAGGCAGTCCACATCCATCCTTAGATCACTTTTTACTAAAAAAATAATAATAATTAAGGGTTGCCCATCAACAGTGTGAGATGAGGTTAAGTTATAGAAACGATAATTAACAATAGCATAAATAAATAAAAGAGAATAAAGACACACAAATTTTATATGGTTCGATCGGTCTATAACCTACGTCTACATGATAAAGCTTAAAGGGCTACACTTTGCTCTTATTTACTTTATGAGTTTACAATACAAAAGGCTCTATTTATAAAGTTCACATATGAAATATAACCCTAATAAAATTCTTTAATTTAGGGTGCTTCAATCTCATCAAATCCTTAGTTAGGCCATCTAATCTTCATCAATGGTAATACGTACAATTCTCATCAAATCCTTAACTTTTAGGTAATGCAAATATACTCTAACAGTAAGATGAGAGAATGACATTTAGAATAACTCAGGGTAAAAACTATGTTATGTCTTTGTAAGTGTTTTGTGCTTTGGATTGCTAGTTAATTAGTGTTTTTGTTTTGAAAACATCAAACAAAAAATTTAACAAACATAGGCATACTTAGATCTAACTTAAATATTTTTAATTTAAGAAGAAATTCTTTGATCCGTGGGGGGCTTTTGATCATCCTACCCTACTCGTACGAAAGACTATCAAGTCCATTCAAGAATACAAAGATGCACAAGTAAACATGCAAGAGAAAGAAGTCAAAGAAACAATGGTTTGCCATGGGGGCTTTCGATCATCCTACCCTACTTGTACTAAAGGCTATCGAGTCCATTCAGCATACAAAGATGCACAAGTAAACAGGCAAGAGAAGGAAGTCAGAGAAATAATGGTTTGCCATTATTTGAAGGATCCTTCATAGGGACTTGAAAAGGTAAATTAAGATGCTACGATAGATGTACATACAAAAAAGATGGGCATAGAAGTCATTGTATGTGATTCTCTGGGTGATTTTGTGGGTGAAGTGTTGGCCACTTTGCAATCCTCAAAAGTGGTCCAGTTGTTGCTGAATCTATTGTTGCTTTTAAGGGCAATAGTTTTCGCTAAAGAGATGGGGTGGAATTGGAATGAGATGTGTTATAGGTAGTGCAAGCATTAACAAAGGACGGGAAAAATTGGTGTTGCTTTGGTCAATTAATTGATGATGCCTATATTGTGTTGTAATCGATCTCTTCAAAATTGGAGGGTATATCATATCCGATAGGAGGTGAACGAAGCAGTTCATAGGCTAGCAAATGGTACACTCTCCGCTATAAAAAAAGTGATCCATAGAGGAAGCCCCTCAGTGTGTTCTAATTTGATCAACACATTCTTATTATAGCAAGAATTTGATTGGTGAGGAAATACTCTTATTTGAAATTCAGAGAAAAAAATGAGAAAAAAAAAAAGGGAGTCAAGATTGATATATGGCATTGGGGGTATTCATTTCTTGAACTGTTAATACAAACAAATTAAGCATACTTCAAAATAAATAAATGTATATGGTGTTTACATTTATTCCCCAAAAATCTTCTTTTTAGTTTTATATATAATAATTATGTATACTATATATATGCACAAGCTGTTTTCAAAATATTAAATAAAAATGAGAGTCCTTTTAACTTTACTATTGGTGTGCCATGTGTGGTTGGATTATATCTCTCAAAAGCAAGAAAAAAACAAGGAAGCAAAGAGCTAGGGTAAGATTAAGAGAAATATATTTCTAGCTAAATATTTGTGTTGTGCTTTTATTTTGAAATGAACCACTATATATATATATATATATATATATATATAAAATTAAATAAATAAATAAAACTTGGATATTTTAAAAGAAAACGTGTTGTCTTTTTTAATATAGTTCCCTGTTATGCAACAAGAAGTACTTACATGCATGCTGTATTGATGATGATGACATATATATATATATATATATACACACACATCATATGATGTTGTTGTTTGCTGTAATTATTCCTGAAATTTGTAATGGGGTGCAGATATTCCTTGGATATGTGTTTTTTTGACATGTAATGGAAAAGGTGTTAGCTAGGGTTAAGAAACCCTAGACATGCTTGCAACTTGCAATGATGTCTTTCTTTACCTTTGCCCTGACTTTCTTGTCTGCATATCTTCATTAATTTCTTTTTCACACGTGTCCTTTTTATTTATTTATCTATTTATTCTCTGTATTTTCCTTTTTGTTTCTACTTTGTTGATATCATTTCGTGTATAAATGTTGATTTTGTGGAAATTATTTACTAATTTATTTCCTTATCAAACGCTTGCCTTACCAATAATTATGGCATCTAATAATTATTTACATACATGTGTCATACATTACATCATCAATTATCTTAAATATTCAAACTTACAAAAAATTAATATATTTAATTATTTTGTCCTTTATAGTGTTAACGACTCAAGGAAAAATGTTAATCACATCTGCACTATTATTTCAAAATGATTAGTTAATTTAAAACTTCTCTAGAATTCATTATAAAGTCCGATTTCACCTAGTAATAAGCAATGTAGGACTTAACACCCGTGACTATTTTTATAAATTACCAATTCTATGTGGGCTCGGTATTACAAATTCCTCCTCTTAAATTTATGACGTTCTGGTCAGGATCACATCATGTAATGCAACTCCCTCTCTTAAATTCATAACGTCCATGTCAAGGTCACATCATGTAGTGCTCCAGTACTACATGACCTGGAGCACTACATGACCTAACGTTACCAAGTGGCTATCATACTATTTGTAACAATCCAAGAAAAAACACTTGTTGCATTTGCGCTATTACCCCAAAATAACTAGTTAATTTGGAGCTTCCTTAAAATTCATTATAAAGCCTAATTTCACCTAATAACTAAATAATGTGGGATTTAGCACCAATGATTATTTTTATAAATCACCCACTTTATGTGAACTTCTTCTCATCTTCCCAATATGTGACCGGAGTATTACATATGGTATCAAAGCCATAGACTAGTCTGAAATGGGGGGAGCATGCATAAGCCCATGAGGATCACCAGAAAGGACTCTAGGTCTTAAAAGGGGGTGATTGTAACGTCTCATATTGTTTGGGAGAGAAAAAGATGATATATTTATATGAAATATGCTCTTTCTAAATGGTATAAGGCATTTTGGGGGGTAAACACAATATTAAAAATCGTATGGGCTTAGCCCAAAAAGACAATATCATATCATTAAAGATGGAGTGTGTAACACCCCTACCTTAATGATACACAATATTGTTCACTTTTGACTTCTCTAAACTAGACTTTCTAGGTGGTCATCTATCCTAATACTACTCTCGTAAAAGCATGCTTAACTGTAAAGTTCTAATAAGATCATAACCATCACGACTTTAAAACATATTGTTGTCATTAAGAATATAAATATACATATAAGCATATCTTCATCTCTATACCCATGTAATATAGGACACCACATAGTGTTACACATAGTCCGGTGCAAATTCTAGATCATTATCAATTAATTTATTATTAAAAAAAAAGAAAAAAGAAAGAAAGAAGAAGAAGAAGACTTTGCATGACATATAACAACAAAAGGATGAAAAGGGCTTCAGAGAGAAAAGACAAAAAGAGAGACAGCTCGATCTTGAGATATAGACTTTTTTATTTTTATTTTTTTTATGTAGATTTTTTTTATTTGATTAAGCCGTTCGAGATGCTTGGGAACCTAAAAACGTACTTGAACTGCTCAAGAGAAACGAAACATAAACAATAATACTTTATTTGATTTTATTTTATTTTAGGAATGCCATGATTTCTCGGATGTGTTTTTTTTTTTATTGTACGTGAATATTGTTTTCTGCTTCTTATTTTTTAAGAGACTAATGGGATAAGTTTTTTTCTTCTATTTTTTTTTTAAAAAATAATATCTATATATGACCAAAAGAACACCAGAAGGAACCGTTGCGGGTTTTTTTTTTTTTATTTGTTTCAAGGTAAGAATTAAGGTATTTTTTTGGTATATATATAAACCTATGAAAGCCCCAGCATTGCCAAAGGTATAAAATATAAACCAGTATATTTGAATTAATTAAGAGATCGAGGACAAGCATAAACTGATTAATTAAATGCATATGATGAGTTGTTATAATTAATTTAATGGGGGGAGGACCCAGAAAGCCAACATATTTTGGAGTACTTGTTGGCAATCTAATACAAGGCATCTAATATGGGATCATACATCTGATAATTTATTAAAAAGAAGAAGAAGAAAATAACGGTTAAATCACCGTCAATTAATACTATAGAACTTCTTTTCACATGTAGAATCAGATCAACAATGGTCTCCAAGTGGTAGCTCAATCGGCTGTGAACCACGCCTTATAAAGCGGAGGTCACAAGTTCGAATCCCCATCCCCCTACCCTTGTGTGGACATGTCAAAAAAAAAATAAAAGAATCAGATCAACAATATGTAAAATATTTTAATTAAAAACTAGGAGTAGACTGTGAAGTACAAAGGTTCGAACCTCGGCTTGGATACCTTGTATGTTAAATCATTGCTTGTTGCAAAACTTAAGGTCCGTTTGAACGCAATTTTTAAAAATACAATTAAATATTTTCTAAGATTATATATTAGCCTTTAAAATTGAGCCTTTTTTCTTTTTTCTTTTTACACACATTGTTGCTTGTGATTTGACAATGCAGATATTTCTATATTTTCAAAGAGGTTTGCTAGGGATTCTCCCCCTAGTGTTCTTCCAGTCTTACATATAACATGATTTAAGAAAAAATAAAATTGTAGTACCTTTTTTTTGCCAACAGATTAATTTTTATGAGTTAATATTTAGGTTTTAATGCTTTAAAACTTTTTTTTAATTCAAAACTAAAACCTAAGAGTGGAAGGTTAATCATTTAGGAATGGTATCATCCAAAATGGATTTGATTATCCTAAATTTAGTGCTAATGCCTAAAAGAAGGGGTGGTGGAGGCTACTATAAATTTATTTTTTTCTTAAATTATGTTTTACGTAAGACTGTGAGAATATTAGGGAGAGAACCCCTAACATTTTTCATTTTCAAAACTCGGTTTTTTAAAAGTACTTTCAAATAATACATTTTCTATGATTTGGTTTAAAATCGCTATTTTGTCTACTAAACATTATTAATGTCAAACGCACTCTTAATTAAACTTGTACAAGATAATCATTAAACTTAATTATTTAATTAATACATCAACATTAGCTCAAAAAAAGGAAAAATACAATAGAAAGAACCCTAATTTCCACACAAGAACATTTTGTCAACACGCTATGAGATCTCATGCATGCACGCAACTTCACCATTTAAGTTCGTATAATCGAAAGGGCATTCTCGAGATTTTTGGCCTTCAAACCGATATACTCTTTCACCGCCACAGAGCGGTAACGGGGAATTATATTATCTTCCCCTGAATTCAAACCCTTATACAACGGCGACACGACGTAGTCCGTCGGCGGGCTGTAAAAGTAGGCAACCGAAAATCGTTGCCGGCTGTTGACCACGACGCGGTGAAGAGTGTTGGGAAATCGTGCATTCGAGAGAATATGCAGAATATCGCCGATGTTGACCACAAATGCGCCGGCGACCGGCGGAACGAGAACCCACCCGAGGCCCGGTCTGAAGACTTGGAGGCCGTTTGTTTCGCTTTGGTGGAGGATGGTGAGGAGGGAGGTGTCGGTGTGCGGGGCTAGACCCATGGCTTGGTTCGGGTCGGGGCAGGAGGGGTAGGAGTTTAGCTGTAGAGCAGTGGAGGCAGTTGATGGTGGTGATGATCCGCCGGAGCCGTTGGTTGAAGCCAGCCAGCTTATTTCTTCGTCGGAGATTTTCAGGGAGTCGAAGATTAGGCGGGTGAGTCGCTCGGCTAGACCCTTCATTTCCTTCTGATAATTTTCCATTACATCACTGCAAATTAAAGATGGAGTGAATAAAAAGAAAAAGAAAAAGAAATTAACTTAATTTAATTTCCATCAAAAAAAAAAGTTAATTAATAATTACGAAGGGATTAATGCCTAAGCACATGTGGCTTGGATTATATATTCTTGGGATGAGTCAACCAGAAATGCCTAGGCACTACAGTCTCAAACTTAGTTTTAGATTCTGAAAAATACTTTTTTAACTACCCTCTAGCTGTTAGGCACAAGAGAATGAGTGCTGACATCTTGTAAATTAATATTAATGTTTGAGATTTCAAATTATAACGCTAATTTACAATGACTGATGTGTTAAGTGCTGTGTATATATGTAAATTTGTAAGAAATTTATAGTAAAAACTGTGCTAGATCAACTGCATCCTTTGTATTGATTTATGAAATGTATATAAAGTTAATAGCAAGGTGACCCACATGCATGTTATATATGGAGGCCATGTATACATATATGTGATATATATATATATATATACATACATGTATTAATGGCCTGTCCTCTCAAAGGGGCCATACATGAATACCTACCTAAATGAATTATATGTGCTCTTGGGTCCTCCAACGTGATATCCACCATATAATTCGCATCAAACAATGCGGGCCAACAACAACTTTGTTGACCATGAACTTTCTTCCTTTGTTTTGTTTTTGTTTTTTTTTTCTTTTGTTTTTAATGAAAAGAAAAAAGGAAAAAAGAAAAGAAACTTTGCTTCTAAACAAATTCAAGAATAAAAGAAAAGCGGCTTTGATATATATGAAACAGTCCACGTGCATGGAAGTGCATGGAGTGGATTAATTACCAAAACCGTTCATGGTCATGGGGCCAAAGCTCCCTAACATGATCGGCCGGAGACCCGATGATTGTGAACCCTTCATGCCACATGTACTTTGAGAAGAACGGCGTTATCCGAGCGACCCCGTATCCGGTGGCCCCGCCCGGAGTCCGGAGGGCCTTCAACTTTTGTTCAGTCGGCAGGGCGAAGAGCCGTCCAGCCTCGTGCTCAACCTCCTCTATATGACTCAGCGATATCCCATGGTTCACCAACTGAAAAACACCCCACGTCTCGCATGCCTGCCCTATGAGCTCCGGCGCATTGGCGTCCGCGAGGTCGATGACGGGCACCAACGACGACGACAACTCCCCGAACGAGATATCGTCGACAGAGGATTCCGGCTGCCACACATGAGAGTCGGGCATGGTCCGCACGCCGGAGAAGTCGAGGGGGACGATATGGTTGGGGTGGAGAGGGTGGTCTCTATAGGCATCAGAGAGGGTACTCATGTTTGAGATGATGAGCAAATTGATTTGCAGAGGAGATAATAACCAGAGATTAACGGGACTTTGTTAAAGTGATGGTAAGAGTTGGGAGAGGGTGGCTGTTGGACGATGTTGTGTCTGTTTGTGGGTTTTGGTTTGAATATTTATGGGAATATGTTTGAATAAGACAAAGGACGTAACAAACAAAAACACGAAAGTTTTGGCATCTCAAACACTTAAAATAACAGTTTCTTTCTTCCATGATAAGGGCCGGGGACCTCTTTTTCTATTCTTTTTGCTTTTGTGGACGAAGGAAGACATGCCCCTCTTCGTCCACTAGTTGGCATGGAAAAATTCATGGCACAAGATAAGATTCAGCTACCAATCCACGACCCTAATTCTACCCTACTTCAATTCCCCTTCACGTGTTGACTCAAATTTATTTTCTAGGTTAACTAACCTTGAAGTTTAGCACTTCAAAATACACTTAACGTTAGCTTCAACACTTTCACTTGTTCCTCATTTCAATTTGACTATCAATAAAATTAGGTAACAAATTTTAAAGACCAAATACCGATTTTTATTTTTAAAAAATAAAAAATATATATATCTGGAAGTTGGAATTTTATACAAAAGTCACCGTTTAAAATTCACTATTTAAAATTTCAACTTCCAAAATGTTTTTATTTTTTTAAATATTTTGGTCTTTTTAAAATTTGCTAATTTGTACGGATAGGTCCAAATTGAGAGAATTGAAAGTTCAGTGAATTATGAGAGTTTTTGAATGTTAGGAGGACATTTGCAAAAGTGGTCAAACTTCAAGGGGGGTTAGTGAAGTTTCCCTTATTTTTTAATAGGCCGGTGAGATCCCGTCAACCCTTTACATGTTGACTCAAACTTATCTTTTAATAGGCCGGTGAGATCCCGTCAACTCATACAATATAATGAAATGAATGGTGAATCAACAAAAATAGAGTGTTTGAATTTAGGGCCTGATTAATCTGCTAGCTTCTGATATTCAATTTAATTGTAGTCGATCTAAAAGGAATTCCAAAGCAAGAGTCAGATGACCGAGTTTTTAGAAAATGCACAGCAAATTTTGGTGTGATTAATTTCGTTTCAAGAGGGTTTGTCGGTCGGTAGATGTTGAGGTACAAAATTTCCATACGTAATTTTAAAAACATGTCAAATATATCGGTTGCTTGTATGGAAATTCTTTGTCGATCATGGGCTTTCTAATAATTACAACGTGGAAAACGTATAAGATGATGAAAATAACATGCACTTCCTACTCTCAACAATTTTTTTTTTTTGGTTTCCATTTTCTAAGCGTCGGCCATGGATCAGATACTACAGTTTTTAATACAAACCCTTGATTAATGTATAAATTAACATGGCATTTTATATGGAACATATCATTCACGTTAGCCGGCCGCTAAACAATTAAATTTACTTCATTTTTTTTTCACTTGCATTATGGTACATGGCATGCACATACTCATGTGATATGTTATGTGAATTTCTACTAAAATTGAAATAAATGTTGTAATACCCCAATCATTTTGCTTTCATTTTTAAAAGTAAACTTCATTTTTGGCATACACACAATACGTCTACGCACGATACCCAATTTGAATATCGGAATAGCCAAAAGAGAAATGGAAAAACATTCAAACAAGAAGTAATTAATGCTATACTTTTCACTACAACGGCACCGTTTGGTAAACGGTTTGGCAAAGGCAAAGGCACAAAAATCCCACTTTTTCATTTTTTCAATATTCTCTTATTGTTTACATCACATCAATCACTTTTTATTAATATTCAAATAAAAAAATTACTGCAAAACAAATTTTTTTCATTTTTTCATACCAAATATTCTTACTTTTTCACTTTTCAAAAAAAAAAAAAACGTTCTTATTTTTTTCACATTAATCAAATTTTGCTACAGTATCAAACCGAAACCAAAATGAAATTGTACACCACAATCATACTATGCTGGCGTGGCATATATGGGCGCCACATGCCACATACATTAGCATATATATATGTCGTTGTGTTGTAAAAAATACCATTTCTCTTAAAATATTTCGAACAATTTCAAGCGGGCCGGGGAAGATGACTTTTAGGGTTGTAAGTTTAAAAATATAACATATGTATATATAGTACTATACATATATACCAATTCAAGGCCAATTATTTGTCATGACTTCTATTTTTGTTTTTTGATCTACATTTATCTTTCAAACTGAATTGGAGAAAATTCATTTTAATTCAATATATTTAACTGATGACATCCTTAAAAGAGAAATGCCCGAAGTTTCATACTGTCTGTCGGGGCATGATGAAGCATGCACAGTGTATATGCATATGCCTGGACCTAAAAAGAGTCGGTGAAGTGGGAAAGTTGATTTGGTCGGACCAATTAGAAACATTTTTTCCTTTGATGAAGGTATAAGGTTGACCATTTTATATATTCTGACCAAATAAAAGTAGGACTAATTGCAGGCTTCCCAAAAACGGTTGGTGAACACTGAACTGGAAACTTTTTTTTCTTTTTTTTTTTCTAATTGAAAGGGGGAAAAGGTTACGAGAATCTTTTTCACTCTTGATCCGAATAAAAAAAGAATGAATGATCTTATAGAAATGCTTCTAAACACTAGGTGAAAGCATCCTATTTAACCAAACTATATATGTACTTTAAAGTTAGCACTCTTCCAGCTAAAGAAAAAATTTAAAGCTTTCTCTCCTCTACTAACAGTTTTTTTTAAAAAATCTAACATAAAGGAAGAAGTTGGGTCTTTGTTGGGAGTATATTGTAGCCTTTAACATTTTCATAAATAAATGAAATATGGGTACACAACTTGTAGCACCAATTTTGGCCCAACTTTTCTCTTATGTGGTCATTTTAAAAAATAAAAAAATAATTTTTTTTTTTTAAAAAAAAAAAAATCTGAACTAATAACATCATATCCTATATGGTCCTTTTTTATTTGGTATTTGTTTTTAAAAAATGACTATATATATATGAAATACAAAAAAGGACTACACATTATGTTATTACTTCAGAAATTTTTTAAATTTTTTATATTGTTTTTTTAAATGACCGCCGGGTATATCATTTCTCTAAATAAATAAAGCCAGAAGGTAAATATTGCAGGCTTGGAGCTTTGTTATAGCAAGGAATATCAACACACTACATTCTAATAATATACATCTTAATTATTTATTTCATTAATTTTTACTTAAATTTAATATTTATATATTGATTAATATATATATATATATATATATATATATATATATATATATATATACTCTTTGCTTTGAGTCTAAAATTAATATTCAAAGCGAAATTATTTTAGTCAATGGTTTGAAGGAAAATATGTACGTGTGGCTGAAGTCGAGCGGCACATGATTTTGGGGTAGAAAATTAAGTTGTATTTCAAAAAGGAGTAAATCATGGAGATTACTATTCTAACCTTTAGCTAACCGCCCTGCTGCAAACAAAAGGAGTAAATCATGGAGATCACTAGCCTTTTAGCTAACCGTCCTGCCGGAATTAAATATTATTCGATCCGTTTCATCTCAACTGAAATTTGGTTTAGATTTTATTTTGTTTCATATACCGCCCTATCGGAAAAAATATATATATTTGACTTCATTTCAAATCATTCACTTCCTTTCAAGTGAACTGGGGTTTAGATTTTGTTTTGTTTCAAATGCCGCCCCGCCGAAAACAAAAATCATCCACTTTGAAATTGAGGATATTATCTTCAACCGAAACGAAAGCCAATGATCATGTAGCTCAAGGGAATGGGAGACTATTGGAATAATGGAAGTATGCGGCTCAGCTTGTCAGGCTCACAATATCATTCAACATCCAATCGGTCCAACGGATAGCCATCCCAAACACAGCTTACTTGTAACACACGTTCATAAGGATCCTATATGAAAAGCAATGTGTAATAGAAATCAAGAAAAAAACAACTCATTAAATGGTATTTAGCATATATAGGGATACTAAAATTCATGACAATTGCCTTGTGAAACATGCGAAATAAATTATATTTAGCCTATATATATAAGGATGCTAGACTCAACTATGCTCGATCTCATGCTCTAATCTCCATCTATCTTCTTCATTGTCACCTCTATACATTATTGACTTAAGTATTGGAAGTGGCACCACCGCTCCCCTACCCCTTCACAGAGTGCCACTTTGACTTTAATTGTCTCGTAGGGATCACAAATTGATGACTAAGCGTGTGGGTGGTTACTTGTTGATTTTACGCTTAACACCATTTCAACTAAAATGGGGTTTAGATTTTATTTTGTTTCATATACATTTTTAAACATTTTAATCACATTATTAAAGTATTGATTAAATAATTAAATTTACATCTTCTTATTAGATTAAACTTTGAGATAAGTATGTGATTTAATACATGATAACATGTTTACCATGTAACAATATGTACAATAGTACTATTAGATTTATGAGGTTTTGAGTTTGTTTGGCCTTGTGATTTAGAAAGCCAAAATCCAATTTTTATTTTTATTTAAAAAAAAAATCACAAAAAAAAATTGTATCATTTAGGGTGCTCTTTTTTTTTAAATCACGGTTTGAAAACATAGAAGAAAAAAAAAAAGTACATTTTCAAATTACAGGTAATTGTGCGTTTTTAAAAACACAATTTTAAATGACAAACTACAATTTTACCAAATAATTAACTATGTTTTTAAAAATTACACTTTAAAATCACATATTTTAAAATTGTAAATCGGTATCATATGATAGATTTTTTCATTTTAGTTAAAATAGAGAGAATGCTTGTCACTGCCGCAAATGGGTAATTCTTATCATGAAATCATTTTATTTTTTCCAAGCAACCATGAAATCATATATATTTACTGTGCTGTGCGTTTATATACGTGGGTATGGTCCATCTTCTCATTATATTAATTTAAAAAGTTAATTAGGAGAGAGAGGAGAGAAATATTAAATCTCATAGTGGGGTTTTAATTTTATAAATCAGTGGAAAGTCAATTCTTCTACTTTTATAGTGGGTTTGGTTTTAGGGATCTATTAGCTAGGTTTGTGGAATTGTAATGTAATTTGCTTTTAAATTAAATACTAATTTTATATATATAGTAATTTAGCCATAGGGAAATAGGATCATCTTGTCAAGTGAAATTGAGAAAATTTATTTTGTGATCAAAGAAATTATTGCTCTAAAGAATGGCAGTATCTGTCTAAAAGAAAAATAACAAGATCCATCATGCTAAGATAATCCTAGTAAAAAAATTATTCAATTTTTTTGTACAAAATATGTATTCATATTTTGTATTTTCTCTAATACCATGTTAAATATATTGTTAAACATATATAAAGACTATGTTGTACTGCTATTCAGAAGTCAAACAAATATGTTGAGGGAAAAAAAAAAACAAATAAGAATATATTCCCTTTTTATATAATTAACCACATAGTTTCTATTTTTCTTTTTTCTTTTTTTGGAAGTGTTCTTGCATCCATAATCTCTTCAAATGGGTCTTTTTCTTATTTTTCTCAAATACAAATTCCCATTATTTGTTTTCCCTGTTAGAGCTTTGATTAGATGGGCAAAGATCTCAGCAATTTTGCTGTTTAGATTGCTAACGATTCACAATTCAGAGAGAAAATCTCGATAAAGGCTTATCTGATCGAGAAAGTCTTGGTCAGTTCGTCCACTTGCAACGGGTGGCCTTTTAGAATGATTTTCTCACGAACAACAAATTACTGAGAACCGAGATCAGAAAATGATCCCTTAAATTGAATCTCTTTCCCTATTTTGTCTTACTAGAGGAAAAAAACAAAGAAGAGAAATGAAATCTGCTTTCTCCAACTGGCGTGGAATTGGAAGTGCCTCTCACAATATTTAACTCACTTAAATCCTACTCATCTTTCTCAAATAGAAAAGGTCATGGAAGTCATCGAAGCTTGGTGACTTTTATGGTAATTGAAAGCCTCTCTTTACCTACCTCTCGGGGGACTAGAGAAACCAATACAAGTGGAGGATGAGGTGAAATGGGATTCACCGTCTGAATTTCCCACATTTTAATAATATATAATAACTCATCGTTATCTTCCAAGTGAGGGGGCAAGGGGATTTTTTTTTATTTTATATATATACATAATTTTTGTTGTTGGGAGAGTTGAATGCTTCAATCGTATGAACACGCTTATGAGCGGAGGTCAGAAGTTCGAATCCCTCCTCCCCTTACCCTTACGTGGACATGTCAAAAAAAAAAAGACGAGAATCAAGTTGGCAATTAAAAAATAAAATAAAAAAACATAATTAGTGACTTTGGGATAGTGCTGTTTTTAAAAAACGTAAATAAAATGCGATATTTTATTGTTCAAACGTCATTATTCATAAAATAACATGTGAATAGTTATACTATTCATGAGTGAAAGGACACTATTATGGGCTTCAAATGTCATCTTTCAAATGTCACTATTTTGGCTTTTGTATGTTGTTGTATAGTTTGGTCTATGGTTTACGTCCATAAGTCTTAGCCTTCTTTTAGCTTTTTTTTCCCCTTAATTATCTAATTTTATACAAGAAAGTATTTATAGTGAAAGAGATTGAAGGTTACATATTTCTTCTACTTCTACATTAATAACAATAAATTGAATTTACACAAACCATCTTGTAACTCTTGTTTCAATAGATTGATTATGTCTTATTTTATTTTATTAAGTAATTAGAGACATATTACTATATTAGATGAAATTTAAATATGAAAAATGCTAACAACTAATCTTTTTACAACTTGTTATCATGTGTCAGCAAGTTGTAAATGAGTTGTAAGTGTATAACATTACTCTCTAAAGAATCAGATGAATCAAAGGAAAAATGCTAGACTTCCAACTATTTTACAATTTTTGACACATATGAGCATTTGGAGTATTCTAAATACCCATCTCTCACCTTAATCCAATACCACTAAGACGATGTGGTAGTGTCCATCAGCCCTTAAATTTTTTTCCTTTTTTAATAAAGGCTTATCCAAGGGCTCAGCACTATCACATTAGCTCAATAGTATAAAAGTGGTCCCTAAGAGGTAGCTAAGGGTAGTTTTGGTGGTGGGGGAAGGGCATTGCACAAATTGAAAGGTCAGCAAGGAAAAATGGACATTACAAATTACTTGATAGTTAGATGGGGGTAATTTATTTTTCCCTAATATCTATTATATTTCAATTTATTAGTATACTAATATTATCTTAGTATAACTTTTAGGGATAAATGCAAAAATGGTCCTTGTGGTTGACCTAAATTACAAATTACTCTATATGATATAACAAATAATTTATAGGTCTCTGTAGTTGGCTTAAATTACAAATCACTTCCTGTGGTATAAAAAATAATTTATAAATACTCAAGGTATGCCAAAATAACACTTTATTCCCTTAAATCAATTTTCATGCTCTAAAGACAAATGCTAGTTTAATAAAAAGAGTAACCTAATTTTCTCCAACTTAAGTTGAAGGAAAACTTTGTCACAATTTATTCACTTGAATGTTGTTTTTACTTATTTTTCAATGGTTAGAAGATATAACCCTCAAATTCTCACAAAATGCTCCTAAATCGTGGCGAGGAAGATGAAAATGAGAGGGGGTTATGCACAAAGTAAACTTTTGGAGATATAAAAGATAAGGTTAATTTACTGTAATAATATGACTTAGAAAAGTGAAAGCGAATGTATAACCTTAGGCTTCTTAACTAGGGTGTCAAGTAGAAAGTTCTAATTGTCATTTTTTAAAGTTGAAAATTAATAATAATAATAATAATAATAATAATAATAAGTATTTTTATTGGGTATGACGTTACAAAGTAATGGATTCTGTTATGTCGCTTAATGGAAATTGATTTTAGGGAGTAAATTGTTATTTTGGTCTACCCTAAGGACTTATAAATTATTTTTTATACCACGATGAGTGATTTGTAATTTAGACCAACTACATGAATTTATAAATTATTTTTTATACTATAAGGAGTAATTTGTAATTTAGGCCAATTACAATGATCAATTTTGCAATTATCCCATAATTTTATAAGAGGCTATCAAAAATCAACTAATTAAGTAGTTTAATATATATACATAGCATTCATTTCTACGATTTTTGGTTGTAGTTTCAAACAAAGCAATAAATAAGACACATATTACTAATTTTTTTAAGTAGTTGGTCCTTGTGCTTGACCTAAATTACAAATTACTCTATGGGGTTACAGGTATAACAAATAATTTATAAATCTCTATAGTTGGCCTAAATTATAAATCACTTTCTGTTATATAAAAAATAATTTATAGATCCTTAAGATAGGCCAAAATAATAGTTTACTTTCTAAAATCAATTTATTTTAAGTAATTTAACAGAATCCATTACTTTGTCATGCCATACTACGATAGTAAGTTAACATAATCTCTTCTATCCCCAAAATTTTAATTCATTCATAAACCTCCCTCATTTCCATCTTGCTCGCTACGATTTGAGAGTCACATTTTGTGAAGCAGCTAACAAAAATGAAGATGAGTGAGAGTTACGCAAGGGGTAAAATTTTGAGTATATAAGAGATTAGATTAATTTATTGTAGCCGTATGACGTGGAGTGATGGATGATGTGTAATCTTAGTTGGCGTCGTAAAATGATGTAAAAAAAATTCTAATTGTCATTTTTGAAAGTTAGAAATTAATAATAACACGTGTCGCTTTTTTATGGGATATGACATGGCAAAGTGACATATTTTGTTAAATTAGTTAACAAAAATTGATTAAATATATATACATTTTGCTATGATTAAATATTAAAGGAATAAGAGAAATATATTAGAGTCTTATATGTCCACAACAAAACTCTCAGGGTATGGACGGTTCTGGTTCTGCCAAGCCCCACATAATGCATAACTGGGCCTCCTTAGAAGGACCCAACCTTGAATACACTCACCCATGAGAGACAGAAGGACAAAGTTTTCTTCTAGTTGGCGGAATCTATGTGATTCTCTACGTTTTTTTTTAAAACAAAAAAAAAAAAAATAGCATATTAAAATTACATGCATTTTAGGCATATGTCAGTTCAAAAGAATGGGATGGAAGAAATTATGAAGAAAAACTTTGTCCAGAAGAGAACGAACACTAATAAACAAACAAGAGTAATACTACATTTCACGCTCATTTATCAAACTTATGTCATATCGGTTGATATGACGTATTTTAAGTAGTTAATATTATAAGCCACTTAAATATATCATGTCAAACTCAAACGATATGACATAAGTATAAAGAGTATCATTATTCAATTAACAAACGTATTCTTCACAGTTATTTCATATCAACTTATACGGCAATGATAAATAAGTAAAAAGTCGCTCAATATACATATAGATAGGAACTCATTGGGCCTCCAAATTTCCAATTATCATTTTATCTCTCTCTCCAATGATTATTTTCTCTCTCTGAGTAGATAGACTTCATTGATGTTCATAACATCAATGCCAACCTACCTAACACCATTAGTCAGAAGGAGGAAGCTCATTTTTCTGTTTTTTATTTCTAAATAATTTGAAAATGAGAAGAGATGAGGATGAGATTCACAAGGATAAACCCTAATTCCACCCAAATAGAGTAAGTAGTAGATTCTCACAAGACGTATCCCTCTTTCCCTCTCAAAATTCAAAATCACGAGGCCACCGTCCCTGACTCTGCTCCTTTATTTCTCTCTTTTTCTTTGTTTTAGAAGATATGCAGATGTGGCAAAGATACGCACATGACATTGTACTGTATGGCTTTACTTCTAAGACAAACAAGTAAAAAGAATATTAAAAAAAAAAAAAAAAAAAAAAACAATTCCTACTTCTAGAACGGAGCAGGTTAGCAAATAATACATCAAAAAAGCTAATGCTAAATAAATTTTTTTGGTAATTACCTTTTCTCTTCATTAATTATTACACATTGTCAATTTCCCTTCATGAACTGCCAGCCTTACTGCCCGACTCTATCATACTACCATTTTCTTCACAAAACCTCCATTCCGTCCGTCAAACTTGTTAAAAAAATTGAAATGACCTAAACAAAAATTACATATAATACCCTTAAAATTAAACAAATTAAAAAATATATATATATATAAGGGTTTGCTAGGGGTTCTCTCCATAGTGTTCTCCTGGCGTTCTCACAGTCTTACGTAGAACATGATTTAAGAAAAAATAAAATTGTAGTACCATTTTTTTGTTAACAGATTAATTTTTATGAGTTAATTGTTAGGTTTTAATGCTTTAAAACTTGTTTTTGGATTCAAAACTAAAACCTAAAGGTAGAAGGTTAACCCTTTAGGAATGATATCACTCAAAATGAATTTGATCATCCTAAATTTGATGCTAATGTCTCAATTTTGGTGCTAATGCCTCACAAATTTGTTGTTAATGCCTCAAATTTGGTGCTAATACCTAAAAAAACGGTGGTAGAGGCCATTACAATCTTATTTTTTCTTAAATCATGTTTTATGTAAGTTTGGGAGAACGCCATGAGAACCTACGGAGAGAACCCCTAGCATTTTATATATATATATTATTAATGTATCCATACCAGTTTCAATACCAAAAAAATCAATATATACATTTAGGTTTTTTTATTTTTTTTTTAAATTTTCATTTAGGGGTATTTCTATCTTTTAATGAGATTTAACGGCTAACAAAGAATATTGGATTTTTAATGAGATTTAACAGCTAACAGAGAATATTCAATTCAATTTAACGAGTTTAGCTGACGGAATGAAGGTTTTGGAAAGAAAATGATAATATGACAATAAGATTGACATTTCATGGAGGAAAATTGACAATACTTTGTAAATGATAGGAGAAAAAAGTAATTATCCCTACATTTTTAATCTCAAGATTTTATTTTATTTAATAAATAAATAAATCAATCAATCAATCAATGATTGGCTACAACCAACCGTATCATTGTAAAATAAAAATATAATATATAGCACTTCTCCATCAAAGCATATACCATATACTATACTCAATATAGTATATTGTGAGTCAAACTCGGGAAAGCAACAGAAGGGGGAAAACGTTTGAAGAGCATAGACACCAAGGGTGGTAAAGTGTGAAATTAAACAGTGCTAATCCTAATCAACTCCAATTCTTACAATATCTATATATATATACTATTTGATGTGGGATAATATTATGAATTGAAATGGTTCCATTTTCATGAGGCATCAAACTAAAAGCATATTATAGATTTGGCAAAGTGCTGTATCCGATTATGAATCTGATAGCTCTATAGGGTCCCCTACAAACAAGGAAAGCCCCATCCCACCACCAAAAAAGAAAAGGGTAGAGAGCCCAGAAAATATTAGAGGAAGAATAAGCTCTTTTACCCTAACCTGTATCTAGAGTTTGAAATAATTAACACCTATTCGAGTCTTAACATCATAGCTCTCTTTTTGCTTCTGGATTGGGTTCTGCTGCATGAACAGGGTTGCTTGTATCTTTTGGTGTAATGCTGCCTTGAAGTCCTCCTACAATAGTTTTTAGCAATCAATAATAGTATACAACAGTACATATTCCTCAGGGAGGACCCATCATGACCATGATCACCAATGTGATATTAAACAAGAGAGAGAGAGAGAGAGAGAGAGAAAGAGAAAGAGAGAGAGAATCATGGCTGAAATCCTGAAATGAATGGACAAAGATCATCTTCATTTCATGGTCAAGATTTAAAGCTGATACATCTTACAGTGTCCATAATGCTACGTTATTTAATTTTTATAAGAGACCTATCAACGTTGACATCATGTATGAAATGGAGAGGATCCTACTCCGAAATGAAGTATTTCAGAAGGTGTTTTTAGATAGACTGATTTTAGGTGCCAGGACACAGCAAAGTTAACTCATTCATGTAAACCAAATTGGATGTCACTTTTCATTCTGTATCAAACAACAGCACCTCAAAGACATGGTCATCGGGCTGGAAGATCACCTGGTGGTGTTGATGTTTGATCACCCAAGCCACCTCCATGATTAGAAACACCAGTGGCGGATATCCTCCCACGAAACTCCCGAGAAAGTGCCATGTTAATTGCCATGCCTCCTGTTTCATTGTCTCCACCAGGCATGCTACTTTCACCACCTGGCCTTGCAGTTGATTTGGGCGAGAAGGTTGTTGACCAAGAGCCTCCGTTTGATCCAGCTAAGGCCATTATAACATCTGCCTGAAATATATATTTGGAAGCAAATCGTGATCATGTCATGTCATACAGAAGTAATTATTTCAGGTGCCATAACAGCATAAAATCCAATGACATGAGGACCACCTAAAATCCCCGAGAAACCAAGAAGCATGTACCAAACACCCATGGTATTCAGATGTTCCTCTTAGTTTTACTAGCTTTCAATTCAGCTGTTTCTTGAGAAGTGTACTAAATGTAAATTCCAGTATTTAATATACGGGTGCACAAAGTAAATAATATTGCAAATTCTCTCTGAATTAGTATTCATCAAGGGCCTTATTTGGTAGATGATATTCAAAAGCTCTTGAAACGTCAAGATGGAGCTATTTTTTATCATTTTCTTTAGCAACCCTGTGTTCTGCTGATTGTTCAAGAACTTTCGTATTCATTATTTAATATCAACTTATGAGAAACAACAAGCTACGCCAACATATATGTATTTATCAGCATCCTGAAGACATTGAATAGTATATTTCATCCCATCGAAACCCACCATATCATGACAGAACTGAAAGAAGACAAACCTAAGTGAACTGGATATATAAATCAACAAAACAACTATCGTATCCAAAAGGAGAAGTAATAGGCAAGATTCCCAAGGAACCACACAACAATACTGGCACAAAATGGATGGTAAAACTTCTGCAGCTTGCATGATTTACGCTTGCATGAAGAACTAAAGAATAATTTTAGGCCCCATTTGTTGCAGAGTAAAACTTTTTCTAGAAAATGTTTTCCCCACTTTTAGATGTTTAGGGCGGCTGAAATTTTTTGTCAAACCGAAAACATTTTCAGTTAGACCAAGGAAAACAAGGCTAATGGAGCATAAAATATTTTATAGTTCATTTTCCTAAAACATTTTTGGCCAACCAAAGAGACCAAAGACTTCGAGTACACCACCGCAGCAGAAAATAATGTCATCTTAGTCCCCATCCCCACCACCACCACCAAACCCACGATCAACCCACTGGCTCCAGGCGCAGCCATGGCTGTCCCCATAAGGTCAAAAACCATGAAAACCTACGGCCCAACATAGTGGCTTCACCAGAGTGCTAGAGCCTACGCAAGGACAATGACGAAGACAAACTCCACTGCAATAGTTTCAGAGTCGATGAGGTAGGAGAGCATGGTGAGTGTAATGGCCCAGGGAAAAGCGCTAGCCACATCTGCGCTATCACCCCAAAAGGATTAGTCAATTTGGAGCTTCCCTAGAATTCATTATAAAGCCCAGTTTCACCTAACAACTAGGCAATGTGAGACTTAACACTCATGACTACTTTATAAACCACCCACTCTATGTGGGCTTCTTTTCATCTTCCCAATATGGGACTGGGGTGTTACAAACTCCCCCTCTTAAATTCCTGACGTCCTCGTCAAGGCTATGTCATGCAGTGCTCCAGTACCACATGACCTGGCATTACTAGGTGGCTCTGATACCATTTGTAATGGCCAGGGAAAAGCGCTAGCCACATTTGCGCTATCACCCCAAAAGGACTAGTCAATTTGGAGCTTCCCTAGAATTCATTATAAAGCTCAATTTCACCTAGTAACTAGGCAATGTGGGACTTAACACTCATGACTACTTTATAAACCACCCACTCTATGTGGGCTTCTTTTCATCTTCCCAATATGGGACTGGGGTGTTACAGTGAGGGTGGTGCCTACATCAGTGACAGGGCCATTTAGTTAACTGAAGTTTATGTACTACAGCCATGAGCTTATGGTGGTACCTATGAAGTATAGAAGATGTTCCAATTTGATACAACTACTGTGCACAAAGCACGTTGCTCCAAGCATCCTTGGTGCATAACATGCTGGGATATGGGTAGATTGTCTTATTGACACCAGGGAAATCCTTATAAGGTCAATGCAAGCCCAATTTTTTTTTTTTTTTTCATCAAAACTGAGTACAAGGACCTGTGCAAGTAATGACAGACATAAGTACAATGAAAGCCCTTTTCAAGTACTTTCCAGCTTTGATAATTGAGATACAGGATATGTGGAAGAAAGATCAACAAATAAATTTCCTAAAGTGATTTGATACCATGGGCTAAGGTTTTGTTGAAAGAAGCAACATGAAAATTATGTTAATTCAGCACAAACAAACATGTTACTGGAGTGCTTAACATGATTGTTTCATATCACACGAGCTTTAGAAGGAAAAGAGAAAACTTTTGGCATATTCATGATCAATGGATATCATAACAATCCATGAGAGAGGTAATGATGGATCTTCCTTAAAACATAACAAGACTTTAAACAGTTCAACAATTCCCATAATCAGATGTGAAGGCCTAAAAAATCCAACACTCTTATGAATCTAAGTGCAAGCCTGACACAGTATTTATTTCAGTATTTGTGTTGATAATTTGAGAATAGCCATACATACATTTCCAAAAACTCTAAAAAAAAGTTTTGCACTGCAATTTTATAGACTAAGTAGCGCATTTGCAGACACAGATTCTCATATATAGCAAAGGAGTTCTACTGGTATAATTCTTCTGCATGCAGATTAGCAAACTTAGTAATTAACTACAACCTTGGTAGTGCCAATAGTGTGTTTTGAAAGTGAACATCATAAGGTGAATAGTACTCAGAAGACACAGATTCATTACAATTGCTGAGACAAAGCAAAACAGGAAACTGACTGTTAAAGACAGTTGACCAAAAGATATCATTAACTGGTTTTCTGAGTTGAAGAGAAGAGAAGAACAGCGAAGAAAAGAGAAGGAGAGAAACTGTCTTATTCCATGATGTTTGTTCCATTTGCTTACATGGGTTTAAGATTCCCTTTGGGTTTGTGATTTGAAAACGTTATTTTTAAAAATGTAGTTAAGCATTTGGCAAAAACACAATTTAGACTTTAAAATTGCAATTTAACCTTTTAAATTGTGCATTTTGAAGAAGACTACCTTACCTGCAATTTGAAAATGCGGATTTTTTACGTTTTCAAATCACAATATTTTAAAAATGCAATTCCAAACAATCTATTTTCTGCGATTTGGTTTAAAATTACACTTTTGGTCTATGAAATCACAATGCCAAATGCACCCTAAATTAGAGAAGAATACAAACTTACTATGGAAATGAATTATTAGGAGATTTCAATCATAATAATAGAAATAAATAAAAGAATAAAATCATGTCATATCAAAAGTTTTTTTCTTCAACACTTCCCTTCAAGCGGAGGCATAGATGTCTCTCATGCCCAGTCTGCATAAGCCTGAATGAAGAGCACTACGAGTCACTAGACACTCCCTTTGTTAAGATATCCACAAGTTGTTCTCTTGTCTTCACGTACAATGTGCAAAATATACCTGCTCTAAGTTTTTCTTTAATAGACAGTCAATTTCAACATGCTTGGTTCGATCATGTTGGACTGGACTGTGAGCAATATTAATTGCCGCATAATTGTCACAATACAATCTCATAGAATCATTGTAATCAAACCCAAGCTCTTTCAAGAGTATCTTCAACCAAAATATTTCACACTATGACTCATGGCTCTATATTATGCTTTTGCATTGAATTTGGCAACCACTTATTGTTTCTTGCTACACCATATAACTAAATTACTCTCATAAATGTACAAAATCTTGACATGGACCGTTGATCCATAATTGATCCTGCCAATCTATATTTGTATAGGCTTCTATTTTGAAATGATCATGTCGAGAAAACAACAATCCCTCATCTGGGGAGGATTTTAGGTAGCGAAAGATCCAGTAAACTTCTTCCATATGAGGCTCTTATGGAGAATACTTAAATTGACTCACCACACCAACAGCATATCTACTCTCTGGGCAGGTGTGAGATAAATAAATCAACCAGCCAACTAATCACTAATATCTAGCCTCATACAACAAAGGACTCTCACTAGTTTCTCTCAGGCTCTCAGTTTAACATTCACCTCTACTGGATTATCATTGGCTTTACATCTAAGC
The DNA here is from genome assembly GCA_013348765.1 of Carpinus viminea. NCBI lineage: Eukaryota > Viridiplantae > Streptophyta > Magnoliopsida > Fagales > Betulaceae > Carpinus > Carpinus viminea. The sequence goes on along the minus strand of CP054670.1, from coordinate 11,963,495 downwards.
AATCATCCTTCCATGAAAAGGTCAAGGATATATTCCCAATGGGAGATAAATATACCATGTTTTGACCTTGCTACCTCAAAACCCAAAAAATACTTTAAATTGCCTAAGTCTTTTTTTCAAACTCGTTGGCCAAAGAGTTTTTGAGGTATTGTATCTCCTCATCATCATTTCCAATTACTACAATATCATCAACATACATAATCAAAAATGTTACCTTCGCCTGAATGGAATGCTTAATAAAAAAGTGTACGATTAGCTTGACTTTGCTTGTAACCAAATCTCTACATAGCCCAGTAAAACCATTCAAACCATGCTCTTGGATTTTTTTTTTTTTAAGCCATACAAAGCCTTCTTTAGTTTGCAAACTTTTCCCATGGAGAATGAATCTTGAAGTCCATGAGGAACTTCATGCATAAATTCTTCTAGATCTCCATGAAGAAATGCTTTTTTCACATCAAATTGGTGTAGAGGCCAATCCAAATTTGCTACTACAAAAGGTAGAACGCTAATTGAGTTCACTTTTGCTATTGGAGCAAATGTGTCCTCATAGTCAATCCCATAAGTCTGTGTAAAGCCTTTTGCAACTAATTTGGCCTTGTATCATTCCATAGAACCATTGGCCTTATGCTTGATGGTGAACACCCACTTGCATCAACCTTCTTCCCATTAGGCAATTGAACAAGATCCCACGTATTGTTTTTGTGAAGCGCTTTCATCTCTTCTTGCATTGTTGCCCTCCACTTTGCATTGTTGCGCTCCACTCATGTAGATTTCTAGTAATAAACACATATGACAATTTGGACACAAAGGAACAAAATGACGGTGAAAGGTGCTGATAGGAAACAAAATCAGATATGGGATGGTAAGTGCATGACCTAACTCCTTTGTGTTGTGCAATAGGAAGATTCATATTGTCAACAACAGGTATAACAGGATTCATATTAGGGATAGAAGTAGTATTACCCGAGTCAAGATCAGATGTTTGGCATGTAGCATCAGGGAAAGTCTTACCTTTTTGGCATCTCGGGTAAACTCTCGCTGCACATATGACTTATTAGTTGGTTCAGTAGGATACTTCAGCTGTTGTTTCACTTGCTCTAACATAGGAGTAAGGACAGGTAACAAACTCAAAACCCCAAAAACCCCTCCTCACTCAAATTCTCCACCTAAAGAGGTTGGGTTGAGGAGAAATATGGCCGTGTTTCAAAGAATGTAATATAGTCATTTGTGTAATGCTGCCTGCATCAACTAATGCAGCAGTGTTTGTATATATAGCCAAGAAAGAGTTACAAGTCAATATGACTTTAAACTCTACAATACAATACAAGTTTAAACACTATAGGATAATACTAGAGTCCTATCATAAGTCTTCTTCTTGATGCTTATCATCCTATGCATTATCTCTAGGAGTTTGAGTCCTATCATAAGTCTTCTTCTTGATGCTTATCATCCTCTGCATTATCTCTAGGAGTTTGAGTTTGAGTAGGTCTAATACGTAACATCCATCGAGACATTTTTTCGCATTGGGGGATGATAACATTTATACCCTTTATGCATAGGAAATAACCCACAAAGACACATTTAGGGGCCCAAGAATCAAACTTACCCTGAGTTTGACCATGAATATGGACAAAACAAGCACGTCCAAACACCTTGGGAGAGTCTCCATTTGAAGTAGAGAAAGGTGGGGACAACACCTCAAGGGGTGTTTTGAAACCTAATACCCAAGAAGGCACCTATTAATGATATAGGCAACAGTGAGTAAGGTGTCCCCCGAATAAGATTGGTATATTATCTTTCCTCAACTCTTACTATATAACATGGTCGACTGCAACCAAGAAAGATAATTCAGCCCATCCAACCTCAAAGGTGCGATTTGGAGAGTTGGATTCTCATTGTGGGAGGTCACGTTACTCTCTACCCCTTTTTTGTGAGTTTCTATGGTCTAACTTGATTCCGCCATTTTGAGTTCAGACATCCAATCAAATAGCTCCAACACACAACACTTGGGCTCAAGTGAGATTACAAAGCAATAAAAGGAATGCTAGAATTCACCCATCAAAAACTACTGATGAATTAGCATCATTTTTCTTTTGCTTGTTTTTGGCTAAACGACTTGTAGTTTAGGACTCTTACATGTTGTTTGGCAAACTGTTGAACCGAGTTGTCTTTTTGCAAGGTCTAAACGACATATCTTTTGGAAGAACTCTATACAGCATGTCGTTTTCCAACAAGCAAAAACGACTTCCTAAACTAAGTCTTTGTGCGCTGCCACCGGAGAGCAAACTGCCGCCGCCAAAATACACTGGTAATCCTCAAAAACTCCAAAAAGAAACCCCAGAACGACGACAATCCAGAGGGAACAGCCCTTCACAATCAATTTTTCAAACTGAACAGTGCTCACCAACCGATCATCCCACCAAATCTCCATTGTTCATCGGTGGTGCGACCCAGATTACGCTGAGCAAAGCTTTGTCACAACGTTCACGAAACTCACAATCCAAAAAAAAAAAAAAAATCAAGAACCAAAAGTCTCTGATACCAAGCTGAAGAGAAGAGAGAAGGAGAGAGAAATTGTTTTATTCCATGATGTTCGTTCCATATGCTTGCATGGATTTAAATAGGAGAGGAATACAAACTTATTATGGAAACGAATTATTAGGAGATTACAATCAGAATAATAGAAATAAACAAGAGAATAAAATCATGTCATATTGGTAGTTTCCATCTTCAACATTCTGCACACCTAATAATAAATGTCAATGATTCAAGCTCCTCTCTGGAGTAGTTTAATGTTGCAGCTCTGTTCTCTAGTGGTCGGTCATATGTACAAATTTCCACTAGAATTGTGACACAACATTATTATTATAGGACCCTAAGCAGGCCTGCTATAAGAACTACAATAAATGAAAACAGAAAATCAGAAGTGATCTTCCAACAAGCTTTGTCCAAAAAATTAACAGAAAGTATAAGGGTTCATGAGTTTGAAATGCTGTTAAAAATCATGTACAAGCATTATTTGGTGCACGTTTAGTTGCGCATTGCAAACTGCAGTAACAATAACATGAGTACAGCTGGGAAACAAACTCACAAATCCAGGACCATGTTTCTTTAAACAATTTTGCAGTGGATGTATGGAAATATAAACCTTATATACATCTGCTGTTTTATAGATAATGCTGCCTCTGCATTTCTACAGACAATGGCAGCAAACTGTGATATGTTTGAGCTAAGTTAATACCAATTAACAATGAACTTTTCCCAAATGACTCATCAACATAAACCAATTTAGGTCCTCATTAAGCTAGCACCACAAGCTTATTCATGTAGGAGACAATAGAATAACATACTTGCTTAAAGCTTATTCATCTACCTGACAGTAGAAACCAGTAACATTAAACAAAGATAGCCACTGTTGGTAGAAAACCAGAAAACAAACCTTGTTGGGATGGACATCATCAAAAACATGAGCTTGACCGCCATAAAATATAGTCATCTGCCGACTAGCAGATGTTGACCCAAGTCGACTGCAAATAGATACAAATACACAGTGTCAAATATCCAACTTCTCTTTCACTCTCTCCACACCCCCACACACCCCTACCAAAACAAAAAGTGAATTAGATACATAGAGGAGAATAAATCATATTATCACATTTACCCGGGAGGAGCAGAAGATTCTGGCTCTAAAACATTAGTCCCAGACTTCTGTCTGTTGCCACTTGGCAGCACAGCAGATGAGTTTCTCTCAGAGGCACCACTGGTGGCATTGATGGAACTCAAAATTCCAGGGCCTTTAATTCCAGTTCTAGATCCTTCGTCAGCAGCTGATTGCGAGATAATTGAAGGACCAGCAGTGGCATCCCTGACTCTGTTTGAATGTACCTGATGCAGGATAGGTGCAAACTGACCCCCACGTGGTGGGTATTGCATGGCAGGGCCAACATTCATAGACATAGGCCGTTCCCATTTGGAAACATTAGCATCAGTTCTACTGCCTGTGGGAGGCTGAAACACAAGAGAAGCAGAAGTTGGCCTCAGTGACTGCATGCCAAAGAACACTTCGTCATCATTGGACCTTCTATATCGCTCCCCCCCAGCTCCATTTCGGAGTAACTATATAACACGACTTACAGTGTTAGAGAATATGAATCCATGTATGGGGTTCTTTGGCTTGTTTAAGAATGGAGAAACATCAATCACTATAATTCACACCTTAATCAAATGTGAGTTCTCGAGAGAGTCATGGTCTAAGATTCCATCTCTGGATGACCCCATAAAAGCAGAATCGGGATTATTTCGCTTACTTCCTACTATTCTGTTACTTATCTCAGGCCCAGAAATATCACTCCTTGGACCATAAAATGGAATCCCCTCGAGATGATTTCCAACCTGTCTTTCTATTGAAATTGATGAGAAAAAGAAACCTTAATTTAGACACCAAATCAGGAAAAACAGCAAGCTTTCTTAAATGTGTTTCAGCAAAACAACCACCACAACTAAGCTTCGAGATTAGTAATGCCCAATAATTAAGGTCAAAGATGGAAGGGATCAACTTAAGGACAAAAAGAAATATAACAAAAACAAAACAAAGCATGCATATCATCATAACACAATGGCTAAGGGGCAATAATAACCTCAGTTTGGTCCCATCTTTTACCTGTCAAATTCATGCTTACTTGGTAATCAAAAGAAACTATCGAAGGAAAAGAAAAAATTGCCTATAATATACATTCAACAAAATTTTATTCATCATGATTTACACCAAACCACGTTGCAAAGGAAACACTAAACACTACATACAAAATTTAACAGAGACGTTTGCAAAAAAATGAATATAGAATAAAGTCAAGTCCCAAAAAAAAAAGTGCCAGACTATAACAGATACAACAAACCCGTGTAGATAAAGTAGACAGAGATAGAAAGGGCCTGGAAAGCAACCGACCCGTCACTGACCTCACTGAAACAAACCCGTATCAAAGACACCCACCCCACTCCGAGACTGAGAAAAAGAGAGAGATATGCTTCCTATATCACCAGATGAAAATCAAGACTATCCACTTGATTACACGGACACACAACACAAACAAGAACACAATAACTCCCAATACAAATGAAATAACCCCTGAAACTACTGAGAACCAAGCAACGTTTCGACATTCCCAGATGACTCTATAAACTAGAGAAATAAAACATTTTTGTAAACATCAAAAATAAGAAAATCAAAACAAAACCACCCAAAATACAAAGGAAAAAACCTGTTTAAGAAAACCCAGAATCACAGAACCACCCTTGGAGCTAAAGAGAAAGGGAGTCCGAAGAAACAGCAGTTGAAAATAAAAATAAAAATAAAAGCAGAGTAGAGTGAAGCAGAGGTGTGACAGAGTGAGTGACTAACCGGAACCCAGATCAGAGGTGGTAGAGATGAGCCCTCGGGCACCACCGGAGGAAGCCCCAATAGACGCCGAGGCCGACGGCGAGTCGGCGGCTTTGGGGGAAAAACCCACGGGCGAATCGGCGGGCTTCTTCATGCCAAGAAAGTCATGGAACATTGGCTTCGCTAGTTGTCGTTGTTGGCCTTGGCTTGCACTGTTACCGCTAGTGTTGTTGTTGCTGGTGTTGGCATTGTTGGGCATAGTTTGCTGCTGAGCCATTACTTGTACGGCCATTTCTTCCTCAACCCCATATTACTCTTCTGCAGAGCTTCTCTCTTTCTCTTATTAGGGAGAGCTCTTCTCCTTCTGTGGTGAGAGAAACTACAGAGACTCAGAGAAAAAGACAGCACGATTTTCTGAAAAGATAAAAAAAATAGTGAGAGCCAGAGAATCAACAAGCTTTGTTGGACAGAGAAGAGAGAGAGAGAGAGAGAGAGAGAGAGGGCGAGCAATAAAAAGCAAAAGGTTCTCTCCCTCTCTGACTCTCTCTCTCTCTCTCTCTCTCTTCTCTCTTCTCTCTCTGCCTGTCTGAGTCTTCGGTTGTTTTTGTTTTGAGAATAAATGTTGGGCGTGGGTTTTTGTGTTTATTTATTATGCTTAATTATTATTTTAAGCTCCACTCTTTGTCAAATTACTTTCCTTTCTTTCTTATTTTTACTAAGAATTTTTTTTTAATTAAGTTAAATTAAATATTTTTAATAAAACTTGTTATTGTTACATCATATATGTAATTTTCTAAAAATTAGATAGTGTATTTATCCATGAAATAATATTACTCTTTACACTCATTTATTACACTTATTTTACACTATCTTATGTAGTATATTTTAAGCAGTTTCTCATGTTAGTCACTTAAAAAAAAAAAAATTCATAAAAAAATAAGTCACATAAAACACGTCAACGTCAATCATATAAAGTGAGTATGATAAATAAATGTGAAAAGTAGCATTTTTATTATGTGTGTACTTTTAAGCTTGGTTCTTCTTTTGTCAAATTGCTTTCCCTTCTTTCTTATTTTCACTAAGAAAGTAATTTTCTAAATAAGTGAAAATTGAAAAAAAAAATTAAAAATATAAAAAAGAAAGAAGAAGAAGATTACTTCCTTAGTATATTGCGTATAAACCAATAAAATAATTAGATCTTCTCCAGTTCAAATAAACTAGATAATATTTAGTTAGTTATTGTAAAATTGTTTTTTTTTTTTAATCAAAAAGTGAAAAAATAAAAATACCATTCAAATATAACTAATTAGATATAATCCAGTTCATTAGAAATAGAGAGGATTTTGTTCCAATTTTTAGATATTTGGTAATAATTTATGTATGACATATTTTAATATAACAAAAATTAACGTGTAATTTATAATTATCATTTATTCTTAAAGCATGTGATTCTATAAGGACAATTCCATCATGTTAAAATTTTATGTGAAAATTATATGTTTAGGAAAAATAATACAATAATTAAAGAGAATGGTTAAGTAAGTTGGCAAATCTATAAGCTTATTATTTAGGAAAAATATAAAATTAGCCCACGTGTGATTTGCAATAATCTCCCGATAGTGTACAAGGTACTTTAAAACTCCACGAGGTAAGCATAAATAACAAATCATTTCACACACATAAATTTTATTTAAAAATTTTGACCGAAAATTGTTACAATGTCGTGGATCTGGCTTATATGTTGTTATTAAAATAACAGTATGCATGTTGTAGTTTAAAAAACGATTAAGGTTGAATCTCAAAAGTTTCTTTACTTTTACAAGTTTTAATAGGAAAGTAAAAACAAAAAGAGACTTTGAGATATTCAATATTAACTGTTGCCTACATTATACACGCTGTTATTATTATTACTTTAATAACAGTATGTAAGTCAGATCCGTCACATTAGCAACAATTAATGTCCCCTGAAATAAAACAAATTATAAGAGATGGTTGGACAACTCTAAATTGGCCAGAAATGAATAGCCAAACTGTCTTCAAGAATTTAGGGATGGCTTGGCAACAGTCTCCATCAAAATTTCAAACAAAAGTTGACGATGAAAAATTATTTTTTATTTATCCTCATCACAAAAAAATTGTAATCCTAAAAAACTTATGGTAAATTAGTGCAAAGACTAATTTTATTTTATTTTTTCTCAATTATTAAATAAGACATTTATGAAAATTTAATCGTAGGCCCTACTAATTTCGCGCTATTGGTTCTTGGCCTTGCTTGGAGTCTTGGACACTCCATTGTCAACCCTCCATCCCGTTACCAACACGCTCTCTCTCACACTTTATTTTGTATTTATTTATTTTTTTTCAACAATAGAATATTATTTTTTGCAATAATATAAAATAAAGACAAAATGTTTAATAAAATATTAATTTTCAATGAACACTAAATTTGTACAACTTATTCTGGTTGTAAAATTATAACTTACTGATTTTAGTTATATTTTTGAGATAAATATAAAATCGATCAGTGTAATTGGTTTAAATTACAAATCATTCAATGTGATATCAAAAATAATTTATAAGTTATTGTAGTTAGCATAAATTCTAAATTACTCTATGTGGTATTAAAAAAATAATTTATAGGTTCTTATGATAAGTCAAAATAACAATTTATTTCTTGCAATTAATTTCCATTAAGTAACTTTACTGTGTCATACCTAATAAAAACAAGACATGTGTTATTATTAATTTATGACTTTAAAAAAATTATATATAGAATTTTTCACATCATTTTAAAATGTTAACTAAGATTACATATTAGCCGTTACTTCATGTGATACATATGGAGTAAAATTTTAAATATAAAAGAGATTTGGTTAATCTATTATAGCAATATGACATGAAGCAATGATTGATGTGTAATTTTAACTAGCGTCTTAAAATTATATGAAAAATTCGAGTTAGTCATTTTTTAAAGTAAAAAATTAATAATAACTCTTTTTTTTTTTTTCACCTTAACAAAAATATAATATAGAAATGAAAATAGATCTTATTTAATGTAAAGGAACTCCCTTAACTTTATCCTTTAAGAGGGTCCTGATCGTCTTTATTCTTTTACCTTAAAAAACTCGAACTGAGCTTATTAATTGCTAAGGTTGGTTTATGTGGTGAATGGTGGAGTCAAGCGAGGGCAATAGTGGAAAACACGTACAGTAAGCCTAGAGTGGGAAGGACTGCAGGGATATAATAGTAAAAGTGCAATGGTGGTTACAGTCAACAGATGTACTTGAGATAGAATCTGTGCCACAAAATTCCTTCCCAGTCCTAGTGGCCATTACCTGCTCCACCACCGCAATCACCCACCAGCTACTCTCCTCCACGTGTCCCTCGTAAGCTCTTTTAATAATTTCCTGCCCCAACTTTCGCTCCCTTTTTTTTTAATTATAAAAATTATTATTATTTTAAAAATTATTTTTCACTTTTTTTATGATATAAAATTATTAATTAAGTTTTTATATTCAATTTTTTAATATCATATTTTCAATTAATAAAATGACTATTTTTTTTTTAAATAAAGTTTGATTCTCATTAACGTCAACAGCTAGATGGGGACAATTTTTTCCATTTAAATAATATCACTAATACATTCCAAGATTATAGAATCTCAAAGCCTTACAATGATATCAGAAGTTGTCAATTTAGCCAGCCTATAAGCTGCCATATTAGCCAAACGTTTCACACACACATTTCCAATTTACAAAAGATTGCATAATCAAACGTGTATTATCCTCCACTAGATGCCCAATACTACTCCAATTACTGCAATTATCATTTATGGCCTCCACCACCAATTTGGCATCGCCCTCCAAAATCACGTTCTAATAAAATGACTAATTCACTTATAAATGAAAGAAACATTATCTATAATATAAAATTATATATGACTAACCCACCAACTACTCTCCTCCACGTGTCCCCTTTAAGCTCTTTTAATAATTTCCTGCCCCCACTTTCACTCCTTTTTTTTTATTATAAAATAAAAATTATTTTTCACTTTTTTATGACACAAAATTACTAATTAAGTTTTTATATTCAATTTTTTTAATATCTTATTTTCAATTAATAAAGTGACTAATTCTTTCTTCTTTTTTTTTTAAATAAAGTTTGGATTCTCATTAACGTCAACAGTTAGATAGAGCAATTTGTTTCATCTAAATAACATCACTAATACATTCAGGGATTCCAGAATCTCAAAGCCTATTAATAATATCAAACGTTGCCAATTTAACCAACCTATGTTGCCATATTAGCCAAACGTTTTACACACACATTTCCAATTTAAAAGACTACATAACCGGACGTGTATCCTCCACTAGATGCCCAATACTACTCCAATTGCTGCAATTATCATTTATGGCCTTCACCACCAATTTGGCATCACCCTCCAAAATCACGTTCTATTAAAATGACTAATTCACTTATAAATGAAAGAAACATTATCTATAATATAAAATTATATATGGCTATAATAAAATAAGTTTATGAGTAATGTTAAAAATTATTACATAATGTTGATGTGTTAGTTTCAATCAATTATTAAAAAAATACATAAACAATTGTTGGCTGAAATTGTCGCATCAACAATGTGTAATAGTTCTCTTTATCAAAGGCACTTTTTAGCTTCAATTTAATATTTTATAATATGATTATCAAACACTCTAAGCAAGAGAAAATATTAATCGTTGGGTGTATTATTATATATTTCCTTCTTTCTTTTTCCATCCAAACTCTTCTCTCAAACATTAAAAATGGCTCAATTCACTAAAAATTTACTAAAATAAAATAAAATAAAAAAGTGTAGCCAATACACATATTTTATATATAAAAATTGATTGTATATGTCATATTGACTTTCTCGTGATAACAAATATATATATATATATATATATATATATATATATATATATATAAAGGGTAGAAGAAATAAAGAACTAATTTACTGGTTATTTAGAAGAAAAATGAAATAAAGGATAAATTTAATAATTTGCTAATCCATCCCCATGACGTCCACCATTTCTTTATTGGTGTATATAGAGATTAAAAAATCTCAAAAAAAAAAAGGAAAAAAGAAAAGAAAAGAAAAGGTCGAGTTTGTTTTCATGCATGTATATCACATGCTCAGCATTCCTCTTATGTATATATTGTTCTTTATTTTTTTCATCCAATCTCTTCTTAGTTGTTTCAAACACTCTAGCCCGTTTGATTTGCTAAATAGATCTCTATAATGGAATAGTTATTCCCATGAGAATCACTAATCATTTATATACATAAATAACTATTCATCTAGAAAATTAGAGGAATAAATATTCCTGAAGAAATTGACAAGTTTTTCAAAAAAAATCAGTTATTTTCAAAAAGTTTATTTTAACCCATAAATTTGTTTTTTTTTATAAAATATATGTTTATTTTTTTATTTATTTTTATATATTATTATTATTTTAAGAATGATAGTACTTTTGGTAATTTTGGTTCAACTCCAATTAAAATACATATGTTGTTACCAAACTAAGGAATAATAATAACTATTCAATTCCACTTTCCTCTATTCCAAGTAATAGGTATTCATTTTCTTAATGAAATACTCAATCCTTGAACCAAACAAGCCCTAAATTGTTTGATTCACTAAAAAAATTACAAAAAATAGATGAAGTCAATACACATATTTTATACATATGTGAGCCTTATATAGATTGCATATGTCGCAGATTGACTTTCTCTTGAGAAATTAAAAAAATTATAGAGGGTAGATATAAATGGTACAACTAATAAAAAAAAAGCATAAAATAAGATAATTAAGCAAGATATGGACTCGGTTTTATATTATCTTGGTTAACAACATTAAAGTCTTAAATTCAACTCTTGTTATGTTTCAAAAATGTCGGTGGGATCACGAGCATGATTCTTGAAAAATAACAAAAATTGTCTTAATCACCGATTCTAGGAGACTATATATATAATCATGCATTGCACAGCCTTGCTTACAATAATTAAGAGGGAGTGAATAAAATCTTAATTCATTTATTAAACTGACATGTTTTTAAAACCTCCTTCGATCTAGTTTATAAAATTGTTACGCATGTCTTAACATGTGCGAATCACATGTGACATTTGTATAAAACTAGACTGGAAAAAGTTTTTTTAACCAAATTTAGAAGAAAATTATGTCGTTTAAGATAAGTTATTATTATTATTTTTTTTTGACATATCCACATAAGATAGAAAAAAAGAAATTAAAACTAATAATATTTACTTTATTATACGTGATCTGAATCGATTCATCTAATTCTCGAAGACAACGGGTTAACTTTTGTTGATAGGGAGATGATATGCAAATCTCCCCCCACTACGTACGGCATGAAAAGCCAAAGCATAGGCGTGAAATTTATTCAAAAGATAACACAACACGTGCTGAGCTACACAAGAAGTCAACGAATCCATAAATACAATGTACTTCTCATCATCCTATTCTGAATATGATTAAAACTAATTATCATCTCTGTAATTTAATCCTTAATTTCTCAACCACTCAATACCACATCATGCTTAACATCCCCACACAACTACGTTCTTAAATGTTTCCCGAGAATTCCGGCTCTTATTTTATTTATTTATTTATTAATTTTTAATTCCAGCAGAATCAAACTCTTGATCTTCTAACAAAATTCATGACCAAGGTGCCCTTGATGTACCATTGCGCAAGTGGTGATACTTCTCACTCAACAAAACCTATCAGACCTCAAGAATTATTAGAGCCATCACATCTTCAAATGAGGATATATATATATATATATATATATATTTATCATTGGATCAGATTTCCTTTCAACGCACGCCACGTTTTCACCTAGGATCAAGATCTCTTGAAATTTGTTGTCCAAATTGTATGCAATTCAGCCGGCGCTCTACGTGGGCTGCCCAAATTACATGCAACTCAACAGCGAATTTCAAGAAATCATGAATCTTTTCATCAATAGTGTTACAAGATTGCACAGGGCTTTGTCTGAAGGATAAATACGAATAAAAAGAAAAAAGAGGCCCACCTGAATCTTATGTATGTATCCTAGGAAGAAATCCCAAAAAATCCTATTAACAAGAGACTTATTATCTCTAATATATGGGGAAGTCATTATAGTAGTGTAAGCAGGCTAAGAAGAAAGGTTAAGTCAAAACAAAAATGCAAAAGGCTTTTTATTTAACGAGCAATGCATACGACTACAAATTTTTAGGCCTTTGTGGCCCCAATGACATCCTGATAGAAAAGCTCAATAGAGTGTTTAGTCAACCACTCCAATCGCTATTTGGCAACTGTTGATAGGCCTCAATCAATGTCCCATCAGAACTCATGTCTACTGTTTTACAAGAGAATTACAGTTTCACATTCACTTTCACAATCACATCCTCGCCTTGGCCTTAATGAGTCCAATATTTTGAGACTAGCTTCCACAAGAACTTCATGGATAGGAGCTGAAAGCTTTTCCCCCATTCCTAGTCAGGGTTCTGGAGACCAATAAAACAGAAGCTCTATTGTGCAAGTGATCCCTGGTGAAAGAAAAAGTGGTGGAAGTGATTGCAGCATCAAAAACCCTCCAACCCCATTTTCAAATCCTAAAATACATGCACCTCAAATTCCTACAAAATTTTGATTCAATCCTCCAGCATCCAACTCACCTTCCATTGTTTCTTCAATGAACAATCCCCAAAACTAAGCCTGCACATGCTCACGGGTTCATATTTGATTTGAGCGACTTGATTTCAGCCATCCATTTGAAAGCTGCATGCATATCATTTACTGGAAGCTGGATAAGTTTTTAAGCACATGCTAACTTGTAAAACACAAAAAGATCTCCAATTAGTCATCCCGATTCAATATCTAAGTTCAACTTATTGCATGTGCAATTAAAGAGTTCTTTACTCCTCATGCTGGCTCTAAATTTTGAGTACTTGTAGATTCATGTACTGTTATTTTTTTTCTTAATTTGCTCTATCAACTGGTCTGCACTTGATACAACATTCTTAGATGTATTACTACACTTAACAAGTTCTCTTGGATCTGAACAAGTCTTCAACAAATCAGACATTGCTTCGGCTTTCTGCATTATAGATGTTTTCTTTGCACGTGATGCATCTCCTTCCCCCACAAATGTATTTGGCAACTTCATTGAATGAGGGACAGAAGACATCATGTTCCGTAGTTTCTGCGCCATTTCATTCATTCCTTGTTTCTTTAATTCATGGTTCATTCTCTGGAAAGTAAGATACTGAGGAATTATGCCCCTCCGAATCATGTCCTCAAACTCTGCAACAGCCTCTTCAAATCTATGCATTTTGCAAAGCAAATGAACCAACATAGTGCTTGTAGCTAAGTCCATATCACAACCCCTGGCTCTCATTTCCTTGCTAACTTGAACTGCTAAGTCCAGTCTCTCCTCCTCACACAACATTTTCATCAAAAGATGGTAAGAAAGACGATCTGGTGTATACCCAGATCCAATCATCTTGGTATAAAGGTTCATACCCTCCTCAATCTTCCCATGTTTAGAGAAGTACCGAAAGAAATAGTTATAGGTTGTAGGAGTCGGCAAAAAGCGGTTATTTATCATCATCTTAAGGATCTTACTAGCCCCTACGAGATCTCCTGCCTTACAATAACCCTTCACTAGGGAATTGTAAGTTGCGATAGTGGGCCCTGATTCTAAAACCAAAAACCGCTCCATCATCCGCATTGCCTCCTCAAACCTCTTGGCTTCTCCCAATGCATCAATTATTGGATTATACACGATCGCATTTGGCTCAATTCCTTCCCTTCTCATCTCATGCACCAATTCAATTGCCGTTTCAACACGACGCATCCGGCAATACCCTTCCACAAGAGTACCATATGTCACAACATTTGGTTTCACATCATCCATTTTCATCTTTTCCCAAAGCTGCTCTGCCTGTTTGAGCATCCTTGATCGAAACCATCCATTCAAAAGTATATTATAAACCCGTATTGACGGAACCCATCCTGGGTTCAACTTCCTTCTCTGATCTAAATATTTTGAGGCTGGCTTTACATGCCCTTCCTTACAAAGAGAATCCAACAAAATCTCAAACAAGCTCATCTCTGAATCCAAACCACGAATTGGGTCTAAATTACATGCAAATTCAAATGTCCGAATCGCAGGTTGGGTCAAACCTACAGAAGTTTACCATAACATTAGGATCACAAATCTAACAGCCACAACTTCAGTTCCATATGCCAAAACATCACCAAAAAAATTCTTAATTAGATGCATAATCAGATATCCCCATTTAAATAACCATGAAAATTCCAAAATTTCAACTCAAATTTCATGCAAATTCGTGTCTCCTCATTTACATTACATGTGAATTTGCATATGCAAAAATGCAACTCTAAAATAAAAACTCAAAGCTTAGCTCCAATTACATGCGAAAGTTAAAATTTTCCAATTCGAATCATCAAGCAAGGCCAAATTCCATAATCAAATTACTTGCAAAATTCAACCTTGTTATTACCTGCGCGAGCGTAGCGTCTGATCATAACCGCAAACGTGTCCCTAGAAACCAAAGCGCGCTGTTCCTCATCTCCACCAACCCGATCAAGAACCAGCGACCACGCGGACTCGAACTGCTTCGATTTCGCGAGCACATTGATCACGGAGTTGAACAGCGCCGCAGAGGATTGAAACCCAGGCCGCTTCTCCGCCCAAACAAAGAGCGTGTGCAGCAATTTAGGGGAAGAATCAAACCGTTCAAACACGGCCTGTAGCAGAGCCGGGTCCGGTTCGATTCCTGCCCGGTCCAGTGCAGCCTCAAGGGGTGGACCGGGAGAGATGGCAGGGTCAGCGAAGAGGTCAGAAATGGTGGAGAAATCGTTTTGCGAAGAATTGGGTTTAGGGTTAGGGTTAGGGTTTGGATTCGGAGGTGGAGGTGGAGGAGAGCATTGTGGGTCGAGCAGTGGGGGCCACTTGATGAGGGGGTTACCGGGAATGGAGAGCCATGATTGGTCGGAGGAGAAACGGCGACTAACGGTTTGATGAATATAACCGTTAGGGTTAGTGTTTGGTTTGTAGAAGATGGAGTAGAGAGAGAGGAAACGGCGAGTTCTGTGAAAGAGCATTTGGGAGAGAGAGAGAGAGAGAGAGAGCTTACTGTAAACTGTAAGGAAGCAAGGAGAAATTGTTAATCACCTGAAGCAGACTTCTGTTGGAGGGAAGGAGTCTATTAAGGCGAAATCTTCAATTTCAGATTGCGCCTTGACAACTCTTTAACCTAAGTTTTTTTAAAGAGGCGACAAGTCGACTTAATAAATCTCAAAATAATCTTTAAATCCATAAATTGAAAGTATATATTTTAAAAATTTTCTAATAATTTGAAAAAAAAAAAAAAAGCATATATCATTCTCAAACTACCACAATACCATCTCTTCATCAATGTTGTCCTGTGCTACCAATTTTGTTAATGCCTTTTCTAAACTACTAAAAAATGTCATTATCCCTCGTAAGGCCAACAAGAAAACAAAAATAACGTTTCTAATTAATTACTCAATTGATTGAAAATTATGTCTTATTAAGCACATATCACTAATTCAAATTAATCTTTCTCTTTTTCCTTTTATGTGAACATGTTAAAAAAACATACAATTTTTTAATAAGACACAAAATATTTTTAAAATTGTTTACTTTTTTTTTTCTTAGATTGTTAATTTTTAATTTTTTTATATAATAATTTTAGAATTTTTTATAATTTTATGAAGGGTATTTTGTTATTAGGATTATTAACAATTTTTTGATAATTTATAAGAAAATTAACATAATTGGAAAATATTGATAATAAGTTGATAGTTTGGTGAGTTGCACGTATTTTTTTTCGTGATAAGTTAAAAAAAATTAAAAAAATTAAAAAATCTTATTTTTAAAGATAAATTTGTTTGGCCATATTGCGTCGAGAAGCGCGGGTTCTTTCACTTGAGCTATAAAACCGAGAGCCACAGTGCGAGAGAATCAAATTGTAAAATAATGGCTTCACTGAAGTTCACGGCCATGTCGCTCCGGCCGCCAGATTTCTCCCCCGGAACGGGAAACTACAGGAACGCCGACGCCGTCAAGCTGCACCTCAGAAAGAAACGCATCTCTGTCTCGGTCGCCGCGAATTCGCCGGAGGAGCCGTCGCCAGCTCCACCACCGGAAAAGCCCGAAATCGAGCTGGAGTTCATCGGGGTGCAATTGACATTCGAATTTTGTTTGGAATTATAGAATTTTGAATAAACTAAAAATAAAATGAAATTTGATTGGTTGTGACTTGTGATTGTGGTCTTGGCAGCCGAAGCCAGGGAACGACGGGTCGTACCCGGTGGAGAGAGCCAAAGAGATTAGTGGTGAGAAGCTTCTGAGGAACATCATGTTGGATAACAAGATTGAGCTCTACGCCACGTATGTATGTCCTTTTTCTTTTTTCCTTTTTTTCTTTATTATTATTATTATTATTTAACTTCTTACATTTTTATAAGAAATGCTAATATCACTTTTATAATAGATTTTTTAAAAAAAATAAAAAAATCGACTAATAGGCTCAACACATGATCATCATTTATCTCATAACCTTAATCTAATAAAAATGGTGCATTTAACTGTTTAATTAATATTCTAATGCGATAATACCATGTTAAATCATTATTTATCTAAAAAATTTAATCTAATAAAAAATGGTGCATTTAACTATTTAATCAATATTCTAATGCGGACCTAGGTTGATCCCAAGTAAATTATGAGGCATGATACAAATCCAACTTTTTTACCCAACAAATGTCTAACTTTTACTTTCTTTTGTAATTAAAAAATGAAAAAAAAAATGTCTGAAGCAATAATATATATTTTTGGTCTATCTTTTTTTCGGTATTTTTTAAAAAATGAAAAATGGTATTTTCTTCATAATAGTGACATTTTTTAAACCAAAAATATATATTATTGCTTTAAACATTTTTTTTTCATTTTTTATTTTATTTTATTTTATTTTTTATTTATAAAAAAGAAAAAGAAAAAAGTTGGATATTTGTTGGGTCAAAAAGTTGGACCTTTAGTTTCCCGTAAATTATTGTACAAGTAGGTTTCAAAATCTTGACCTATTATAGTGATGTGCTTATTATTTGATTTCAAATCAATATTGTTTAAACTGTTTAATTGCTTTTTAATTCGAAATTGTTTAAATTTTTACAAAATAATCACATTTAGTATTACACAAGTGGCTAGATTGGAAGTTCCGTTTTTACTACCCATTGTACATTAAGCACACTTAGGGCCTATTTGAGATTGCGTTAAAAGGCCTAAAAATGCTTTTAAGACTCAAAAAGTCCGTTTGAAGAATAAAGTATTTGTTTGGTAAAAAAAAAATTCAAAGCGCTTTTAAGGGTCTTAAAAGCCTAAAAATGGCCAAAACGCACTTTTGGCAAAAACTTAAAATGAAGATTTTGCCCAAAAGCGTTTTTTTACTTAAAAACTTTATTTCTCAAACGCAATCCCAAACAGACTCTTAAGCCATGAACCTCAATATTTCTACTGTGTGCATTGTTACTCAAAACAACATCGGTTAAGTAGTAAGGATGGCATGATTAGTTCAACCCTTATATGTTATTCCCAGTGTTGAATTTTATTAGGAATAATAAAATACGAGAGTAAAAACAGAAGTATATTCTAACACCCTTTTCATGTAGTGGGAATAGGATCTCTCTAGTTCATAGTTCATATTATATTTTACAGATTCACTGATGCATTTTAAATGACGTGATATCATATTTAACTGAAGTGACATTATATACACTGTTAGATGTAACAAAATAAAATATAGATAATCGTCATTTTAAATAGTGGCATGGTAATCGCTACTGTCTAAAGTCTTATTATCTACAATAAGTGCAAGGACGTGTATCTGCGATTTGACTCGTGAGGGTCAAATTGGGAAGTGCAAGTTTTCAACTTCAACTTTTAATTAGAAATAAGAGTGTAAGATTGCCACGGTGGTAAGTGATTCTAATGGTAACATCATTGGAGTTGCTACTAAGAAAATTCTTACTAAGGATGTTGCTTTAGGTGAAGCTCAAGCGGCCCTCTTGGCGGTTCATACCACTGCTTCTCGTGGTGTATATTCTCTCATCCTTGAAGGGGATGCACTTAATGTTGTCCTTGCTATTCAACAACCACAACTGTTTGAGGGTTGGAATTTTTCTAATGTTGTTTCGGATATTTCCCTGTATTTGGAATCTTTTTACAGCTGGAAGGCTGAGAAAGTTTCTAGGAGTGCTAACTATAGAGCACATAGTTTGGCTAAATGGGCGCTTCCCACCTAGTGTTTGGAAGCATTTCCATAGGATCATCTATTCTCTCGTCCATTCGGAACAGGAGTGGAAAAGATCCTCCCTTGTAACCTTTTCCCCCTTTCATTTAGAAAAAAAAAAAAGAAAGATAAGTGAAGCCTAGTGGTGTCTTTTGCACTACATGTTTACTTTCTTCTTCAATAATGATTGCCTATGATGATAATTCTCAACAATGGAGGTTGTCTTTTTTTTTTTGGGGCGGGGGGAACTACACTTAATTCCCCTGAATTTTCATCACTTTTGTAATTACCTTCCTAACATTCAAAAACTCTCAATTTAGTGTATAAAAAATTGCAAAGATTTTAAGTGTTAGTCAGGATTAAATAGAATTTTGCTAAAATACCTAAGCCTGCTTTGCAATTTTTTTATATAAAAAATAAGGATATTTAGGGAATTTAAACAGAATTTAATGGAAAACCTAACATAAGGGTGACATTGTAAAAAATTAGAAGTTTGAAACACTAAATGGAGTCTTTGAACTTTGGGAGGTAATTACAAAAGTGATGAAAATTCGAAAGGGTTAAGTGATGTTTCCAATTTTTTTTAATTAGTATTTTGATTGATCAGTAATGTACATTGTAGTTGTATTTTAGATGATCTAATGTGAGATGGTGGTTAATTTTGATTAGGGAAAAGTTATGAATTGTGGTGGTGGTGGAAGCTGTGGAACTTGTATTGTGGAGGTATGATTCTAACATTCATCCTGCACTTTCTGCTTTTCTTCAATTTCTAAGGTAAAGCTTTTATGATGCTGTCAGGCTCTCTAAAAGAACATATTTTTTTTCAAAAATTGGTTTGTCTTCACATTGTTTCCAAGTTTCTTCACAAAATGTCTAGACTTTTACTAGTTGAAACGCAAAGATATATATATATATATATATATATATAAACAGTTTGATTGAAAGATGCACATGCTGGTCATCCAGAAAAGGAAAAAGATAAAGATGCTTCTTGGGAGAATGAGCAATATATGAGTAAACCAAAGCAACAGTTGAGGCATATTTAGGAATTAGGAGACAGATAGATGCAGAGTGAGTGGCTTTCTAATTAAGTGCAGCTTCCTTGTTCCTTGTTTTGCAGATTATTGATGGAAAGGATCTTTTAAATGAAAGAACAAATACAGAGCTCCGGTATCTAAAGAAGGCAAGCTTTCCCTCTCTCTCTCCTTTCTCCTTTGTAAACACTCCCAACCTTTCAAGCTTCCCCAATTGCTAATAAATTATTGAATGAAATGGTAATAATGGTCTGTAAAAGGCTATAAAGGTGTTAAACATCAAGAGTGAAATTTGGACGTTCAAACCGTTGCTTCAATATAGAAAATGATAGCATTTCCCATAATTTAAAGCAGTGTAAATTACTCTCTTGGTATGTGAAGATTTCTTTTTCTGTTCATCAGGAAAATTCAGTTTTTAGAAAATGGCTAGTTTAGCTAACTTGAGTTATTATGTACAGAATCCCGAATCTTGGAGGCTTGCTTGTCAAACTATTGTGGGAAATAAGGAAAATTCTGGCAAGGTAGTTTCCAAACAATTTATTCTTCTTCAGTTGCCACTGTCCATGCTTTTTTTTAGTTAAAATGTTACATCAAACTCTCCACATTTTTATTTCCTGCTGAAACAAATAACACTGTAGTGAATTAGAGGGTTGGGAGCTTTTCTATTTTATCTAAACTTCATGTAGTTTTGCTCCATTGACTTTGAAACTAGTAAGAAGAATTAAAAGTTGTTCACTAACGCGTGATTTGCTTAGGGTTTTGTGACTTCTATCTAATTTCTTATTCTGTTCCAGCAGAAAGATGAATACTTGTTTATACTTTTACCGTTACATGAATCCTAACTTTGAGTAGACCTACTCTGGATCTATGCAAATTACATATTTCTGATGGATAGATTAATTGAGTTGTAGAAAAAATCGGTTTGCATGTTTGCCTGTTTGTGTCATTTTACTTTTCAGTCTGTGAGAAATGAGAGCACCATGGTTGTTTTGCATTTAACAGAGCTAATAGTTCTCCTTTCTAATTGTTGATTGTAGGTAGTGGTTCAGAGGATTCCCCAGTGGAAGAAGTAATTAAGAGTTGACCCTACTCATTGATGAAACTAATGATTTATTTGGAGAAGGGAGACATCATTACACCAAAAACATGTTTACATTCAAAACAGACGGTAAGAATTTTAAAATTCTTAGCTTGGCATGCAGAAATAGATAATGTATGTTGTTCAGATGTTACTAGTAATCTCTGTATATTGGTTTATCTGTCCACATTATGGAATAGGCAAGTTCTTTTTTATTGTTGAAAGCTTTGTATGCTTATTACCATGCCATTTATAGGCCTTTTGATGATAAACAGAGAGAAATGGTTGATTTTTCACACCCATTTCCCCATACTTATAGGTGCTTCTTAAAACCACCATTAGATATGAGATGGATCTTTATTGGATTTCAATCCAACAGTAATTTTAAAAGCCACCTACGAGGGCGGGAAAATAGGTGTAAGGACTTAAAAACTAATGTAGTCTTGTATAACATAGTCATTCACCTCTGTTTAAGAAGAGCAGTGAAAAGGAAAACGAAACCCTTAATTTGGAGTCCTTCATAAATTAAGAATCCAATAATTTTCTATTGCCACGTTTATTTCAGAGGATGTCCAAATGTGAATGAGTGGTTTTCCCCCATTAATGGATCTGGATTGCTGGTTAAGCAATGGTGATGAAGCCTTCAATGATATCATGCCATGCCTTTTCCACAACAAGATGCAGTAAAAATTAAGCACTTGTAAAGAAGAAGAAGAAGAAGAAAAAAAGTGTTGATCTAAGGACTAATTTTACTGCCATGTCATTCAATTATATGGCCGCTTTATAATAGTCTACTAAATAACATTACTCTTTATTTATAAGTTGTGGGCATTTTTATGGGTGAAGGAGATTTGAAATTTTATAAAATTTCATAGCATAATTTTCTTTTTGGGGGCTAATTTCTTGCTCATGTTTGGTCTAGATTATTTATAGAATTTTATAGTATCAGATATCTCTTATTGGGTTCTATTAGGAATTTCTTTGATGGTCACATTGAGAATCCTAGTAGGTTAAAACAGTGAGTCTGTACAAACATGTTTCATTGTCTGTACTTTTCTTGCATGTAAATGCTGATATTTTGGTTAACCTAAGTTCTTTGTTTTAGAGCCTAGAGCTGAATAAATTTAGCTCTAATAAGCAATATAATACAATTATTACTATAATTGCATGGATTTTGACTCTCAAAGCCAAGAAAAGCACTGAAATATAGCCTAACATTAACTACCTTTTTTTTTTTTATTATTATTATTAGCATGAACAAGAAGTGAAAATTGGGTATTATAGAATATGGAAAATGCAGGTACTGTAATTTTTATTACAACTCCTTACAAACTCAGGTGACAATCACATTTTATAGAAAATAAGTATTACGTGATAGTCCCTATTTTGGTGAGTTACGTAATGAGTACCATATAGATTGTCATGTCAATTTGTAAATATGTTAAGTGCCATGTGAATTGTTATGTGACACTCTGTATTTTGAGTGGCTAATGGAAATGTCAATGTCAAATTGTAAAGGAGCTTCTTGTGCCTAGAACTCGTGAAGTATCGACACAATTGTATTTTATGATCTTATCACATAAAATTTGCGTTACAAATTGTTTTGATGGAGGAGAATTGGGAAGAATGCAATGGAAGGGATTCTAAGGGAACAAGAAATCCAACCATTCTCTTCATCTCTTGAGTGGAAGACTATGTATTTCTTTGGTTCAACGGATTTAAAATGCAATTAAAATTTTTTAAAAAAAAAAAACGTGATTGAGCGTTTGATAAAATCGTTGTTCATCTTTTAAAAAGACACTTGTTGTCTGCGTCTTTTTTCAAACGCTTTTCCAAACAAGTTATTTCTGCAAATTTGTTTATAAACAAACTTTTATTTTAAAAAAATCACAATGTTAAATTCCTCTAAATACTGGAGGGAAGTTTGTTCTGCTATTATGTTATATTTTGTTAAGCCGAAGCAACGGGGACAAAAGATTGCAATAAACAAAGAGCTACTCAATTTGGTGGCCCAAGGCCCTAAGTCTACTAGAAGCACATGTGTCTTGACTAATGACCACATGGCCACACCAATAATTGTCAGAGAGTATTTATTTGGTTTGTGATTTGAAAATTTGTGATTTTATAACATGCAATTTGAAAACGTGGTTAAGCGTTTGAAAAAAATTACAATTTAAAATTTTGTATTTTTTAAAAGCATCACATTGCCTACGATTTAAAATCGTAATTTTTTTAAAATTTTAATATTTTCAAATCATAATTTTTTAAAAACACAATTTCAAATGATCCATTTTTTTACGATTTCATTTAAAATTGCAATTTTGGTATACAATATCAGAATACGAAATACACTAATAATTGGGTCCTTCACACTATTGGAATGTGATTTTGGACTTTTAATATGGTGTTAGGGCTTCTTTTTTCTTTTTTTTTTTTTAATGAGAAATGTTACATTTTTCAAAAACTTTCTCTAAAAGTTAGTTTTCAATGATGTGTCATAGTCACACATTTTTTCAAAATAATAAATCTAAGAGATTGTGACACATCATTTGAGAACTAACTTTTGGTAAAAAAATTGAAAAATGTAGTACTTCTCTTCTTTGATAACACTTGTTTTTAATTCTTTTGTGATAACTCTACTTAAAACTCATGAACTACTACACGTTTCGAGAAGACCCTCCTAAATTTAAAAAATTCTTAATTTCACCTCTTGAACTTTCAATTTGATGTAATATGCCCCCATTTGATAGTTGTTGGACGTTAAAAGTGATAAAATGACCTTTATACCCCTATTTTTAATTTATAAAAATCTCAAATTTACCCTTAATTTCAATTTTTTAAAAATGAAAATTGAATGGTAATTTGGTCTTTTCTAGGGTTTCCATTAGAGTTTAACGTCAAAAATTGACAAAAAATGATAGATTGCATCAAATTAAAAGTTTGATATGTGAAATTGAGAGTTTTTGACATTGGGATGGTATTCTCAAAATGCATAGTAATTCAATGGTCATTTGTAAAGTTTTCCCAATTCTTTTTTAACACAAAAACATTAACAGATAATCCAAAATAAAAAACCTCAAAATTATTTTTATATATTTTTTCCAATATATATATATATATATATATATATATAAGAGCATCACCAAGTAGTGAAAATGGGTGGTTGAAAGATTGTTAAATTTTGGCATTTGCTAATAACATATTAATCTTTTTGTATTTTTGTGGATGGGCCATTGATCTTTGAAGGAGCCAGCCTCACGTTTCAGAGTCATGGAAAGTCAGTGGCTTTTGTTTGTGTGTTTTTAGGAGTGGGGGACCGTGGGGCATGTTTGGTCACATATGTCTGTCAACAAAAAGTGTCTGCCCTTGTTGTCTACTTATCTTTTTTTTTCTTTTACAACGCTCTCAATCTCCTGCTGGTGTTCAGACAGCTTCATTACAATCGGAAGTTGAGAGAATGAAGCCTAACTTTCAAAAATTCAAATCTTCTCCATTTTATGCTTACTACTTTTATGGCTTAAAGTCCTTGCAACGCTCTCGATCTTATCTGCTTGAATAAGTGTTCGGACAGCCTCATTGTACTCTATTCTTATCGGGTATCGGGTATGACGACAAATAAATGGTTTTTTTGAAACCAAACAAGCCAGCCCTCACATTTAAGGTCGTTTTTTGAATGGAGATTCACAACAATTATATTTTGGCTATTTGGCTACCTAGTTGGACAACTGAATGTTACATAGATTCTCTCACAATAGCTATTAACAATTTAAATATTTGAGTGCTTTGAAGTCATTGAATATTAATAAATGAATTGAGCCACCAAAATAAAAAAGGGCTATTATCGAGTCAATGTTGATAAAGCGAGTTGTCATAAACATCAGTTATGAGCGTGATAATATGTTACGATCTAATTGTATATAAATAGGGCTGGTAAGACGAGTTTACGTTTAAGGATTCATGTCAACCCTTTTAACTCGCCAACCCGTTTATGTCAAACCAAACACAACACGTTTATTAAACGGGTCATAAACCCAAACCCATTTAGCTTAAATCCTAACAACCAAACAAGCCCACAATGCATTAAGTTCAATCTATATCCTCAACAATTATTTTGTTTCCTTTCAAAAATATGCCAAGGATTCAGATTCGTTGGCATGTGATGAGAGGGGGAGGGGGGAGCGTACGCCAAATATTCCTTCATTTTATATTACTACTTTAAAAGGGTCAAAGTCCATATGATTAAACACTCAAATTTCAATTAAAATACTACTTTTAAGTTGGTCTTTCCCCAAACCTTATTTATTCACTTTGGGATCAAAAGATGGGCCCACTTGGGCCAAAGAGCAGATGCTGTTGGCCCACAGCTCTTACACTTTGGGCCTCCCTCCTTTCGGGTTTAGGGGCCCATTAGCTTAAGTGAAAATTGGCCCTACTCGCTGCGCCCGCCGGAGCGCCCTTTCCCAAATTCCCAATTCAAAAAGAAAAAAAATCATGACAAAAGAAAAAGGCACCCTTTGCCTTAAATTTGAAGCAAAGCAAGTCAACGCAACATGGAAGAACAAAGACAAAATTAATACTCCAAAATAATAATGCTTCAAATTGTAAATTATCAAATTACAGAGTTTTTCTTCGATTTTGTTATTTGAGAGGGGTCATCTCTGAAAATAGAAAGTAAGATCTGTAGTTTTTATGTCTGTTTAGTTTAACGATTTCAAATCGTGTAGTTTGAACCGATAACACTCTTAAAATACAATAAATGCGATCTATTGGACTGTCCCAAAAGCAGGTTGGAAAAAAGTAAATTGGGACGCTAGCCTAGACGTGAGCAAGGAGAGATCGAGTATTGGGACCGTTGTTCGTGATCATTTGGGCAACGTTCTTGTAGCACAAAGTTTGCCACGAGCAAGTGCCCCGGACCCAAGTTCAGCCGAAATAATGGGTGCATATTTTTGCTGCTTGTTTTTGTAAGGACTTGGGGATTCAAAAGATAATTCTAAAGGGAGATGCACGGGTAGTGACCACTGCGATATTTAATATAAAGATCAATATGTCTCGCTTTGGTCATATAATATCAGACACACAACGAGTCCTACAATGGTTTGGGGAATGAGAATGTAGGTTTGCACGTAGAGATGTTAATGGAGCGGCCCATATTCTAGCAAATGTGGCCAAACAATTCTTCATGAATAAGATTTGGTCGGAGGAAATTCCAGAATGAATCCGTGATGTAATTTTGAAAGAGAAATATGCCTTTTCTATTGATTGATATATGAGAATGAACATTATTTCAAAAAAAGAACAATTAATTAAATTACTAGCAAATGCCTGAAAATTACTAGTAAATACCTCAATATTGTGTAAATTACTAGCAAATGCCTCAATATTGTGTAAATGAAAACACAATATTTAATAATAAAAAAGGGCAATTAATTGGCATTCAAAATCGCAGTTCTTCTGTTAAAATCGTGTTTTAATGCATCCTCTTCCTTGTTGCACAAAAACACTGGGTTTTTTTTTCTTTCACATTTTCAAACGGAATTTTTTTTTTCCTAAACACACTCCGAAATAAAAATATTTTTCATGTTTTTTTATTTAAAAATGTGTGTTTGGCCTGCAAAATCTCCCTCTCTATGTATATAGGAGAATGCTAGTTCTCTTCTATTGTTTTGTGTTTTAATGCATCCTCTTCCTTGTTGCACAAAAACACTGGGTTTTTTTTTTCACTATTTTCAAGCGGAATTTTTTTTTCTCACACTCCGAAATAAAAATGTTTTTCATGTTTTTATTTAAAATGTGTTTTCATTTGCTTTTAATGGAGAATCTAATGATGTGAACAAACATTTCCTTCACATAATTAGTTATTTATTTATTTCTCACTCAAAAAGCAAATCTTTAATACCAAAATTACCATATTCCTTACAAAATTATATTAGAGTGGCATTCAAATTTCAAGTCAATGTTTTAAATCGGGAATTCCAAGCACGAAATGAGTTGTACTGAGAAAGAAATATATAGACGTTGTTCTTGATTGACCTTTTATCAAATCCCTCCTTTAAGTGTATATATAATAGAAAAAGGAATTTGATAACAATTAGGAGTATAATCCAAAATCTTATGATAATTTTTATTATTATATTACATATAGCATTTCTCTACTTTATAATTAATAAATTTAATCATTTTGCCAATTATGAATTATTATGTCAATTTGCAAGGAATTTATAATTCAAAACAAATCCCACCATTCAATGAGTCTAATAAATTACACAAGAATAACAGTTTAAATTAAATGACTTTTAAGTTTTAATAATTCAATTTAAGTTATAAATTTCAAATAATTCACAAACAAATAATAAAACTTCCAAGTAACACTTGAAAATTCACTATTGATTTTTTTTCTCTCTCTTTCTTTAATGTGTTATATTAAAAACTATATATATACTATATGGGATATGGATAAGGTGCAATTAGTTGAGGATACAATTATCTCAATATCAAATAAAATTGATCGTATTTAATTAATGGTCACAATGTAAATTTGACGCATTTAAATAATATAAAATTATATACCGTTAGATGTAAAAATTGACAATTTTATTTGAAATTAAGAGGATCCTTATCCCATACAAAGAGCGTGTATGGATAGATTTCACCTATTTTGACCGATTGGAGTGCGAGGCTAACGTGTCCGAGCAGCTAAAATCTAGACCTACCCTCCCTATATATGAAGCTGCAGTATGAATAATTAATTACATTTTTTCATCCTAAAATTTGTGTCCAAAAAAGGAAAGAGAAAAGAAAAGAAAAATGAGAGTGATATAAATATTCGTGGAAGCAGCAAAAGCAGTAGTGGAAATAATAAAAAGAAATTTCCCTTTGGAATTTGGAAGTTCAAACTGTACCTCCGTCCCGCCCAGTCAGACGCTCCGCTTATATCCACGCGCTCTCTCTCACTCTGTCTCTCACACACACACTGTCTGAGTCTCTGTGAACTCTCTGTGAACTCTCTCTTTCTCTCTTCGGCTCGGAGCTTTCCCAGGCGGCGCCTGAAGTTCTACGGGAGCTCACAACAACACTGTAAGCTCCGAGCTGTCACATACTCTCTTCCATGCATTTTCAATTCGTCTTTTTTTTTTTTTGGTCATTTTTTCTCTTTGATTTTCAAAATCGCGTGAATTCCGTAATGCTGGAGCTTCGTTGTTTTGGATTTGTATCGATGGATCGTCACAGATTCTGTGCGAACTCTCTCAAGTTCTTTCTTTTTTCAGTTTCGTGAACAGATCTGTGACGGAGACGCTCTCTTTCTCTCTCTCTCTCTTTTTTTTTTTTTTTGTGTTTTTGTTTGGTTTCGTTTGTTTGCACATTTTACTTTTTTGTTTGATTTGAAATATTTCGTTTTTCTGTCGCTCTGTGCGGCTTCTGATTTCTCTCGTCTCGGGGGAATTTATCGGAAAAATTCGGGTAAATGAGTTTAATCCGGTGCTTTTGTTCGTTTCGTTGAGTTTAGTGGAGTATATTTGAAAGTTTTAGAGAAAGTCTATGAGAAGTTAGAGTTTTGGTTTGGTTTTAAGATCTCTGTTTGGTTCCTGAGATATTGTTCGAAGCGAAAAAAAGGAACAAAAGAATTCGTTTTTAATTTTTTTTTTTTTAAAAAAAATATTTTCATTGACTCGAGGAAAAAAAGTAGAATGTCTACTGAGCTGGACCTTGTGCATCCATTTGGCATTATTTTTATTTTTATTTTTTTAAATTAATTTTTTAAAGGAGAGTTTTGTTGTCAATGGAGAATTTTATTTTCTACTATTTTCTTCAAGTTTTATCAGCTACCAAACAGAGGATATAGAGTAATGACGATCTAAAACAAAGTGCACTAAGGTAACCTATCCATAGTTCCGTTTTAGGCCCCTCTGATTTTAACCTATGGCTTATGTTATTCTGATTAAACCGAAATTTGCAACTATTTTTCTTTTTGGTTTTGCTAAGCATTTAAATAAATCTGAACCTTCAAAAAAGTTTATACAAAGAAGAGAGGCTAAGTTCCGAATTTAAATTTTTGCACAGCATAGATGCCTCAATAATGTGGAGTAAATGCACCTTAAATTTGTGACACCGAAGGGGAAAAATATTGGGAAGCTAACTTTGATTATGTGAAATTGTTAATCTTTTACATGTGCACGTATTGGCATATCCGCGAAGTGTTTGCTTGTGGTTTTCACTCTTTCCTTTGTGTTACAATGTCTTGGAAAAATTATTACTGCAAAGGCTTTGTTGGGTTGAAGGGATAAATTGCATTTCATCTTTAATTGGGATTTTTCCAGCTTATAGACCAGCTGCTTGTTCCTATTATCTCACAATGAATTGATCTTAGAAGTGCAGGTTCGATGCAGACGATTTCACTTTGAATTCATGCATTGCTCTTTTACAAGGCATGCAAATATGGATAAAGAAAATAAAACTGCTGCCAAAGTTGAAGAGTCTACTGTTCGAATCACACGAGCACGGGCTAAAGCCTTGGGCTCATCAGGAGGGATATTCCCGTCCTCTAAACCTTCTTTTAAGCAAGGCCAGAAGCATGTTCTACAGTCAAAGTTCAAAAGAGCAGCATCAGATGAGAACAAAGCTTCTATAGTTCCCCCTGCCGGCGCACAGCATAAGAGAAGGGCAGTGCTGGAGGATGTGACTAATATCTTATGTGTAAATTCACTTATGAACCCCATCCATGCATCAAAAATTCAGGTAAGGATTTGCCATATTTCAGTTTGTAATTTGATATGCCAATTTCAAAGTAGCAAGATTTTATGATAGCATTTGTCAAGTAACTTCCAATTTATTAAAAGTTACTATTGCAGCTCGAGTTGGATTACATTGTAGTTGCACGGATGTGTTGAGTGCCACGTACTAGGTCAATTTAGACTCTATAACCAATTATCTAAAACCCCAATTTTGTCAAATTGTTTTAGAATAATCACGCAGATGCAATTAGCTTTTGACGAATTGTTTTAGAATAATCACACAAGTCCAATTAGCTTATCCCTGTGCTTTGACATTTATGATTACCCAAAATTAGGAGACTGTTCTTGACAATGATCATATTAGTAACTATATTGTCCCATAGGTTTTCGCTGGTTGCAAAATATATCAATACTTGCTAAATCATCTGAACTTAGTATCAGTGACATTGCTGATTGACAGACTAGGAAGCAGGCTAGAACAGGTCCTGGAAAGAAGAACAATATGGTGGTTGCAAGAGTCACTCAAGAGATGTCAGCTATTCAAGGGGATGCAAAAACAAAGTTAGCTGAAGAATTGTCCAAAATAAGGATGGTGGAATCACAAGATATCACCTTACCAGTTAATTTAGAAGAGGAAGAGCCTAACGAGCAAAGCATGAGTAATAGCATGAGGGAATGTGGTTTAGCAGATCAGATGCCTCTGGTACAGGCTTCCATAAAACCTGCGGGACTCCAAAGTTCTCCAGAGAAAGGTTTGTTTTCTGTTTCAAATTTCTCCCTGGGATGCTACAGTTTTGAACATACTGTTTAACTGACAGAATTGTACAGTAAATGCGTCCATTTCTTAAATTATATAAGTTTTGAAGGTGATGTGAAAAAGGGTTCATGTTGTTACATTATTCATTTGGTTAATGTTATGGCAGAGAAAAAATATCATGAATTCAGAAAGGATATTACTTGTTAGTCAGAAAGATGTTTCTAGGTCATTGCACTCTGTTTCTAATATTATATTATCTGTGATGCTCTTTGATTAAATAATGCAGAAGATATGGTCTGCAAGGAATTGGGAACCTCAACCGGTCCAGACATTGTGGATATTGATTCGAACTTAAAAGATCCTAAAGCCTGCAGCTCATATGCCTCTGATATACACAGTAATATACGTGTTGCAGAGGTTTGTACTGCAAGTAGTATTCATTTTAAATTCGCTTATTGCTAATTCTATATTCCATGCTTAACTGCAAATCCTGCTAGTTGCATGTTTTAAACATATTATCACGTAAAAGTCTTGAATAATTGGTGTTGCTTCTTTTTCCATCGTTGAAAAGTGTCCTTAGTGTTGATGGTAATATGGCCGTACATAATCATCAAGATTCTTTAAAATTTTAATAATAACTTGTGAGTATCTCTCATTCAACAGAGATAGAAACACAAAGTTCCTAATATTTTTTATTTTAGTTTTTTGTTTCACTTATAAATAGTTCTTTGAAAAGTAAAGGATTGCTAACTTACAAGTTTATTTTAGTAAGTGACATATGTTAACTATTATGGAGGGATTGGTGTAGTGGCAAGGGGCTTACGCCCAAGTGGTTTGGTGAGGGGGAGGACATGAGTTTGAGTTTCCATGAGCTCGATGCTAAGGGGACAAGATTCATGCCCATTGATCCATGCTCACTAGTTTCTTGCTACTATACCCTTGGTGGGGCTGAGGCTAGGATATGGCTTGGCTCATCTTGAGGGAGTGCTTGCGGATTCCCTGCATTGCAGGCCCATCTAGACCCCTTTTGACTGGTGCCCCAGTGGGTAAGATCCAGTTGTGATAAGTCTAGGTGGAGAGTTCCAACCTCCGTTCCTCCCACCCTCTTACCCTTTTTGCTTTGTGATAAAAAAAAAGTGACATATGCTAACTTGTAAAAAACTCTCCTTCTTCAGCTTGACTGTAGGCCATCAACTAATTACATGGAAAAGTTGCAGCAAGATATCACTCCAAGCATGCGAGGAATTCTAATTGATTGGCTTGTGGAGGTTAGTAAACATCCAAATTGATATTGCTTTAACAAACTCATAGTATTTTTCTCCTTTTGTTAGTTTTTGAAAAGGCTAGGCCAACAAATTTAACAAATTTCTCAATTGTTTTCTATCTACTCCCATTTTCTAGTGTAGTGCTAGACTGCTAAGATGATATTTATAATATCACTTGTATTTGTTCTTCAATTAATTTAAAAGGAGCTTTCTGTAATCGTCAAGTAGCCATTACCTTCCCTATTTCCATCTTTCCTTTGTTAATTTGCATTGTGTTTTCACTCGTCTTCTATTTAAATATGTTTTATTTATTGATTGATAAGTTATTTTGGCAGTTCCTGGATTTTAAACCTAAGGCTCATCCTTTACTCATGTCTTATGGAAGAGGAAGTGCTATTTGGCCATAGCTCATTGGCTGAATCATGTCAAATATATATGATATAAAACTATTTCAGGGTCCATCTTTGTTGTGCTCTTTATTAGAAGATAATCTAGTGCTTAGATATCTACAGTAGCTACTTTCATTATTTATCAATTCTAGATATAATGTTGTTCTATTTTATCTTCAAAGAATATTTGGAATTTTTATTTAGTTATTTATATATTTTAGCCTGAAGAAAGGATTGGAGACCTATTTTGTTGATCTGTGAGTAATTTCCTAATTTGATGTTCAATGGGTTAGTCTTGGTCTTTATCGACTTGTCTCTTTTTTCAGGTTTCTGAAGAATATAAGCTTGTTCCAGATACGCTTTACCTCACAGTGAATCTCATCGATCGGTTCCTCTCTAAAAATTATATGGAAAAAACAAGACTCCAGTTGCTTGGTGTTACTTGCATGCTAATTGCCTCGTAAGTTCTATAGTTTTTGGTGGTTACAGTAAATAAGGTGCAATAGTTTTCTACATTTGATTTTTTGATGAGAGATGTTTTCTCATTCGTTAAAATGTTTCCAATTCAGAACTATGGTTTGTATAAGATAAGTAATAATGATGATGATAATGCGAAGGACAATGATGAATATTATAAGATTTAACTAACATTTTTACAACTCTTTTTTTTCCCTAGTCTTCTGAAGATGACGTTTTTTGAATTATAAAATTGGATCCAAGGTAATGAGACAAGAGTGTCTTATTATTATTGTTATCTTTCTCTATATTTAAAAATAAAAAATAAAAAAAAAAATTTAAGGCTAATTGCTTGAGTCAATATATGCCAAATCTTGAGTTAACTTCTTGGTGTTGGTAAATTAGATGTTACGTCTATTTTTCTATATCATCAGGGGTTTCTAAAGTCTGCTTCTTTTCTGTTGTGGCTTGAAGGAAGTACGAGGAAATCTGTGCACCAAGAGTGGAGGAATTTTGTGTCATCACAGACAATACCTACATGAGAGGAGAGGTAGACTTTTGCTACTTGAAATTTATGTTTATGACATCCATATTTCTGGTTAAGTCTTTGGCATCTCATTTTTTAGGTTGTAATCAAACTTAATATTCTGACCATAAAAACTAGTGCATAGCTTTGCAGCAGCAATCGTTATCTTTGAGGTTGGTCATAATTTCAGAAACTAAGTTGTATATATGTACACATTGACCAAGAAATAATGTGACGAATTTCTTAGAGAAATGATGTTTTGGGTATAATAAGATCGAAATCATCTTAGATGATTTGGTCAATGTAGAAGATCCAGTAAGGAGTGATTTTTGTTCGAGTTGAAGGCACCAGGATGAATACAAGGAGAGGGTCAAAATGAGTGCGAGTAACTGTTTGAAGCAAAGATGCAATGGCCCGTGATTTATTCAAGACTGTCGTTGAGATACATAAAAAATTTTTACGCAATCGAAAGAAGTAATTGATTTAGCAGTTGTAAGGTTATTTAAAGTCACTGTAAAGGCAAGCAACCAACCTATCCTCCAACATTTACTGTGAAAAAAACAATTTATTATTAAGGAGTCAACAATAATAGGAAAGGAAGGAAAAACTCATTAATGATAATTTGAGGCACTTGCTGCAATTTCAGGGCTAGCCTCAATTTCTAAGGTTTATGCCTTATGTGAGTTTTGTTTATGAGTCCCCTGTAAATATTTGTCTCTAAAATTTAGGTAGCAAAGCTTTACTCAGTATCATAAAAGCCCTCCTTTAAGTAGAAAAGAGTGACTCGTTTTCTTTGAAGAGTTCTTCAAATTGTTCTTTTGGTTTACATCTCAAGTTTCCAGACCACTCATCATCCCTCATTCTAGAATAGGGATGATCATTTAGATATACTGATGTATAAGTTCCCTGATTGTTGACATCAAATGGCAGGTATTGGAACTGGAGCGTCAAGTTTTGAATTTCTTGCACTTCCAGTTATCTGTTCCCAGCACAAAAACATTTCTCAGGTAATGCACCACCTTAATGTTTTTCTAAAATGGCATCTAATAGTGAACTAACTAATCTTTATGATCCCCAAATCTTTTGGTTTCAGGAGATTCATTCAAGCAGCACACGCTTCTTACAAGGTATTCTAAATGATGGTATTCTTCATCTCTTGTTTTACATTTAGAAAATCAATTAAATACAAAAGAAAGCTAAATTTGCTATTTTCTTATTTTGTTGTACAGCTTTCTTCTGTCGAACTTGAGTTCTTGGCAAATTATTTAGCAGAATTGACACTAGTCGAATATAGCTTCCTAAAGTTTCTACCTTCCCTCATAGCTGCAGCTGCTGTGTTCCTTGCTAGATGGACACTCGATCAATCAGACCACCCATGGGTCTGCAATTTTGTGCCTCCCTTATTCCATTTGAAATTTTTTTCTTCCTTTCCATTAGAAGAAAAATGTCTGAAAAAGTTCTTGATGTGCACTTGTTGCAGAATCCAACTTTAGAACATTATACCAGTTACAAGGCTTCAGAGCTGAAAACTATCGTTCTAGCACTTGAAGAATTGCAACTGAACACCAACGGTTGCTCCCTAAATGCTATACGCGAGAAGTATAGACAGCAGAAGGTAATAGTTTGTCGTGTAGGACTACATGAAAAAGTTTATTTCTCTCAAACTGTAGTTGAATTACTTATCTTTCCAGTTGTTTGCATCTCCTAATGCTTTTGTAAGAAAAATCTATGGCTTTGTTTGGCAAAGCTGGAAGAAGTCTTAAGGATTTCTCATTCAGCCTCTCTGAACCAACTCTCATTTAGGTCAAACTAAGTGAACCAACAAAAAAGAATCATTAGTTTACCTAGTTCTTAATCTGGTGGTTGCTTATAATCAGAACAACTACAATGACAGCTGGCCTTTTGGGTTCCCCAAAGTGTGTATCTTAAGCATTAACATGATACTAAATTTTTTCTAATATTCCTTTTAGATTATCCTCATAAAATGGCATCTCTTATGGCAGTTCAAGTGCGTGGCAGCTTTGACCTCTCCGCAACCGGTTGTTTCACTCTTCTAAAATCAAGATATCTGATTCTCTAATGGCCGAATTGAAATATTTGAGGTGGAAGGGCTCTCTACATTCTGACAATATAAGGGTGATCCACATCTCAAGTTACTAATTTTACTGTTAATTAATGTTTACCATTCTTGTTTTTTTTTCACTTTGCCGTTTGTTGTAACATCTGATCCAGATCTGGTGCTTCCAGATCTCGGCCCTTGTAACCTGAAATTGTTAGAGCATGACACATTTAAGGCAGTAAGTTATATGCCATTCGGCAGAATAATTTCTAAAACTTCCTATACCATGGGAAGTTTTAACAGCACCTAGGATTCCTGGGTTGCAAATTTGTGACAGGAAATGTAGCTATTTGAGAATTAATGTATCCAAAACCTTATTATGGAAAGGAAAAAAAAAAATTGCTCCTTTTTTGCAGAAAAGTAGTTTGCAATTTAAATATAGCATTTTTATTGTTGTTTGTAGGATTCACTTCTCCATTTGGTCCTTATGCTGTTGTATCTTCAAATAGAATTTGGCCCATAATGTTTGTACATGTGTAGGCACTGACATGTGAACTAGTGCACATACACATGATCAGAGAAGCTCAAGTCTAGAGAGCTTCAGGTCCACTTACAAGTTCATCAGTCCACGTATAAGCCAAAAAGAGATGAAAAGTAAACATACCAGTGAATACAGGTAATGCCTGAATTTTTAAATGCATCATTTAATCATTGTGCAGCTTGCAGCTAACATCAAATAAGCTTTGTTGATGTTGGGTATCCAAATTCAAAGCTAAGTTCTTTGGAAGTCAATAATTGACATTCTAGTGCAAGATCCTAGGATCCAATCCCTTTACAGCTCCCCCCACCTACTATAAGCTATGGTAAAAAGGAGTTCAAAGTCTAATAATTTACTGACTTGGCAACATTTGGATTCTTGACATCCACTGACCATTTTGTTCCTTGAGACATGTCAGTTATGATTTGAACCACAGTTTGCCACTCAAGTTGCCCATTTTGTTCCTACGAGTAGGCTATGCAGGGAAGTTTTGAACAAGATTTGAAGTTATCCCAATGCATGTTGGATTTGGTTGAAGAGGGAAGGAGATCGGGTGCAATGAGGTTGCCTATTATAGGTAGGGTTCAACTTGTTTGACCCGCCAACCCGTTAAGGGTCAATTCGAACATGACCCATTTAGTTAAGCAGGTCAAACCTTTCAATCTTAACACGACACACTAGTGACTCGTTTAATAAATAGGTCATAAACAGGTCGCCTTGTTTGACCCAAACACAACTTGTTTAACCCGTTTGATCTAACACAACAAGGTTACAAGATTCATTTGACTCGTCTTGAGCCAAATATGACTTGTTTAACCTATTACAGCATGTGTGTGTATATATATATAATTTCATAAATTGGTCAAGCGAGTTAACCTATTTATTAAATGGGTCAAGTGAATTGACCCATTTATGACCCAATCCCTAGCCTTATAATTTCATGTTGAGTTTGCAGGTCATATAAAAAGTTGTCAGCTTTAATTATAGGCACCCAGGCTCTAACTTATTTGGGCAGGTGCCCAAACAGGTGGGGCCTTGAGGTCTTTCCACATGAGTTTGCCCATTACACACGTAATGTGTAGCCTCATTGCACGGAATGTGGATGTTGAGGAAAAGATGACAACTCAATAGGATAGGTTAGTGCAACACTTGAAAGAGTTAACTAACAATTTTCTTTTCCTGTAACTTCTTGCCACTCATCTCATTTGTGTTGTGACATTTGCTAAGCTTTTCCTATTTCTAAAGTCAATTCTTTACTAGAAGACTGAAGATGATGTAGCAAGTAGCCAATGAATCACTATGCAATAATATCCCTATTCACAAAAGAACCACTTTGTTACAAGCCTTAGATGTTGACCTCCTAATTAGATGTGGCTTTCTTATGATAGCATTATAATAGATAAAAAAAAGTGGGATCAAGAGGTTTTAAAGGACCTCAACTGCAACGTACACATTGCTTGGTAATTAATTAATGGACAGAAATTTCTCTCAAACCGGTTTGGATGAAATTTTGTTTAAATCACATAAAATTGTGCCAAGTGTCTAAGCATTTAATAAACACATTAAATATTAAAGGCCATTTGAAGTTTTTCAATAGCTTATTATTTAAAAGGTTAATCTTAATTAGTAAATTGCTATTAATGACCTTTAATATTTAATGTACATATTAAATGCTTAGACATTTGGTACCATTTTATGTGGATTTGACAAAATTTCATCCAAACCGGTTTAGAAGAAATTTGTGTCCTTAATTGATTATTCTTTGCAGTGTTATTCAAAGACATAATTGAAATAGAGTTACAACAGTGCACAACTACTTCTAAACTTGAAGTAAACTCTAACGCTGAGACATCTTACAGATGTTCTCTTACTGAAAAATAGACACTCCGTTTTGAAAGGTTTTTTTGGTTAATCTCAAAGAAGTGTTTCATTGTCTCATTCAAGAGAGTAACTGCTGACCTGAAAAAAGTTCAATGGAAGGATCGTCCCCCCTCAGACTGTCGTTGGTTGCAAACTGAAGAAGTCTAACGTCTCCGTCTCGACCTTTATGACGCCTACATTGCCCGCAACTCATTGGAATCGAGTTCTTTTCCGGAGGGAGGGAATTGACGGCGTCGACTCATCTTGAGAGTTTTAAAACCAACGTATTGTTTAATTTGTTGGTTTTTCATATTTATGTGTGTTTTTTTTTTGAGTTGTGATTTAATAATGGGCTTGAGCCCATTATTAAAATATAACACCTTTACTACATATGAGATGCAATTAATTAAAGAAAAATTAAAAATATTGAAGTGATAATGTGGTAGAATCCGGTTTTTTAACGGGAAAGCTCGTGGTTCATAATTTAGTGTTTTCTCAAGGAGATGGTTTTTTAATTAAAATGAATAACAAATTAAAAATAAATATTATTTTAATAGAATCAGAAATTTTTTTTGGATAAGCTGATGGATAAAGTTTTGAAAATTGGTTAAGCTAAACTAAC
Organism: Carpinus viminea; assembly: GCA_013348765.1. Lineage (NCBI taxonomy): Eukaryota > Viridiplantae > Streptophyta > Magnoliopsida > Fagales > Betulaceae > Carpinus > Carpinus viminea. The sequence continues at coordinate 11,925,413 of CP054670.1, read as the reverse complement.
AAAAGTATATTTTAGTAAGCCAATTGCATTGAAAAATGGCTAAACTAATGTTAGTGTTCTAAAGAGTGCTGGATTTCCCTGAAACTAAGGATTATAATGGTTAATTAACAATAAGGAAGCAACATAAAAAAGAAATGTTACACACTCTCATTCTTATACTTGCAAATGCACTCTTTAACTTGACACTAACAGTCACTGTTAAATTTTGAATGGATTATTGATGATTTTTAGATCTAATAGTAAATTTTAGTATCATGTCAAAAAGTAAACATTTGAAAATGTGAGAATAACATGACCCAAAATAAGATTTCACCTTTAATACTTTGAAAATGAGGACTTTTTATTTCTTTTCTTTTTTTTATAATAATTAAAAAAGGTTGGAGAGAAAAGCCAATTGTATCCTATTTGAGTGTAATCATAATAATACTAACCCGCAGGTCGCCGCTCAAGAGGGGCCTAGATGGTAGAAACCATAGACGCTCTCTCAAAACCGATGAGCTATAACTTAACGAGGACTTGATAATACAGGGGCATGACTATTATAATAAGTAACAATTAATATATATATATATATATATATATAGGGGATACTTGCTTTTCTTGTTTTCATACGGATTCATTATCATCATCTTGCGCCAAAAAAATTGATTTTAAGATACTTACGCAAACTACTTAATTGAAATGACTAATGAGAGACACCTATAAAATCTTCGGTGAACTAACCTGCTAAATGCTTTAAAAAGTCTTCAATCTCTCCCTGAATAATTGTATACATATTCCCACAATCACTCCAGAAATCTTCCAAAATCTAAATTGATTATTGTCAAGAAAAGCCCATTTCCTAATGACTAAGGACTATAATTTGAGAGTAATATTAGGGGCATATTTTCATTTGGATGAAAAGGTTTTTCATTCGCAACAAGTGAAAGGGGGACCACTCCGCCACAAAAGAGTAAAGGAAAAATAAATCCGAATGAAAAATGGTTCCTAGCATTACTCATAATTTGGTAAGCTAGGGCAAAAAGAAGCTCACCAGCATTTATCATTCACTAACACAATGGTAACCAGGCATTTAGAGAGAGAGAGGACAAAAATTGATCAGCCATTGGCTGGTACAGAAGATTTTAGTCCCACTGCATGGCCCTTCCCATTACTTTTTCAAGGAAGCAATTAACATTTCCACACAGTAGCAATGGAAAATACAGGATCAACACAAAGTTACAAGTGGCTGTGAGAGGACAATCCAAAAATAATTTCCCACCCCCAAACAACAGCCATTTTAGTACATTTCATCTGTTAAGTGCCCACTTCTTCTGGTTTCCCACCACCATAAAAAACAGGAAAACAGAAGAAAGAAAAGCTTGGCACAATCAATTAATTAGTAATGGCACTTAACAGGCAATTGAGGTTGCTAAAGGAGCTACCAGAACAGCAGTATTTCCAATTATGGGCTGGAGACTGGCTGCATTCTCTAATTGCTCCCATGCTTCCTTCCGCTTCTCAGCTGCCAGGCTTAGCTTTGCTTGTTCCTCCTTAAAATGAACATCACAGGACATGAAAAGCTCGTCATCCATCTCCATTAACATCTTTTTAACATTTACACTTAAGTTGACCACTGATTGGTTCCAGTGGCTCTGGGCATTCCTTTCTAAGGCTGGAAATATGATCGGAAGAATCACCTCACGGTTATGTGCAATCAAGTTGACAATCTGGTCGTTATTCCATAAGAAAAGGGCCCTTTCAGCTACCTGAAACAATAAGTTGAGGCATCGCAAAAGCTATTTAGAGAAAAAAGATACATTTTTGGTTGGGTGGAGAGGGAGGGAGAGTGCAGTTACTCAAAAGACCCCACAAAAGGAAGAATGAAATCATGGAACACTTATAGCGAAATTGCGGAACAACTAATGAAGAATAAGTGATACAGTGCTCAGACAACCACAAAAGAATGGCATAAAAGCCTAAATATCTTAAGCAGAATTGGAAGCTCAGTTGGACAAAATGTCTACACTATTAGTGCACAGAAACCATCAATGCTTGATGTTAAGTGAGACCTTGGAATCTCCAGCCAACAAGAGTTCTAGGTGCCATACATATGACTCCTAATGCGCATGAAAATTTTAATGGATACTCTAGAACCCCAAGCCCTGCTCACATATTGTCTCAACTTGGCTCTACTTCTAGCCATGCATGGCAAGGTGACAGAGCTTACCATCATTCCATTCCTAACAAGCAAAATATCCCACCAGTTTGTACAGCTGTACAAACTTTCATAAAGTTAACCAAGCTCCAAATCTTTATTTTTTATTTTTGCAAGTCAAGCTCCAAATCTCAAGTTCTTTCTCTAAAATATAGACGTGGAAAACACGATGACCACCATCCTGCACTACTGAAACTAAGCAAAACAAAAAGTGCCAACTAGAGAGCCACCACAAGAACACGTATCATTCCCACAATCATGTGACTGACAACAAACGTATCATCTAGCACAGTGAAAATGTTAAATTGAACCCAGTGAAGAGTAACGTGTAAACAGTAGAAGTCTCTGAAACAATATGGCACATACCAAGGGAATGTCTATAGAACAGACAAAAAGTGAACATTAGAAGCAGTTATGAATGAAATTTACCCCAAAAAACAGTAGTTATAATGACGATCTGATAAAAATAACCATGAAAAAGATGCTGCTATAAAAACCCTTTGGGACCAATACATTCTCTAGCAGAAACTGGTAACCAATATGAAAGATGACAAATCTGCTCTCTTGTTGCGGGTTGTGATCTCAAAAGCTAATGAAAACTTAGGAATGAAATGAACAATCTGCTGTCACGTTGCATAATGCTGAGTAAAAGCAGATTCAAAACCTACATGCAGATCTATTCCTACATGATCAATGCCAAGATAGGCAATCCAAATTTGTGACACCAAGTGCATAGCCCTTTCTTATGTCTAAGGAAGTTTAAGTCACATTTACAGTAATATTACTTTGAAGCCCCAAAGACTTCAATCACATCTTCTTTAAAACTAGTTAATACTTCAACGAATAAAGATGACAAATCAAATGCCCCTACATTAGTTGAAAGAGAGAAGACGCTATTTTGCAAATCAAGAGGTGCCAAAACCAAACAGAGATTTGCAACCAACACAAACGTTAGGAAAGAAAACAATACCTGAAAGTGGAAACTATTAATGCAGCATCCAATCCGCCAGAACAACGGGACCATGACCTTCTGGAACTCCACCATGTTAATCGCCTCCAAAATCTCCTCTATCTCCCCCAAAAACATCACCTCCTTCTGGCTATTCGTCACCGGCCAGTACTTCAACAACCCCCTTATCACCGTCGCCATCAACTTGGGCTCCTTCTCCACAAACTGCGATACACAGTAAGACAACTGCTGAAAGTAAATCCCCACAGACTTGGGCTTGTGCAAGGGAACCAACACCCTCCACAAGAAAATCTTGTGCTCCTCTTTCAAAGGCAAAGCAAACCCACTAATTATGCTCCCAAATATCTCCAACAGCTCGGCAATCCCGTTGTGCCTCTCCGTCTCAAAAACAAACCTATAGAAAACATTGTTGATTGCCTTGCGAATAAAAGGTCTGTGAACCATAAATTTCCCATAAATTCTGTGCAGAATCGTTTTCAAGCACTCTCGCTCTCTGGGGTCCTCCGAATCAAAGAGCTCTAGCAATCTCAGTATAAACGAATGGTCTATATATTTCTTCGCTACCTTGGCGTCGACGCTCGAGGAGTTGACGAACCTAAGCAACAAATCGTAGACCAAATGCAAGTGAGGCCAGGCAGGGTCGAACACCGGCTCGTCCTCGTCGTTCTCGCCCGCCCCGCCCGCCCCGGATCGGTAGCTCGGCGGGAAGACCCGGAAGAGATTGGCCACGCACATGCGACACGTGGCGTGGATCGCCGCCTCTGTGAACCGGATCGACGGCCCGCACGAGGCCACAAAGTCGACAAGCTCGATTAGGGTTTGGCGCTTCACGTCCTTTTCGACCGAGCTCTTGGCCGGGTCGTAGAAGTCGAAGGTGATGCAGCAGAGGCTTACCTTGCTCACGAAGAGTCCCATCCTCTCGCCGCTCGGCACATCCCGGAACGCCACCAGCGGCTCGATTCCGGCCACCACGCTCGCCGGAAACACCGCCGTTCGCTTCGACATGCCGCCCGAGGCGCCTCCGCCGTTCGATCGCGACGATCGGGTAGGGTCGGAGCGTGGCGAATCGACCGAGTCGGCCTTCGACGAGGACTTGTTGCCCCGTGGGAGTTTACTGAGGAATTGCTTGAACATGTTTGTGACTTCGAGAGAAATATCAATCAAAGGCCTGCGCTTTTCAGATCAAACACCCATTAGGGACCGATTTGATATATCTACAAGAACCCTAGATCTGATTCTGATGAAGCTATGAGATCCCCACGTTGTGAAAGATTTGAGGCAGTGGGGAAACTCCTTGAGACTGCATTGGGCATTGGTGAAACACCAGATCTTGAACGTGCAGGCAAAAATGGATTCTAAGTTTCCCTCCCAAACAGCAAAAGTTGAAAGTTTTCAGGATCTCAAGCTTCTTATTCTTCCAATCAAATTAGAGAGATAAAGGGAAATTAAACAAAACCAACCAAAAAAAAAAAAAAAAATTTAGAGAGAAAGAAAGAAATAAAGGCGATGGAGATCTAAGAAGCATGTAATGGCTGTTTGATCTCCATGAAAAGAATGGACGAAGTTCCTGGTTTTCTTTTTTTTCCTCGGTCGATGAGAAAATTGTGGCATTTTCTCGGAAAAAATGTTAGGTACTTCTCAAGACAAAAAATAATAATAATATCAGTAAAAAAAAAAAGTTTAAATTTGACTGTTATTAACTGCAATAATAATAATAATAACAGTTGACCGCAATTAACTGTTATCTGTTACTTAGCAGTATATACAATGCAAAAATCACTAACCACGTTGTAAATACCTTTAGCAATTTTATTTTTATTTTTTATATATCCACACAAGAAGCAAAGGAGAGAGGGGGGTTAAGCAATTTTAGGATACCAAGTGAATGCGGCTTCTCAAACAAAAGCTAAATTTGATGAGAAAATTTAACTTTATCAAATGTAGAAAGCCATTTTAAAAAAGAATCAAACGTTAAACTTCTTATATATTTCATTTTTTTTAGGGAAAAATCATTACAATCTCATTAACTGATGAAGGATCACGAGTATAATTTGCATAAAACTCTGAAAAAAATCATAGCAAAAGCTACAAGGACTTAATCATAGATACATATATAAGAATACATAACAATCTAACATTCAAGACCTATCTATGATATCAAAATTCATTAACCTATAACTAATTTTCAATTGTAACAATAGGTCTACTCTAGGCAAACTCAATCCAATACAAATGTAGCAAAATTGTCCTACCGAAGCTTATCCTCAACTTACAAGCTTGGAAATTATTTCAACCCAACAAGTCAGGACAACAAAATAAGGGAAAACAAAAAATACAGGAAAAATAAAGAAAATGCACAGAGCCCACAAAACACCACCGGAGGAAGGATGCTAGATGATTTTGGCAAAGAAGCGAAAAAACCCATAGCGTAGAGATATTAATGCAGTCACGAACTCACGATCACAGCCAGCGAGTTATCCCGGAATCAAAAGCGCAAGTGTCGTTGGAAGCAAGTGGGGCCGGTGCGCGTGTTGAGGTGGGTTTGACAGAGGAACATAGATTGAGCTTTGAACAGTTTGATCCAAGAGTCCCATCAACCCCAAAAAAAGATACAATAGAAATGGTGGACGGCACACTCGGTGTAGTGGCACTTAAGCCTATAACAAAAGAAAAGTAAGCAAAAGAAAAGGGGAGAAAGAGTTGAGGAAGGAAGAGGGGAGGGGGAGAACTTTTCTCTCTCCCTCCCTTCTCTAGCTATTTCCCCCATTTTCTTTTAAACTTTGCTTCTATGAACTACAATTCATTGTTACTTTGCCCCTCATGAAATACAATGTATTGTCATTTTGGACCCATGAACTACAATATATTGTCACTTTAACCGTCTAAGTTAACAAATTTGATTAACAGAAGGGGATTTTGGGCACAAAATGGAAGTTCATGGAGAGAAAAGGTAATTACCCCTAAATTTAAAGTAATGTAATTTGTATAGTTGAAGCCAGTTCCCCCATTTTCTTTTGCTTACTTTTCTTTTTATTCGAGCCTTAGGGACAAATTATTAACTAGGCATAAGTGGCTTAGTTGAGAAAGTTAATTCTCCCTTTGAGAACATATAGCGGGGATGCTAAAGACGGACGTAATTTGGACTTTATCATTACTGACGGACATATGCTCCTAGGCGGGGCGTCTGCTGCATCTATAGTCACTGTGAGGAAATCTATTTCTGGGACCACCGAACTTATTTATACTTGATTTAGGGTTGATATAGTGAAATTAGGACCACCAGAAGGTTTTCTTTTAAATACCTTTGGATAATACGGGCGATGTATCATTGAAATGAGAACCACTAGGCAAGAACCATTACGTATGTTTTGGCATTGCACGTCCATTTTGTACCATAAATAGCATATCGTGTTATCCACACTTTTTACTTATTGCACATGAACTTTGTCATTTTAAAGCTTTGTGAGTATTGGTGATCGTGTAGTGAGGCATTACTTGAGTTGGAATGTTGTAAGCGAGAACTCTTGTAGATAATTGCATCGATGACAGGTAACGTTCAATCACTAGCTTTAATTTACGTTGTTATCTTTACATTTAGTATTTTTATAGTCAAATGTAGCTTATGTTGAACTTAAAAACCCGTGGATAACGTTTTGGTTAGTTTAAGCGTTATTCTACGTTGGCATGGAGTTACAAGACTGAACTAGGGACTTTAGGTTAGGTTCCTGTAGCCTTAGGAGTTGGAGGATGAGCCTGCACTAATGTTAGAAAATGAGGTTCTCCAATGGTCGAGATCGACCTATATTATAAGTCCCTCAAGCTTGACATCAACGTCACCGAAATGTATAATATCGGATAGACATATTGTTAAACTATGACTATACTATGTCATATATCATTTGATTTAGGGTTGTTATAGTGAAATTAGGACTAATAGAAGGTTTTCACAGATTTGGAGAACCGGACCTTTTGGAGTTTTGGAGATGCGTGTGACCGGTGAGTTTTAACTCACATAATGTGCATTGTTATTTTCCATGCATTGCCGTCTATTTTGTATTACCGAAAAACATGCATATTTTACAACTCTCACAGTTTGTACTTGTGCACATGAACTTTGTCATTTTGGGAAAAAAACGTTGTCTTTGAATCTAACCAAGTGAGACTTGTAAAAGACATGCATGTAAAAATCTGAGACAAGATAATTTGCATCGTATGACATGGTACACGATACGTGCGGTAGTAATAATGGCCATGGGCTTACTATACATGTTAGCTTTATGGTCAAATGTGTGCGTTATGTGAGGTTGTGGATCCATTGGTTTGTGACCTTGATGCAACCATTCTCAATGGTTCGGTCACTATGAGACGCGTCATTAGTTGGTGTGGGCCACTCGGGGTCGGACTCGATCGTGCCACTAATGTTATATCGGTATGTTATGCAATGGTTGGGGACACATTGTATTATAGGTCCCTTGGGGCATCAACCTGCGAGAAGGTAATATCTCGGATAGACCATCTTTGTTGAACTATGACTATTGTTGACACCATATGCATATATCATTACTATATATATCACATAATTAAAAGTCATGATGGAATTTGTTTTTAATAAATACAGGTTCATTATTGAAAATTGGCATGGGTATTATCTGCGTTAAAAATCACTAAGTCTTAGACTTACCCTTTTATTTATGTCTTTCCCCATCATTACGAATAATTGCGCGGTTTAGTTGCACTAGGCGAAGATGCATCGGATATTACTTGGGTGATTGCTCGGGACTGATGGGTAATTTTTGAGGATATGGACCTGTTTGGCTTAGGGCGATGTGGGAGGATGGAGGATCTGCCCGTGAGACATGATGAGATCTTGATATCATTAGCTCTGTTGAAGCTTAAGTCTAGCTTTGATTTGTTGATCTTTATGAACTATGTTGATGTAACGTATTTTGGGATGTATCTATTTCTTGTTGATTGGTTGACTATTTATTATGTTATGGATGTAGTACTTTATCTTTGGTATTGTTGTGTGATGTTTCATTTACTATCTCTTAAATCCCATAGTCTTAGTAAAATCTTTGGCTGCTTTTTCCGTTCGATGAGGAAAGTGATTTCCCGGTCGTGTCTCGGAGGGACATGACTAGTTAATTGATATTCCATCTGTTGTCAACCATTTTACATTATGTATTTTTCGAGTTAATGGGGCTCTTGGATCGGATTGTTTAAAGCTCGATTTACTTCCCTCCACCAGACCTATCTCAACACGCACCCCTCCACCAAAAAAATGTTAGGTACTTCTCAATATAATAATAATAGTAACAATTAACCGCAATTAACTATTATCTACTAGAAGTATATACAGATGATGCGAGCAAAAATACTAACCACGTTGTACATACATATAGCAATTTTATGATACAGGTGAATGATGGCTTCTCAAATAAAAGTTAAATTTGATAAGAAAATTTTACTTCATTAAATTTAAAAAGCCATTTTTAAAAGGAACTACACATTAAACTTTTTATTTTAAGGAAAAATCATTTCGGTCTCGTTAATTGATGAAGGATCATGAGCATAACTCTTTCATCACAGAGTAAAAGTTCTAAGAAAATCATAAGCGAAATTACAGGTTACAAGTCATAGATACATATATAACTATCTGATATTCAAGACATATCTATGACATAAAAATTTGCTAACCCATGACTAATTTTTAGTTGTAACAAATGGTCTGCTCCAGACAAACTCAATCCAATACATAGGTTTATCCTCTTGTTGAAACTTATCATCCTCAACTTACAAGCTAAGAAATTATTCCAACTCAGTAGGCCAGGACAACAAAATAAGGGAAAACGGAAAATACAAGAAAAAGAAAGAAAAGGCACAAAGCCCACAAAACACAATTGGAGAAAGGTTGTCGGATGATTATGGCTAAAGTGCGAAAAAACCATGTGCAGGTGTGTGCGGGTCACAATCCATTGCGAGGTTGCCGGAATCAAAAGCGGTAGGTGTTGTTAGAAGCGAGTGGGGCCGGTGCGCGTGTTGAGGAGGTTCTGACAAAGGGACATAGATCGAGCTTTGGACAATCTAATCCAAGAGCCCCACCAACCTCGAAAAAAGACACGGCATAAATGATGGATGGCACACCCGGCGTGTTGGCGCTTGAGCTTGTAACAAAAGAAAAGTAAGCAAAAAGAAAATGGGGGAAAGAGTCGAGGAAGGGAGGGGGAGAACTTTTCTCTCTCCCTCCCTGCCCCAGCTCATTCCCCCATTTTCTTTTAAACTTTGCTCCATGAACTACAATTCATTATCACTTTGTCCTCATGAATTATAATGCATTGTCACTTTGACCGTCTGAGTTAAAACCTTTGACTGACGGAATGAGATTTTGGACACAAAATAATAGTTCATGGGTAAAGTGAAAATGCATTATATTTCATGGGGGAAAAGGTAATTAGCCCTAAATTTAAAGTAATGAAGGCGCCATATAGCTAGGGGAGGAGGAGAACTTTTCTCTCCCTCTCCCTTTCCCAGCTTTTTCCCCCATTTTCTTTTTGCTTACTTTTCTTTTTGTTATAGGCTCAAGCGCTACTACGCCAGGTGTACAGTCCATCATTTTTGCCGTGTCTTTTTTTGGGTTGATGGGGCTCTTGGACCAGACTGTTCAAAGCTCGATCTACGTCTTTCCATCAGACTTATCTCGACACATGCCCATCCACTACGTGCACCAGCCCCGCCCGCTTCCAATGACACATGACACTTTTGATTCCAACAACTCCGTGACAAACCATGACTCGCATGCGCTTGCGCGTGGTTTTTTCACGCTCTGGCTAGAATCATTTGGTAGCCTTCCTCCAGTGGTGTTTTGTGGGCTTTGTGCCTTTTTGTTATTTTTCCCTATATTTTTCTTTCACTGTATTTTGTGGTCCTGGTTTGTTGGGTTGAAGATGTGAATAATTTCTTGACTTGTCAGTTGAGGAAATGAGTTTTGACTGGAGGATGTTGCTACCTATGTATCGAATTGAGTCTGTCTAGAGCAGACCTGTTATTACAACTAAAGATTAGTCATGGAATAATAGATTTTAATGTCATAGATAGGTCTTGAATGTCAGATTATTGTGTATGTGTTTATGACTTGTAACCTCATATTTTTAGCTATGATTTTTTTAGAACGTTTGCTCTATGATGTAAGAGCTTTATGCTCATGGTCCTTCATCAATTGATGAGACTTGAATAATTTCTCCTTTAAAAAAAAAAATAGTAATGTAGGGGGTTTGTTAAATGGGTTTTTAGGAGTTTTGTTATATTTTTACATAAAAGTTAAATGTAAAGAGCCAATTGTGAATGCTCTAATCCTATATTGTTCATTTTGTTTAATATTTGGAAACCAATAAAACACTTTTTTAAACCGGCCAAAAACACTAAACACAAGCCTCAAAATATTTTTAAAATTGTTTAAAATATGTTCTAATAGATGTAAAAATAAGGCTCGAAAGAGTAAAATATGTCCAAAATGCTCATTAACTGATATGCGAATATGTGGCAATATTTGGAGCACTGGTATTGTTCTATAGGTCATTTCGGAGAGTGTCAATCTTGCTAATAAAAGGTTAAGGGTTTGAATAAACCATGTAGAATAAAGTTATGAGGTCTTATGTTTAAGGGGAAAATACACTTTACTCACCCTAAACTATCCATCTATTTACACTTTTAATCTCAATGTTAAAAAAGTGACATTTTATCTCCCAAAGTATCTAACATTGGGACTTGACTCTCATGAATTACACTTTACCCCTTAAACTAGTTTGAATTGGCACTTTACCCCCCCCCCCAAAAAAAACTTAATAATTTTGGAGGGAGGGGGTAAAGTGTTAGCTCAAAATACTTTGGGGGTAAAGTGTGCTTCATAGGGTAAAGTGTCGATGTTAGATAGGAGGGGTAAAATGTCACTTTTTAAACATTAGAATTAAAAGTGAAAATGAGTGGATAGTTTAGGGGGGGTAAGGTATATTTTCCCCTATATTTAATATTGGATAATTTATTTACCTTTTTTATTTTTTTTGACATGTCCACATAAGATGGGGGATGAGGGATTCGAACTAGTGACATCCACTTTATTAAGCGTAGTCCCAGCCGATTGAGCTACCTCTTAGGGACTATCTATTTTCAAAATAAATAATGGAGGCAACATTAAATATTTTGTAAAATACCATAATGTTTATAAGTTGCCAATTTTTTACAAACATGAAACATAAGATTTTTTATATAAGCAAGTTCCATAATAATTTATTTACTAAGTTGTGAACTTATACAATTACTTTTTTTACTTATGAAATACTTCGGTGTTTTGCATATTAACACAATTACAACCCACTGCCACGTAACCTCTATCGGATCTACGCACAAGCTTCACTTCACTTCTCTCGCCAAGTCCCACCAGGCAAATCTCCACCGTTGATCCACTTTGGTCGTTGTCAAAGAGAAAGAGTGGTAGTCTTTAATATAAATTTAACAAATTAGGTAAAAACACAAAATAAATAGAGATGAAAATTCGTATTTTTAAGTGTTAAAATATCTTATAAATTCTTTAATCAACGCGTTAAAAATGAAAACTCCATAAGTTTTCCCAACTTTTTACTCCATGGGTCAATTGAAGAGGTAAATTAATACCTATCTTTACATTTTTCTCAAATATTTAACGCCTGCTAGTCCCAACTAAATGTCTAAACGCACCGTTTCAACTCACTTTAAAATATTAATTTTTATTAATTTAATTTAAAAGTTAAATAAATAAACAAATAAATAATTAAAGGGGTGGCTAGCTATGGGGTTGCCACCCCCAAACCAACCATGGGGTGGTTGCAAAACCACCCCCAAGGGGTTAGGGGTGGCTTTTTGGCCACCCCAAACTGCCAAATGTGGGGTGATTGTGCCCTAAGGGTGGCCGTGAGCCACCCCGTTGGGGGGTTTGGACAGCCAGATTGCCACCCCTACCCCTTTAGGGGTAGTTTGTGGCCACCCGATAAGGGTTAGGGGTGGCTCATCTAACTAGCTGCGAGCCACTTTGCTGCGAGGTTTGGGGTGGCAGCCTCATCGTTGGCCACCCATTCAAAAAATATTTTGATTTATTTTTTAAAATTAAATTAATAAAAAAAATTAATATTTTAAAGTGAATTGATACAGTGTGTTTAGTTGGGATTGATGGACACTAAGCATTTGGGAGAAAATGTAATGATAGGGATTAATTCGCCTTTTCAATTAACCTAGGGAGTAAAAAGTCGAAAAAAAAAAGTTTAGGGAGTTTCCAGTTTTGACACGTTGACTAAGGAATTTATAAGATATTTACCCTATTTTTAATTCAAATGAATCTCATTGATTTTTCATTTATTTTAACCTAACACTCACCACTCAACCCCTCACCTACCTTTGAAAATTTTATTTAGTGTGAATGGTTATATTAATTTTTGATAATTTAAGTTGCGACATCTGCTTCTTATTAAATGGTACAAAATACTCACTTTTTACACTACAACTTAATTAATGTTATCCTCAAAGGTAGTAGGTAAAATAAAATATATATAAAAAAGGTGCTTTTTGTTAGCTAAATAAAATACTCTCTTATAAATTGTTATTTTTTTTAAAAATAAAATAAAATTAAAATCACATGATTTAAATCTAGAAATTGTTAAATATCATAGGCATTTCACCAAACACTTCTAGGCATTGTCGACAGTTTTGTATATGAGAATAACTTCAGTTCAGTTGTGGCAAAAATCCCCCATTGTTTGCTCAACAATGAAAATGTGACACCTTATAATGGAACAAATTGAGAAAATAAAACAAAAACACCATATTTCTTCCTAATAACCAAACCTCAAACGCATGAAAATATAGACAGCACCCTTCACAACCATCACCACCCGCCACCACCAGGTCCCACCAGTGCTGCCCATCTCAGATTGCACCACCACCACCCAGTCTCCACCATCACTGCTTAGAGCTACTGAGAAGAGAGAGAGACAAAGAGAGATTGAAAGAGAGAGAACCCACACAAGGCCAAGAAGGGTGGTGCTGAGGGCCACCCCAGTGCTCTTGGGTGGCCTCACACACCCCTGTGGTGGCCGGTGGCTACGCCACCCCAGATCTGGGTGGGGGTGGCCACGCGTGCCACCCCACCTGGGGGTGCCTCGCCAGCCATCCCAATAGCCTTGGCTGCCCCTCCAATGTGGTTGCTCCTCACCATTTGGGGCCTTCCTTCCTCCATTTTTTTTTTTTTGGAGGGCATCAACTTTGTCTGACTGGCAACAACCCATATTCCCTTGGGTATTCTTGGACAAAGGGTTTTTAACCCCAAACTTTTGCAGATGGGTTTGTGAGGATGGAGCATATGAAGATGGAGATGGCAAGGGAGATCGAGGCGATGAGTATCAAACTTTGTTGCAGATGGGTTTGTTTGTTGTGGGTCATGCCGGGGAAGCTAGTGGGCGGCAACGGTGCTACTACTTCGTGGTGGGTGGGGAGTAATCATGTGTAGGTATTTATTATGTAAGCTTAAGTTTGATATGATTGAGTTAGGTGGCAACTTCTTTTTGGTGGTAAAAACACTCTCTTTTCTGCCACGACCGAACAACAGTACCTCTCTTTGTATATGGCTCAGGAACACGGGCCCCGCGTTACGGCAGCATCGCAAACAGAATACTTGACTTCTTCCCATTTCCGATCCGGACTGTCCAAGAGTGGGACTGATATTTGCCCTAACCTCACGGAACCTTCTATGATATTATATATGTATATTCTCAGGTGACGCCGTGAAGCAACGGAGGTCCAACAGCTGACGTTATCTCTATCTCTCTATCTCTATCTCTATCTCTCTCTCTCTCTCTCTCCGCCTCCTAAAAATAAAGCGAAGCGACAAAAAGCACACGCGGGATGGAAAAGAAGTAAAAGAAGCGAAGCCAGAGACGACTCAAATACGGCACCGTTGCATCGCCTCTGATTCTTCCTCACCACTGGGACAACCATCGCTAAGCCTAATCTGGTACGGCCCCAATGCTTGTTGGGAATCTCTGGTTTGCGAGTTTATTTTTGCAATTGTTGGAATCTCTGGTTTTGGGTTCTTTGACTGCCCGATCGTTCTTGGTGAGTCAACGTTTGAATTCTAGGGTTTGATAACTTTTTTTTTTAATGAAATAATCGATTTCTTTTAGTTTCATTGTGAAATTAGTTTTTATTTTTCATCAAGATTAAATTTTCTGTTTTATGTAATCTTTGTCTATTATAATTGAAAATTTTGCCTCAAGTATGTCTAGTGGTTGAATTTGATTTGTTTTCTTGGATTTTTTTTTTTTGATTGGCAAGTTACACTTACAGCTGGTGAGTCTTGAACCCACACTGTTGTCCAATTTAAGCTATTTTCTTAGAGGCATTGTATAATGAAACTATTGAATTTAATATCATTTGAGCTTAATTCTGTTCTGTTTGGTGCTTTTTTTGTCTTTTTTTTTTTTTTTTCTCACAAATTTAGTCTCTCTCTCTCTCTCTCTTTTCTCACAAATTTGTTATTTGCCATACCTTGCTTGGTTGCCAAAAGGTGGGAAAAGCGACTATTAAGTTTAGAGTTCCCATTTCTTGGGTTTTGAGAAATAAAAATTCTCTCAACAGTGCATGAAATCATCATGTTAGGAAGAATAAATAAATTAGAAGTTTCGAGTTTTCATATCTTGGGTTTGAGAATTGAAAGCATCTTTTCAACTGTGCATAATCTCACTGTCTTCTAATGAAAGATCTTTCATAAGTAGATAGCGAGATTATGAAAATATCTTTTCAATTATCATCTTTTCGGGAAATAATAGATTGTCTGTACAGTGCATAATATCACTGTTTTAGCTTAATGAGTGGAAGAAACATGACATGACATTACACTTTCAATTTGCTTTGTTTGTGAAGAATTGGAGGGTTAGGTATTTGGTGCCATGCATGGGACTGCTCTCATGAATCTTATTTTTCGATTTATATTAATTTTTTATTCTTTCTGTTTGAGGTTTTTTTTTTGGTTAATAAATTTATATTGTATCGGCTTGATGTTCTTAAAAAGTTGATCAATGATGGCCAGTTAATCGGTACAACTCTGAAGAATCTCATGTTTAAGTTTTGTGATTTGTTTTTTGTTGTTTGAGGAACAATTTTTTACCCATTAATTTACATCAAATAGGTTTGGTGATCTTGTCAAGTTTATTAGTGGTGACCAGTGAATCAGTACATCTGTGGTGGTTAAAAACTAGTGCAAGTAAATCAGGTTCTTTTTTTTCCCTCCACTCTAAGTGAATTTGGCCGTAATGTTATATCTCTCTTGGTTTTAACTTAATAAAAAAAAAAAGTGGTTAGTTTGTTACATAATGTGCCATTACCTTTTCATGTGTGACTTGCATTTGGTTGGCTGTTAAGAAATCAGGGAAAAGAAAGAAAATCAAATTTGTTTTTAAATTTTTTATATTGCTTTTGCATCCGAAAATTGAAAGATCATCTCAACCAAGACAAGTAGTAACATCACTCCCACTTGGGTTGCGGTTTTGCTTTAACCAGTTAGAGGAAAGAAAATCCTTATATTTCATTCTTACTTCACCTCTATTTTCTAGCCACTTTTTATTTTTATTTTTTTTAAATGATAAAAAGAAATCTGATTCTGTTTCATTTGCTTCTTTTTATTTTTATTTTTTTGCTAAGTTGTTAATTTGCTTCTAAACAGAAGGGAAGTTGTTCAATTCTCCATGCCTAGTGGTGCCAAGTAATTTAAGTCAGTTAGTACAAGTTGAAAGGACAAGAGTGACATTTGTTTCACCAAAGTTGGTACTGGGATGTAATTGCAGTGTCTTTGTTATACAAGTCTATGTTTTCCTTATTCCCAATTGGCTTGGTGGACTTAGATGGATGTTCCCTCGGCGGAACTACCGTGTGAAAGTCAAAGTGATACTTGCCCATTGTTAATGGAGCGGCCAGAATACCCTAACAGTAGCGAGCATATCATTGACATACCGGGGTGTGCTGACGCATCCTCATCTGGCTTGCCTCAAGATAGACGCTCTAATAGCATAAACACATCACAGCTGGAAGACAGACCTTCAAGTAGCACTAGAGTTTCCATTTCCCAACCCCCAGTTTCTTCCTCTAATGGTACAAATTCCAGGAACTCCTCGCATGTAAGGAGGGGAGATGCCCGTCGACGTAGGAGTCCATTGAATTCTGGGCTATGGATATCGATTGAACTAGTTCTCACTTTGAGCCAGATCATTACGTCTATTGTTGTTTTGTCTTTGTCAAGGCATGAAAATCCACATGCGCCATTGTTTGCATGGATTGTGGGTTATGCATCTGGATGTGTTGCCACCCTTCCCCTTCTATATTGGCGCTATCGCCATCGTAACCAGGTTTCAGAGCAAGATTCGGCTCAACCCCATCAGACTTCTCAGATTAATGTTCCTGCAGGGCCATTTTCTCTGTCTGTTAGTAGGAATTCAGAAGGAGAAGATCATCAGGCTGCTGTTGGAACCTCTAGAGGCAGTCAACATTCAGGAGTACTTAGTGCAAGGTATGGTTTGTTATTGCTGTTTTAAGCTGTTTATGCTTGGAGTGTTTTACACCACTTGTTTTCCCTGTTGGGAAAATTTACATTCTACCATTTTGTGATGAACTGTTAAATTGCATGAGTGACTGAAGCTGTTTTAAAAACTTGCTTTGAAGATTGAAGTTCGTAAGTCCAACGCTATAGCTGTAGTGCTTTGGTTGGTAGTAATAGATGTCTGGTTCTTCAAAGGATTGTGGCTGCAGTTTTGGCTATGGATGCAGAATTGGATGTTTTGCAATGGAAGGTGCCATGACCATGTGATGGATTTGGAAGTCTGATGCGGAAGAATGTGTCAGTACAAAATTGTTACATCATGTGTTATGTGCATATGAAGCCCTTCTGTGTTTTTTTACCCATGCCTTTTTCACCGTTATTATCCTCCCCCCCTAAGTTTATCTTTCAAAGTTTAGGTATGAGATACCCCAATTGCCTCTATATTCTTCCCCTTTTGTCATGCTTTGCAAATCAAGTAATTGCACTTCTTTGAATTTGAGTATTTTGAAGTGTGCATGCCTTGTGGCTGGGCTGTTAAAAATCAACTTATCAGTCTCCTTTGCAGTTGGTCATTTTGTGCTGTCATAAGAATTTAGTCATTTGTGGAATAAAATTTTGATAAAAAACCACAATATTCACTTGTGTGGTCATTGTCTTAATGGCATTGGATGTATTTTTATTAGTCCTTGAGTGTGTGCTTTCAGCATTGTTGCTATCTGAGATTGTAAAATTCAGGACAGTGTGTGAAAGAGAGCTAAAAAAAAATTGGTTTATTGGCCTTTGGCTAAGAGCTAAGGCAGGTACTTTTCTGAATATTTGGAGCCCATGCTGCCAGAACTTGAAATCCCTCAGTCATCGATGCTGGCTTTGAGTATGGGCAGAGGCCCCGATTTTGTGGATTCCTTTGGTTATTCAGGTGTTGATATATGCAATATGCCCCCACAAAGTTGTGCTTTATAAAGTTCTAATCCTCCTTTTGTATGACCAAATGGCACATTTTTTAACAGGAGTCCTCTATTGCTGATTTATCTATGCTCTTTCTACTGAAAGCATTTTCCTAAAGTTTTTGAACCACATCCATCTTTACCTGTGTCAGTCATTGCTTTAAACTAGTTTTGTGATCCTTCAGTAGTGACTATCATTGTCAGTTGTTAAAGGATGACAATTCTGTTAGTGTGATCTGTAATCATCTGTCACCAGGTGTCAATAACTCTTTGGGGAAATTACACTTTATTCCCCTAAAGTATCCATCCATTTTCACTTTTGCCTTCAAAGTTTAAAATGTGACACTTTACCCCCCTAAACTTTCAAATTGTGGTAATTTAACCCATTTGACCTATTTATTCCCAAAATACCCCCAACACTTTTTTTTCAAAAAAAAATAAAAAAAAAAACCAAAAAAATATATAAATATATGCTGAGGTGGCCGAACCACCTCATAGGTGGTGGCCGGCCACCCCATTTTTTTTTTTGGATTTTTTTTTAAAAAATGTGCTAGGGGCATTTTGGGAATAAATAGGCCAAATGAATTAAATTGCCACAATTTGAAAGTTTGGGGGGGTAAAGTGTCACATTTTAAACTTTGGAGGCAAAAGTGAAAATGGGTGGATACTTCGGGTAAAGTGTAATTTCCCCTAACTCTTTGAAACAACTAGTTTTTTCAAATTTTTTTAGCTGTCATGTTATTGAATATTTAAGATTTTTAAACTTTTCAGTTTGAAAAGCTTGACTCATTTTATATGAGCTTCTTTTTTATTTTATTTTATTTTTTTATACATTTAATTCTATTGCTAGGCTTCCCGTATTTATTAAATGCATGGGTATTGCAAAGTTGGTAGGAGAGTTGTATTTTTATTTTCTTTTCTTTTCTCCCTTTTTAGATAAGCTCAACTTTATTTTGCAGGATTAAGGTACTTGTGGAATACTTCAAAATGGCCTTGGATTGCTTTTTTGCGGTTTGGTTTGTGGTTGGCAATGTGTGGGTCTTTGGAGGGCATGCATCTTCCATCGATGCTCCTAATTTGTACAGGTATCGCTCTGTGGTGTCTATTCCTTTCTAACCTTTTCATTTTTGCATTTTGTGAGAGCACATCGCATTTATCGCTTTGTAAGAGCTCTTATTTCTGCATCTTTTTGCTTTGCAGGTTATGTATAGTGTTTCTTACCTTCAGCTGTATTGGATATGCTATGCCCTTCATTTTATGTGCAACAATCTGCTGTTGCTTGCCTTGTATAATCTCCATCCTTGGGTTTAGAGAAGATCTGACACAGACTAGAGGGGCCACACCTGAATCAATTGAGGCCCTACCAACATACAAATTTAAGTTGAAGAGAAGCAACTCAGGTGTCGGTGAAGGTGGTGGTGTTGTGGCTGCAGGAACTGAAAAGGAGCACCTGTTTTCTGGAGAAGATGCCGTAAGTCTTCCCTCATTATCTTCTTGGCCTCCATTGTGAGCCTTCCATGTTTCTTTCTTTCTGTTACATCATACCTCATCATTTATTTTATTTTTTATGACGGGGAACCTCGACAAGGCAGGGCCCTTTGGACCCACTCCTACAGAGTAAACCTTGGACCCATCATTGTTAGAGGGCTTCTGTCATGTCTTTTTCTTTTCCTCCATGGAGAAAGTAGGGCTATAATTGCTGTTCTCATTGCTTTTTGGTTAAGATGAATGGTGCCCATATAGTGATTTAGACCTTTTGATTTTCATAAGATGAAGTGAGAGGTTCATACTTTGGAGGGTTTGTAGATTATTACTTAAAAAACAAAAGAAATAAAAAGAGACTCATTCCTTGGAGGTTTGTACTACTTGTTTAATGGTGTTTCTGTGTTTTCTGTTTTCATTTCAATGACCGGTCAAGCATAGCATTTTATACTTAGAGCCTGTTTGGGATTGCGTTTGAGAAACAGAGCTTTTAAGTCAAAAAGAGCTTTTGGACAAAAGTTTCAAAATGAAGCTTTTGCTAAAAGTGCTTTTTGGCCATTATTAAAAGCGCTTTTAATTTTTTTACCAAACGACTACTTTTTTTTTCAAATGAGCTTTTTGAGTGATAAAAACACTTTTAGGCTTCTCAAACGCAATCCCAAACAAACTTTTAATCATGGATGTGGAGTGGGTTCCTAATTTTCATTGAACGTGTGAAAGGTTTGAATTAATCTAGTTGGAAATATGCGAGTTTCCATTTGAATATTGATCTAGTCCTTGAGTTGCATGTTCTGGTTCTACATGCTTTCAAGTCCCTGATAAAAAATGGTCAGAAGATGTTGATGTTTTGAAAATTTGAATCTATTGGATTATTTGTGCTGCATTAGGTTAAGACTCGCAATCTTGAAAGAGTAATGCTCTTCATACTGACTGACATAGAAAGCCACTTAAAACATGCCTCGTTGGTTGGCATGAAATGAGTACGATAAATGGTGTAAATAGTAGCATTAATCATCTTGAAAAGTCGACCAGTCGAAGAAAATTGACCATGACTCATACTTTCCTTTTTTGTTTTGTTGTTTGAAGCTAGCATTAGACAGACTTGTTTGAATGTACAAAATAGATTGCTCAAATATTGAAATTGCTGTATCACATTTTTCTTGTTGCTGCCAAATCCTTAAAGCAGGACCTGATTGTCCATGACATGTTAAGGCTACACTGAGCGAGTTTTCACTGGAACAATTATGTTTGGTTAGGGCATATTGTTCCTTTTTACATGGCTGCGTACATAAATGGCTGGTGGTGGTTGTGTTTTTGTTTTTGTTGTTATTCTTTCTGTTGCATTAATTATTTAGTAATTTGTGCAGGTTTGTTGCATCTGCTTGGGAAAATATGCAAACAATGACGAGCTGAGAGAGTTGCCATGTTCCCATTTTTTCCACAAAGATTGTGTGGATAAGTGGTTGAGGATCAATGCCTTGTGTCCTCTTTGCAAGAGTGAGGTGAATGGGGGCATTTTGGGTGGTTCACTCTCTCGGCCAAATGGTAGCCAATGACAGAAGTGTGAAAGAATGTGATAGTATATGTATGATCGAACTGCTACTTTTTAAGAACGTACTTCTGGATGGTTGGATGGTCGCCCAAATGCACCCAATTCCATTCTTTTTCGATTTTCTACTTCAGTTTTGGGCGAGAGATTTAGCTTGCTAGATGGATACGTTCAAATTGCGTTCCAGCATCATGTTGCCATGTGAAGCACCCCTTTTTTATCTGGCAGTCAGAGTGAACAGACGATTTTATGTAATTATGATATACGAATGAAATATGTAGAACAGAGATGTTGCGAGCACGTAATAGATCATCCTTTCTTGTTTATATTTTTTGCTCACTCTTTTCTTCACAATGTTCTTTGAAAAATAAAAGAAATTACTCAATAAAAAAAAAACTTGACTTGATGGTACACCATTAGATGCAACAAAATCTTGATAAAGAAATTTTAAATGACACGAGACCATATGTGTCATTAAATGCAATCTTCGTTATGAAATGGTTTGTCTCCGTATGATTTACACCACCAAATAATATGTGGAACTTAAATTTTGATATAACCATTGAGGATGAATATTTTATTTGCAGCAGTGACTTGCCACAACTCAAATGGGGAAGCAAAAATCTTGTTCTTGATCATATCCGCAGCGACATCTCTTGTATCGGATCAAATTACTGTTCAAGGGGATTCTCTCATGTCATCTATACAAAATCTAGACTTGGCATCCCTAATTCAACTTGCAAATTGCAATTAATAACAAACAAGCTCATATATTTATAATTTGACACGACACAAACATATAAATCGAGATATGAATAATACAAGTGGGACTTTATTGGAAGAATATATTATAATAGTTAAATTGGAGTAGGAAACCAAGTCCAAACTTTCACGACTTTCAAATCAATTTAAAGAAAGAAATCTAGTACATGCCTAACTCTTCTTCTTAGCCTATAAATAGGTCACTACATGTATTAACTTAAGACTGAAAATCTTGTGCATTGAGACAAACATTTCTTTCCAATGAATTGACTCTGTTAACATCATACCAGAAACTGTTCTAACAAGCATGTTTCATGATTTTAGCTTGATCTTGATACTTATTCCTTACTAGCTTTGGAGAAAAAAGAATTAAAGAAAGAGAGATATATATTGAATAATATTATTATTAAGTAGACTACTATATAATTATAATGATATGACACTAAAAATTTGCTTATAAGACAATCATATACAATATAAAAAATAATAGTATTCAAATATATTATTGTCTTTTTGAGGATTTTTTTTTTGTTGGAAATATCTTTTCTAGAAACAAAAGTAGGATTTTTTATTTTTATTTTTTTGTTGGAAATATATTTTCAAAAAAAAAAAAAAAAAGAAAAAAAAAAGAAAGAGAAAAGAGAAAAGTTTGAAATCAATCCAACGGCCCAGATCATCCCAGCGGAGACAAGTGTACTCCACGTGTCAAATACAGCCTCTAGAGAACCGCTCCCAATCTTTATCACGGAGACGAAGTCGTGGAGCACATATATATGTTATCCCTTAAGATTTTTAGGGTTTCTAATCCTCAAAAAAAAGAAGCGAAATCCTTGTGAACCCAAGCTCCTCTCTCTTGCTCTCTCTCTCTCTCTCTCTCTCTCTCTCTTTCAGCTCAACTTTTAGACTGCGTTGTCGCTGATTCTCCGGTGAATCCACGATCAGGTACTCGTCGCCACCATCCGAGCCTAACCCAACTTTGTAACAAAACCCTAGGATTTCTGTTGAATTGATTGTATGTGCGTATATATTTATAATTTTTTTTTCTAGGGTTAGTTTTTTTTCTTCGAATTGGGTTCTGCTCATTTCGTGTTGATTTATTGGATTTTTTCTTCTTCTAAAATAAGGGTTTTTTGGGAGTGAATCGATGAGTAATGATTACTTGTGAAAAACCCGTTATTTTCGTCCGTGTATGAGTCAGGTTTTACTCGTTTTCTGCTGATTTCTATGATTTATGAGGTTAGGGTTTTCTGGAAGTAAATTGGTGAAATCTGATGATATATTCATTTCTTCTTTGTGAAAGCAAATTAATGAAGTTTGATTTGGGTCTACTGGTTTTTGGATCCTACTATTCAGTTTTGAAATTAGGATTTTTGGATGTCGATGATGAGACTGGCTACCGCTTGCATCTATGTAAATGGATTATTTATTTTTTTGTTTTGCTCTTATGTTTAAGAGCTATTCCCTATCAGCGAGATGATGAGAATTTTGTGATAGGTTGACCAGGAATTGGTTATCAAAAGTTTGTTTGTATTGGTGTATTTTGTTTTCATGGTATGAAGCTTGAGAAAAATCTGATTGGAATGTTTGGTAAATTCATTTTTATGTGAAGTGGAACATATGTAGCATGCACGAATTTGTTTATATTCTTGAATAAAAAGTCTCAATTAAGTAAATATAGCCTTGGTTAAGATGTCTATCACACTTATCATCTTTTTTTTAGTCCCAACATCCAATTTGCCATATATTATCTGGATAACTGTATTCTTTCAGTTGTGTTGAACGTTCTACGTGATTTGTAGTTATTTTGTTATGTATTTCTTGGGTTTTTTTTCCGACATAATCATTCTGTTGTGACATCTTTTGTATGTTTGGATTCCTGTATGAAAACTTAAATGAAGCATGCCTAGCTGAGTTGAATCATAGAACTATTTGTTGAAAATGAATCATGCATATACATCAGAAGTGAGAAACTGAACCATCTAGAGATTTTTATTGGGCTCACTTACATTTGTCCACCCTTATGATTTGCCATGTTATATATCTATTGCTGAAATTGGTGGCTGATGTAGTGATTATTATAGTGTGACCGATGTAGTAATTATTATTTAGTGTGATTGAACTAGAATCAGTGTATTAGTAATTATGAGATTGCTCCAAATTTATTAAGCAAATGTTTAACCATAGCTGACATTATGAGTTAAACTCCTAAAGACATCTTTGGAGGGATCAAAGCGTGATTTTTCATAAGTCCAGGCATCTAGGATCAAATATTTAGAGCGTTGTTCAACTTCATCTGGTATTTGAGTGAGGAATCTCCATATGATCCCTTCCCTTTCTCAAATATCCCCCCTCCTCTTTTGAACAATACCAAATGGAAGAAAAGAGTGGAAAAAAATAAGAAAAACTTAAGTAAAGGTAATAGAGCATAAGCAGTTAGATACTCTATTTCAATGAGTGACCGAGGTTGGGATACAACTTATGTGCATACATGAGAAATTTTTTGAGCTGTGGCTCATTGACTTATATTTTTAATAAGTTTTGTTGTTCTCAACAATTTTGGACCCCTGTTGGTTTTTCTTTTAATAATAAAAAAAGAAGAAGCAATGATAACCTCAAAATGGAAGAACATCAGAAATGAGAGTCAGCTTCTGCAATTAGCAGCCATTGAAGCAAACTGTGCAGATTTATCAACTGCCACAGCTTATTCCCATGTGTGATGATATATAGTGTTAAACCAGGTGTGTAAAAATACTAGGTGTAATGGTGTAAAATAAGCTAAAGTTAAGAGCTACAAGTGAACAGATATTAAAAAAATCGTTATAATTGATGTTACTAATTTTTTTGGCAAAAAAAGTAATTGCAGAAGGGATGCTTTTTCATGGTATTTTACTGTATGGGACGCGTTCTTAAATGTTTGATTACAGTTGGTTTTAGGAATTTGCAGGTAGCAAGAACTGAACTCAGCCTTAACTGGATTATATTATTTTATATTTTTTGCTTTGTTCCAATAGTGTATCACACAAATTTAAGGCATGGTATTTCAAAAGAATTCAAACTCACGTGGCATAGTTTTAATGTTATCTCAAATCTCATCATCTTTAAAATGCAATTAATGAGCTTATGGATTGGAGAGTTTTCTATTTATTTTAAACAAAAACGTTAGTATATTACTAATAATTATATTTTGAGGGAGAAAAAAGAAGGCTTGTGGTGGGATTGTGTTGTAACTAAAATATGACCACAACTATCCTGTGTCATTTAAAGTTCACAAGGACCTTCTGGTCCAGATAAGAGTGCTTGGGCGCGCATAGTACTTGGATGGATGACCTCCAAAGAGTCCTCGTATTACACCTTTCGTTTTACTCTTATTTTTAAAAAATAAAAGATAGGCTACAGTGAAATCTTATCCACATTAGGAGTTTCTGAACATGAGACTTCAACACATCAAACAAGAAGCAAGTCCAGCACTTGGCTTGGTAAATCCGATAGAATGACTAGAGAAACAAAAATTAAAGCTTCCGAAGCACATCTAAGATTTAAAGTGAAGTATTTTCAAATGATTTAAAAAGTCCCGATTTTCAATTCTGATCTCATTAGTGGCCATTTCTTTCTTCTCCTTTTTTTTCCCTGGTGGATTTTTGTTGTACAAACTGTTTGCTTTAAAAAATCTGCTTTCAAGGCCTAGCTGATTGTTGTGGACTAAAATTATGTAACATACGTGGTGGCTGCCAGTCTTGTCCTTGTGATATTTCTTACATAGTACTGTTAAATAATATCTTCATGTTAGAAATATTGAGAAGTTAATTCGTCTTGAGCATTTTGACTCATGAGTGTCTTAACGTGCACACATTGAGCTGCCCAAAATCGCTTTTCATAAATTTGTTCTATTGGAGTGTTTTACTCTCTGGTTGGTCTTGTGATTTTGAGTTGTTAAATGTGAATTCTCATTTATCCATGTCTGATGTTTTATTGTCAGTCTTTCTCAGTTTGTAGTTATTTAATGATCTTCAGCTAAGTATATCTATTTTGAATGCAGATTGTAACATTATTATCAAGGATTACTGGATGTACAACCTTAATAACATTCTATGAACTGTACTGGATCAAGAAACTAGTGGAGATTCATATTGTGCTTTTATAGTAAGTTATTTGTTGCTAGTCTAGCATGTCAAACAACCTTGTGTCTCAGCAGTTATCTATACCAAACATGCAAATGGGTCAGTTGGAACCCATTCTGAACAAAGTGGATGGGTCGGTACAAGACATGCAAATGGGACTGATGGGATCTGTATCCAATGGTCCTGCAGCTCATCAGCATTCCATAGCAAACAAGCAGATGGGACTAGCGGATCCCTTGTCCAGCAATCATGGGTTGCAGAGGTTCTCAATATCAAACATACAGACAATAGGTATAGAACCCAGGGGCTCACAGCAGTTTATACCCAAGCAACTGGGACCAATGGAAACCATGCTAAACAGTGCAGGCTCCCAGCAGTTGCACGCACCATTTAAGCGAAAGGCACCAATGGAACCTCCTTATAGTAATAATTCTCCAGAGCTGTTTTCAATTCCTAATAAACGGGTAGCACAATTGGAACATAGACCTTGGTTGCAGCAAGCATCTGGACCAAATAAAAAAGCTGTACAGATGCAATCAATGCCCACCACTCCTGGATCACAACATTCTCAAGCACCAAATAAGAAAGTGGTATACAGTAAATCTGGTTCCCAACGGTTTTCTATTTTGAAAAGTCCAACTGCGGGGATGCAACCATCTCCCAAGGTTCAAGCTGAATCTTTTGATTCAGTAAGATCCAAGATGAGGGAGTCATTAGCTGCTGCACTGGCGTTGGCTTCTCAGCAGAAAGAAGATAAATCTTTGAGTCCAGAAAAGAATTCCCAGAGTAGCTCTGCAAGTTCTCCGGGGCAGATTCAGAAGAATACACAACCTGCTGAATCAGTTTCTGCTGCTGCTGGTGCACTTGACAATGTATCTGTAGAGCCTAAAGTTATTTTGCCCTCTCATGAAGATTATTCTGCTCAAAAAAGCAGTAGTGCTGAAAGTTTGCCTGTGAAGATTTCAGCTGCTGAGAACGTTGGTTGTTATACACAGACCCTGAAATCTGATGGGCAAGAAACCCAATCAAGTAATGTTTTTCCTGTGCAAGATGTTTCTTTTAGTGATGACTTCTTTGCGAAAGATGAACTTTTGCAGGGGAATGGACTATCCTGGGTAATGGATTCTGATATGCAGGTGGTAGGAAAAAGGGGGTTTCATACTGATGAGGAACAAAAGTTGGGGCTTGATGCACAGGGTAGAGGTCAGAAAGAAGAAGTCTATCAAAATCCAGAAATGGTGGCCATTGAAATCGAAGTAGAACTCTTCAAATTATTTGGTGGTGTGAATAAGAAGTACAAAGAAAAAGGGAGGTCTCTTCTTTTCAATTTGAAAGATCGTAATAATCCTGAACTGAGAGAAAGGGTTATGTCTGGGGATATTCCCCCAGAACGGTTATGTTCTATGACAGCTGAGGAACTTGCTTCTAAGGAGCTTTCTGAGTGGAGAATAGCAAAGGCTGAAGAGCTTGCCCAAATGGTGGTTTTGCCTGATGAAGGTGATATTAGACGTTTGGTGAAGAAAACACACAAGGGCGAGTTTCAAGTAGAAGTTGAACAAGATGAAAGTGTTCCAATGGAAGTTTCTGTTGGGGCAAGTTCACTTACTCCAAGAGAATCAAAAAGCAAGGAGATGGAAGCCCCTCACCCATCCAAAGCTGATGGAGCCAAGGATGAAGTGGGTGCCTCTGGTGAAAAAAGTAATTTAGGTGACCGAAATGCACCATATACGCTCACTATTCCTTCCAGTGAGGGTACTGATTTATTGCAGGGGCTCATGGTTGATGATGTATTGAAGGATGCAGAATTTCTTCCCCTATTGTATCTTTAGATGAGTTCATGGAATCTCTTGATTCAGAGCCACCATTTGAAAATTTACCGTGGATGCTGGAAAAGTGACCACCAATTCAGATGAGGATGACTTGGAGCCAAGCTCGGAGTCGAAGTCATCTGAGCCAACTTCAAAAGACACTGATGTTACCACAGATGAACCTGAAAAAGTTGATGCAACATACTCAAAATTGGATGGTGACCAGAAATCCAATGATGGTGATGCCGGTGTGAAATCCAGTGACGATCATGCTGATATGAAACCTCGTGATGGTCAGCCTGATGTGAAATATAATGATAATGAGTCTACTGTTAAAACGAGCAAAGCACACACTGATGCAAACTCCACTGGCAGACATGCTGAAGTGAAAACTAACGAAAGTTATACTGATTTGAAAGCTAGTGACCACGGTGCAAAATCTGAAAATGTACCTCCTGCTGGTGTATCCAAGGGTGATTTTATCTGGGAAGGCTTACTTCAGCTGACTACCTCAGCTATGGCTTCTGTGATTGGCATCTTCAAAAGGTGTGTGTAGTTACTTTAGTATATATTATGTTGTGTTGTTCTGTGCTGTAAACGCTTACTTATTTATTTGTTTGTTTAAACTGCAAGATTGAGCCTAAGATCTACATGATTTTTACCATTAATTTGTTTGTTTAGATATAGTTTTGGATTATGTGCCTTCTTTTACTGTATATAGATTTGCCTGATGCCGATATTATTTATTGAAAAAAAGAAGAATCTACTGTATGTTGAGTTTTGGAATATATACTGTGTTGATGTAACTGCAGCTTATAAAAATATTGATATTATGCCAGCACTGCATCTAGGTCTATCTTTTTGCCATTTTATAAGTATCCAATTTAATTGTATCAGAGCTTGTCAATTTTGACTTTGGACTCATTTAAATCTTACATATTCATGAGTGTACATTCTTGTTCAAGTTGGGATCCTTTCTGCAACTCACTGTTTAATAGTTTGTTGGTAATCGCATTTGGCACATTTTTTTTAATGTTTCTTGTTACGTTTTTGGTCTTAATTCAGATATTTATATATTTTGGTCTACTTTGGAACATTAGCATATGTTAGTTTTGATTTATTGTTACAGTCAGAAATAAATGAACTTTGGTTACTTGGTATTTGAATTTACTCTGCATGGTGATCCTTGTTGGATCGATATTTCGGTTTGACTTGTGGCTCCTTCTCTTACATGATCATAGGACGAGATTTTCAATTTGCACGACAATGAATGTCATGGTTTCAATTGAATTTTTGATGTATTTGACTATTGTCATTTATAATATGAGAGGAAATTTGGGTATGATTTGATGTGTCAAAAGTTGGTACTTGAAAAAAATTTGCACAACATTGGAATATAACGCTGGCCAGAACTTAAGCCACAATAATCTTACATTAGAATGAAAATGATCAATAATTCAGTGGATAATGCAAAAACGATTAGTGCAGCTGGCCTATTTCTAAATAATAGGCTCGATAATGTGATCTTCATTGAATTTTGTTTTCTGAGAGAATCATGAATCTCTATGTTTTAATTGATAATCAAATTTTCTTTTTTTATAGTGGTGAGAAAACAACTGCAAAAGAGTGGTCCACTTCACTTGAGATCAAGGGGAGAGTCAGACTTGATGCATTTGAGAAGTTTCTCCAAGAGCTTCCACTGTCCCGAAGTCGTGCTGTCATGGTATATCATGTTTCTTTTCATTGTATTACTGTATCATACTATTCTATCTACAGAAAAATAAAACGACCCCGTATCACAGTTTTGATGCTTCCATCAATCGCTCTTTTGGCTCTCACTCAGTTTAGGGTCTTCTCATATACTAATGAGATTTGTTTTAGGCTAAAGAGACGGTGTATCATCATCAGATTTGGTATGAGAATTTATGAATTAAAAGAAAAAGAAGAAGAATATTTCTATGGATGAGTGATGTGTTATATATATTTTTTAATCTGTCACGTGTGCTCAGGTGCTCTGGTGCATTGTGGACTCTCCGCTAGAAGTAACAAAAATGTATATAATCACTTGAACCAAATTTTATATTTTGAAAGCATCCTCCCCTTATCCTGTTATTGAAATTAAACTCCCCCACTACTTTTAGCACAAACTCACTTGATGCTCGGAGATGTCTTGATTGTTGATCAAGCCAAGCCCTTTTACTAAATCGATGATGAAAATTTCAACCAGATTAAAAAAAAAAAAAAGATTTTCAATTGGCACAGCTTCTGTTGGATGGTTGCTTTTAAAGAGAGGAGAGAGGGAGAGAGTGATAAGAACATAGCTGCTCCTGTCGTATCAAAGTTTTCTCCCAGTGAGAAAAATAAAATTGAATACGGGGGGGTAAACTTTTGCTCGCACAAAGATTCAATTTCTCATTTTAGTTTTATAATTAATATTGATGGAATTCTCTGTTTTTGCAGGTTATGCATTTTGTTGTCGTGGAGGGATCCCTTGAGAGCGAGCATGCTAGTCTTAACGAGGTAAGAAGCATCGTATATACTCTGTAATATTTGTGTTGTTGGGGTTGCCAATCACCTGAAATCTACCTGTGCCTGCTGCAGGTAGCAGATTCTTATGTTTTAGATGAGAGAGTGGGTTTTGCTGAGCCTGCTCCCGGAGTTGAACTTTATTTTTGCCCGCCGCATAATAGAACACGAGAAACGCTCGGCAAGATCCTCTCGACTGAACACGTTGAGGCACTTAATAATATTGATAATGGCCTAATTGGTGTTATTGTATGGAGAAAGGCTCAGTTAACTTCCAGGATATCACCCAACTCTTCGTCACAGCAGAAACATAAAAAGCAAAATATTACTTCTAGGAGACACCAAGAGACAAATATGAATTCCAATTTCACACCCAAACCAAACCCAACTCGCACCAATTTCGAACCCTCCCCTGATGATGACGATGATGACGACGTTCCTCCTGGGTTTGGCCCTGGTGCCCGGGATGAAGATGACCTTCCCGAGTTCAATTTTTCTGGTGGTGCAATCCCATCCCCGCAACCCAAATTTGTTCAAAATCCCCCAAGGGGGCAGAGGCCAATTCAGTCACTTTCTCAAACCCCATCTCGCCCTGTGGACCAAATGAGGGAGCTTATACAAAAATACGGGCAACCTAAAATTGGTGCACCTTCAGGAAACTTGCAGGACAATAGAGGTTATGGGGTGGCAATTCAGCCATGGAATGATGATGACGACATACCGGAGTGGCAGCCACAAGCCCCTCAGCACCAACTTCCACCCCAACAGCCCGTTCACGGCTTTCATCAGCCGACTTTGCGGCCACCACACTTGGTAAACCAACAACCCCCTCTGGGATCAGTTCCGCAGCAACCTTCTCACCAGTCAATGATGTCGTTACAATCGCTGCAGCCTCAAGGCACTTGGTGGGTTCCTCCCGTACAGGGGAGTGGCCAGCAACCAAATAATATAGGTTGTCAACCCAGTGTAGGGCAGTTCTACGGCGCACCCGTGCGAAGTGTTGGCCAGCCAGGCGCAGGATGGCGACAAAATCCTCCCAAAAGTAGAGGCTTTTGAAATTTTTTTTTCCCCTTGTATAGCAGATGCCATTTCCTTTTTTTAAGATATGTGCAGTGCTGTGTAACCATATATGTTTTTCAGGGTTGGTTAGCTTTTTACCTAAAACCAATTTTGCCGTGCAATAGAAAAAGGGTCCTTGTTATGCACCTTAACAATGGCGGTCTGGATAATGGGTTAGCTTAAAAATCGTTGAACTTTTTAGTTACCGAAACATCTTGAAATAAAATTTGAAAAGCAATGTTATATGCCACATTTTTATCCCTAAAACTGTAAGAACAGTGTTGACATCGCAATCCAAACCAATTCTTAGAAGTAAATATGTCACAAAGACTATTTCAAAGTTTGGTTGCCACACTTTTGAGTATAGTATATGCTTTATTTATGTAGATACTTTATCTTTTGGGCATAAAATAGTGGACTTTTGAGTCAACACTTTTTCCCGGTAATTGCAGCATATTTATAATCTTATTAATAGGGAGTATTTATTTTACTTTTGAGATTTTTATTGCATCTAATAGTGTAGATGATGTTGACCAATATTCTATTTATTTCAAATGAATGTTTGAATTTAAGTTGGTGCATATGAAGTCAATATTGACACGTTTTTTGAAAATTTTAAAAAATATGAAATCTTATATACCATTAAATGCATAAACTTTAAATTATGTATGAAATTTAATTTATATATTTGAAATGAAGAAGTCCTATTAAGTTATATATTTGCAAAGGAAAACATGGCTGCCCATTGAATTGGAGCAGACCACACCTGCATTTCCTACTGGTTCTCTGGTTTATTTTCAGAGCCCGTCCTCAAGTGTTCTTGCGTACATATTCTTCTTTCAGTGTGTGTGTGTGAGAGAGAGAGGGGTTTCTGTAATAAAAGTAAATCCTATCCTCAAGTGACAATGATAAATACTATAGAACAGTTGGATGGAAAAAAAAAAAAAATACAAGAGGATTCATATCATCCGGAAAGAATACAAAGGAGGAAACACAGCAACAACAAAAAAAGAAAAAGAAAAAAGAATCAGTCAATCACATCAAGCAAATCATAGAGACAAAGGAAAAGGCATAGAACTATAGTGGAACTGTCGGGTATAATCAGTAAGCTACAAAAAGGAAACCTATTTAAGTACAACATTTCTCAGCATGCTGTTATGTATTGGGCAGAATGCAGCTTTAGTTTTTCAGTGGCAAACACAGAGAAGAAGATCAGCTCCTCAACCCCCTAAAGCACGCTTAAGTCCTGCTTTTTGCTCAGGTGTCAATCTGGTAGGGAACTTCACCTCGAATTTGATCCTTAAATCGCCCCTATTGCCGGGTTCTTTTACTATTGGCATTCCCTCTCTGGCAACAACCACCTCATAACCGGGGCTCACAATGTCGGTCACTGGAATTGATAGACTGCGGCCATCGAGCGTCGTAAGATTTACCGTCGTCCCTCCCAACGCCTCGGCTAACGACACTCTATGGTTCACAATCAGGTCATTGCCATCTCTTTTGTAAACATCATGGGGTTTCTCATCAATCACAAACACCAGGTCTGCTGGGAGCTGGTTATGTTGTTCATTCCCTTTGTCTGGGAAAGTAATTTTGGTTCCTCTCTTCCATCCAGGCTTCACATCAATGGTTAATATCTCTGTTTCTGGCACTTGTCGCCTGTAATGTAAATTTCATAAGGAAAAAGAAAAAGAAAAAGAAAAAAAAAATCAAATTAGCCTGGAGTCAGGCAAAAAAGCAATCAGTGATGATATTTATAATCACAATGATTCTCTCTTTTGGTTAAGAAATGAATTTCATCACTTAACAATTAAAATCAGCATATTGAGAGCAACATGCCATTTTATCTATGTTCAGACAAAGAAAAAATGAAGAAGTGAAGAATGGTTATCATTAAATGGAAAAAAAATATATGACAATCTCATTTTATATCTATATTTTGCAGAAGATTGGTAGGTTGGTAGTCCTATTTCACCAATAATGGATTTCAAATTCATCATTCTGCAGAGTAGGGTAGCATGATGGCTCTTAGGTAAGACGTAAGATCTCTTTGGTCAATAAACGAAAAATGTTTAAATCTATCCATCAATACTTACAATAGTATAACCATATTGTGCCATTTCAGATAGATAAAAGCACTAGTTTCTAATATCTCATTCAAACAGCAGTTTGATTGATTAAAGGAACTAAAAATAACAAGAGTTTTTGAGAGGAAAAAACATATACCCATTGGCATTAACCAGAGTCCTTGAAATCTTCATTTTCCTTGTTGATCCAGAGTAGAGCTCCGCAAGGCTGCACGGCAGTTTGCTCTCCACAGGTGGTGGTTTCTTTGGCACGCTGCCCTCACTATAAGATCGAAAGATATTTTCGCTCCCACTGAATCCCCCAAAATTCCCCGACCCATCCGACTGGAACCGCATAGACCTCCCAGGTCCTGATGAACCAAATCCAAAAGGGCTACTTCCAAAGAATTCTGCAAAAATGTCCTCTGCATTCCTGGGGTTGAACCCATTCCCCGCACTACCATTTCCAAATGGGAACCCACCACTGCCAGATGGAGGCATATCTTTCAACCCTTCCTCACCATATTGATCATAAATGGCCTTCTTCTGCGGGTCACTCAATACCTGAATTCACAAATTTACAAAAAAAAAAAAAAAAACCCCTTCAAATCAATTTCCACTCAATCTCAATTAAATGCAATAAATATTAAGTTGGTTAACCTGAAAATTCCAAATGTAAAATCACAGACACTCTCATTAAGGAGACAAACTGACATAAAGTGAAAGCAATGCTTCTATGCCCTATTTGATTGCCGACAAATTGTAGAAAAGGAAAGAAACTTTGACGAGTATTTAAATTATTTGATACATGGGATGACAGAATATGGAAATTCTATCAGTCAATTGAATATGAACTCAACAAAGCCATATATTCCATTGTCCCTGAATATGGAAATTCTGTCAGTCAATTCGATCCAGAGCCATGTCTTCCCTTCCTTCCCTTCATCTTGCTAAATTGACATAACTTCTATCACTGACCCATCTCATCATTTTCATTTTAAGGGTATCAGCTACAATAAGAGCACTATCATGTTGACTATCCATATTCCACACCATACTATTTTTCTGGTGAGAAAAAACAATATAATTGAATGGGACCCAAAAAAAAAAAAAAACTCAACTTCGATCCTCCAATCACCCAGAAACCAAGCAAGCCATTAAATAATTAATAACTAAACCAGGAAGCTTTAAAATTAATTAGACAAAAAGAGATCCAACAGAAAACAGAAACAAAATCTGAGGACAATAAAAATGGGAAAGAAAGCTTTACCTCATAGGCTTCGGAGATCTGCTTGAATTTGGCTTCGGCGTCTTTCTTGTTTGTGGGGTTCTTGTCAGGATGCCATTTCATTGCCAATCTCCTATAAGCCTTCTTGAGATCATCATCGGTGGCATTCCTGTTCACTTTCAATACGTTGTAGTAATCCAACCCCATTTCTGATCTTAACCCAATACGATGTTCGATCCAAAACCCCCTGAATCTTCAAAATTTGACCCTTTTCAAGAACACCCAGATCATCAAACTGGAACCTTTTGCTCAGCTCTCACACTTTCTCTCTTGTCTCTGAGAACTACACGTCAAACTCTTGAAGAAACTACATGAAAATTGACACACAGAGAGAGAGTGGGGAAATCTGAAATGGAAAATTTTCAATGTAATTGATCTTTCATTCAGAGTTTCGTTGCAGAAGTTTTTTTCCGTCGAAAAGAGAGATTCTGAATGAGCCTATGGTGGTTTTGGCGTCATGGGTTGATAGAGTTTCTTCGTCAAAGTTAAGACCAATGTTCGATGGAGATTTTTGGTTTTGATAAATTATAAACCGAGACTTGCGGAATTTTGTTTGTTTATGGTGTAATCAAATTCAATTACGTGATGATCATCGTATTGTTTATTTGATTGTTTTTCTTCGTTTGTTTCCGGGAAAAAGTGTTTCTTCTCTTTGTGAGCGCCACGTAAAAATAAAATAATAATAAATAAAAAAGTTCTTTTACGGGCCAAGTAAACCCTCTCCAATCGTCTGCATTTAGCAGTCCAGACAATGCCACGTCATTGATGTAAAATAAATCTAAATAATTTTCAATAAATTATAGGATTTTTTTTTTTGACATATCCATGCAAGAGGGAGAGAGAAATTCGAATTAGTGACCTCCACTTTATTAGACGTGGTCTCAACCAATTGAGATATTTCTTATGGACATAAATTCTAAGATCTCAACTATCATAATTTCATAATAAACCGACAAAAAAAAGACCCGATTTCATGGCAACAAAATCTTAACCTTGCTTTAAATCGTATAAATACCAGAAAACCGGTTTATTACTTAACCCTCTTAAGTTGCACCAAACTAATAGATATTGTGTAAATTTATAAGGTAAAGAGAAAGATCGATTTCCTCTTTCAACTAGAACTCCACTTTTCATCAAAGAAAGGAGGAGTTCAATAGAAAAATTCTTTTCTTGGATTAGAATTAGGAGCCTAATAGGATTGAAAGAATTTTCTTTAATTTTCATCATTAAATCTGTAGGACCTACATGTGGGTCATTGAGAACACCAAAAAATTACATTAACGATTATTAGCAAATTGGCAAGAAAGTAGAAAACCAAAGTGCAAGCAAATGATGACCATGCTTTATAGTAATAATAATAATAAAAAAAAAAAATCAACACCACTCTGCATCTAATTGCTAATACAGTCCAAAACCAAACCAAGGAGAGCTCTTTGTCATCCAAAAGGTTTACAGATGATGTATATTTCAATGTTACACACTCTCACTCTTATTCTCTACCGTGGTACTAAAAATAATCATTAGATTTGATTGAGATTTTGGATCCAATGGTGATGTTCAGTACCACACCAAGAATTGCGCGTAGGAGTATGTTTAACATTTCTCTTTCAACATACATAATTTAGAAATAGCTTTGTCAAAGAGGAGAGAAGAATAATTTGGAAGGCTGGATTCATCTTCACTAGGTTTTATTCCACCGCAAGGTTGGCAAAAGAAATTCTCAGCTGTTTAAGAACAAGCACTCGCCATTATTGACAATGGTTCTCCCCGGGCATGTCACAAAAGCTCTGCATATGGTAAACCAGAACAGCTGCAGCAGAAGAGACAAACCGCGATTAGCCATGACACAGCACAAGGAGAAACAGTCTTGAATGATGATCAGATCAACTATCAAGTACTCAACAGGAAACTCAATCCAAGAGTTTGGCAGAGGACTCACTCAGATTCCAAATGGTACACTGCTTTTAGAATTTCTAATCATTAAAATGGTACTCCTATCAAAACGATCATGATAGCAGCAAAATGCTTATTGGCAACACAAAATTTTGCCCATATTTTCAAAATTCACGAAAGCAAAATCTTTTAAGAGAATGCTGTAGTGGGTGCTATCCCCTTCTACTACTGCTGTCTTGTGTAATACATGAATACCTTGCCACCCATATTCTAGTGTGGTGCATGTCTATTACCATATACCTTTGCTTATAAAATAGAATGGGGAGTGCAAACTTTAGAGGAAGCCACTAAATCAAGCATGCAAAAAGGTAGAGATTTAAGCCATATTGAAATAAGCTAGTGATCTGACCTTCAAGCTAAAGCAAGCTGTCAGACCAATTACCTGCTCACCAAGCGGGTTACAAGTATCAGTTAATATTACGTGCAATACAAAGAATTGTAATCACAAGAAGAATAAGCAAATGCAGCTAGAAGCACAGAATCACAAATTGTATCAACCTGGGAGCATCAACTTGCCAGGCGGGGATACAGACATATACCATTATTCTCAACTGACTCCAGGAATTCCCTGGATACAAGGACATTAATCTGCCGAGTTCGAAAGAAGCTGAGTTAGAGAAAATAATTATTGCTGTTGTTGTCGCAATGTTCTTGACCATGATATCAGACAGAAATCAAATGTTACAGTGATTTTAACACCTCCACACAGATAACCAATTGGTAGACCAACTATAGTGTTTTGACAATCTTGATACTAACTTAACCAAGGTAACTTTATGTCCCAAAACAACTCCAAGGAAAAGTTCAAGAGGGTCAACATGAGTGACAAATGAAAGGGAATGATTCATCCCATTGATGACTCAGAGGTTGCAGTTTATAACATATGAAGCATGCACTATTTATCCAGATTTTCCACACACACACACAAAAAAAAAAAAATTGCAAGAACAAATATAACAGAAAAAAATCCAACCAAAACTAAACAAGTAGTTGAGCCTTTTCTTTATAAGTTAGGAGTGACATCAAAATGGCAGTTCCAATAACGCAAAATTAATGTTTCTCAGAAGAAGATACATAACAAACTAGTGATCAACCGGGGCTCTTTCACTGATTGAGATTTGTTAAATGTTAATTCACAACTCAAGGTTATAATTTGAATGAAACTATCAACATCTCATATTTAGCATAAGAAGCCACGATAGGCATGCCTAACTTTAGTTACTACAGTTTAATAGAAAATATTGAAGGGAAAAAGGAAAACCCAACAGAAACATACCCCAATGTCAACAGTTTGGAATCCAGGAATGGCCAACGAGCTCATTATATTCTGCACATATAGTTGTGCAGCAATTTCTTTGTTAGGGGGTTGATGCAATGCCCTCCATTTATGTCCAAAGAATTCATGCATGCTACGATAGAAGTCCTCACATATTGTCAGTCATTCCTTGTTGCCTTCAGTATTGGCATTACTTTCTCCATCTACAAACACAGTAAGCGTCAGAAACATTTTAGAGGTGACAAAAAAATATTTTAAATTTTTTGAATTTAACAACTCCATTTAGTGTAAATTCCGACTCAAGAAGTAAAGTAAAAAAATAGAAAATTGGAAGCAAGGACGAGTTTATGAAGCAGGAAAGATCCACTTTAAGTGAGCACAAGATTAGCAGTTCCTTAATGTTTCTGAAGCTTCAGGAGCAACTCTCAAGCATTTGATTAAAGAATCCACTAGACATATCATATCCAAGCAACATCACCAGTAGTCTCCGACCAAAAAATGGTAAAAACTTGTACTCATCCTGAGCTTTTACTACTTATCTTAATCCGGTCATTGTTGTCTTCCATTTACAAACATGCCACAATTGATCATAATCCAAATTATATCAGTGAAAATGAACACCCTTTACCAGTAATGTGATACTAGGACAACATGATTTTGTGCCCGATAGACCTATCCTGAGACTGTAGTACATAAGGGCCCTCTGATAGTACTTATTCACATATCCAAAGGATTTGACAGACAAGATACCTGAGACAAATTTATCATGAAACATATTTACATCAAATTTATTGCGTAGCTATATGATCGCTTGGATCAATAGTTAGATGAAAAGTCTTAGAATATAAAACAAATATAAATTAGAATCTGCATACCTGATTAAAGGTTTGTTCTTCTCGGGAAATTCAGATGATGTGGGAGTAGCAAGCTTGATGATTCTGTATTAATTAACTTGTTATTGCTCGTGCCGAGTCCCTTTCTTAAAATTGCCGCATTGGCACAATACCTAGAAGTTTTGTAACTTCCGGATATTTCTTCATCCAACCCCTTGCTCAGTTAAGAATTTCAAAAGTTTGCTCATTGTGTTGACACCCTTCCATTACCATAGTTATCAGTAATGAGATGAACTCACAAACCTGACCTCTCTGGAACATTGCCTTCAATAGGGTATTGTAAATTGCAATACTTGGAGTAAGTCCATTCTCTAGCATATGATCCCTCAGCTGGAGAGCAATTAATAGCTTCACTTCCTACTAAGGCCCCTCGTCAAGGAGCCACAGGTATATGCATATGGTTTTAGCCCCTGGGTGTACATTTCCCTAAACAGTTGACCAACCAGCATGCTATTACCCTCCCTTCTGAAAGCACGTATAAGAATATTATATGAAGTTGTATCAGGTACACACGCAGTGTTCCTAAGATATTCAAAAATCCCATGAGCACTTCTTAGTAACCCACTTTTGCAGAGTTTGTCCAGTAGCATATTAAGAGCAATTGTAGTGGGAGTAGGGCCATAACGCATCATGTATTCCATTAATTTCAAACATTCTGAAAATTTCCCCACTGTACAGAAATACTGAATCAAGCAAGTTAAACTAACAACATTAAGCTCAACCCCTTCATGCTTCATACGAAACAAAATCCTCTGAATAACCGAAGAGTTACCCTGTTTGCATGCTGCAGACAAAATTGTATTGAAAGAAACTACATCAGGTCCCTTATTTTCCCACTCAAAAGAGTCCAAGAGCTCCAAAGCTTCTTCAATACTATTCTCCCTACAAAAACCTTTTAGAATTGTGTTATAACACACAATACTTGGCGTAAAACCATCTTCCATCATACTCTTCAACAGAGACAACGCCTCTCTTGATCTATTATCACAACATAAACAGTTGAAGTATATATTATATACAGCAACATCCAGAGTACAGCCCCTTGATATCACATCAAGCAGTATTTTGTGAGCCATCCCTATTTTGCCTACTTTTAACATGCCTCCAGCCAAGGCAGCATATGTGTATGGATTGGGTGAAAACCCTCTCTGATCAATCACCTGAACAAGCGCACATATTTTTCCCACTTTATCTTGATGACAAAGTTCACGAAGAATTATATTATATGTAATCAAGTCTGGATCACATCCTTCTCTTTCCATCCTATCCAAGTATTCCGATGCCTCCTCAACCCTACCAGCATCACAAAGAAACTTAATAATTATAGTGTATGTTCTGAGATTTGGCTTTAAACCATCACTTTGCATCATATTTAAACAACGAAAAAGATCATCCCCTAAACCTTCTCTAGCAAACCCATACACTAAAGCAGTATAAGTGCATACATTTTGGACAATACCCTTCTTCTTCATCAAACAAAACAATTCTAAAGCTGCATAACTCTGACCAGACTTACATAAAGCCCATAGAATGAGATTGTAACTATACACACTACAAAAAAAACCTTTACCCAGAAGAGCAGATAACACAGAATATGCCTCACGAATCATCCTAGCTTTGGTGAGCAAAGAAATCAACAAGTTCAAAACAGGTTCAGTTGGGAAATACTCCAACCTCAGCATTAACCGAAATACACCAAGTGAACAATCCAAACTTCCCAATTCAAGTGATTTTTTCAACACTTTCAATAACATCGTAAATGACGGTACAAACCCACTTCCACACATCTCATTGGCAACAAAAAACATGTCTTTCAAATTACCAAGAGATAACATCCCATTAAGAAGCACATTGAAAGTTAAAGCGTTAGGGGCTGGCCCAAATCTTTTCATCCCAAGATAAACTTCAACCAGCTCTTCCAACAACACATTCCGTGACCTCAAATAGCAGTACATCAAAGAATTGTAATCATACACAGTAGGCTTTCCAGGGGCATTTCTCATAGAACTCAAAGTTTCTAGAGCTTTTCTAAAGTGACCTGAGGTGGCATAATTCTGCATTCTACGCTGTAATTTGATGTAATCACAATCATGGGTACTGCTCTCTTCTACAAAATCTATGGTTCTAAGAGCACAGGAGGAAGAAAAACTAACAAAGAAACGAACAATTTTGCAAATTCTAGTCGAATAATTGGCTGTAGGAACAGTAATAAGAAGCATTGCAGGTTAAAGAAGAAGTGGAATTTTGTAACCAAAATAGGTGAAATAAAGCTGGATAGATTGAGAGATTGAAGTAGTATTTCATTTAGTGAAAGCTAGGATTGGTTTGGTCACAGAGATTAATAGATAAAAGAAAAGAAAATAAAGTTTCTGAAAAAGTCTCTCACTTTGTTGCACCAGTTTTAAACTCTCGCAGACTAAGCCTGAATTTCTTTTTCTTGTTGAGGATTTGAATTTTCATTCCGCTTCCAAGTAAAAGAAGAAAAACACAAAATTCGAAATTTTTTGTTTCACTTATTTACCTTTTATTGGCAACCAAACGGAGCATAACTACTCCAATAAAAGATGAGATATACTGGCTGGGAATCTTCGACCCTGAAGGATGAATAAACCCTAGCATGAACTGCCATTGAAGAACAAGATGCGCCAGGAGGTTTAAACTTTAACGGTGAGGTTTCAAGATGAAAGAACGGCGTCGTTAAGATTAGCAGCTTAAACGACACATTGCATACGAAGGAAACGACCCTCAGAAAAAAAACAAAAAACAAACTACTAAAAAGTATCTTTCCCAAAATTAGAAAAGCTATGTTTTCTCTCCCGGTTCTTCTTTCATCCTCTCACTTTTAAAATTAACATTTGATCAGTGAAGATACATGAGTCTCACACATATAAAATAATAATTTTGAAAAGTGGGAAGATGAGAGGAGGATGTATAACACATCTCAATTTTAAATTTTTAAGGGTTTTTTTTTTTTTTTAATTTATGAAAGGTAGTTTTGTCTTTGGAGGTAAATTAACTCTTTTTTTTTTGTTGGTCTTTTTGTGGTTGAGGCCTTGAGGGGAAACATTGACATTAAGTAGTTTCGGCCATGGGGGAAGGAGAGGGGATTATTGATAATTGGGTGATAGTTTAAGAAAAATATGTGTAATTTTTTAAATATATAAAGTCTTAGACCCTCAACTAAAACGTTTCACTCTAGGAGCAGCAATAAGCCCATGAAAGAATGACATCGTTTTACAGTGTTTCACATCATTGAAAAACCTCACCCTCCAATAAGAGTATATCTTTGATTCGGTCGAGGCGTAAACAACTCAATTTACGCCCACCAACCAAAGAAAGACAACTTAGCTTATTCCAACTTAACTTACAAAATGAACTTAACTACACTAGATTATACCACCTGCAAAATGTAACCCATCATTTCTCCCTTCTGATTCTCGCACGCAACCACGCCCATCCGGCCGAAATAGGCTGCCATCCACGATGAGCCCGATCCTCCGCCCAACCGGCTTCGAAAATCCAACACCGCCCAGCCCACCGCATGGCTGGTGCAAGCCACACCCACTGCCCCCGCCCAGCCGGATGGAACAATCTGGCACCCATGCCTAGGTCAATCCCCCTGTCCAGCAAGAGACCCATGGTGCAGAGCCTCACGGCGGCAATGGCGACGGCGACGGCACAGAGAAAGAAGGAGAACCTTACGGTGCAGAGCCAAACCCGATCTTGGCTGGCCACCGAGACCCACGGCTGGGTCTCAACGGCTATGGTTTGGTTTTTTTTTTTAAGATGATAAAATCAAAAAAGGGTTAACCTTCTCCTCTAGGTTTTTGTTACGAGGCATTAAAATTGATTTTTGAGGCATTAGAATCGATTTTTGATGTTGGGTTTGTGTTTTTCGGTATTTTCCGGTTGGGTTTGGCTGGAAATGAAGAACGTTGCCAGATATGGTTTGGCCGGAGATGGTGGGTGACGGCTGGGTCAGCCGTCGCTGGTGAGTGTTGCCATCGCTGATGAGTGCCGTTGCTGATGGTGGGTTTTTCTGGTTTGGTTCTCCTTCGCCTGTTATTTCTCTGTCTTTGGCCTATACCCTGCTTCTTTTCTATTTGGTTGTTATCCAGTGTTTTGGTTTCATTTTCTTAAGATACATTAGGTGAGATGTCAGCATTTTAATGGAAGGCAAAAAACATGCCTTTTTTGCTATGACTGAATAGAAGCTGCTCTCCTCCTATAAACACCACCCTCCCCCAAAAAAAAAATCTTATGTAGGGGGAGGCTGGCAATTGAATAGGTCTTGGCCCACATGCCAAAGTAGGTATTGGGCTGCCGAGGACCTATTTGAATAGGCGAGCTCCATCAAATGCCTTTCACAATCGCAGTCGGATAGGCTGTAATTAAAAAAAGATTACAAACAATTTCGATACAATCTTTCGTGTACTTTTCTATACACGCGTTACCCAAACACATTAAAATAAGGATTTAACTTCAATACGGATGGGCCGTAAAAGTTGTCTATTGCAGCAACCAATAAAAAAGATACACATAAGCTAGATGCATGAAATAAAATAGAAAAACAAACACAGGAACAAAACACCTAACCTAACCTTTTTCTAAATTCACACATGCCCTAAAGCTTATTCAAGCCCCTACCCAACGCAGGAAAACAAAAGCCTTCGACAATTATTCAAGACTATTTGCCACCGCCCTTGCCCAACGTAGGAAAACAAAAGCCTTCTTGGAATCTGAAATCTGAAGAATGTATGGAGTTAAGGAGCAACAAAGTCAACCACTTGGTGAGCTCTTGTTTTCAAAAAAAAAAAAAAAAGGGAGGAGTTTATTTGGTGTTTTAGTCTTATTCTGTATCTGTGCAATAAGCCAACGTGTCTATTAATTATTGGTTGCTGCAAAATGATGGGTTTACAGACCATCCGCATGGTAGGGGCTCTCTTAAAATAAACTAATGCACATAGCTCCACTTGTTAATATGTTTTGGGATGATGCACATTTGGGTTGGCCGTGCACCACCTCCAACCCCTTATTTCTTTTCTTTTTTTTCTTTTTTTTTTTTGGTGGTTTTTAATTTTTTGGTTTTTATAATTATATATATATAATTTTATATATTTTTACATTTTTAGTATGTGTGCCACATGTTGCAATTTAGAATGAAATATGTTAAGTGAATAGACAATTTAATTGTAAGGAGTAAATTATTATTATTTTTAAATACCTTTTACACTTATGAGTTCATAAGAGATTAGTTCTAAGTAAATCATAAAGATCGCCTCTACATTTTTCTGTTCGTTGAAAATTGAAGGAAACTCTGACAAAAATATTCTTTCCCCACCAAAACACCACACGCCACATAAAATGATTCCGTTTACTTCGAGTAAAATGATTTTTTGAAAATAGTTTTTACATTTTATAGTATTTACTGTAACATAAAATAGTGATCAATGGAAAATATTTTCTTTTTAACTGAAATTTTTTCTTTAATTTTCAAAAAATGGTTTACGGTTTTGAAAACCGTAAATCATTTTTCGACTTTGAGCATCTCATTTTCGAATTGATAGACCTGTCCAGGACCTTGCTAGGACTTGCTTGGGACCTGCCTAGGACTTGACTAGGACTCGCCTAGGACTCGCTCAGGACCCCGCCAAGACCTGCCTGAGACCCAACCGGACCTGAACAAGACCCGCTCGGAATTGCCTTGGCCAACAAAGTCTTTCCGGCCACAAGTGGCCCAACCA
This sequence comes from Carpinus viminea, assembly GCA_013348765.1. NCBI lineage: Eukaryota > Viridiplantae > Streptophyta > Magnoliopsida > Fagales > Betulaceae > Carpinus > Carpinus viminea. Next base: position 11,881,166 of record CP054670.1, on the reverse strand, counting down.
AAAGAACTCCTTTGGGAATTCTCGCCCTGACTGAGCAAACTTTTTTGGGGTTTTTAAGAACTCGACAATCTCTTGAAAATCTTGCCCTGCTTCATCAACTGCCAGCAACATCATTGAATGTCATTCCTGTGTTGGGTTTCATTTGAAATTTTGCTTTGCTTCTGCTGATAGAATAATGGTACGTCGTACAGATGGGGTGGCTATTTTGTTTTTGTTTTTGTTTTTTTTTTTTGTCTTTTTTTTTTTTTTAAAAAAAAATATATAATTTTTTAATCGTTTTAATTTTTTTTTAAAAATTAATTATATGACACATGGTAACATCTGATTGGTGCTGACATGGCATTTCGTTAAATTTTTGACAAAATTTTGATGGAGCTACCATCTTGGTCTTTATGAAAATTATAAGTACCTCATGTTATAAAAATGAAACCCCATAGGAGAAAAAAATAAAGTCTTAAAATCCTAGAGGGCAAAAGAGTCCTACATAAAAAAATAAAGGGAAAATTACACTTTACCCCCCTGAAGTATCCACCCATTTTCACTTTTGCCTCCAAAGTTTAAAATGTGACACTTTACCCCCCCAAACTTTCAAATTGTGGCAATTTAACCCATTTGACCTATTTATTCCCAAAATACCCCCAACACTTTTTTTTTTTTTCTAAAAAAAATTCCAAAAAAACCCCAAAAATATATAAATATATGTTGGGGTGGCGAACCACCCATAGGTGGTGGCCACCACCCGTTTCTTGTTTTTGGTTTTTTTTGGATTTTGAAAAAAATTGCTGGGGGTATTTTGAGAATAAATAGGTCAAATCAAAATGCCACAATTTGAAAGTTTGTAAAGTGTCATTTTAAACTTTGAGGCAAAATGAAATGATACTTCGTAAAGTGTAATTTCTCAAAAATAAATAAATAATTTGTGCGCGATAAATGCCATAAAATGTTTTCGTTATAAAACATTTTCTGATAAAATAACTTTCCTGAAAATATTTTTCGACGAAAACTATTTTATGTCGAAGTAAACAGAGCCTAAATTTCATTTTTGTTATCTTAGTTTCAAGAGAAAATTTCATTTTTGTTATCTTCTTTTCAAGAGACAGTAGCTTTTCAGAAAAATGAACTCACGCCTAAAGACTCGACGTGCAAAACATCTGCTCTATTATCAGGTAGTTATAGTTTAGTCATGCCTTGCACCCAAAGACTCTTATGGGCAAAACATCTGCTCTATTATCAGGTAGTTAAAATTTAGTCATGCCTTGCAGAGCTGCAATATCATTTTTAAGAATAATGCTATTTTTTACACTTATTTTAGACCTGTTATGTAGCGTGCTTTGAGTAGTTTTTTGTGTGTAATAAGTGTGAAGTAGCATTACTCTTTTCAACATAGGTTTAGTTAAAAGTGATAGCCATCAAGAATCAACAGTAAGCCTTGGTAGTCTAATAGGTGTTTGATGAGTAAAAATAAACATCATAAATCAGCAGGTTAAAATTGTGGTATATTTCGCAACAACACAATCTACAAGCTTAAACCATCACATATCCAGAGCTTCAGGTGACATTAGAATTATACCCTTAACAGTCTACAGAGCATATACCCCCAAGCAAGACAAAAGCTTAAAAGAAAAACAAAACAGCAAAGATCCTTTCATTTTGAACTAAATGCAATCTGCACCATAACTGCACAGGGGGAATCTGACCCATCAGACAAAAACAATGAGCCTTAGAACTATACAACCATAACGTCTGATTTCTGTCATCTCCAAGAAGATGCCCTATTTATATGCTTCTTATCCACATGATCAGATATACCATCCAAAAACAAATAAGATTGTTGATCACAAGCTCAATCAAAAGACAATCGCCCAAGCCCTAGGAACTGGATGAAGCAGCACTGGTTTCGCCCTCTACATTCTTCAGTTTCAGTGGTGCACAATCGGCTGAAGATCCAAATTCTGAGACATCGCCGATGTCCAAAGTGTCTGGAAGACTTTCAGAAGACTCAAAAGGTTGGAACTGTAAAAAGAAGGCAATCACTTGTTACAATGATGACCGCAAAAACATAAGACAGAGTTAAGCTTATGATAATAACGAAGCTGAAAATATGCAACTTATATTCACTAATGAGAGTGGTTATTCGGAAGCTAATATTTATAAACTTGTGTTTCTGAGCGTGCATCCGGATACAAGTGTCCCTCTGTGTAGATGTTAAAAGATGACAACCCAAATTCAATCTATAATTTTCACCAGCTCCAAGATCAGATCTGCAATAATGCAAAAACAAACTGTGCCACTGAGTTTCAGTGCCAGAAGTAACATACAGCTAGAGGTGACTACACGAAAGAGCTCCATAGGAGTCTTCAGACCATTTCCCACAAGCAGACAAAAATGGTACTTAATGTCTTGCTTTCTAAGATATTGAGGCTCAAAATAACAGCAGATAAAGGTTGTCTGAGCTGTCCCTTGTTAGTAAGATGAATACAGCCAACTGAAATAACAACTTCTATTTAAGCATGTGGTTCTAGGGGTGAATATATATGAACCAAATCTTGGTAATACTTCTTAAATTCCAATGGCTAGTTAATTGCTCCTAGAACAATATTCCTAACATTTTTAATTAGTAAATTACCATGCCCTTAGAGGTTCTTGAACCCCACGACCACATCCTCCGTCACATTCTTTTGGGGAAAAGAAGTATCATTTGTGTCGGAGTTCATTGGTAAGATCTTTCTAGTGTTTGTAGGTCCAGAAATTAAAGTGCGTGACATAAATTCTATGAGATTTTCTTTGGCGAAAAGCTGAAAAGCTTTCTGATGCAACAAAAAAGTAATACTGTTCTCATATCAATGTTATTCAAAATTGCACGAATTGTGGCACATATGTATTTACAAGATAAAAGTGCCCAAATTTAAGGATTTACTTCCTACACCAAGTGGTTAAAGTGGTAGGTGAAAAAATATTGACAAATAGCCTTGTACCTAGAAAGCTCTATTTGGTTTGCTACAACCTTTGAGATGGATCCCTTTTACCTTCTCTTGATCCCAGATTATAAAAGAAAACTCATAAGACAATATGAACTGCCATAGTCATACCAAAGAATCAGAGAAGTTGTTTATTGTTTCAAACTTTTCAATATTTGCTACCACTAGACCAGCACTTTTCTCACACTGCTGTACGGTACCATAATCTGAAGTCAAACTATTGGTATGGGGCTGAAAAATCAAGACCAAAATTATAAAAAAAAAAAAATGGATGAAACTATAGAGAATAAAGTCTACCTTGACCACCTGATAATATTATGAATGTCGTTTAAAAACTTCAAAATTAATAAGTTTACTTTTTCACCTCAAGTTGGTTCAGCATGTCAACAGTGGCTTCCAAGTCACCATTATTTGCCAGATAGACATCATTAATGGACTGATCAGATAAACCAGGAAATGCCATCTGAAGATATTCCAAATCCATGTCAAATTCTTCATCCAGTATCTGCTTATCTGTTGCTTGATTCACATTTTGTGGTGATGAACCATAACCACGGGCAGGGTGGCTCTTCACTGTAAAAACTTCACGACTGGGGATTTTTTCAGTACCATGGGCATGAGGGTCGAAAGAAAATTTTCTATGTAGCTGTTCAGGGGCTCCAAACTGGACAGGCTCATTGACACTCCTATAGTCTTTTGCTGTCACATAAGTTCTATCCTGTTTATCTCTTTGGGAGAGCGGAATGTATGATGCTGCATATGGATTCAGGGAAGATACTCCTGGCTTCATGGCTTCAGTTCATTAACAAAAACAAAAGATCACTTTTCCCTAAAAAAGCCCACTATTAGCAGATCTGGCACATAGTGAAATAAACTTAATCACAACAAAACAAAAGTTCAACGGTTTACAATAACAAGTCATATACAATATTAAAAAGATAGGATTTAAATGATGTTGACTAGTACAATAATAACAGCAGTCGCACTTCAACATAAAGTGCTAAAGAATTCTTGTTATCAAGAAAGTACTCAAAGGGACATTAGCACCAACAGTTGTGCGTAGTATTGTTTATATATATATATGAAATATTACAAAAGGTTGTGTGTAGCATTGTAATCCAACCATGTCCTTAACGAACTCAAAACCATCTTTCGACCACGATTTTCCTCTAACATTCAGAAAGCTGGAATAATTATTTGTGACTTCCATATAATTCATGGAAGTTGTATTCAAATAATCAGAAGATTCCCCTATAACAGGCATTGGATATATCCTAAGGCCATAATACATAGTTTGTGCACATAAATTTGTTGCACCAAATAATCACAGATACATATCAAGCGGACCACTAACCTTTTGTCCAACCATACCACTTGAAATCATAAATCAAGTTACCACCCCAGGGGCTCTTTAACAATCTCTCCCTCTACCTAAAATTTCCCACGTAATAATTCCACAAATATAACCACAATAAAGGCGCATTAAACCAAATTATACACAAGGAAATTATTATTATTATTATTTTTCAATTAAATTGCTAGACTCGGACCAACAAAATAATCGGGTAAAGAGTTCCTACGACTTAGCTTTCAATCATACCCATTAATCACATATCAATTCCAAATCCCTAAAGAACGAAACAACCATACCATTCGAATTTTCATATTTAAATTTTTTTCCTTTCATTTCCAGACGATTTTTGTTTTTTTTTTTTAATCTTTTCAGAAAGACTTCAAAAGTAATCAATTGCCATCCTATAACAAATTTAATTCCAACAAGAAGGGAATAAAAACCAAGATCAAAAAATCAATCTTGATTTTCATCAAAAAAATTCCAATCGTTTCATTCCGGTAAAGCTAGTGTAACAAGAAACCCTAAATAGAAAAAAGAAAAGACAATATTCAGTAAAGTTTTTTCAAAAAAATCACAGAAAAGACTAGCGATTACGAATTGAGTGGAAACTCACCGGAGGATAACCAAAAAATCGGAAAGAAATGAAACCCTCACTCTTCAGACCGGTCACTCCGGAGCGCAAAGAAATTGGAAAAGCAGAGATTTAGAAATATATAAAGATATATCATATATATAGCGCGTGTCTTGGGGGAGATTTTCTGTATTGAAGAGTTCGTAGTGCAGTGTAGGGTCTGTTTGGTTACAGCTTTATCGTAACCGGGTTAGAAATGTTTCCGAATTGGGATTTCATTGGCAGCAGGTTTAACTGCTATTTGGCGCCGTTTTTTTAACTTACCAGTAACCGCTTGATAAACCTCCCCCAAAACAAATAATAATAATAATTAAAAGTTTGTTGGCGTGGCAATGCAAAGTTGCACCATCACACATCAACTATTTTTTATTTTATATATTTATTTATTTTTAAAATTCTTTAGGAAATTTATTGAATACAGATGCTAAATAAAATAATTGGCCATTATATTTTCAAGACTTTACATCTAATTATTAATATTACTTATTTTTAAATGATGTACTAATATATATACTTTAAATAAATGAAAAATTATAAAAATTATTTTATTTTTAATTATTTTCATAATGAACAGATGAATTTACAATTAAAATTATGTGAAATTTATATGAATCCACAAATCTAATAATTAATATATTGAATTTGTAAAATGAGATGAGAACAAATATTAAGGTAAATCAAAATTGTTAGAAATGTAAAAAAAATATGAGAAAAATATAAAATTAGTCATTGTGGTTAAATTTGATTTACAATTAGCTTTATGTAGTATTAAAATGAACTCAAAAGTTCTGAGGTATGCCAAAAAATAACTTAATCTTTACAGTTAAATTCCATTCACTAATTTAACTAATTCTATTAGTATGATATTAACTTAAATGTGACAAATATCACAATTTTATTAGCTTTAACGTTTTACGCTATCAAAATCTATTTAATTAGTGAACGAAATTTAACTATAAAAACTAAATTATTTTTTAAAATAATTCATAGACCTTTAAATTCATTTAATACCACATGAACTTAATTAAAAATAACATAAATCATATGAACTAATTTTACATATTTCACCAAAATATGTTATAACAAGCAGGAGATGGGAGTTAGTCTTTCAGTGACGTGGCAGGGGTTTATTGGACAAGGAATCCAACCTTTACTGAAACAAACTGTCACAGCTCAGAAGAAACCAAACATCATCTCTTGTATCGCATTGGGAATCTTACCTCAAACTGTATAGAAACCAAACCTATCTATCTACTATATCTTCTCCAGCATGAACAACTGCAAAAGTCCAAGTGGATGAGCTAACAATTTGTACAGAAGAAAGCAAGAAGAGAGGAGAAGGCTTTAAGAACAATGGTTCTCTCTCCCTCTCCTTCTCTCTCCACTCCCAACTCTTCTCTTCTTCACCACCACCTATGCTTCAGGTTCTCTCTCTCTCTCTCTCTCTCTCTCTGTGAGTTCTTAGCATGAATGTATGTATGTGTTTGACTCTTTCTACTATCTCTGTCTCAAATATTACTGTGTTGGCAATCAGAAAGCAGCCCAGAAGTATGCTAAACCACAAGAAATGTAGAATACATGGGAAATTACAGAGATTTGCATGTGCTACTTCAACACCCACTTCGCAAAATGGTTTTTGCAGAAGGGATTTGGTGCTCTTCGGCCTATCTTCTTCATTATCTATAATGTTACCATCTTTAGGTACGCTTAATTGGAATTGTGTTAAGGGTATTTCAAAAGTGATTTTAGTCCATAAAAAGCCGTGTTAAGTAAAAATGGGTCTATTTGATATATATATATATATATATATATATATATATATATATTCTCTAAAAAGTTCAAAAATTCATTTTGGGGAACCTCGAAAATAAGGCTTTTTCTAAAAAGTTCTTTCAAGCTTTTTCTATATACGAAACTTCATCTCTCAACCAATCTTAAACAGGCTCTAAGTCTATCTTAAACAAGCTCTAAGCCTGATTCTGTTTGTTTTTAGATCTTTGTATACATTGAGAAATATAATAGGGACATTGACTTTCGATGGGCAAATTGGTGGTTTTTTAAATTGATTTGTTTTTCAATGTTTAAGTTTATTGCTTCTTCGGTATTCTATTGAATTTTAGTTTCTTTAAGATATTATAGTAGCAAAGCCTCTCTCTTGCAGATTCTCTGGCAGAGGAAGAGTTGAAAATGGCTTCACTTGTTGATGATATAAATTCTTATTCTTATTTGTACCCAGTGGAGTTGCCATCTAAGAAGTTCCTCTTTAAATGGTAGGCCTTTTGCATCAAAATATGAAATTCTTATAGCTACTTTATTTAAACAAAAGAAAATCATGTGTTATTGTTTTTTGCAGGAAAATATTTTCTTCTTGAATATACTAAACTTTTTGAAGCATTTAAGGATGAATTGTAACACATCTTTTACTATGCCATAATTTTGTCTCAGATTCCAATAGTTTAATATATCTGACCATTGCTAAATTCCAAGACTGTTTTCAAAACCAGATATTCCAAGTTCACCAATAGCACTCTTTTTTTCTTTGTTTACAATAGTATAGGATTTTTCTGTTGAGAACCTTTAGGGACAGTCTTTCCCAAAATTAAAATGCATCTGACATTACACAAAAGCAAGCTAGTCCTCTTCTTTATTTCTGTTGTGCATCCTTAGATGGTAGGAACCTAACTCTTTTCATATATTTTAAGGGTGGAATCGAGGAAGCCAGAACGCTATTCGTCAGCTGCACCACTGTCTCGTAAGTGCAGCTAACATGTCTTGCTTTGCACCACTTTCTCTGCAACTGTTGTAGTTTCCATGTTCTACCTGGTGCATTTAGAGTTTTTGGAACATCACTCAGTAGCTGTTTTTATATCAATCTATAGGAGAACACGAAGCAATGAACCCTGATCACCTATGTAATACTAACTTGATAATTTTTTCTTTAATATGATACAGCTGATGCACGCTTACGCATTGTTTCAGAGCGTGTTGACATTATTGATAACCTCATCATATCTGTCTCGGTAACTTTTGATTTAACCATGTGCTTGCTAAGTTAAATCCCTTTTGGTTATTTCTCAAGGTTAATGATTTTATTTCCTTTGATTCAGATAGGTCCCCCAAATTCACAGTTTATAAAAACAAAGGACAAGAAGACATGGACCGCAAAAGATGTTGCTGATTCTGTTTTGTCTGACAAGTCTGCCTTGGTAATTGATTCCACCTGTCTCATATAAATTAGCCCTTCAGTTTTATGAAGTGCATTTGGTAGGTCAGCTACTCCATCTAGAACCATTTTCTCAAGGAGGAGAGCATAGGCAATGTATTGCACTGCAAATCTTGAAGTTCTATTGAGCAACTTCAGTTTTTTGACCCATTTAATACGTTAGATTTTGTCCATAATCTTCCATAAGATTCAAAGCTTCAATGAGTGTTAAAGTATTAATTCAATGATTAAATTTACTCTTTCCTATTAGCTTAAGCTTTTAGAACAAGTTGTGATTTAATATTGTATCAGAGTAAAGGTTAAATTCAAACTTTATCTTTGTCATTCACCCCTTATTTCAATTAAATATTTCACGTGTTGGGCTTCACTTATTAAGAAAGAGTTTAAGCCTACACGCACCTATCGCATATAAACTAGCCCTTTCAGTTTTATGAAGTGCATTTGGTAGGTTAGCTACTCCATCTAGAACCATTGTCCCAAGGAGGAGAGCATAGGCAATGTATTGCATTACAAGTCTTGAAGTTTTATAGGGTAACTTCAGTTTTTTGACCCATTTAATACATTATATTTTGTCCTGGATCTTCCATAGGATTCAAAGCCTCAGTGAGTGTTAAAGTATTGATTAAATGATTAAAGTTACTATTTTTTGCTAGCTTAAGCTTTTGAGACAAGTAGTGATTTAACTTGGTATAAGAGTAAATGTTTGAATTTGAACCTTATCTTTGTTATTCACTTTCCATTTCAATTAATTTTATGTATTGTGCCTCACTTATTAAGCCTTCATGTGAGAGAAGTGTTATAATATTAAGTAAATGTTTATATTCACCATTTCCTATTAGTTTAAGCTTTTAAGATAAGTGATGATTTAATAGTGAGTAGAGATTCCCTCTTACTTGCCAATCTCAAAAAGCATATGCTGATTGACTATGGGCCTGGAAGTATGTGCATGCATATCAATGTGTTTCAAGACTGAAAAGGGAAAAAAGCTGTTATGAAGTAAAATCATGTGTACAATATATTTATACTGGATGCAAGCATGGAGTAAAAGGTTTATTGGTTGGATGTAAGGAACAATAATGGACAATAGTAGTGCTTCTGCCTTTATCTATCTTGTGGTGTGTTGCATTCCCTTCCTTCCAAAAGCTTGATTGAGTCCCTTGAAGTTGATTCTACATTGGACTAATTTGCTACCATATCTTGCAGCGAGTCACCTCGAGTCAGCGCATGGCTGAGAGTTCAGTTCTTGATGCACATTCTAGTGAAGTAAGCTCTCAAACTTTGCTTCCATTTTATAGTTTTCCAACATTGGCCTGAATATGATAAACAAAATCACAGAACTTACGCCGCCAAAAGCATTATTGGAGAAGCTATATTCTATGTACTTGTATGCATATAAATGTATATGACATATCCATTCACAAATTGATACATACATATAAAGATGCATACATATGTGTCTCCATGTTTGTGTATTTGTCTGTCTTAATGTGTGAGAGAAGAACTTGATCGGGGTTATTTGTTCCAGATTAATGGGGAGCCATACTGGTATTATGAGTACCTTGTTCGCAAATCACCTACAAAAACTGTAAGTGTTTATATCTTCTGTAGCAATTTCAATGCAAAAGTATGAGCACTCTGTTAATGGTTTTCAATGCTTCCATCAAAATTTCCAGGCTCAAGAATCAAACCTTTATCGACATTATGTTGCTTCAACAGCTGAAAGAGATGGTATGACCCTCTTATTTCTCAGTTCTATTCTTTGTTATACACGTATAAGAATGTATAAAAACTTAGTGATGCCTTTTTTCGATCATGGTTGTATTTATACAAACTTAATCATGCCTTTGTTGATTATATTCTACTGTTTTTGCTAATCCTGTCTTTGAAGCTTTCTTGAAATACATATATCAAGCATTGAAGTACATTAAATTTATTAAAAGATAAACTTTAGCCATTTGGGACCTCAATCATATCCAATTTCAGATTGGTGGAGGGAAAAAAATAAGAAATGTTTGTAATCAGATGTCTTTTTTACTGTAATATCTTGCTCGACTTGACAAAAAATGAATTGCAGGTTATTTCTACTCTCTAAATGCTTCAACCCTTAGCAGGCAGTGGAACAAGGTAAGTCCCTCTCTCTCTCTCTCTCTCTCTCTCTCTATATATATATATATATATATATATTTCTCTTACACACATGCAGGCATGCACATATAAACATGACACACATTGTTAGCATTATGATTCCTATCTATTTTACTTGTGCAGTGATTATATCTAAATTAGATGATAATATACAAAAGCTACTCTGCAAAAGTAATACAAACTGTAATAGTGTTTAACAGGAAATTAACAATCACTTCATGTTGCATGTATGGAATCTGTCTCATTATTGGTCTTTCATGAGTTCTTGCTGGGATATGAAATCTTCAAAATTGCAGTAGGGGTGAACTTTTTTTTTTTGGACAAAGTTTTCCTTTACTCCAGTCTATTAAATTGGCGTCTGTGTCTAAAGCATGTTATTTTTACATGTTTTTATAAAAAGTTTAATAGAATATGTGATTCTTCTGTGCATTTTTAAAAATACATGTGAGAATTGTATGCTTTATGGACAGATTTTGGTTTAATAGACTAAAATTAGAGGAAATTCCTTTTTCTCCAACCCAATTTGAAGAAAACTATCTTCTTATTCTCCTTTTTTTTTTCTTTTTTTCCTCTTAAAAATGCAAGTAGCATAAGAGAGAATAGTTAGTATATACTCTGCATGGTGTTTCTCAATCTCTCCGACTCTATCTTTAATTATTCAAGGAAAAAATGGCATTTATGTCAATTAGGAATGTGCTTAAATGAAAATTGCCTTTTTATGTGATGCAGATGGGGCCATTTCTGGAGAAAACTGTGGCTTCTTTTCGCCTTATTCCTCCCACTGAAAACTATGTTCCTCCATACAAGGATCCATGGAGATTTTGGTGAAACATTTTACTTTTGGTCGAAATACTCTCTTTTGATTCTTAAACAATTTAAAGGTTAGTCATAGTTTCCCCTAGGTTGGCATTTTGTCTGAAAGGAAATTGTTTTAAAAGGCATAAGAACATCTACTACGAGTAAACATTAATGGCTTGTTCCATTGGCTCCAATGGAATAAAATTCTCTTCATTTTAAGTGATGGATACATGATGGATACACCATTAGATACCATTAGATCTGTAATATTTAATATGAACCATAAAATGAATTTTCTCCATTTCACTTAAACAAAGAGAATCTTGATCCAGCTCGATGGTGCTTGGATAACATTTGATTGTTGTGGTAGAAAATACTTCTATACACTCAATTCAAGGGAGCATGAAGTTGTTCACTTCACGATTTATGTGAAAACCCATTAATCGGGATGAAAATGTTTAACGATGATTTCTATAAGAAATGAAGATGATTTGTGATTATCCCTAACATCAAGAAGGCTCATACCATGCTCAAAACTTAAATCAAGCAAAAAAAATGTTTTCCTTGATACTTAAAACTTTGTACAAAGTAGGATGCCTAAATATGAACAAGCTCATTCATTTTTTGAGCAAAGAATAATAGTATCTACCTTTACAATAACTATACATGTAAAATAATAATAATAATAATAATAATAATAATAATAATAATAATAATGCGACCTTTTTCCTCTCTCACTAGTGGAGGTACCATCTGCGTAGCAAAAATTTTTGCCGGCAGAGCATGGGCAGTGGGTCAATCTTGTGATGTGGCAGAATATTCAAAGAGAAGGCGATTGGAAGGAGCAGATTGTAGGAGCACTCGAAGGCGGCTAGTTAGCTGGTAGATCAAGGTCCACTGCATTGCCATCTCTGAGTCTTTCATCTGCCTAACAATGGAGGCCTAGGAAAACAATAATAATGAGGGGAAGAAACGATAAGGAAGAAGATTGCGGATGCTTTAGATGATAATAAATAAATTCAAGAAAAGTAATAGGGAAAAAACACTACATTTATTTCCTCAATCTACCACTCAATTTGCAATGTTCCCGAAATCTTTTAATTTGGTTAATGTATCCTACCGATTTACCATTGGGGTTGCAATGTCTCTCTTTTGCCTCAAAAAGACAAAAATACCCATAAAATTTTGGATTCTTTTTTTTAAAAAAAAAGAAAAACCCCACGGCATTTTCTTTTTTGGTTTCATTTTGCGGAAGGGGATGTTGCAAATCAGATAGTAGATTAATTGATGAGATAGTTTCCCCAAAATTATAATTATCAGTTTCATAAATGTGAAAATTCCAATGCAGGGTAAAGAGTTTCAGATAACCTGAAGGCGTTTCCCTAGCTGGACTTCAACCTCAGTACCAAACGAAATATTATTGGCCAGAGATTTGAGAGGATCAACTGTAGGATCAACAGAGAGCAAACTAGGGATCTGTGGTGCATATACTAGCCTCCACCTAGCCTGGCCAAATTCACCCTTTCCTTCAATTCTTGGCATTAATGTTTCAAGTGTTGCAGTTGCAAGTTTTTTGAATGCAAGCTGGCCATCACCTTCCAAAATGGACTCTGCCAATTGACTCTCAACGACTCTAGCAGCCTGTGCTGATGGAAAAGATTGATGAGATCAAATCGCTGAAGTCTAAAGCATCACAAACATTTCAATCCGAATTTTGAACTTGCAACGATAAACTAAAGCAGACATCTAAGGCAAATCATGATCGATTTGACCATGTGGCATGTAGACGTGGTAGGCAACAAGAACAGAATTGCACAGAGAAATTGCCCACACCCACTACGCCAAATTTAAGTACATTTTTGCATCCACAAAGCAAACTTTCAAAACATAGGGAAATTTGAAAATCAGGTTTGACAAAATCTTTGGCAGCAGTGAATGATTTGATCTTTTATTTGTTATTAGTTCATATCTCTTTAGATATTCAAAGAAAAAATTATTATTCAAAAGTGAAAATTGTCATGATATCCTCTATCTTTTTTTTTTTTAACACTTTTAATGTATCATGGTCCTGGCATATTTTGAACACTTTACATGTGCATGCATAATGTAGTATGGAAATAATTCACGGGGACAAAGGCTTTATAGCTTAAGTTCCAGAAGCACTGTCTGCTTATTAACATGAATGGAAGGAAACTACAAATTCTGGATTCTGGATCTGGCTTACATGTTATATTAATAACATGTATACTGTAGTTTAAGCAACGGTCAAGCTTAAATCTCTTAAAATCTCTTTTGATTTTCTCTCCTATTAAAAGCTTCTAAAAGTAAGGTAACTTTGAGATTCAATATTAACCATTACTTAAACTACATACATACTGTTATTTTAATAACGTGTAAACCAGATCCATTCTAGAGTATTAGATGTTACCTCAATAGGTGATAGTACATCCTGTTCCACAGAGCGAGTTGAGGTTACCACCAGTTTGTCCTGCCAATTGCTGGCTCGACTTTGAATTCTGAATTGCCACTCAGATCCAACCAAAGCTAAATCTAGCATTGGATCTAGTCCATACTCAGGCTCAAACTTTGCTACATTTAGATGCTCTCGTTTAAGCCTCACCTGAATTTGTAAAGCTCAACATCACATTTTCACCAAAAAGCAAAAGTCGGCCCATAGAAAAACTAAGATAATAATAAGCAGTGCAAAAGAAAATTTGCACTACAAAGAGAAAGAAACATAAGGCTCACCTGAGTTGCCACAAGATTCACATCACCATTTTCAAATGTTAGAATGCCTTTAGGTTGTATCCATTTTGGATGAGCTAGGCCATTTAGCTCAAGCTCTCCACTAACAGCAAAATTCAGAATCAAAGGATAAACTATCCTCAACTCTGGTCCTAGAACAAGCTTCAAATCACTGAGGCGGATATCAGCATTTGGTTTGATGTTCACTTGCTCCATTTCCTTTTCAACTTCAGATGAATTAACTGCCAAGGTGCAAAAATAATGTAAACAAAGCAGAGTTTACAAAACAACTACATAAAATGTTGATTAGTTTATATGAAAAATATCCCCAAAAATTTAATCCTGCTGCTACGTTTATTTCAAATCCATGAATTTAACCTTTGACACATCAATATTAATTCTTTTTTGTTTGGTACAATATTGACCCAAACCATTCCAAAATATAACCAGAGCAGAAATATGAAAGAAAGAACACACAAGAATTTGAATTATATCCAATTTTAGCTTGGACGCCTTTCAAATATGAACTTTCTACATTTCAATTGAATTTGGTAATTCCAACCAAAAGCCCAATTTAAATATGGAGCAAACAGATATAGCATTTTTTTATCAATCCTAGTTTGGATATAGAAAAAATAAATACTAAAATAAAATAAAATAAAAAAGAAAGAAAGAAAGAAAAAAGCTGGTCATTAACATAAAAGTTCCGCATATCTCAGAGAAACTTATTACATACTAATGTATCACCTGAGGGTTGGGGGAATTTGGCCCATGAAGTAGCAGGTTTTGAACTGAAAAACCGTGAAACATATCTTGAAGCAACTGCATGATTGACGCCACTACTAGAAAGCTGGGACTGATTGGATGCCAATCTATTAAAATGAGCAGCTCCACTACCCTTATCATGGGGTAGATAGGCTTCTCCATGACTCAATTTAATATTCCCAGAAATGGTTGGTTGCAATATAGAACCAGTTATTTGCATCTGAGTGTCAACCTGGCCACTGTAATTTCACAGCAGGATGTTAGTTCTGTATGGGCAAGATGAATGGAGAAATGCAGTTAGAAAGAAATTAAAGAAAATAAAAACCAGGGATTATAAGCTCAGCTGTGAAAAAATAATCAACATTCATAGAGGATAGATATCGTATTTCTAATTTTGGACAGTGACCACAAAATAAAAACCAACATATAGCCAGGAAAAATGTCATTAAATGTAAACATGAACAGAGGAACCACAGACATATATACCCAAAATAAAGTTAACATCAATGCTACCAATGACATAGAACATATGCTTTGTGAAGGTCTTTATGTTCTGAGTTATAAACCTTAGAATGTTCTTTGCCCGTACTTCCAAAACTTCACATTTCAAATCAATTTTATCACCAAGGGATGCTTCACTGGTTCTGAGGGGTAGATTCCCTTTCACAAACAGCTTTCCTTTTCTGCTCACCCTACTATCCAATGACGTGATACATAACCTATTTGATTTCACATGAACAGTGCCACCAAAGTTTGTGAGTGGTTTTTGGAGTACAGGTGAAGATATAGACGCCCTGTGGAATGATGCAGATCCGTCAAGCACAGGTTGCTCAACTGTACCTCGCACCTATTTATTTGAAACATATAACAAACATTAAGAAAGTAAGTCTATCAAATTGCTTTAAAGTGCAATTCAAAAATTTTGTTTGCAAGCATAACCCTATAGATAAAATAAGCCCACAGAGTGTGTATTTGACTTGGCCCACCTGGAGCATAATTTCGGCATTGCCATGAAGCCAATTAGCATAAGGAGATAAAGCTGTTAACAACATCATGCCCCCATCTTTAATATCAGCATCAACTCTAACTTCTCCTACATCTAAAATGTTCCAGTTTAAACCTTTCAGGCTTTCTGCTAACTGAGTATCCCAACCTTCTTCATTTCTATCTCTAGAAATTTTCTTTTCACTGGCTTCATCAGCAGACCCTGTACTCCTTTCTTTCAACCAACCGGGGAACCAAGCTGCTCCACTTTTATCTGTTTCAGCATCTTCTTCCGAAAGGACAAAAGTAACAGGGACACTTCCTTGAATGTGCACATGACCATTTTGAATGATAGGTTCAAATTTTGCATTGAATAGAAAACGACTGGTCGAGGTCAGGGAAGCAACAACTTCAGCACGTCCAAGATCAATTCCCCCAATGGCACCATCAAGGAGCCTTACTTGCACATCACATTCTGGTCTTGCAAGACTCCCTCTGAGATCTCCTTCCATGTGCAATATACCTCTGATTGGTGCTAACAATTGCCGCAAAGAATGAACAGCATCACTAGCTGAGGATTCAACGACCTGAACCAACGTAGGGACTAGACTAACAGGAAAGTTTAGAACAGCGAAATGAAGATTGGTTTTAGGCCCCAATAAAGTCCCGTCGGCATGGATTGTGGCATTATCATTCTGGATAAAAATTCTGTCAAGGCGCAAACCATCATCATTGCTGTATGCACCAACTGCCAAAACACGCTGAGTTTTATAGGTTCCCCACTCCCAGTCCTCCCCATGAAAGTCAAAATCTGCCTGATAATACACACAATAACAAATCAGATGACAAAAATGGAAGCCAAAGAAGTCCAGAAAACATTAATGAGAGCAATGATATGACAATCTATCTTCACCAGAAAATGTAAATCATCATAGAACCCTTCATTTTTTGGGCAATGGTGCTGGATAGTGTAAAAGAATGCATCAAAAGAGCTTCGAAAGGGAGCCTCAGAGATCCATGTGACCATCTTGGAACTTTAAAGCTATTTTCCATATCAAAGATACCTAAAGATCTAATGCTCTACAATGCATGCATGCATGAGGCAGAATGGTACACTTTAGACATGTAAAAAGCATGAACTGCAGATGTGCCCACACACATATATAGATACACAAACCCACACATTCATGCAATGGAAATGCAGGGTGACAAGACATGTAATTTTAACACATAATTTTCTTCAAGTCAGATTTACAAAGATATAGCCAAAAAGAACGGAAAATTTTAACACCTGTAATTTTCTTCAAGTTAGATAAGTATAACTAGGACTAACAACTAATAACCACTCTACCAAATGAGTAATATTTACAAAGGTTGTGAAATGAGAAGCATACAACAGGACATCATTACTCGTAAGATAGGTTTTTTATGCACCCCAACATCTGATGGTTCAGAAGGTTATGCATTTTTAGCAGTCTACAGTTAACCATTGACTTCCTTCAAGAAATACACCTATGATATTTGAACAAGGATCTAAAGATATCTACCATTGTGTCCCCATTGCCTCCACCACTTGCATCAAGAGAGCCATGCCAGCTACCTTTAAGTTCAGCCAAACCTGGAAGACTTTCTTCGAGAATAACTTCATCGGATGAAGTGTAATGTTCCCGTATAACCTGAAATGTTATACAGCTGTTAAAACAATAAAAACATGAAATTTTGAGCCTCTGATATTTTGTATGCTGTTCATCTCATTACTAATAAGAAGGTAATAGAAAAAAATTCTATCAGGTTTTTACGAGCACCAAGTCAGAGTCATCAAGTATTGGAGCATTTGATGAGATGTGAATAAATGGTATTTAATCAACAGAGTACCTCAAGCATTTCTTGAATATTTTCAGCATATAATCCCGCTGACTGCAAACTCTGAATAAATATGTCCTGCATACAGGTGTCATAGACATGCACAATCAGGATTCCCTTTCACAGAACTATGATTTATAAAAGAAAAACTACAAATGTCCTCGTGAAGGATATTAAAGAATTTAAAATATGAAATGCAAAAATGAGGAAAATTTCTTTATTTTGCCTACGGTTTTTTTTTTTTTTTTTCAAGCAGACACGTGCTACTAAGCTATGCCCAGATGATTATTGCGATATATATTCATCTCCAACACATTTAAGTGGAATACAACCTTTGATCTAGAACGAACAGCAGGATCCGTGATTCTAGAAAGAAGTCTGCCAAGTGGAAGCATCTCGGCAACCTCAGCTCTAGGAACTTCAAGTCTCATTCTCCACCTTCCCATAGAAGATATGACACTACCCAGATGCCCGGCCATTGCCCTTTTGAGCAAGCCACCCCCTTCCTTGCCAGCAGGGCTACGATCTCGGGTACCAGGCAAGACATATTCACCTTGAAGCTCATAAAGGCTATTGCTTAGTTCCAGAACAGTTTTCTCAACAGTGATCTAATCAACCAGTGCATCATTAGATAGGTCATTCATAATGCCGTAATTGTACATATAAAATTAAGTATATACCAGAGCTTGTAACAAATGAAGATAAAATAGTACGGTTATATTGCACCAACATACAGCTATAACTTTGTTTCAGAACAAGTGTATCAACAATGTTGTAAAGAATATTGCATTATCTCCCAATGTGATTATTGTAAAACAATAGTAAGCATCTCATTTTTGGAAAAAGCACAAGTTCATCATAATTGACAATATAGAGATTTACTAGTAGCTATATAATATAGAATAATTTTGAACGTAATGGATGGAAAAGCATTTTTAAGATATCAACTGAGCTGTAGACAACAAAAATAGCAAGAAGGTAGAGCATGTAGAACACAAATGGTACCGACCAATGCAATTTAGGCCTACTTTTGTAGTTTAAGAATTGAACTTGGATAGACATCTTATATCAACCATGTGAACAACAAACTCCTTTTTTATTTTTTTTATTTTTTATTTTTTTACTTCCTAGGATAGAGATTGGAAAACAGATAAATATCTCAAATCTTAAAATCTTGTTTCACCTCTGTACAGTTTCTATTTTGTATTTTTCCTCTATATAATATATTAGCATTTGCAAGGAAGGGGTTAATCCTATAAAATATGATAAGTTGGAGAAGCTCAGGGTATGAGGAAGTGAGTCAAGAATGTGTCCAGTTTTGATAAATTCTCAACCAAATCCAATGAATGCATAAAAAGGACAGATTCAAGACACAAACTATAGCTTAAGGACTCACAACATCCCCACTCCATCTAGCAGCCACATCCAGGGCTTCACCTAGCACACCGCTGAATTTTGGCTGGAGCACAGATAATACTCCATGACCTCTTCTCTTCTGAAGATTAAGCTGAATTTCTGCCTGAAAGTAAACTGCCGATTAAAAACTATCAAATATAAATAATCTTGAAGCTTCACCCAGATTATGATTCCAGTGAATAGCACAAGCAGAGATCATAAAATATTTTCACCTCTACTAGCATTGAAAAGAAAATACAGCATATCACTATTGACATAACATAATTGCCAGAAAAAAAAATTAAAAAAATAAAAACTTTCAGAGAATTTCATAAAAGACTATGAATGAGGAAGAAAAAGAAAAATTGGTTCAATATAGCTATTTCAGTTATTTTTCCCCATAATTACCAAGGAGAAGGATTAATGACTATGTTGAAAACAAGAAATTAAGAAAGCTTTCCAATAAAAATCCTTTATTTTATCCCTTGAATATTTTAATTCCCTCCAGAGTTGCATT
Organism: Carpinus viminea; assembly: GCA_013348765.1. Lineage (NCBI taxonomy): Eukaryota > Viridiplantae > Streptophyta > Magnoliopsida > Fagales > Betulaceae > Carpinus > Carpinus viminea. The sequence continues at coordinate 11,861,768 of CP054670.1, read as the reverse complement.
CATACCATGGACAACAACATTTTACATATAATCTCTCTATTAAACACCTGAGTACCTGACTGCTAGAAACAGAAAAAGTGTTTCTTCTATAAGTGGATCATCTCCTGCTGCAATTCTATTTTTCATACAGCACTCACTTGAGCTTTTTGTCTTGAACAGATTATTGAGTCCTCATAAACATCAATTTTCCATTTTGTTTTAAAAATATTTTCCTCCTGCCTACCCCTTAACGTTACTTTTTACTTTCCACTTGACACTAAATAAAGATCTTCACAAGATCCCTTTTTAAGTTCACTGATATGGCATTACATAAAAATTACTGCCTGGATAGGAGACAGCAGGATTAGGCAAACAATGGTTTACAGTGGGGAAGGAATCAATGTATAACAATATAATCTAATTAGATTTTGTTATATTGTCTGATATTGGTGTTCTAATAAGCCCTCCCCCTTCCCCCAGGATTAAGGGAGTGCAGTAAAGACATCAAATATCAATAATCTTAAGCATGAACCAAAACCATGGAAAATATTTTCAGGGTTACAGCAAAACGGTAGATATCTAGTTATTTTTCAGAAACTGTTTTCAACTTGCCTCAAGAAATAATTACTAAATATGGAATATTTCTGAATGGTTAGTTCACCTCATAATGATTGGATGCACATTAAAGACTATCAAATAGCAAAATGGGAGACAGAACAATGGAGTCCAATTGCTACTTACCAATTTACCATTGGCCAAAGAAAAGAAAAAAAGTAAGACTGCTTACTCTTTGTATTGTTCCCCGCAATGAAGCCAGCTCCAGTTCATCAAGTGGCAAATGACGTACCTACAACCAGCTCATGCAAATTCAAGAAAAAGAAATAACTTATATTCTCAAACTATTGCTGCTTTTATAAAATTAAAAATATAAAAAAAGAAGAAGAAGAAGAAGAAGAAGAAGAGAGAAATAAAACTAAATTACTATAAAAAGAACAAAACTAATGGCACCTCCAAGTTAGCAGAATGTAGAGGTCGAAAACAAACATTAGCTCTTAGTTGTCCCTTTTGAAGGGAAAAAGATAGCAATTTTCCATTTTGCAGATTATCTTCACTACTAGGCTGCAGTGGCTCTACAACCTCCACTGTGAGGCTTTCATCTGCTCTACCTGTGGCATCCAACTGCATTACCAGATAGAGCTAAGATTTGAGTAACCTAGTAAGCAAAGCAGGACCATATAAAAATATGTAGAATTGGAGTAGATCCATGATGATAGTACCTGACCTCTCCCATCAGCATATTCCATATAACCAAATTAACAAATCAGTCTTACAAAGCACAACATAGATCACAGTTCTTATATAAATAACTTAATGAAATTTATTCCATTGCAGTCCCATTCCCGAGTGCAAGTGCAAGGCGAAGAGAAAAAAGCTGCTTATTATGCCACTCTTTTGTGACTATGCGTCTAATTAACCCATCCAAGTACTGGCAACCAAAATAATCACATACTCCTAAATTTGATCAGACCTGTTGTTGCACGCTGAAATATTTGACATTGATTGACTGAAATATTATAGTATATTGTTGTCTTCAGTCCATTACAAACTACAAATGAGAGAGAGAGAGAGAGAGAGAGCATTCATGGGATCAGATACCACTTTATATAATACTTTTGCACCAAGAGTTAATATTCTTGCAGGTCTAGGCAGATATATGAAACATCATATACTTCATGCTGTTTTTGCTCAATTGCTCCCCCGAGTGTATAAGAAGCTTACCAATACTGAAAAACTATATAGAAATATGTTTGGGTTCTGCAAATGATAAAATTTCCACGACCGGGGTGTTAAAAAAAAAGGATTGGCCTAAACATGATTAAAATAGGGCCACTTAAGGCTACTTGACATTCCACCATCGAACAAGACAAGTGCTGCTTGCCAGATATCACCCACAATGGAACAAAACTACTTGATTCCTTTTTGGAAAAGTGGAATTTGTACAAACAAAATTACCATATGAAACTCATTTTTTACAAATAACTTGCATAGGAGTTGAAATTTCAACACATTACCTTGATAGACTCACGTGAAATGCTCAACTGTCCAGCCAACTGAGGTGCTAGCATCAACTGATTTAGCTTGAGACCTGCGATTGAAACCTCACCAACAAGACTATCTGTTTTTCCTTTATCTGACATTTCCACAAGTTGCTTATTCTTTTCAAAACCAAAATTTTGGTCGTTAGTAATACTTGATGGCTTTAAAACCTTCCCCTGAAACTTGATCCTTCCAGTTGCTTTCAAATGCATGGGTCTTGGAGAGTCAAAAGGATAGGAAGATATCCAATTCAAAAATTCAAAACCACGCATTCGTAAATCCAACTCAACTCCATCAACAACAAATGGCATGACACTCTTTAAACCACACTTTCTGTTGAGCCAGTCTTCATCAGGATAAGACGTTTGAATTTTTGTGGACAATTCAAAAGCAACAGAAGAAGAATTCACGGTGATGTAATCGTGTGAAATTATGATATGTCCTCGAGCATCACTAAAGGAACCTTCAGCTTTTGGAGCAATCCATTTAATGTCAAACTTCCTACATTAAAAAATAATGCTGCATTAGCCAACTTGAAGAACAATTGGACATCCAAAATAATAAAAATTAGGCTAAACCATGATTTTGTCCCTCTTAAGTTTAGATTTGCAGTCAATTTGATCCCTAAAGTTTCAATTTTAGCAAAGTCAACCCTGAAGTTGGAATCATTATCAATTTGATCATTTTGTTGATCTTCATTAGATAATCACCGTTATTGTGGATGCAAAAGCCAATAAAAAAAATAAAAAGAAAAAAAAGAAAAAAGAAAAAAAAGAGAGGAAATACAAAAGAAGAAAGATGAAGCCATAGCAATTCGATGATAAGAGATCTAAGATGGATTGAAAGAAATTGGAGGGGATTGACAAAAGGATCAAGTTGACAATGATTCCAAACTTTGTTGACATTGCTAAGATTGAAATTATAAGGACCAAATCAACAACAACCCAAATTTAGAGGGGCCCAATTGTAGATCAGCCTAAAAATTAAGCATATGGAACTTATAAGCAATAACAAAAGCAAAACTTAATCAACAACAAAAAGGATTCTAAGAATCTTACGGTCTCAAAAGAGATCCAGACAATTTCGTTTCACCATTTAAATCCCCTAATTTGAGTGACATCATATGAAGATATCCAGGTATATACCGATGCATGATTTTATCAAAGGACAAATTTCCAGAGAAATTCACATCTACTGCTGCATCATCCACCTCACCCTGCAAAAATGAAGTTTTCTACATCAAGATGAAGAAAAACAATACTCCAATGATTCGTCACCACAGATTTCAAAACAATAATTTTCTATAAGCTAGTCAGCCCCCCTAACTACAGTTAAGACACTACACTTTACACCATGTCTTTTAGGACTAATTAAGAAATGACCGCCATCCAAAAGTCATCCATAACATCTTACAATGAGATCATAAAGAACTAAGATAAATCCCACTACAAAAGGCTTCTCTCTTGACACCCCTAAGAAGGGGAAGTTGAACTGGCTTGCCAACCAATTACTATTTTATAAATGATGGCAAACAAATAAAAGCCACGGAAAGGGAAAACAGCAGGGTCGCAAGGAAGCAACTACGTCTCTATACGCAATCAATTTGGGAAAGGGACGTTTTGCATTTATTAATCACAAACTAGAGATAGGCTATTTCATAAGCAGTTAGATACCTCTGGGCAGATCCATGCATTCCCTGCCCCACGAATTTCACCTCCATCGACAAGGCTAGCTCTAATTCCATACAAGTCAGCAACCTATCACATGCAAAGTAAAATTTACAGGATATATTATTGTACTTACAGAGAATAAACAAGTCACCCTTAATTTTCTACATGTGCTTGGTATTCCCAACAGAACTTACACAGTTATCAGTGTTAAAAGTGAAATTGGCTGATAAATATGAAAGTGGAACACGGTCAAAAGCTGCCACCGCGCCAGCTTCTTTACTTTTTAACATGGCTTCAGATGCACACGATGCAGGAAAATCAGAATTTGAATGAGATATCTTCCTAGAAACCATTCCACTTCCCACAAATATTGGAGCATCCAGTGGGCCTTGACAGTTAAATACAGCAGTTACTGAACCAGCCAACTGCAGTTGATACAGAAAGAAAATGGACATGAACATAAAGATGAATGGGCAGGATGAATTTGTATACCTGTATTATACGTTGAATAATGCACCTATCACTTAAGTTCAATGAAAAGAAAAACAAAAAAACCCTCTATAATATTGAACATACACTTTTTAGCGAGACAATATTCAGCACTCTTAGAATGGACAAAATCTACCAAAACAGATATAACACAGTACATGTGCACCCTATCTTTAGGCATCAACACTTTTATATACTAAAGAGTCAGATTCAATCTCAAGTCACACATACCGGGAACAATAGAGGCTTCATCTTGAAAGTTTTCATCAGGGCATTTACTTCAACGCAAGGAACCTAGACATAAAAGTACACAGAATATTAGTTGGATGCAACATTAATGAGAAAAGAGAGAGCAAATGAACTATTTAAAGCTACTAGTTAAAGCTCACAGCAATGCCTTGATTTGGGAGTACAAGTCTGCTACAATAAGATGGTTCATGGATATGAACCTTTTTAACCTAATATACCCTCCTTGATATGACATGGACAAGAGGAGAACCACCATATATCCAATGCCAGACACAAATATGTATACACAAATAAAAATATGTTTTGGCTTTTTTTTAAAAAAATTTTGGCTTATGATGCAATGTATTTAGAAGCAACAGCCACATTGATACCACATCTCATTAAAATAAGCAGATCAAACAACTTCCAAACTCTTGATGGCATCTGCGGTGGCACAACATCCTACAAAAAATATGCCTGTCCACATATTTTTTTTTTTTGTTGTTAATAAATAATGTGTATTCATTCAAAGCACATAGGGACGCAACCCTAATGCACATGGAGTATACAAGAGAATTCCTAAATCATAGAAAAAGAAAAATATAATTCCAAGAACTCAGAAAAATTAGAAACCGGCAAACTATTCCATACCACTCTCCATGTATACAAGGATTGTAACATCATCTGATTCATCTTTAGTAATCCAGACTCACAATCTTCAAAACTCCTTCCATTCTGCTCTTCAAAGACACCACATTAAACACAAAAATGCTAGCCTCCATATCTTCAAAGTATTATGGTTTCCCAATTGTCCCCTCCAACTTCCCAATAATTCGCTCACCCTTAGAGGTATAACCCAAACAACACCAAACAACTAAAGAAGCACACTGCAAAACTCTATTGCAACCTCACAATGAAGTAGTAAATGATATATAGACTCCCCACATTTTTTACACATACAACAGCACTCCACCACAATAACATTACTCTTTCATAAATTATCCGAAGTTAAGATTTTTCCTAAAGCCGCTGTCCACACAAAGAATGCCATTCTTGAGGGAGCAATAACTTTCCAAATACTCTTCCAAGGAAAAGTGGACCCTACAGGATTGGATAAAACTTGATAGTAAGACTTAGCTAAAAATGATTTACTTTTAGATGGAATCCAACAAATTGTATCCTCACCTTCACATGCTTTACTCTTTGAGAACTCAAAGAACCCAGAAACCACTTCCACCTCCCAATCATGTTTCTAACAAATTGTATCCTCACCTTCCAATGTTTCCATTCTAGAACTGCATATGATCCGCCACCTACGCATCCTTACCAATTACCACAAGCAATAGTGAATAATTCTGGAAATGAGAACTTCAAAAGCTACTCCCCACACCAAACATCATGCCAAAATAGCACTTTAGATCCATCTCCTACCTCATATCTCACAAGTAAAAGTACTTGTTATCAAAGTTAACCTACCACCCTTTGATAAATAAAGCCTCTTCCAACCTGCCAACCTATGCTCCATCTTCTCAATAATGCCACTGTAAATGGTAGAAGCCTTATAGTGAGCACCCAAGGGAAGCCAAATACTTCATCGGCAACAAAGCCACACCGCACCCAAGAATGCTAGCCAAACCCTTGACATACCCCACATCGCCTACAGGAACAATCTCTGACTTGGACAAGTTTTTTTTTAAACTCTAACCACTACTTCAAAACATAAGAACAGGCATCTCAAATTTCAAATTGTTCTCCACTAGGCTCACAAAAGCTTAGTGTATCATTTGCAAACAACAATTGTAACACTACCATCAACTCATGATTCCTCAATCCCACCAAAAACCTAGAAAGAAGCCCATTATCCACCATAGTAGACATCATCCTACTTAATGCCTCCATAATAACCACAAAAAATAATGGAAACAATGGATATCCTTGTTGTAATCCATGCCAAAAAAAAAAAAAAAAACCCCGAAGGCGGCCCTTTAACGAGAATGAAAAACCAAACCGTAGACATGTAATGATCTATTCAACCTTGCAATCTCTCCCCAAGGTCGCATCTTTTCAACAAATATAACAGAAACTCCAAGTTGATATGATTATAGCCTTCTCCAATCCAATTTATGTAATATACCCAGCTCCCCAAAGTGAATCTGACTATCCAAACATTCTTTCACCATCAAAACAGAATCCATAATTTGTCTACCCCTGGTAAACATATTCTTAGAACTTGAGAATTTTCCCAAATACCAACTGAAACCTATTTGCCATAAATTTAACAATAATTTTGTATACGTCACCCACTATGTTGATAGGACGAAAATCCTAAATGTCTACCGCTCTAGCTTTCTTCAGAATAAGAGATACAAAAGTAGCAATAAAACTCTTCTCAAACCTTCCACAGACGCGGAACTCCTTAAACACCACCATAATGTCCTCTTTTAAAACCTCCCAACATTTTTAAAAAATCCATCCGGTCCTAGCACCTTGTCTCCATTAGAATTCATCACCGCATCCAACACTTCACTCTCCTCAAATTCTATTTCCATCCAAGTTCTCTCCCCCTCATCAACTGAAAGGAATGAGAGACCATCCAACTCTGGTCACCACCTATATTGTTCAGAATACAATTGGTTATAGAAGTTCACAATATGATCCTTTATTACTCCAACAGTCATATTCCCATCAACCACTAAAGACTACACTGAATTATTTTTCTTATGCGGATTTGCCAATCAATGGAAAAACTTTGTATTATTGTCTCCCTCTCTCCACCAAAAGGCCCTACACTTCAGTCTCCAACTCACTTCTTCTAGACGGATACTCCTTTCCAATTCTCTAGAATAGAGTTCTTTCTTAAGTTTTTCATCTTCAGTTCATGATCTTTCCCTCTGCAATTAGATCTAGCTCACAAAGACCCTCCAAAGACTACAAATACACCCATGAATATTTCTCAACAACCCCGCAGTCCAATGGCCCCAAGTTTCCCCATGCTTGGCACCAATAACTCATCTTCAAAAGATGACCCCTCTGTTCTCCAAATGCCACATCTGTTTACCTAAGCTTGCGATGAGACTAAAAACATGACTTTTGGCGCATGAAATTGCTATTAGAGGTGTATCATTGCAATTTTGGTTGCTTTAGTTCATGTGAGTTGACAGATGGGATACTTGGGATTTTTCTATATGAAAGCTAAATCATTTGAGATTCGTTCTGAAATTAGTGTTGGTAGCACACGGTTAGCAGAGAGAAGTAGAGGAACTTTCAAAGCGGTGGTACTGGGGAGGCAGAGCATAGGATTACTGAGGAATTCAATGGAGGCGCTGCTAAAAGGAGGGGAGTTGAACGAGTTTTGTAGAACCTACCAAGTGGGCAATACGGTGTATATCTTGCAGCTGTGAGCCAAAAATCATGGAAGATTCTTGGAAATAGAAATGGAAAAATGCTCAACATATAACAAGACAATGCCAAAACTCAAAAGGCACTTCTATATACAAATCTGGATTTGACTATATTCTAGTTAACTGTATGGAATTTTGCACTGGCATTGACATAAACTCAATCAAAATAATTTGAGACAAAATATAGTATCTCAATTTATCTATAACAGACCAATATAGCAATGAGAACCACCATTACCTCTTAATCCTTAGATCTAGTTAAATTACCAGTTATCCCAAACGTTTGAACTAAAAGGAAAATATAAATTTAATCATTTAATTAATATTTTAACACTATTCTCACATCTAGGCTTAAACTCTCCCTTAATAAATGGACTCAACATATTGAATATTTAACTTAAATGAGAGGTATAATATAGAGTCAAGATTCGAAATCAAGACTATTGTTTTGATACCATTTTTTTTTTTTTTTTTATAATTATTGTTGTATATATCAAAGCGCAAAGGGACGCAACCTTATTACATAGGGAGTATAAAAAGAGAGCGACTAGTTAGAAGGAGAAAAAAGAATAAGAAACTCAAAAAAACTAATTACTAGCGGAGCTAGCCAAGCAGCTGTCCAAGTGAATAGTGTAGAGAAAAAAAAGTGCATAAGCTCCTCTAAAGTCCTTATGGAATCCTCAAAGCATCTTGCATTTCTTTTGCTTCATAAACACCACATAAGACATAAAGGAATCATCTTCCACACAACCGCACTCCAAGAGCGTCCTCCCGTCCACCAACAAGCATCAAATCCTCCACCCTACAAGGCATAACCCAATGCAACCTGAACCAACTAAAGATGGCATGCCATAGTGCACGTGCAATCTCACAATGAAGAAGCAAATGATCAACTGACTCTCCATCCGACATACACAAACAACATCAATTTATCACCACGATCTGTCTTTTTCTTAGATTATCCAAAGTTAGGATATTCCCTAGTGTTGCCGTCCATGCAAAGAAAGCCACTCTCGAAGGGGCTTTTGTTCGCCAAATACTCTTCCATGTGAAAGGGCTAGACACTGTAGAGGCAATTCCCTTATATCTAACATCAAACTTTCCTTTACACAAAGGAGACCACCACAACTTGTCTTCCCCTTCTCTCCGCAACTTTTGGGAGTACAATAACGAATAGAAAGAGGCTAGGACTTCCACTTCCTAATCGTGAACCAAACATATAAAACTAACAATCCACTGAATAGAACCACTCGAATGATCCACGTTGTCAGCAATGGACGCATCCTTTACGCTAGCTATATCATAAAGACCTGGAAAAGCATCCTTAAGTGTCACCTCTCCACGCCACACATCCTCCCATAATTTGATCTTGGACCCATCTCCAGGATAAAGCCTTGTGTGGCTAAAGAACACGCGCCACTCCCAGCTAATATATTTCCAAAGCCCTATTCCATGCGACAGTGAAGTGTCACTGGACCGCCAACCACCCTATATTGAACCATACTTGGCCTCTATCACTGTTCTCCACCATGCCTCTCGCTCCTGTGCATAACGCCACAACCACTTCCCTAATAAAGCTTGGTTGAACATTCTCAAATTCTGTATTCCTAGTTCATCCTTAGAAATGGGAGTACATACCTTGAACCAGCTAACCAAATGGAATTTAAAGTCTTCACTAATCCCTCACCATAAGAAAGCATGTTGTATCTTCTCTATATGCTTCGCTACTGATGCATGAATGGGAAACAAGGACAAGAAGTAGGTAGGAAGGTTTGATAGAGTGCTTTTGATGAGGGTAACTCTCCCACCCTTGGAGAGGTACAACCTTTTTCCAGCTACCTAGTTGACAATCGATCTTCTGTACAACCTCATCCCATATAGACTTCGCCTAAAATGAAGCCCCAAATATTTCAACAGTATGGAAGCCGTTCCACAACCCAAAATACTAGTCAATTCACCCGCATTGTCCGTTGTGCCTACTAGGACCAAAACTGATTTAGCCATATTCACCTTTAACCCCGAAACAGCTTTGAAGCATACTAAAAGGGCGCCAATGGATCAAACTAGATTAGAATCCGCCCCACAAAACACCAAGGTATCATCTGCAAATAGTAAATGAGAAATGTTGACCCACTCCAATAATCTAGCTTCCACTGAAAATCCTGTGATAAAACCAGTTTGAATAGAGGCATTGATCATTCTGCTGAATGCCTCCATCACAATGACAAAAAGAAAGGAAGAAAGAGGATCATCCTCCCTCACCCCTTGAGAATTGCTGAAGAAACCCGAAGGAGTGCCATTTATCAGCACAGAGAATCAAACTGATGATATACAATGTGCTATCCAAGAGCACCATTTCTCCCTAAACCCACACCACTCAGGAAGATACAACAGGAACTTCCAATCCATATGATCATAAACCTTTTCCATATCTAATTTGCACAACATACCTGGTTCACCAGCTTTTATGCGACTATCTAAACATTCATTTGCAATAAGAACTGAGTCCAGAATTTGCCTTCCTTTGACAAAAGCATTTTGTGGCTTAGTGATTACCTTGTCCATAACTCTCCTCATCATGCTCGCAAGAACTTTGGCGATAATCTTATAAATCCCACTTACAAGGTTGATTGGCCGAAACTCTTTTAGCTTGGATGCCCCAGAAACCTTTGGAATGAGAGAAATAAACGTAGCATTAAGGCTTTTCTCGAATTTACCTCGAGCATAAAATTCTGAAAATGCCGCCAGGATATCCTCCTTTATCACTAGCCAATAGTCTTGAAAGAAAGCCATAGAAAAGCCATCCAATCCCGAAGCCTTGTCTCTATTCATCCCTTTGACAACCTCTAGAACCTCCCTTTCCTTGAACAGAGTTTCCAGCCTAGCCACCTCACTTGCATCCAAAGAGTCAAAACCAAGATTGTCCAGCCTTGGTCTCCAATTGTAATGTTCTGTGAACAAGGACTCATAAAATCTTACAGCATGATTCCTGATATTGGCTTGACTGGATGTAACTACTCCATTAATAGACAAAGACTCAATGGAATTAAATTATTTCTTCTATTTGCATTGGCAATCCGATGGAAAAACTTAGTACAATTGTCTCCCTCCTTCAACCAATGGATCCTGGATTTTTGTCTCAAGCTGATTTCTTCTTTTGATGCCATATTAAATCATTAAATAATTCCTAAAAACTTAAGCTTGTAGAAAAATGTAAATTTAATTATTTAATTAATATTTAACAATTGTAAATCAATTGATATAAAATTACCAACTTTCAGGCGACAATATCTGACAAAATTAAATATAAAACCAAACTAGAGGCAATTGTAGGTTCAGGTTACAAAGGGATGCATTGACCACCGAAAAGCTATAACATTACGGTTTCATTCATACCAAGCCAAGAGCTATAGTAAATGCAAGAATTACCTGGCACATTAGATGAAACTCTCCTTCCTCAGGATGAATGCCAAAATCTCCAGAAGCTTCTAAAGGAACACTGCCAAACCAGCCGCTTCCATTGTGTACAAATATTCGTTGACCGCGGAAACATAAAGTTGCTGAAATATCCTGCATTGGAAACATGTAGGATACATCATAATATGCTAAAACTTGCTAAAAGAATCAGTTTTCGAATTCAAATGCAGTATAATGGTACCAAATGTAATCAGTATAAGCTTGAAGCATGGCATGGCATGAACAATCATAACGACAACTGTGAAGCAACTAAATCTGGTCAAACTTAGACTGAAACAAATATAAAGAAATCAATGTGCTGTTAAAGCGTAGTAGGAAGATGATAAACAACTTAACAAAGATTACTAGGACTGGGTTAGAAGAGCAGTAGATCCATTTATTTCTTAAACCCAAGGCCATTTGTCTTTTATCCCAGCACCAACTGTAGATTTACATGAGCTTCCTCTAGTTTCTGTATTACCTAAACTGCACCAGCTAAAAATGATAGTTGTTGGTCTTCATTGAATATGTCAAACGCATCTTAGCCAATTTCTTCTCATTGTCCTAGGTCAGAGCACTTATGGGGTATCTGTTGAAATGCTAAAACATTTCTTGCTCTAACCTTCATATAAAAGAGAGACCTGAATCTAAAAATCAAGCCTAAAATAGAAACAATCTAAATTACCAAACAAGAACAATGAAAAAAGAATTGACATTGAAATGCTCATTCCTAAATTAAAAAATAAAAAATAAAAACCCATTTTCTTTTTTTGGATAAGTAATGTTTTATAAAAAGAGCGTAGAGGGGCGCAACCCTAATACACAGGGAGTATACAAGAAAACGCCTAAGAGGGGCTAGAGAAGAGAAATAGAAAATCAGAAAAGGTAATCACAGTAGGGGCCATCCAAGCCGCCACCCACGTGAAAAGAGTAATAAAAAAGAAATGTAAAGATCTTCCAAGCTTCTTTTAGAATCCTTGAAAAATCTCTCATTCCTCTCGGACCAAAGGCACCACATGATACAAAGTGGTACCATTTTCCAAACCACAGCACTGCGTGGACGCCCCCCCGACCACCAACAATGCAAAAGGTCTACAACCCTCCAAGGCATAACACAAGCCAATCCAAAGTGACTAAAAAAGGCGTTCCATAAGAATTGGGCACTCTCACAATGAAGAAGTAAGTGATCAATAGTTTCCTCTTCTTTTTTACACATCCCACACCTATTGACCAATACAAAATTTCTCTTCCTTAAATTGTCCAAAGTAAGAATTTTGTCAAGAGCAGCCGACCACACAAAGAACGCCACCCTCGGAGGGGCTTTAGTACGCCATATGCTCTTCCAAGGAAAAGGGAAACTGACAGATGAATTTAGAATAACGTAGAAGGATTTCACCTCAAGCTTTCCCTTCCTATTCGGAACCCACCAAATTTTGTCAGCCCCACCATTCAAATTATAAGAGTACAAGAGGCTATAAAGAGACGCCAAATCATCCACTTCCCAATCATTCAAAGATCTCACAAAACTAATATTCCACTGACGAGCACCACTCATCAAATCAAAATTATCCGCAATGGAGGCCTCCTTGTTGCTGGCCAAATTATATAACCCCAGATAAATCTCCAAAAGAGGCACACTGCCACACCATGCCTCCCCCCAAAAACTAATTCTGGACCCACCTGGAATGAGTCTAATATGATTGGAAAAATGATGTCATTCCTTGCTATTAAACTTCCACAAGCCCCTTCCATGAGAACTCGCTCCAACTTTGGGCCTCCACCCCCCTCTCTCCGATCCATACTTAGCCTCCACCACTTTTCTCCACCAAGCGTCAGGTTCACTAGCATACCTCCACAACCACTTACCATGTAAGGCGCGATTGAGGCATCTCAAGTTACGAATACCTAGACCCCCTTCCCGAATAAAAACCCTTTTAAATCCATGTAGAATCTAAACCTAAGCCCAAGAGTAGTCAAATACTCTTCCACACAAGGGAAATGCCACAATCTCAAATCCTGCTCTTTACCAATGAAGTACCTCAAAAGGGAAGTTTAACACTAAAAATGGCTGGACAATTTAATCAGAAAAGCAACAACAATATATATATATATATATATATAATATAAGTAATCAGAGAAGCAAAAATGGCAGGATACTGTCAGTTTTTTTTCTACTATGGACTGCAAAATATATATTCCAGCCCAAAAAATGAAGGAAACTCTCTATTGACAGCTCAATCTTCACAGCCAAAACCATTCCAATTCTGCTTAAAAATCTATTCAGGTGATCAAAAGACCCACCCTTTTTCAGTATATGAGATTTGGACAAAAGTATATCATCTCATTTAATCATCCTCGTTAAAATTTCTCCAAATTTATTCAACACATATGAAATGAAATAACCAAGAGAATCCTTAAGAGTTTACTGCTGACTCCAAATCCACAGGCACTCTTGAAAACCCAACCACAAAAGCTACAAATTCAATGACAAAATCCAACCAGTACTTAAAAGCTGTGAAATGGCACCACATCCACCTAGTAAAAAAGTACACTTAATCTCACAAAATGGCTTGTACTTCCTGATATATAAAATTACAAAAGCATCAATTTAGGTTCATGGGGTCATAATTTTGTTCCAGAAAAGATATAGTGCTTCATGCCACAAACATCACCTCCAAGCACCCATGAAAGTCCTACGCACCAACGGTTCACCTAAAAATCAAATCATCAATAGCATAAAATGCATAGATAACATGCTAAAAGACACATTATACTTTTAAAAACTAGATTAGAACAATTTTCCTACAATCTAAATTGTTGGAAATTTCTATCCTTGTTGGAAATTTTATGGTCGGCCCACTTGAGGATGGAGTGCTCCTATCTAATCAAAGTCCCATACATATACGTCTAAGGCTTTTGAGAGTACTTCTACTGTCTCCATGGAGTTCATACAACGTTTGATGGCCCAACTTGCTGCCTCCCTCACCACTTATGTCAACTCTTACCACATTCAGGTATGAGTGTCGAGTGCCCTTAATGCCACCCTTGCGTTCAATCCTTGGACCATCAATTCTGGAACAACTAATTAATTATATGACAAATACTTCTAATCTTTTTTCATCTTACTCTACATGTTTTGGTAAGTATAAGTATATGACCCAGCAACATCACAAATACAGTTGTCTCACTAACAAGCAACAAAGAGATGCTAAAACTATGATATACTGGAACTTTGCAAAATCATCTCTGACAAGAAGAGGCAGGCATTTGACAACAAAAGAAACTAGGACATACCGAAAATGATGATGGAGCATCAAATATGTGAAAGGCCAATCCTGTCACGTCAAGTTGCCCATGAAGATTAGGAAACAATTCTCCCCTTGACATGCACAAGTGAACCTGAAATCAGAGCATGTAGATGTGATCCACAATAGTTTCCCAAATTAGACCAGAATATGGGAGAAAATGCAATCTTCGTCATTGAATGAATCACCAACTATATCAACTTTATTGAGAAAGTAAATAAGGCAACCAAACAAATATCCTTGTTAAAGTAAATCTAAATTTTCTCTTTCCTGTTACCAAAAATAGATGGCCAAATTACAATTTCAAGTTATCTAACATCTTAGTACTACTTCAAGGAAGATAATTATGAACCTCTCTACAGCATATGTGGTACCATCCAAAAAGAATTTGCATGTTTCTTAAACAATGAAATGGTTTAACTCTACCAAAATTTGAACTAATACACTGAAATGAGAATTAGCTCTTGCAGGCTATCTCATAATAACTATTCTATCTCTAAAAAAGAAGAGATGAACTATAGTGGCTGGCTACTTATTAAGAAGAAGAAAAAAAGGTCCAAAAATCTCATGTCCCAAATAACCAACATAAAACGTATATTCCCTCTGGTCCACAACAAATGGAGTGATTTCTTTTTTGAGCTATCTAAAAATATATGAAAGTTTCAGAAAATGAAAGCATTTATCCATTTAATTCCCATATTACCCTTAAATTTTAACCCACCTATCTTGACCCACCTGAAGGCTTTAGGAAGATTGTCATGCGTCTTTTGTTTTTTCACTAAAATGTGTGTTGTATACAAATTCTCATCTATTATAGAACATACAGAATAATGCTTAGCTTTAGTAGACTTCAGTTGTCCAAGAGACAAACTACTTATTAGCATATACATGTTTTAAACATTTCACTCGAATTAAAATCAAACAAGAAATTGGCGCTTTATCTTTTGATAAGAATCATTCTTTTATTGAGTTGAGAGGTCATTTTCAGCTCCAAAGGGTGTCTCCTAATTATAGCCCAATTATATGGTATTTGAAAGTGGAACAATCACTCCCCATCAAACCCCTAAAAGCATGCCTTTGAGAAGCAAACATGTGAAGACGAAGATTCCCCCATCTTTTCTCTTTGAGTAAAACCCAAAAACCACTTGGAAGCATTCAAAGAGCTTCAACAAATTTTCTCAACATGCTAAAGTCCAAATTAAGGGGGAAATTAGAAAACCCATAACAAAAGACTAAATGCCAAAGCAGCTGTTAGACTTTAGAATGGGATACATGTAAAGGGTTCTAATACAGATACAATAAGAGGTCTAAATTTGACATATATCCTCATTTGATATTGGAACATGGAAAAGAGAAGAATTAGAAGGAAGTTAGAGAAGCACCTCACCGCTTGCCCTTCCTTTAGACCAGAAGATTGGAATCTCTAAAATCCTTTCAAAAAGCTGCACAAAAGGAACAGGCACAAGGCACATAAATAAACCATTCAACCAAAAGGCATACAGCAGAGTGTTGGCAGTTTTGACTACATTGTATACCTTACCGGAGCAAAGAAGTTGGCAACTTTTAAATTGGCATGCCATTTCTGCTCAAGAGTGTCAACGAAAACATCTGCGGACAACCAGCCTCCATCTTCAGACAATACATCCGATTTCCACATCATACAGTTGCCACTCAGTTGAACGTGCACACAACCATAGTGATTTTGAAACCTCACATGTCCATTGACGTTCTCCATCTCTCTATATGTAACCATAAGTGCTTCAATTATTGCATAATTGCAGAATTTTGTTATTACACATAATTGATTTCATTTCATTTTCTAGCAGACAATATCATCCATAATCACTTCTATTCTAATCAAGCTACAAATACACTCAAATGAACCATGATTCTAAGTTCAAAAATTAAATTCAGAAATTTCAATCATTAAACATCTAGACCTTCTGATGGGAGCTTCGTTTAAGGCCAAATTTATATGGGGTGGCATTAATTTTTTATTTATTTTTTGATAAGTAATGTTGTATACCACTCAAATAATCCATATTAGTAGCCACAGGCGCATCCATCATAGAAGTAATGTTATATAGAACTGGAAAAGCTACCTTGGGCTTGCCTTGCAACACTACACATCGTCCCAAAATCTAATCTTCGACCCATCATCCAGGTCAAATCTGGTGTGACTTGAAAAGAACCGCCAAACTCTTTTGATGTACTTCCAAAGCCCCACCCCATACTACCCCGAGGAATCAATAGAGCACCACCTGCCCCAATTGCAGCCGTATTTGGAGTCCACGACAGCTTTCCACCAAGCCTTGTTTTTGTTCGTGTAACGCCACAACCATTTCCCTAAGAAAGCTTGATTAGACAATCTCAAGTTGTGAATACCTATGCCTCCTTTAGAGATAGGAGATCAAACTTTGGACCAACTAACCAGGTGATATTTAAATTCTTCACCTAATCCACCCCATGGGAAATCTCGTTGGAGCTACTCTATGCAATTTGTCACTATAGCGTTGATGGGAAAAAGGGACAAGAAGTACGTGGGTAAGTTGGAAAGAGTGCTTTTAATGAGGGTAACCCTACCTCCCTTGGACAATGTATTCTTTTCCAACTAGCCAATTGACACTCAATTTTTTCCACAATGTTGTTCCATATAGACTTGACCTTAAAATGAGCCCCAAGGGGAAGGCCAAGATACTTAAAAGGTACAGAAGGACGTCTCGCATCCTAGGATGCTAGCTAGCTCAACCACATTATCCATATTGCCCACAGGAACCAACACTGACTTCTAAACCAAAAACAGCTTTGAAACAAACGAGCAGCACTCACAAGGAGCAAATATGGTCAGAATTAGCCCCACAAAAAACCAATGTTTCATCCGCAAATAGCAAGATATGTTGACTGTCTCGAAGAGTCCAGACTCCACGGAAAAATCTAAGAGAGAGCCATGATGAATAGTAGCAAAAATCATTCTACTAAGATCCTTCATAACAATAATGAACAGAAAGGAGGACATGGGATCTCCCTGCCTAACCCCACAAGAGCTACCAAAGAAACTAGAAGGAGAGCTATTAATCAAAATGGAAACGCACCAACAAAATACAATGTGCTATCCAAGAGCACCATTTCTCTCCAAAACCACATATTTTTAGCAAATATAGCAATAACTTCCAATTGATGTGGTCATTGGCCTTCTCCATCCAACTTGCAAAGCACCCCTGGTTCTCCAGAATTGATACAACTGTCCAAACATTCATTAGCTAAAAGAACCGAATCCAGGATTTGCTTACCTTTAACAAAAGCATTCTAAGGCTTGGAAATGATCTTCTCCACAATCCTCCTCATCCTATTGGCAAGAACTTATTGAGAAGATTGAGCGTTGTTTGGCTCGATGGAAGAGGATCCTTTTGTCAAAGGGTGAGAGGGTGACCTTGATTAAAAGTACTTCATCTAATCTGTCTACTTACTTCATGTCTCTTTTTCCCCTCCCAGTTGGTGTTGCCAACCACATAGAGCAGTGGCAGTATTTATGGGTGGTATTGGTAATGAGTTTGAATTCCATTAGGTTAATTGGTCTAAAGCATGTGCTCCAACCTCTGGAGGAGGGTTGGGTTCCATAATTTACTTCTGTTCAACCGAGCTCTATTGGGAAAGTGTCTTTGGCATAATGGTCATGAAAGATAGGCCTTTTGGATAGTGGTTATGGATTCTAAATATGGTAGAGCGTAAGGTAGGTGGTGTTCAAATGAGGTCAATAAGTCATGAGTTCTCTAGTGACTCTCATCAATATTCATTTTCCCAAAGCAGCTCATGATTAGGAGGTGGATTTCTTTACCTCATTATTCAATTTGTTATACTCCTTTAGATTGAGACAAGGAGGTGAAGACAAGCTTTGTTGGGTACCTTCCAAGAGAGGGTTGTTTGATATTAAATCATACTATAATGTCCTTGTCCCCTATGATTACAATCATTTACCTTGGAGGAGCATTTGGTGGAATAAGGTTCCCTTGAGAGTGGTGTCCTTTGCTTGTTCGCTTGCCTTAGAGAAGATACTAACCATGGATAATCTTAGAAAGCGGCATGCCATTGTGGTTGATTGGTCTTGTATGTGTAAGAAGAGTAGGGAATCAGTGGACCACCTTTTACTCCGCTATGAGACAGCTAGTGCCCTACAAAATACCATCTTCAGCCTTGAAGGGTGGTTGGCTTGGGTTATGGCTTGGGTTATGCCTAGTCGAGTGATGGGCCTTTTCGCTTGCTGGAAAGGGCATTTTGGTAGGCTTCAGAATGCCGCCATGTGGAAGATGTTCCATCTTAACTTATGTGGTGTCTTTCGAGGGAAAGAAATTATTGGAGTTTTAAAGACCGTGAACCAACAGTGGTGGAATTAAAGGGATTTTTTTTTTCAAGACTCTTTATCATTGGACAGCTGCATTTGACATAAATATTTCAAGTTTCCATGTTTTTCTTGATCTTTTTTCTTCTTCTAGCTAGGTGTTTCTCTAATATACTTCATATGTACTTGTATTGCACCTTTTCCACTTTTTAATGAATTGTGTTTACTTATCCAAAAAAAAAAGCCTCACCCAAGTTCCATATACGGACCACTGAAGTAAGACTGTACAAGTTTAAAACCCATAATCAACTATTTTGGTGCTAGGAACAATCAATACACATTTTTTTTTGGGATAAGTAATGAAGTTTTATACCAAAAAAACCCAAAGGGCACATAAATTACAAAGTAATAGAGCTC
This sequence comes from Carpinus viminea, assembly GCA_013348765.1. Taxonomy (NCBI): domain Eukaryota; kingdom Viridiplantae; phylum Streptophyta; class Magnoliopsida; order Fagales; family Betulaceae; genus Carpinus; species Carpinus viminea. The sequence continues at coordinate 11,842,390 of CP054670.1, read as the reverse complement.
CAACTCAAACCCTAACAGCGCAACGCGCCTCTAAATATACAAGACGTATACAAAGGGACCCAAACAAAGACCCACTAAACAAACCCAAAAACCCAAAAGGACAAAACTCCCAACACAACCCTGACTACCCACTTCCCAAAAGGACAGAACTCCCAACACAACCCTGACTACCCACTACCCGAAAGGATAGAACTCCCAACACAACCCTGACTACCCATACAAATGCACACCCACATGTATACATATGGCAACAAATTATCTAGAAGAAATCTGCACAACCCCACACAACCAAATAGCACTAATTATTTCAATGCCCATTTGGAAATATTGTAACACTTCACCAGTTTTTTAACATCAATAAATATGAGAAGCATGATGAGTTTGCTGTCAGCTTAATGCAAAGCAGATATAAATAGGTTTAAGTCAATCTGTGGGACAAGTGCCTCTTAATAAAACCTACCAAAGCCAAGAAAAATGTCTGAATTAAAGCGTCCTACAATTGTTCCCATCAATTCTAAATCATTTAAAAAAATTCATTACAAAGGCCAAGCTGTAAGAAAATTCTATAATTTATAGTGCTCTCCCAGTTTATAACTTGTTTCATCAATCTCTTACATCAAAGGCCAAGGCCAAAGACCATCTGGATTTAAGCGCTGAAACCTTTGGAAGTGATTTAACTATAAATGATCACAAATAGATTGCAGACGGATCTTCTGGCCAGCATGATAACACAGACGGACCTTCATCACCCAAATTGGTTCATTAGAAAGAGACATGTTTTCTTGTCATCCATCTCATATGGGAACCACATATTTGATTTCAGCTTGGACAATGCAATGATGATCAGTATTCTAACAAACATGACTATTCTAGCTTTCAGCTAACATGTAAATTGGTTCCAATATCAGTTGATTAAAGCTTCTCATTTTCTTTTTTCTTTTCTTTTTTCTTTTTTTCTTTTTTATTTTTTTAATAACTTCCCATACTTTTTGAACTAGAATGTTCATGTAGGGCCACTGATTAAAACAGTCCGACCAGGAATCAGCTTCTTAAGAATTCAATGGAAATAGTAAAAATACAAGGAATTGGGTTCAATAAAGGCAAAGCATAAAAGCACCAGTATAAATTGTTTAGTGACCTAAGCCAGTGAAAAGGTTATCTTACATTTGAAAACAAATTAGGCATAAATGCAATAGAAGTGGCCCTCACCTAGGCTCCCTGTCACCATATGCAAGTAGCATCAGCGTTCCGCCTTTGAAATGGACAGAATCCAGTGTTACGGGAAGCATCTTCTGAATTCCTTCATTCTGCACAACATCTAACCCATCATCAAGTTCTGCAACAAAATCTTCCACCTTAAGACCCATGCCTGACTTCAGAGATTTCAAGGGACCAATGAGAAGATAGGTTAACAGCTCCCCTACATTCCTAGGGAAAGATGGCAAACATGATTTTAGGCTTAGGGGCCAAATGGGAACAGGAAGGTACTTTGAAAGCCAAGGCTCAAGCTTTCCCAAAGTAGAAGTTTCAGATGTATGACCTCTTTGACTCCCGAACATCTCCTCATGAACAGATAAAACTTCATTTTTAACATTACAATTATCGGTGTTAGCAGCTCCTGCAACATCTTCTATTGATGGCAAATTTTCACCAATTTTCTGATCTCTTACAGTCACTGGAGATAGATTGTGAACAAAATTACCATTTTTACCTACAGTATAGTCCTTGTTTCCAGAATCTCTGAATTGTTTTGCATTGTGAGTATCAACTGTTAAATTTTCTTCACATCCTCCCATCATATTAGTGTCAGCATGGCTATCAACCTTACTTTTCACCAAAAGTGAGTCAAGGTTCATAACATCATAATCTCGAGATACCTCTGAAAGTTCAGCATATTTCCCATTTGATAGACCCTGGAAGTATGCAGCTGCTGCTAATGCACTACGCTCAAGAATTCTTCTTTTGGCAGAAACACCAGAAGCAGAAATGTCAATTCCATTAGCCTTCCTCTTGAATTTGTATTTTTTAGGTCCTTTCATCACTCTAGACCAGAATTTAAGCCCTAAACCAGGAATCTTTATACCAAATGATTTCTCCAAATCTGCATGCTTCATATCATAATCAACTCCTGTGTCCATGCAGTGATGATCCCTCCAGTGCATCTTCTCATCCATGCATAAGAAAGACTGGGAGTCCGTTAATTCTGTTGAATGAATTGCATCCTCTTTTATTGCATCAACTTCGGATGCAATCAGACTTTTCTCAGAAACAATGTAACCCATCTTTGCAGCTTCGCTAGCTGCATCATCCCTTTCCCTTTCCCAGCGAGCAGCTGCTTCCTCTCTAGCAACCCTCCTGGTTTTTGTACGATAATCAATCCCTTCTTCAGTTGAGAGGTGCCTCTGTAGACTACCTTCAGATGAGGGTATCCCTAACCAACTGTAATCCTTCTTTTGCACGACAAAGAGACTTGGGTGGGACAAAACTGCATCAATTACAATCTTCCCCCTCCTCAGACTTGCAAAAGGAAGAACACGAAGTTTCACAGTGGGGACCTCACCACAAGTAAACTCTTCTTTATGAGGTCCAAATGAACACGACTCCAATGTAATGCTCAACGGTGAAATCCTTCGGACCTTACCAAAATCAAGCTCACGCTGAATATGTTCACTGAGTACTGAACAAACAGAGGGCAAAAGCTTAGTTTCTATAAAACCCCTGGCTTTTGTTTGCCCATACCATACCAATAGGCATACCCCAGATATCACAGCCACAAGCACAGAACACCTAACTAAAAGTAACCCCTCTTCCCACAAGGGGCTCAATGACCTAATTAGTGCCTTGCTTCGAGAAAAGGGCTCTTTAACACACTCCACCTTCAACCCATTTTTTGACCGAAGGGCTCTCCTCAATAACTCTACATTTTGCCCACAAAAATTAGAAAACCTAATCACCTGAGCTATCCAAGGATCCTGTTTTGCACATGTACACCTGCGAAAGGCCCTTTTCACAGGCTGTCCTCTACTGCTCAGATAAACAAACTTTCCACTGTTTCTACCATTTGAAGAGCCACCAAGTGAAGTCCCAAGAAATGGGCAATGGAGTTTTACACTCATTATCTTCCTTCAAATATATAACTCCACCAAACGGCGCCTCATCCGTCGGGGACCAAGACCCAGCTCTCAGTCCCCCCCTAAACAATTCATAGCATAACAAAGCGGCCAAGCATTCAAACCCCTAACAAAAGTAGCAAACCACTTCCAGTTAAACCTTACACAAGGAAAAAGACTAAGCAATAATCACATAAATGATTGCCAAGAAAATTGAAAAAACAAAACAAAAATAAAATAAAACTAGAAAAACATTGAATCGTAAACCTTACGTTGCTCTTGAACGTAAAACAACCTCAACTTTTATTAAGAAACACAACCAAACCAAAAAAAAAAAAAAAGGCAAAAGAACAACGAAAACATATTCAAACCGTTTCTTTCATGCGTTTTCTTTTCTGAGCAGCCAAACAAGTGTAAAATAATATACATACATACATATATATATATATATTGGCCTGAAAACGTTGAATAGATAGATTTGTGATATTTATTTACGTATTACACGTAGAATGGGAAATGGAATCGGAGGAGAAGATTAGAACCTGAAGCGGAAGAATTGAGCATTTTCCCGAAGAAGGTGAAAGAAAAGGAGGAAAGAAGAGTGAGATTTTATTGCTTGGAATAGGGGGCTTTGTTTCTTTTCCCTTTCCCTCCGGGTACTATCTTGATTCTTTCCGCTCTTTCACTGTGAATAATGATACCTTTCGCTTTGGCTTTCCGCTTTTGTTTTGCTTGAATTGCTTGCAGGTGGTTTTGTGTATACGACTGACTATGCGGGGGGGAAGGGTATGGGATATCGGACCGGGTCTCATTGACGAAAATGCCACTGAGGGGAGTCATTGAAATGACGAGAATGACCTTATCTGATCTCGTACAGAACAACGATTGCAACTTAAGGAGCGAGTTGGTCTGTTTTTAATCAATTCTTAATTGCATAATTAATTTAAATAAACCCACAAAACACACTTTTCAAAACATTTAAAAATAAATAAATAAATTACCACACACATTATGCTGTTTTTCACTTTTTCAGGACATAATTAATCCGTTAGGATCTAAAATGCACACGAAGTTGTTGCTCAAAGAAAATCGCACGTGGAGTTGAGTATATATTATTGGATAAAGTTTATCTCCAAATTAGGATTGAAAAAATTTCTTTTAACCTATTATGTAAAAATAACATATATCCATTAATATGTAAGATACATATATTTTTTTAATAGTCAGGACAAAATTAAAATAAATTTTATTAAAAACTTATATATATTTCGCATGTTATTAGAAAAAAAAAAAAAAAGACACATCAGTTTTATAAATTAGGTTAAAAAAAATTCTTCTAACCCAGTTTGGAAGAAAAGTTCCTTATTATTGGCACATTCATCTTCAACTTCTCAAGTTGTCGCTCAAACTCAAAGAAATTGTGTTGTTGGACCAAATTACCTAAACACAAGGCCGTGCCATAATGTTTTATGCATAACACACTAAAGAGTAATGCTAGTTTTCTCTCACTTATTTATTTCACACCGATTAACATAACATTAACGTGAGTGATAAGGAAGTAGCAAAGAAACTATAATAATTTTTTTCAGTGCCGAAGATTCATTCCATAAGATAAGAAGAAGAAAAAAAGAACATGGGAAGAAATAACTACAAAAGTACAGAGCTATCAAGTTGAACTACTTTCCAGTTTCCAAGGAAGAATATCCAATGAGCAAAACTGTCAAGATAAAATTGTCCCACGATAATTGACCAACCATAAGATCCAAAAAGCCAGAAAGAAACCCTCCTTCAGTCCGCGGAAATACAACTAAATGTCATCTTTCACAAAACCAGAGCCAAGTTTATTTCGTACTTTCATCTGAACATCAAGAGATGCGTATTCCTATATAGATGTTTTGAAGAAAGGTCCGTCGACAAAAACAAACCTCGTTTACCGCACTGGCTGCTGGTTGTAATGGTTCTTCTCTTTCTTCTTTGCTGCAGCGAGTCTTGCACTCCTTGCAGCAGCCTCTTGAGCAGCAGCTTTTGCAGCAGCATCCATCTCCTTACTAGATTTCTTCTTCTTCATAGATGCCATCTTCTTTATTCGCTCCTTCATATCAATAGCAGATGAATCCTCCTCTATCTGTTCAGTACCAGCAGCTTCATCTGGCACATTGGTCGCTTCTGAGTTGGGCTGATCCTGGGATTCTTTCACCTCCTTGGAAGTTTTATCCTTCTTTTTCTTCTTCTTGGCGCTTTTGGACTCTGAAGAGGCATTTTCCTTCTTTTCTCCATCTGCGTTGGCCTCCCCATCTTTCTTCTCTTGTGAAGCACCTAAAGATGCAAGTCAAGAAATTCATTTGTTTAGACAAGACGTAAACATTATTTGTTCATAAGAAAGGATAACCAAATGCTTATGGGCTGTATATATATCTTAGAATGCATAACTATCATCACACCAAAAAATAATAACTACTATAGAAATAAAAATTAAAAATATATATCAAAAGCCAAAACATGAGGAGTAACTCTCATGATAATATGAGATTCTAATAAACCCAAGTATTCCTATCTCAAATATTTTGTATCTTAAAAACTGGTCCCGAAATTACAGAATAAATGTGGTCATTCAAGGACCTCGATATGACAACCAACCCTAAGCTTCAAGGTTGTAGTTCACCATGCACACATCCACACATGCACAGACGTGCATGCGTGCATATGCCGCTATGTGCTTTTGTGTTTGTGAGTGAGAGAGAGACATCTATTGCACAGCCCTAGAAAAGACTTAGTTTTTTTTTGTTTTTTTTTTACAAGTCATCGTTAGATTCTTGGAACAAGATAATTCATGATTCAGCTTTTAATAGTTTCTTAGACCTCAAGTTAAAAAGACCAAAAAAAGAGAAAGTGCGAAGTGGAATGCAGAAGCAGGAAACTACCTTTATATATAATAATATTAATATATATTAAATATTTTATAGTAATAAAATAATAAAATATATAATAAATGAGCAATTAGTGCACTCCCTAAACCTCTCTCCCCATATATATATATAGGATTTTCAGAGGTTTCTTACAATTTATGCTACCTAAAAGCAGGATACTATTGTATAGGATTTTCAGAGGTTTCTTACAATTTATGCTTCCTAACAGCAAGATATATATGTATATGATTCTATTGTATAGGATTTTCAGAGGTTTCTCACAATTTATGCTTCCTAAAAGCAAGATATATATGTATTTGATTCTATTGTGTAGGATTTTCAGAGGTTTCTTACAATTTATGTTACCTAAAAGCAAGATATATATATATATATATACACAATTAAGTGCCTTTGCTTAGAAATGAAATAATTCCTAAACTTTAATGCAGTAAATTTGATTGGCTCATTGCTATTCTCTAAATCAAGTATTTCTCATAGCAACCTAAGATGTGCTGCTTAAACTGCAACACACTTTTCAAATGCCCCTTTACTCTCACTATTAAGGACACTTGGAGACTAAGGTTGCCTTGTCTTTGTTAACAACGTGATTGGTCTATCCCTTTACTCTCACTATGAAGGACACTTGGAGACTAATGGTTGCCTTGTCTTTGTTAACAACGTGATTGGTCATTTTTTCATCTTTTTTGGAACATTTTGACCTTAAACCCCTTAAAATAAACACAAAAAATAAGCCAACTAAAGGCACAAAACACTTTAAAAGCTCATATAAAAAAAAGCAGTTATAAACCGTCGGTTATTGGATTGAATAACCGCTAACCGCCTAGGCGGTTGCGGTTAGTGGTTATAGCCAATAACCGCCAGTTATTAACCGTTTGCAAACCCCTAGGCATACAACTAAAGAGCATTAGACAGAGTTTCATTAACAGATAATAGGCCAAATTTACCGCTTGACTCATCTTGACCATTGCTCTCATTCTGGGTAACTCCAAAATCAGCCAAAAGGGCCTCAAGTTCTGCAAGTTCCTTCTTCTTTTTTTCCTTTTTCGAAAGCTGCCTCTCTGTCTCCTTAGGTGGCTCAGAAACTTCAGGAGCTTTCTTCACCACTGGTTCAGGGTGCACTGGAGCCTCTGGTTCATGGTCATGCTCATCCTCTACATCATCGTCACCTTCATCAAGAATATCGTCATCACTCTCAGTTTCCTGTAATCATAGAGGCAAGCATTTTATAATTTCAGTACAGAAAACAACACTAATTTTCATCAGCAATTCTCATTTTTATAGCAAGCAAGCATGAATTTATTTGCAGTTGCATATGCAGAATCATTTGAAAAATAAGTTGATTCTATAAAACAAAAGCTAAATCTTACCACTACAGACAGCAAAAACAAAAAACAAAAAACAAAACAAAATCCCCTGAAAGCTCGTGTCATGACCATTCAGCACGGCTATCATGAAGCCTTTAAATTTCATTATGTCAAGCAATTGATCCCAAATCAAACAAAGCAATGTACTAAGGCAGCCCAACGTTAATGCGCTTAGAATTTAAGAAATGTGCTACTCCTACTACAACAACCAAGAGGATGCAAAAGAGTTTTATTTCTCTTGCATGAAACAATAAACTGCAACCTTCATTTGCAATGGAAAGATATTTCAGACTTATTAATTGTTTGTGCAATTAGTTTACATTTACAACACCATATTAGAAAATTGTACAACTCACAAGGATGAGAACACACTATATGATATCATAAATTACTGAATGCATTCCTGCTCCAAAAGAAAAAGGTAAACAACGTGATACCATTATAACCACCCTAAAACTGCACTAACCCCACCATCAAAAAGCAAGAAAGAAAACACTATTTCTGACTGTGCTTCTACTGTAAGTAGATAATTCCATTCAAACCACTTCCATCAGCCATTTGTACGACCATGTGGCTATACTTTAATCCACTTGTCTAAGTCACCAAAATCTCTTCAATCAAAAAGTTCACTGATACTGTTTAGGCCATTCCTTCGAAACAAACTACAATATAAGCCACCTCTTCTACAATATATTGCTGCCATATCTTGTTAACAATATTTTAAGACCATCCATCAACTATAATCTTTTTGCAGAAGTGTTCTGAATTCCATAGACCTACATCATCACCTATGGACTTTCTCACGCATGCCTTCATAACCACGCATTCACACAAGTTGAAAAGGATTATAACCTTACTCCCACTAAAAAAAAGTCAAACAAAACATTTTTAACAAGAAAAAAGCATAAATATGACAAAGCACACAACCAAAACATCTTTAAAATTGCACACATAAGCCTCTTAACTAGTAAAAAAATACATTCACACAAACGTCATATTGAGGAACATAGCATCATTGTTGTTAAGATTGCACAATAAATATCATATTGGAGCTGAAGTGGTAAATATCATGCCTTTGTATTATGGCCATGGTTCTCATGCGATACAAGTGGCATATTGTGCGATACAGTTATTGCAATACAATATCATGTACACATTTTTTTTTTATTTTTTGATAAGTCAGTAGCAATATCATGTACACATGACTCCTATTCTACAAAAGATCCAACAAGATCTTATGAATCCGACTCAGATCTAGACAGACCGAAATGTCAAAAAATCAATCTTTTTTGGGCAACTATTTTGGCTTCTTCAGGTAAGCTATTTTTCCCCATACCTTTTTCTCATTTTCTTGGGCAAGACCCACTTACATTAATCCACAAAACAGTAGCTCTTGGAGCTCCCCCAACTCTGATAGCTTGTAAGATGATGAGGATAATATCAGCATTGAGTTTGAAAGTAGATTGCTTTTGATTTTTTCATGAAGAAATATCTACTTTATGTCTAGTACTCCATATAACATAATTGTGCACATTTTTGCAATGCAAATTTCTTTAAAGTCTGGCGACTTAAGAAAGAAAAATATACTAATCAAAAACTTCATAATAAATAGTTTTTAGTGTTTCAAGGATTCAAACCTTAATCTTGTCATGCATCTTTTTGACTTGTATACCACAAGTGAGAGCTTCCCCTTTTGAGCTTCAACCCTAATATAGTTACATAAATTTCAATGAATTGATTTATGCCTTCTTTTCGCAATATGCAGACATTATTCTTCATAAATTTTCACACGTGTTTCAGTATCTTATGATAGGTGATACAATTTTTTAGATTTTATGGCCATTCACTTAGGATCCAACCATAATCCCAACACCTACTTCCTCCATTCATAGCCACGAGGCAACTCCTCATTTCAAAATTCAGGTATGGAGTTCACGACACAATTCGCTAAACGCCATACAAAATAAATTTTTAAGATTGATTCGCGATTTGACAAGCGCACATAAAAAGTAAAATGTTAAGGCATTGACGCGGAGGATCCATATCATCATTATCAGGCAACAAAATCAAATTTTGAAGGCATAGAAAGAACAATAAACATAAAGCTACAATCACCAACTCATACAGATAGAGCAACAAAAGCAAATAAAATGCCCCCACCTCTAAGTGGCTGTCCTGTCCTTTACTCTGCTGCTGGTCCTCCTCCGCCGCGCCCCAGGATGTCTGTGGCGGGGCGGCAGTGGCGTAGTAGACCTCGTCGTCTTCGTCGTCGACGTCGGCCCAGGACTTGACATTCAACGAGGCCGGGGTCCAGATCAGCTGGCGCTCAGGCTCCTTGGGCTCGGCCTGGGCCGAGGCGGAGTGGGCCTTGGAGGAATGGGCCTTGCTGCCGCTCTTGCGGTCCTTATCGGACTTCTTCTTCTTCCGCAGAGTCTCAAGCGCCGCGAACACGTTGGTGTTGTTGATCACCATCGAACCATCGTCTCTCCTGCTTCCACCGCCCACCATATCCGCTCGGCTCCCAGATCGGCCCCAAGAGTGCAAACGAAAGATAGAATCTGAGGGATGCGAAATGTATAATTTTGCGTAAATTTCTAGGAAATCGAATCAGATAGGAGCTCCTTATAGTTTAGGGTTTCGATCAAGAAAAATCTTATCCCAAAAAAAAAAAAACTATTATAAATTTATATATACTGTGTTGGCAAAAATAAAAGGGAAAATATTACAATTCTGAAAGAAAATTTTGTCTCGACAAAAAAAATTGATGTAGAAAATCGAGTGTTCCTCGAAGATCAGAGATTGGGCGATAGTTGTGAAGGCTGGGGAGGGATAGAAGATTAGGGTTCAGTGAGAGGGAGATTCAGAAAGAAGAAAAAGTTGATGGAGAGAGCGATCAAAGTTTGTTGTGTTTGCAGAGAAGTAGGGCTGAGATTGAGAGAATAGATAACGCAATGGGAGGAGGAAGAAAGAGGAAAATTTATAGGGTTTGTTTTTTACCAAACGGTGCTTCAATTGCGTTATAATTACGAACTTTGCAACACATTTTCTCGAAATTACGAAAGATGGTCCATTTTTCTTTTTCTTTTGTCTTATTTTTTAATCACGAGCTTTAGTCTTCAAACACGTGGAATCCCCCTAACCCATACGTACCGGATTATTGTCAAGTCACACCACCGACCGTAGGTAGACCCAAATGGAAATGGGATTCCAGAATATCCTAGGCCCATTCTTATATTAAAATAAATAAATAAATCCAAATGGGATTAGTAAAATGAATAGTTTTTTTAAAAAAAATAATTAAAAAAAATAAAAATAGCCTAAAATAGCAAATTTCATGGCTCATGAGGTGGGAATAATTGCTACTCAAGGACAATGAGAATGGCAATTATAAGTATTAGATCCTTAGTTTGCACTATTTGTAGCCTCTTAGTATTCTTTGTGGTCTCGCTAAACATATATTTTTGGTTATTTTGGTGAACCAAATCACTAAAAATTACAACAGTCATACCAAAATAATGATTTTGATTTGGTGAATGAATAAGTACTACTCACTCACATATTTATTAAACAATTCATTTCTCTCTTTTCTTTTCTTTTCTTTCCTTTTACTTTTAGTTTCTTTCTTTTTTTCCTAAGAATAGACAAATATTTAAAAAATGATATTTAAATGGAATAATAAAAATTGATTGTTAAAATAGTAAGTTAATGTAGATGCTCTAAAAATGTAAGCGTTTGAGCAATCTCAACAAATTTTACTCACCAAAATAACTAAAAGTGCACTTTTGGTTATTTTGACAACTCACATTTTAGAGTATCCACAGCAGTCTCACTATTTTAACAATCCACTTTTACTAGTTCATTTAAATATCATTTTTCAAATATTTGTTTATTCTTAGAAAAAAGAAACTAAAAGCATAAAAGAAAAGAGATAGATGAGGTGTTTAATCAATATGTGAGTGAACAGTATTTTTAATACTCCTTGCAGCCTCGTCAAAACAAATTTTTGGTTATTTTGGTGAGACAATTTAGCAAAAGTAACTTAAATCTTCACTTTTTAGACTCACTACTTAAAAACAAAACAAAACAAAACAAAAACAAATAATAGTGAAGTTAATTGTACTCAACAAATATAAAAATTATTGTTTACTCACCTATTGATTAAACAACTCATTCCTCTATCTTTTTTTCTAAGAAAAAACAAATCTCTAGAAAATAATATTTAAATATACTAGTAAAAGTGAATTGTTAAAATAGTGAGGTTGTTGTATTGTGGGTGCTCTAAAAATGTAAGTTGTTAAAATAACAAAAATGCACTTTTTGTTATTTTGATGAGTAAAATTTGGTGAGACTGCTAAAAATGCTCTAAAGATAGTGAGTACTATTCACTGACCAAATGAATAAGAAATAATATAAATTTTCTCTCTCATTCTCTATTCTTTGAAAAAATGTTTTTAAAAAATAAAGAAGTCTTTGAAAAATAATATTTAAATAGAATAGTAAAAGTAGATGGTTAAAATAGTGATGCTACTGGGAGTACTCTAAAAAGGTAAGTTATTAAAATATACAAAAGTAAACTTTTGGTTATTTTGATGAGTAAAATTTAGTGAGGTTAGTGAATGCTCTCACCAAAACTTTTTTTTAGTTATTTTGGTGAGACAATTTGATAAAAATGCCTAAAAAGTCTTCTTTTCGTGAAATACTTACTATTCACTCACTAATTGAATAAAAAATGGTTTATCTTTCTCATTTTTTTTTCTGCTTCTCAAAATAGATAAAATTATACTTTTTGTTATTTAGATGAGTAAAATTTTGTGAATATGTTAATAAATACTCTTATCATATATTCTAACACCAGGATTGTTATATTCCACTTTTTTATATTTCTAATAAAAGCTATTACTTTTTTTTAATAGAATAGTTATTCCGCGTATCAAATGCACTTTTTAAATCTCAATAATTTCTATGTATGAAAAACTTTTAAAAAGTCGTTGCATCAGACTCCATTGGGGTAGGTTTGGTAAGGGCAATGGCTATTTCATTAGGAAAAATGGATAGCCTATATTAAGAATGGAATAATGTAGAATAAAATATTATTGGTATTAAAATATAGAGATACTCTAACCCTTGTAATAGTTATTCTCATGGCCCATAATTGAAAGGAATAGATATTCCTCAATTTATTCCCTCATGAGTAGTGGGAACCACTATTCCAAAGTTTTTATATTCCACCTTATTTTAATATTTTATTTTCAATAAAAGCTATCCTTTTTTTTTTAATTGAATAAACATTCCACATCCCAAAATGTAATATTAGCATCCTCAAAAGAAACATGCCAAGGATATCAAATCTTTTATCAAAAGAGCCTAACCGATGTGTAAGTCATTTATTGATATTTCTTACATTTCTCCTAATTAATTGTTTTGTTCATCTCCAATAATTAATTGTTTTGTTCATCTCCAATAAATAAGTTACACATTAGTTTGGTAAGACTTTTTTTTAAAAAAAAGAACTCATTCTCATTTTATAGAATTCAAGAGCGAAAGCTTTTACAATTACAAGGCAAGCCCTGAAGTAACCATAGCCTAAGCTACAAAGTTACAGATCGAATCTTATACAAATCAACGAAATTCGAAAATACATCTGCTACCCCATAACTAAAACAACAGGATAAACATTTAAATCTGCTTGGTAGGTTCAAAGACTACTGAACCAAGCAGACATCTTCAGTTGCACAGGAAGCGTTTATTCCATGACCCTAAAAAGTAAACCCTCTTATGCCACTACTCATCCTCCTCGACAATTAAGTCAGGATACACATTCATCCAAGACATAGAAGTCTAGACCATTTTTCCTCCTCGACCAAAGCCGTATACATCATCCATGACACAGTGTCAGATCGATCAATCGAATCATTGAGGCTAGAACATTATTACAAGCAAATAACAAAGAAATACAGGGAAAAGAAAAGCAACATAACTGAATACAAGCAAAAAAAAATACAGGGAAAGAAACCGATCACGTGTATGTTGACCTGCAAAAAAGAGCACGGTGGAAGCTCGTCTAAGCGAAAGAAGCTCAAAGAATGGACGGAGGGCAGCGAAATTGGCGCGGAGAAGATCGCCAAAAACTGCAAAAAACTCAAAAAACACAGAAACAGACAAAAAAGTAAAACAGCAAAACACCAAACAAAAACCAGGATGGAGGAGGTGGGGGATGAGGAAAAGGGACGAGGGCACCGGGTCTAGGGACATCAAGTAAACTACTAGAGTCCGATGCAAGAGGGACGTGGGGAGGAGGGATGGTGGAGGCCATCCCTCCTCCCCTGTAGTTACGGCGTTCTAGGAAGGGGGATGGCGGCTTGGCTGAAGTTAAGAAACCCTAGAGAGCTTTTTTTCCTTGATAAGACTTTCTTAGTAAAAGATTTGGTACCCCTAGCATTTATCTTCCCTAAACCAATGAAAACCCAAATGAACCAAAAGTGCTAAGTGTTAGCCTAGATCCAAGATAGCACTTCTGCTTTCCTTACAATGATTTTATTTATTTATTTAAAAAAAAAAAAAATTTCCTCTATTTCCTCTTTACTATCCTTAACTTTTTATTTGAAATAATATTTAAATGACTTTTTTCCTTCTCTTTCCCTTAACATTTTTTTTAAAGAATATTTAAAGAATACAGGGAAAGGATAATAAAAATGATTGTGGAGTTTATTTAAATAAGGAAGCAAAAAGTATATTTTTTATTTTATTTTTTAATTGGAGAATCTTTCATATTCATTCATTTAAAAAAGATCGATAAAACTCTTACATTAGAAAACATAAAATTTTGATAAATCATAGCCAAAGCTACGAGGATACAACATCATGGCATCGTTCACTAAGTGTTTGTACTTGCTCCAGCATCTCCCTTCTTTTTTAAAAACTTGGACAATCTCCAATGAGTCTCCTTCTAGTATTACATTAGTGAACCCCAACTATCCACACATTTCTGCCATTTTCCATGTCACCATTGCCTTTGTTGTGGCAGGATTGGAGATGTAAGGCCTAGACGCCTAAAAATTTGCTATTACCCTTCCAGCGTGATCTCATGCAATTATGCCCATGCCCATCCTCTGTCAATGCTCATCCAGGGCAGCATCCCAATTTAATTTGACAATGCCTTAAGGAGGTGCCTCCCATATCTATCTTACAATAACAACCACCCACTGCATGTCATCGCAATCTCCCCATTAGAAACTCGATAATATTTAGGAGTGCATCTTCGTTACTAGGGCTCTTTTGTATCATTTTTAGGTTACCAAACCATACATCTCTAGCAGATTGGCAGCTCCAAAGGATATGTCCTACTATCTTTGTTTGAAGGCCACAAATCAAACATAAATGATCATCTACTATGCCGCGCTTGAATAAGTTTTCTTTAGTGGGAGGATATTATTGCAAGCTTTCCATAAAAACATTTTAACAACTCTCGGGCTTCGGATTTTCCATATTGCTTTCTACAAGTTGACTTTGGTTCCTTCATTAGAGTTGCTGCCAATGTCCTTCACAAAATCTTCCTTGGCTAGGTGGTATGCACTTCGCATTGAGAATTCTGCATTCTAGTTCCCAATCACTAATTGGTCATGTTGCATATTCAGGCAAATGGCAAGACCGCAAATTCTAGCTGCCTCTTGGTCCTGGAAAATTTCTCTCACAAGGGGAACATTCCACCATTTCATGTCGCTATCGATTAAATTACAGACCTTGGCCTCATTATCTAGCACTCTAACAGGAGATTGTATAGAGTACGAACTAGGCAAGTTCATCTATTGATCATTCCAAATTTTTATTGAGCACCCATCTCCCACTCGACAAATTAAGCCCTATTTCAACAGTTGTCATGCGCTCCAAATGCTTCTCTAAGCATAAGATGGATTTCTACCTAAGAGAGAGTCCAAGAAATTGCTAGTTGGTAAGCATTTTCCTTATAAATTTGTGCCACTAGAATGTCTTTATAGTGTGTTAATCTCCACCCTTGTTTTGCTAACAATGCCATATTAAAGCATTCCTGATCACGAAATTTAGGAGTGTCAAAAAGACCGAAACCGGAAAACCGGTTCCAGTTGGAGAAAACTGGTAACTAGGGTAAGTGAGAATCGCCTGTATGACCACTTTTAAGAGCACTTCTTTGTTTGCTTGGGACAAAAACTTTTCTTTCCACCCAAAATATCTCCACTTCACTTGAAATGAAGATGTGCACACTTACATATCACGGCAACTTTTTTTCTGACTAAACAAAGAAGAGAAAAAATAGGGGAAAATACACTTTACCCCCCTGAACTATCTACCAATTTGCACTTTGACCTCTAATGTTTAAAACGTGACACTTCGACCCCCCAAAATTTCAAATTGTTGCAATTCGACCATTCTGACTATCTTTTTTTTTTTTTTTTAAAAAAAAAAAAAAAACTTGGTATGGTGACATTTTGGAGAAAGAAAAAAAAAAAAGTCAAAATGGTTGAATTGTAACAATTTGAAAGTTTAGGGGTCAAATGTCACGTTTTAGACATTAGAAGTCAAAGTATAAATTAATAGATAGTTCAAGAGGATAAAATATATTTTTCCCGAAAAAATAAACAATTAAGAGCTTCACAGACAAAGAAAACAGGTGATATCTGATGAAGAATGAGTAAAGGATTCCATTGGAAGTTAAAGGAGTATAACTTGTTGAGTTTCATTAGCATATAGAGCTCATTAAAAGTAAGAATTGCGAGTACATGTTTTTCTTATTGTCTTGAAGTTAACAAAACCCTGCTCTAATGTTTCTAACTTCTAAGCAATCTCAAAACCCTAGAAAACAAATCCATAAGGGGGAAAGTACGAGTCAAGCTAGTATATTTCCGTATCTAATCTAGGCCGAAGTAAATCTATAATATAGCTTCGAAGCCCTTAAACTAACAAAAAAAATTCCCAGAAAAAAGGAGGAAAGTCGGTTTCAGAATCCCATTCCAAAAGCAAAATTTAAATGCTTTGATAGATGACCATGAAAGTTACCTTTAAATGAAGCAAATCCGCTTCCCAAGGGTGACACTGAATATAGGACCTTTTTTTGGGGGGGGGGAGGGGGGAAGTACGCAGCAAAAAGGTAAGCAATACATCTTCCTCAGTACACGACTCAGAGTGAAAGACTGCAAGTGCAATAATGCAGAAACATAATATATAACAAATTTGGAAGAGGACTAACAAATAATTTTCGCAATTCTCATTGTTTTCAAGACCTTGTACACTTGCAAGTATCCACACTAATACATATGTATCACAGGCCAACTGGATACTAATTTTATATCTCCCTGCATGAATATTTGGTTAAAGCAAAATGGGGTATAGAATGAATATTAACGATTAATCACCCAGGAAAAACACAACATTTTCTTCATTCTTTTCAATTTGTCTCCACAGTGACTATGCCACAAAAAATAGAAAAACCATGAGGAAAAAGATCAATACAAAGAATATCTTGATCATCAGCCACCTATTAGATGATATGCTGTTCAGATACTTGAGCAGGGCCCCTTGTGCCCCCTCCACGTTTGCTACTGTGTCATCCATGTTCTCATCAATCCTGCAACAAAAACACCAACATCAGTAGTCAAATTTAAAGTCTAGTTCATGGGTCAGAAAACAATGAAGTATTATTATAAATGCACTTCATGAAAGCCCATTCACATTCTTAACTGTTAAAGCATGTGCATGAAATTGTTTCAAACAGTTGCAAATTGTTCATATTTATCTTTTCAATGAAAAATGCATTGTGTACACGGAGGATTCAGGTCATGTGAAGGGGCAGATGGCTATGGGTGTGTTATCTTTCACGGCTAACCAATCCAAAGGTCTTGATCCAAGTATCTAGAATCACTGTGTTTCATCATCTTCCCAAGGGTTGCTACGAACTCAATGCATTTAGCTAGCCCACCTTAAAGTTTATTATGGCAGAAAACTAACACTAAATATCATCGATGAATGAGTTAACGGCTTCATTGTTTCTGTCCCAGTTACCAGAAACCCAATAACCATGCACACCCAATGATTCCTGAACTATAAATAATCAGAGAAACCTGTTCTTCACAAAAATGCCAACTTAAGTCCCTACAAACTGATGGAAGCGAAGATGTTAAAAGATCAGAAGCATCTACCTACTAACGAAAAACTCCATTGCAATCATCTGATGAAATTTACTACGAAAAATTGGAGGCTCTTAAAAAATTAGAAAAATCGATATAGATCTCAGAACAAGAAGAATAGAGTTATTTGTGTCTGGGTGAGAGAGAGAGAGACAGAGAGAGAGAGCTTTTAAGGCACAATTGGTTCAGTGTTTGAGCCTGTCACATT
Organism: Carpinus viminea; assembly: GCA_013348765.1. NCBI lineage: Eukaryota > Viridiplantae > Streptophyta > Magnoliopsida > Fagales > Betulaceae > Carpinus > Carpinus viminea. The sequence continues at coordinate 11,824,624 of CP054670.1, read as the reverse complement.
TCAGTGGGAATATTCTGATGACGTCAAGAATTGGTAAAAGGAATAATTGTCAATTTCATAGATGTAGGCTTTTAGAGAAGGATGCCTCAAAATATTACCATCCGAAATTAGATTTTAAATTGTCTGAAACTTAAATATAATTTTCTCTCTGGTGGACATCTTATGTGTAATGATCAAACTACCCTCTCACTAGTTGATACAGTACTAATGAAATAGAGCTGAACGCGAAATAAGAGAGGATAAGAAGAGACTCACACAAAATCTAATATAGCAAGTCTAGTTAAAAGAGTGATATCTTGGATAATAAGTTACCAATATATTACATAAAGATGTAAGACACAAAAATCAAAATCTAATATTTTGGACTACATTGTCAAAATACACCCCAACCTTCAGAGACGACCAAATTATTGAGCAAAGCTTTAGTCCAGGTAACTTTACCTTGCCTTGCTTAGCTAATGAAGCTTGTCTTTAGGCTCATATTTAGATCACTCATCATATAATTAGCTTATGCTCAGTTAATCGATGTCATCACTTAATACAAGCAATTTCAACCAAAACATAGTGGGTGATTTTTTTCTTTTTTGATAAGTCAACAGAATATATCAAAAGCGCAACGGGGCGCAACCCTTAATATACAGAGAGTATACAACGGGGGACTAGGGGGGAGAAGAGAAGTAGAAAAGAAAATCAGCAAAACTAATCACCCCCTGGGCAAGCCAGCCCGCTGTCTAGGTGAAAATAGTAGAAAGAAAAATGGAGGAGTTCTTTACTAGACCTTGACAAATCCTCAAAATATCTATCATTACACTCATTCCAAATACACCATATAATACAAAGAGGAACCATTTTCCAAATAACAGCACTCCTCATACAGCCACCCGTCCACCAGCTTGCATATAACTCCTTGACAGAGCAAGGCATAACCCAACAGAGATCAAACCGGGCAAAGAAAGCATTCCACAAAGCACTCGCAGCCCCACAATGGAGAAGAAGATGATCAACCAACTCCCCATCCGATTCACATAATCAGCATCTGTTCACCACAACCATACCCCTCCTCCTAAGATTGTCCAAGGTAAGAATCTTACTACAAGCAACCGTCCAAGCAAAAAAGGCCACTCTAGGAGGAGCCTTAGATCTCCAAATGCTCTTCCAAGGAAAAGAAATAGACCCAAAGGATGAGAGAACTCAGTGGAAAGACTTAACCTCAAAAATCCCCTTACGCGAAGGCACCCACCACAACTTGTCTTCCTCAACCCCTCTCAACTTACAAGAATACAGGCACCTATAAAACAAGGAGCCAAAGTAACCCTACACCCCTTGGGTAGAAACGACCTTTTCCAAGGAGCCAACCGCCGCGACATCAACTCCTCCAACTCCACCCACATCATTTTGAGCTTGAACGAAGCTCCCAGCGATAAACCCAAATACTTCAAAGGCAGGTCACCTGTACCACAGCCCAATAAACTTGCGAACTGATCCACATCACCCAAAGAGCCAACCAGAACCAACACAAACTTAGACAAGTTAACCTTGAGCCCTGCGACCGCTTCAAAGCAAACAAGTAAAGCCCCGATGTGCCTAATTTGGCTAGCATTAGCCCCACAAAAGATCAAGGTATCATCCGCGAATAAGAGGTGGGAGATGTTTACCCGATCCTGCTCGCTAAAACCCACAAAAAACCTCGAAATCAGCCCCCTAGAGGTACAGGCACCAAGCATCTTGCTAAACGCCTCCATAACCAAGACGAATAGAAAAGGGGAGAGATGATCACCTTGACGCACCCCACAAGAGCTCCTAAAGAAACTAGAGGGAACACCATTAATCAAGACTGAGAAACGGGTAGACGAGATGCAGTGCTTGATCCACGAGCACCATTTCTCCCCAAACCCGCACCTCCTCAATAAATAAAGGAGGAAATTCCAATCAACATGATCATAAGCCTTTTCCATATCCAATTTACACAACACACCAGGTTCCTTAGACTTAAGCTTGCTATCCAAACATTCATTCGCAATAAAGACTGAGACTAGAATCTGTCTCCCTTGAACAAAAGCATTTTGAGGCTTAGAGATGATCCTATCCATGACTCTCCTCATTCTATTGGCCAAATACTGGGTGATTTATGATGTAATGATTCACTCAAAAGTCAAGTAGCTGGTATTACTACTACCAATAACATGTGGGACATATACTGGAATATAAAGTGATAAGTGTGAACCACAATATATATGTACTGTGCCAGAATGATTACAGTACATGAATTACAACCTGATGGCAATCTCTCCTTGCTGGGAAACCAGGGTTGCCAGCTGGTTGAAGATGCTGCTGAGCTCATGAATAGTTGACTCAACATTTTGAAGAGCTTCAGCTCTGCTCTGCATGTAACTGTCTTGCAACGGAACCATCTGCTGTTTTTGCTGTTCATGGTGCTGTTGTTGCTGCAGCAATGGCTGACTCTCCCCATCCATCTGCTTTCTGTAAATTTAGAAACCAGGAATAAGATTTCACTCAGAATAAGTTCAAAACTTTAAGGCAACTGAACCTTGGTTCAGGTGTAAAGGGGTGGGTTGCTGCTGGGTAGGTCTAAGCTTCAATACTTGCCCAAAAACTTCATTAAAAAAAAAAAATCACAATTAAACCAAAGTTTCAACTTCAAATCAGCTCAACACTGCAGAACTTGTCTTTACAAGAAAAATTACGCACGGCATGATTGAAACCAAGTAAGAAAAAAAAGTATATATTTCAAAACACTAGCAAGGAGAAGTCTCAAACTCTTATTCTCAAGTTTAGAAGCAGATACAACCAGAAAAAAAGTTAACAATTAAATCTTCTGCATAAACTATGATGGCATTCACATTTTTTTGCATCATAAACATCTAATCCATACATCAAAAACAACTCAGGAAAATGCCAAGAAAAACATTGACTTACTAGATTTCAAAAGAATTCAAAAAAATATACACACTAATCATACATTAACCATATATTCTTGATGTATTAGAAAACATATTAACTCACGCAATAGCTGATTAATGATAAAGACCTAGTGTTTCAGATCTTCAAAAGGGTATATTATGATACATCAATTAAACGACAATAACCCTCCCCTTTCCCCCTTTTCTATGTATTGCTCAGAAAATAATAATAATAATAGCCCAGTACATGTGGTGCCTTCCCAGCAAATACAAGCTCTTACCCAGAAAACGATTGGGATGAAGATGGTGATCCATTAGCCCATGGAAGAGGAGGGGCATTTGAGGTGCTTGCGGCTGACCTGGCAGCCAGCGGACGCTGACGAACAAATGGATTTGTAGAATCCTTAGAAGCAGTGGAAGAAAACAGCTGTCTTCGGTTCTCATGAACCTTCAAGTTCTTCATGAAGCCAATAAAATACTTTTAGTGTTGGAAGCAATAATAAATAAGTAAATAAATAAAAGAGCTATAAAGCAACAGTGATGGAATACACACACTGAGATAACCAGCCTAATTGAACAAGCAACGGTGCTGAGCAACACTGGACTTACCTCTGTTCTCATGGTGAGAACTTCTTTGAACTCTTTTGTGGTGCTCATCAAACGATTCTTGAGGTCATCTACAACTGTGGTTGAATGACTAGTGGTGTCACTAGAGATATTCCCACTCTCATTTCTGGAGTTGGACAGGAGCTGAAGGTCTACCACTGCGGAGTTTAGTGCAGTGATATCTTGCTTGATAAGTGCTGTAAGCTCCTGGATTTCTTTGGTGGGGTCATCAAAAACTGAAGTCCTCTTTGCCACTACAAATCAATAAAAATGAATTAAAAGGAAAAAGGTTGGAGTGGTCCTTCACAATGCATTTAAAATGATCACAACATTGGGGAAAAGCGAGCATTACCTATATCTAATTTGGGGATGCCTTTGGGATCTTTTCATAATGTGGAATGCAATTTTAGAAAATATGGAGAGGAGGTTAGTGGGAAGTAAGAAGTTATAACACTCTAAAGAGGGGAGATATACTCTTCCCACAAGGTAAGCTTTGTAGCTTATCAACTTAATTTTTTTTATTTCAATTGCAAAAGAATTTTTAGGCATGAGGTTGGTGATATGAGTTCAAATATCATTTGGTGGGTTGGAATGTGGTATCTTAGTCTGTTAAAGGCAATCTGAGAAGTAGAAAACTAAGCAAGTTTAATCAAGAGATATTGGGAAAAAGGATGTGGCAATATGGGAAGGAAAGGGACCATTTGTGGATACAGGTTATGGGCACAATTTTTTTTTGTTAATGAATAATAATTTATTAAAGAAGAAGAAAAGCTCATGTACACGAAAAACAGGTTATGGCACAAAAATATGGTGAACTTTGGGGAGAATGGGTTTTGGTTTCAGTGTATGGGCCTCATTGGTCAAGTTCAAAAAAACTTTAAGTGGATGGGAGAGATTATCAAGTTTTGTAGAATTTAGTAGGGGATGGCATGAGATTTCATTTTGGCATGATATGTGGCATAGGAGGTCATTGTGAAGGATTTATTCTCTGATTTGTTTTCGGTAGCTGTGGATACAGATGCTTCTGTAGTTTCATATCTGTGTATTTTGAGAGAAGGGGCAAGCATTGGAATCATTGTTTCATTTGAGAATTCCAAGATTGGGAGTTAAGAGTCATCGGGTTCCTTGTTTGAGAAGCTTCATTCTAGTTTTTCCTTCAGGTGAAGTGTGGATTGATAGTGTTATAGGTTGACCAGCAAGGGGAAATTCAATGTATGTTCTTGATATAATGCTTTGAGAGGGTTCGCCATTGTCAAGTTTCCTTGGAAGAGTATAAGGTGCGTTAAAGCAGCTTGGAATGTTGCTCCCTATGGGAAAGATTTCGACAAAATGGTGAAAATCATTGTAGGAATGACTATTGAGGTATGTTCTTGTTGGAATGCAAAGTTTGGGCAGAAGAGGCAAAATTTGGTGGGTGGTTCCAGCATGTACATGGAGAGAATGGAACAATAAGTACCATTAATAGCGTTCAGCCCCCTTTAGGTTCCCTTAAGCCCATGTTCTTAAGATCTTTGTATGACTGGATGATTATTTAGTTCATTGATCTCCTAATTTTAGATTATAACTTATGGAGATCCTCTATAACCATTAATATCAACAGTATTTAACTATCATATTAGAAGAATGCATTCACATCTCGACATCAGATTTTATGGTAAATTTCCAATCTGGAAATTTAATACTTGATAAATATTAAATAAATAATATCGAAAATTCCAGCAATATTCTAAAAATGAATTCCTCATCCAAATTGTATGTAGAACAAACAATAAGCAACATAAATTAAACTTCTAGTGAGACTTTTAAGTTCATCACTTACACTTTGCCAGCTTTGCAAGCTTCTGAGACGTCTGGTGTATCCCATACCCAATCTTGGAAGCCCTTCTGTTGAACTCGGACTGTATCACAACTGCAGATCGTTGTTCCTCCGACTTTGAGCTACTACTTGGCCCATTTGGTACCGACCCTGACGAATATGACTTCTTACGCTGCTCCGCTATACTCTGGAACTCGTGTGTCCGATCCCGGAACGACGATTGTGCCGATTTGGCATGCATTTTCCTAATTCCACTTTAAATTGAAATTCTACAATAACATAACCCCCTGAATCACAGAAATTCATTCAGATCTTTCGATTTGAACTCCAGAAACCTCTAGATACAGATAACATATATTCCATGTCCGAATCTTAAAGATTTCATCGTCTAAAACAACCCCAATTGAGTTGATACCAACCGTTCATTTTCTAAATTCCCATCATCAGTTTTATCAGCAACATAATTCGCCTAAATGTTGAAAACCCCTATAAATTCATATAAATTCAATTGGTTTCATAAGGAAACAAAATGAAAAGATGAGGAAAATTATAATTTCGAATCTTAAAATTATTGCTATACTAGGACCGAATAGCTGAGCCTAGTAGTGTATTGGGTTAGCATTTTTTTCTTTTTCCTGGAAAAATACAGTAAACGCTTAATTTGGACATTCCATTATCGTTTCCCTTCCCATATATTCTCATCAACCAATCAGGAACAGGAAAATCAGGCCAATAGCATGGAAAATCACCTCTCAAAATGCGAGATCTGAAACCCTAGAGCCGCGGAATCAATGCAAATCTCGTAAACTGCCTCCAATTTCAGAAACGAAGCGAATGAATTCCGAGATCTGGATCGAGTTCAGCCTTCATGGTCAGGCAATTTGACAAAGAACCCTGGTACGACGTCGGATCAGGTGAAAAATGGAAATAACAAAGACAAGTCTAGATTTGTGGAAATGAGAAGGCTTTGTGAAGGAAAGTGTGCGATACGAAGGATCATGAAGAGCTGGACGAGAGAGAGAAAATTGGAGGAAAATGCTTTAACGGCACCGTCTTGTAGTGGCGTTTTCTGCACTGGACCCCTTTTTTTTCTTCTTTTTTTTTTTTTCTTAATGTCATTTTCTAATATTGTATATCATCAACTATAAAAATAAAAATAATAATGTTAAATTCACGTCATAGACTCAATAAATACTTAACTTCTTTCATACTTGTTATTTAAAAAATAAAATAAAAAGGAACAATTTTGAATTCAATTTTGGTGTTTTGAATTTAATTTAATTTATTTTTTAATGACAAATAGGAGATAAGTTATGTGTTTATTAAATTTATGTTATAACTGTATCACATCTCAATTAAAAAATAATTAATCAAATCAAATTAAGATTATAAAGTTGAAGGATTAGCAATTAGCATAAACTTTGTGAGCCAAAAAATAAAAAGAAAAAAGTCTATATGCCTCCCTTAAACTACCACTTAATTCACAATATCTATCAAGACTAATAAAAAAACAAAAATGACCCTATGTGTTTTTGAATATGACAAAGATAGTCTAATAAATTTAAAAAACAACAAAAAAATATTATTTTTTCTTTAAGAAAAAACGATTTTTTTATTTTATTTCCATACACTAGTTTCTTTTTAAAAAATTATTTTATTATGAATATTTTTGTCATTGTGGGGGCTATTGACGATTTTTGGTAATTTGAGAGAACGTTGCCAATTACGTGATAGTTTGAAGAGAATATATGAACTTTATCCAAATAAAAAATATATATAAGTTGTTTAGCATGTAAAATGAATGGAATTGGATCATTTTTTTATTGCAAGTCAAAATAGAAAGGGAAACTTTACTTTAAACTTCTAAATTACCACTTATTTTGAAAAGATCTCCAAATTTTAAAAACTTTCAATTTAACCTTCTAAACTTTCAATTTGATTTAATTGACCCCCTCCATCAAATTCAGTCATTAACCCCCAATGGAAATGATTAAAAAGACCCAATTACCCTTTCAATTTTTTTTGTTTTTATTTTTAATTTGAAACTAAGAGTTTAGAATTTTATAAAAAAAATCAGGGAATATTTGTGATCCTGATTTCGCTCAAGCTTATGAATATCGTCCTATTTGATGTCATTATGACTTTTATAATTGGGTTGTAATATCTAATATTTAACTTGGTAACTGGTCTACGGCCAACGTACTAGATGATAATATGATGCTTTAGTATTTTATCGGGCTGTCATGTGATGTGGTGTAGTGATGGTCATCTTGTAATACAAATGACTTTTTGTAACACTTGGCATTGACCAGTCTTATGGGATTACTGACAATTGCTTTCAATTAGCTAATCGGTAGTTGATTAGGGAATCACCCTCTCTGACACAATTAAAGGCATAAATAGGTGAAATAAATCTGATGAATTTAAAACCATCATATAAGCAAGCATCATTGTCAAACAAAAGACATGGGACTACTCATAATCATGTAGACATCCTAATCAAACTTGATTACACAAATTAGATCTCCAACTCATCTTAATAACTTGAAGTGGCAATCTTGCCATGGTTCTCTTCTCATAAAGAAGTTTCATATAAGTTGTAATAAAGATCGTCACCGAACATTTGGTACTATTGGGAGAATGTTTAGTGTACTATTACATTTTACCCTATAAAAGGATTATAATTGCTGCATTATAATACTTTTGAACATTTCATTGTGGGACTACACCATGTTGTAGCCTAACCATATTACTATTGGATCATACTTTCTTCATTAAGTGTATGACTGAGATTGCGTTAAAAAATAAAGATTTTAAAGTTAAAAAAGTTTTTTTTTTATAAAAAACTTAAATTTTAAGCTTTTTTTTTCTTCCCCTTTTTAAAAGTGCATTTTTACTATTTTTAGAGTAAAAAAGTCAAAAAGTTTAAATCTATAATAAATTTAATATTTTTTTAAACACAAAATATTAAATACTAATATATGAATGGAAGATTAAGGGAGAATTTAGAGTAATGTTACAAGTTCCTTTTGTGTCGTTTAGAAAATGATATGCCTCTTAAAATTATTATTATTAGATATTGATCAAATGGAAATTTTAAGATTTATATTATTTGTTTTCAAGGGGTAGTTTAATCGAGTGTAAACTATATTTCAAGAAGTAAATATCAAATAGTAATTTTAATAGTTATATTATTTTTAGAGGAATACAAAAATGACACCAAAAAATTATTTCTATAAAATTTGATTACTCCCTACTCAACGGGAAAAAATGAAAAACCATCGCCACGCGGGGCGCTACTATTGGACATTTAGATATTTCCGTGACCACACACTCTCCAAGCCAGTCTATTTGTTTGTTTCGTTGACTACGTCACCTCGTACGGCTACAATTACTCGCTTGTATTCCTGCCACGTAGCACCAACTGGCTTCTCTAATAGTAAGCTCATGAAAGTGGCGCTGTCGTAAATAAAAGCAAAAGTTTCACCACGTGCTTTTCTCACAAAGCGAGTGTACAAACCACAACGATATCAGCGAGTAGCAATCGACACTGCTATATCTTCCTTTATTATATAATTTTTTTTGTGTGAATATTTTTCGAGAGGAAGCCATCATTCGTTTATCGCGCCTCAGAAATCAAAAGACCAATGGCATTTACGATATTTCATAAATAAGCAGGGTCCATTAGCAAGCAATAAATGGAAAAAGTTAAATGAACTTTTTTTTATCGTCTAATATATGCCAATTTACCAAAATCGTGTTGCCCAACCATCTCACGAGTCTCCCAAAATAGTTTCGAGTCTCAGCCGTCCACGTAGAATAAGACGAAGTACCCACCGTTAAGATCTCTCGCGTTTGCCCCAACATTTATTAATCGAAGGGCCTAAATCGGCCCAACCAAATCCCCGCCATAACTTCCGAATCCGACGGCGTGTAGGTCGCCACGTAGCACAATCCGACCCGTGCATATATTTTCAGTCTATTATTTTCATTTTACTTTATTTTTTATTTTTATTTTTTGGTCATTTTCGATCTAAACCCTTACTTTCGAAGAATCAAAAGAAACCCTAGCTCTCGAACCTCTGTCGCGGTAAAAATAAAGAAGGAACAGAAGTATCAAAATTATCGAAAATTAGTTTCGTAAATCGACGAATCTGTTAGGGTTTCAAATCAGAAGGCGAGATTCAAAGCCTGGTATATGTTTATTGTATGTGATCTTCAAGATTTTGCGAGGAATCGGTTTTTCCGCTTCATGTCGGTTCAGGTACGTATGTGAATTTCATTTAATTTTATAAATTTATGGTAGAGTCGTTCGATTTTGTTTGAGAATTGATCTGAATTCGTGGGAATGGGGTTTGATCGTTTATTTTTGTGTCGTCCTGGGGATTTTTTTTGTGATTTTTGGTGTGGTTTTGGTGTGACAGATCTGAAAAATGCGTAGGGGCATGTATGATGGAATGTGAAAATTGGAGGCTTTCGGTTTGGGTGTTTGGATTGAGGAAAGGTTGATGGAAAATAGAGTAGAAAACTCTGATGATGGCGCTGCAATTCCCAAAAAATCAAGATCGTTGGATCTTAATAGTTTGTATCAATATAGATTAACGAAAGAGGGACAGAATAAGAATTTGAAAAGGAAGAATGGTAGTTCCGAGGACGGTGATGAAAGGAGGATCAAGAAGAAGAAGAGTAGGAAAGAGGTGTCTCTGAGTACTTTCAAAGACGTTAATGATAGAAGTATAAAGAGTGTGGATGACGTGTATAGCAGTCGGTTGAGTTCTAGTTCCCACGATACAAAGGAATCAAAGTCAAGTTTGAGTCAGAAATTGAACAGCTATACTGCCTCTCTCAGTATAAATGATAATGCCTTTCGGATCCCGAAGCGTAAGCGGGGTTTTGTGGGGCGGAAAAAAATTGAAGGTGGTCAAGTGTTGAAGCCGGTGGGCAAGTCAAATAGTAAAGTGGCTCTTGTTGATCAGATAGCCAAGTTAAGTCCTGATGATTCTGGCACCCAGGTCGAGTCTTCAAAAGTTAAACAAAAGCAAGGTTTTGATGAATCTAAGGAAAATAGAAATAGCGAGTCAAATTTGGCTGGGCCCTTGAAGGAGGAAGGGCCTGCTGGCCATTTGGTTGTAAACAATGGTAATTTGTCTCTGAAGAAGTCACAAAGAAATCGTAGGAAAAGGAAGGATTTGGCATCGGGTAGTAAAAGTACAGCGAAGGAGGCTGTGTCTTTGGTTGATAATTCTTCTAGGATATCTGATGATTCACGAGAAGATGATGAAGAGAATCTTGAAGAGAATGCAGCGAGGATGCTATCATCTCGGTTTGATCCAAGCTGTACTGGGTTTTCTTCAAACGGCAAGGCTTCTGCATTGCAATCTGCAAATGGGTTGTCTTTTTGGTTATCTTCAGGTCAGGATTTTGTTGGTCGTGGGTCTAAGTCTTTATCTGGGTCAGAATCTGCATCAGTTGATGCTGCTCTGAGAGTACTGAGACCAAGGATTCAGCACAAAGAGAAGGGGCACTCAAGAAAAAGGCGCCACTTTTATGAAATTGTCTTTAGGGACTTGGATCCTTGTTGGGTATTGAACCGACGAATCAAGGTCTTTTGGCCTTTGGACCAGAGTTGGTATTATGGTGTCGTGAATGAGTATGACAAAGAAGGGAAACTTCATCATGTCAAATATGATGATCGTGATGAAGAGTGGATTAACCTCCAAAACGAGAGGTTCAAACTTTTGCTGCTCCCTGGTGAAGTTCCTGGTAAGGCAGGGAGGAAAAAATCAGCTATGAGAAATGGAAGTGTTGATGAGGGAAAAAGAAGCTTGAAGATCAACAAAAAAAAGGAAAAGAAAGACTTCACTGCTGAGGATGATAGTTGTTTAGGCAGCTATATGGACTCAGAACCCATCAGCTCATGGTTGGCTCGATCTACTCGTCGCATCAAATCATCTCCTTCATGTGCTACAAAGAAACAGAAGACGACTGGTGCATCTTTGCAGTCTTTGTCAGCAGGTTTGTCTGATGAAGTTGTCGATCTACATGGTTGTTTGGACAAGGGTTTGTCAAGAAAAAGAAAGGTATCTAGTAAGTCTGAATTGCCTGACAGATTAACTGACAGTGTAAGGCTAGAGAGGTCTGCCATTGGCACAACCTGCCCTGAGGAGAGCAAACTACCTATTGTTTATTTTAGGCGGCGGTTCCGCAAGACAGGCCCAGAATTGTCTCATATATCCAGGAACAATCCTGTCTGTAGAAGTGCACCTGGTTCTGTTGCTTCTTGCTGTATGGTTGATGATATTGGGGACTTTGAAGAGCATGATGTTTCGTTTGGAAGGTTTGACTCTGATTTGCCTTTGTGGTCAACTGACAATGTAGGGTCGTTAGATTTTTCTCTTTCATCGATAAAATCAGGGCAAATCAGGTTTGAGTTGAACTTACCAGTTCGGTTGGTCCTGAATGACTCATTTGGAGCAGAGAACTTTTGGTTATTCCGAGCTATATTACTGCTTCAGCATGGTAGGGTGATGATCATGTGGCCAAAGGTTCAATTGGAGATGCTTTTCATAGATAATGTAGTTGGGTTGAGATTTCTCTTGTTTGAAGGTTGCTTCAAGCAGGCTGTAGCCTTTGTTTTCCTGGTCCTGAGAGTATTTTATCAGCCTCAGGAACAGGGGAAATATGTAGATTCACAATTGCCAGTAACTTCAATTAGGTTCAAATTCTCATGTGTTCAAGATCTTAGGAAGCAGCTTGTGTTCGCATTCTACAACTTCACTGAATTGAAGAATTCGAAGTGGGTGTACCTAGATTGTAAACTTAAGAGGCATTGTTTGCTTACCAGGCAACTACCTCTGTCAGAATGCACTTATGATAATCTTCATGCATTTCAAAACGGAAGAAATCAGTTACCTATCACTTCTGCTTGTGGGCGGCCCTCCTCTGTCAAGGTATTTCTTTTGCTTTTCCCTGAATTTAGTTTGTGGGTTCTTCTTATTTTTCCAACAATATGCCTCTTTCATCTTTAAGTAGTTAATTACCTCTATGCTTGATTTATAACTTAAGAGTAGGGGTGGCAATTTTGGGTTTATGCATGGGGTGGGTTTGTGTCGTGTCTAGTCTTATGTATATGATTATATGGGTTGACCCGAACGCAGCCCATTTAATTAATCAAGTCAATCCTGTCAACTCTAACACTACCTGTTTAACTAAACGGGTGACCCATGTAATCCATCAACCTGAAAAATTATTAGATCTCAACTCAAGACTTTATATCGATTTTTGATATTTTTCTCAATATATTTGATGGTAAATAGTGAGGAATCATTAGGGAATAAAAAAAACATGTTTGTTAAAGAAAGCATCAACTTCCAAGTAAATTAAAGTAACTCAGGTTTAGAAACACAATTGGTAGAAATAGACCATAGCACATGCATTGAATACATTTGATTTAACAATTTTTTTTTTCCACAAATCCATGGAGAACCCACAAAACATAAAAGTCTCACCAGCAAGTAGGGCTGTATTCGAGTCAAGTCGAGCTGAGTAAGATTTTCGGACTCGGCTTGGCTGAACCACATAGGTGTTCAAACTCGGCTTAGACTCAAGCTGAGAAGCTGAGTTTTGAACAATTGTTCGTACTCAGCTCACCAAACCCCTTGTCGAGGTTAAGCTTGAACTTCAACTCGGCAAGGATACCATGTCGAGCCCTTATCGAGTACTTGATTGGCTTGGCTTGAAAACGTAGAAACATTGAATTGGTTAAAACCACAAAATCCAAGTATCACAGAGCCCTTAAAATATTTAGATCCAACACATAACACAAAGTACTCGTTGTCTTAGTACCACCATTGAAACAATTGAAGAAAACAGTAGGGACAAAACAATCTAACAAATATAATACTATTAATAAAAAAAGATAGACTCAGTTGCGAACTTGAATCCCTTGTCATTGTTGGTGGTGGTGTGGCCCTTGGCCTTGCAGTAGAGCAGGGACTTGCAGCCCTTGTTGAGGTGGAGCTTGGTGATGACCACCTTGGAGTGGTCGATTCCAACGTTGATGGTGGACCCATTGACCTTCTCGCTAGTGGTCTGCTTGATGTGAATGACCCACTTGCGGTGAATTTCATGTATACGAGTAGTTATGGGGGTAGATTGAAGAAATAACATGTAGAACCAAAGAAAAAAAATGAAGATAACAATTGGAAATTAGGGTTTTTGTGAAGATAGAAGCTGAGATTGGGATGATTGTGTGGGACGAACTTAATTGGTTGGGGACCATGCCCCATGAAGCGGAGGTCACTAGTTCAAATTCCCCCCTCTTTTTTCCCTCTCCTTGTGCAGACTTGTCAAAAAAAAAATTGGAATCTGTTGCAAGTGCGAGAATCTGGAGATTATCGAAAATGTTTTATTTATAAAAAAAAAAAAAAAATCAAAGAAAATAGAAAGGCTTGAGGATTTTTTGGAAGACAAAAGGTTGGGAGCTCAGACAAAAAGCATTGATTTGGACATTGGGAACCACATCAGGCCTGCTAAGAAAGTTAATTATCGGGTAGAAACTTGAAAAGCATTTGAAGGGTGCTTTTTTGGCCAATGGATTTTCCTTGTTATTGGAACTAGCACTAGGTGTCAATTTTTAGTAAACAGTAGATGGTGTAGCTTCTGCTACATTCTTCTTTTTACAAGGCACATCTCTTTTGCTGCTCAGAAAAAAGGGTACGCCTCTTTACTTCTTGAAATAATAGCTGCCGTGATGCCATTTATTGGATTCAAGTGTTGGTGCTCATGTGCCTAAAAAATTACAAAATTATACATTGTCCTTGCATAGGTTTGTAGAGAAAATACTGCAAAAGAATCTTTAGGCCAGCTTAAGAAATGAGTGTGAATGGGCTCTTTGCAGTTAGGGGCTTCCTCTTATGTACTTCATTTGTACTTAGGGGCGCCATATACTTTTAATGATGTGTCGATTAAGTCAAAAAAGAAATAGTGTGAGTGGCTTTTAAAATGTGTGAATTACATGAAAACTGTGTTTGCTTGCCCATTTGCCACCTGATGTGCCGCTGACCTTAGTTGACCACTGCATGTAGCAGATGGTGCACCCTAAGCTTTTTAATTTTGGAGTTTAAACCATCGACTGCTCAAACAGTAAGAACTCGTAGCTCATAAAAATATAATTACTTAATTGCCATTAGGCTGAGTTGTGCATTACCCATAAGCCAAAGTCAATCTAAAACACAATCTATATTCTCTATCATGGTATTCTCGGTGGTATGGGATTCGTGGTGAGGGAAGAGGAGGGCGGTGTGGGGGCTTGGTCACGAGGTTGACGATGAGATTTTTGTTTGGTTTATGGGAAAAGGTTAGTGCGCTGATCTGTAGAACTGCGGTGGAGGCTTGGCTATGTATCTTTGTAAACTCAACTGCCGGGGCGGTTTTCCTTCTATGCGGGCAGTTCTATTTCAAAAGGCAGGTATCACCAGCCAGAGTCGCTGATCTGTAGGATTCTCGAGGCAGATTGTAGATGTTCTTTTAGCAATAGTCATGGAGAGCTAAAAAGGGCGAGAAAAGAAAGTGAGGTTTTAGAAAATATAGTGTTTTTAAGGGTAAAAATAATAAAATATAATGTAATTATTCAAGTTAGGCAGGTCAATTGTAGGTTAAACGGGTTAACATG
The DNA here is from genome assembly GCA_013348765.1 of Carpinus viminea. Taxonomy (NCBI): domain Eukaryota; kingdom Viridiplantae; phylum Streptophyta; class Magnoliopsida; order Fagales; family Betulaceae; genus Carpinus; species Carpinus viminea. The sequence goes on along the minus strand of CP054670.1, from coordinate 11,809,608 downwards.
AAATTGATCTGTTTATTAATCGGGTCAACCTGGTTTAACCCAAATCCTATTATACTAAATCACAACCCTCTAATTTCGTATCGTATTCGTGTTGGAGTTTGTGGGTCGTGTCGAAGATTGTGAGCCCTAATGCTATCTATTGCCTTCTCTCTCTCTTGGGATGAATGAGTTTTTATAACACCACTAACAATTACTATCCTTTTCTCCTTATGCATTTAATTTCAAATGATCACTTCTTCACCAGCAGGTAGGGTGCCAGTATGCTTAATAATAAAGCAAAGAGACTAGTATTATCTTTGTTGATATGGCCTTGTTACGCATTTAAGTGTGGGTATTTTTCTATAATGTGGTTTATGATTTGTATTAACTTCTGTAAATCTTTCCACCAATCAGGCATTATTGAAGAGTTCTAGGCAGGGCATAAGTGTCATGGGTCTTGCCAGAGATTGCACCTATGTGAATGTGAGTCAGCCTTCATCTAATTCCAATGAGATGCACAGGAAACTTACTCCATTTGCTCTTTGTTTTGCTGCTGCACCTACTTTCTTTCTTAGTTTGCATCTGAAGCTGCTTATGGAATATAGTGTGGCTCATATCAGTTTCCGGGACCATGATTCAGTAGAGAATTTAGGGAACTCTGCGAGATTCATGGTGGATGACTGTTCTAGCTCAGAGGACTGCACTAAGGATGTTGTTGGGAATAATTTGAAGTCCTTGTCTAAGGAAGCTACTTTTGATGGCTGGCTTTCTTCTGCTAAATCAGAGGACAGAGATTTGGTAAAGTCCTCCTTGAAGTACAAAGATGTTGATCTTAGTGTTGCTGGAACTTCTGCGGTTTTGCAGGATCCTGAAAAGGTTGGAACTGATGCTACCGTCCAGGTGCAGAAGTGGCAAAGCCACCATTCGGAGTCTGAACAATGTGCTTTGTTGCGAAGACCTTCAGTTGACAGAGATAAGGCTGATACCAGTTCCCATTCTTTTCTGAATGGTCTCAGTATTGACATCCCAGCATTTAATAAATTTGAGAAGCCCGAAGATGGGGGGGAGTTGCACAGTGCTCAACATTCTGAGGATGGGGAGTTACACAGTGCTCAACATTCTACAGATCTGTCTTGGAATATGAGTGGTGGCATCATCCCCAGCCCCAACCCCACTGCTCCCAGGAGTACATGGCATCGAAATAAAAATAATTTGTCATCATTTGGATACCTCTCTCATGGTTGGTTAGATGGGAAGGCTGACATCTTCCAAAATGGTTTTGGCAATGGGCCCAAAAAGCCACGAACTCAGGTTTCATACTCGTTGCCACTTGGAGGTTTTGATGTTAACTCAAAGCATAGAAGTCATCACCAGAAAGCACATTTTCAGAAACGTATTAGAAAAGCTAATGAGAAGAGATCATCAGATGTTTCTAGAGGTTCTCAAAAAAACTTGGAGTTGTTATCTTGTGATGCAAATGTGTTGATCACACTTGGTGACAAAGGGTGGAGAGAATGTGGGGCACAAGTTGTATTAGAGATTTTTGATCATAATGAGTGGAAGCTTGCTGTAAAAGTTTCAGGAATTACAAAGTATTCATACAAGGCACATCAGTTTTTGCAGCCTGGTTCAACAAACCGTTACACTCATGCCATGATGTGGAAAGGAGGTAAAGATTGGACCTTGGAGTTTCCAGATAGGAGTCAGTGGGCTCTTTTCAAGGAGATGCATGAAGAATGTTATAATCGGAATATTCGTGCTGCTTCCATTAAAAACATTCCCATTCCTGGGGTTCGCTTGATAGAGGAAAATGATGATAGTGGAACGGAAGTAGCATTTGTTCGCAGTTCTAAGTACTTGCGGCAGGTTGAAACAGATATTGAGATAGCTTTGAATCCATCGCGTGTATTATATGACATGGACAGTGATGACGAGCTGTGGATTTCGGACAATCCAAGTTCCTCTGAAGTTGACAACTGCAGCTTGGGAAAGATTGCTGATGAGATGTTTGAAAGGACAATGGATATGTTTGAGAAGTCTGCATATGCTCAAGAGTGTGATCAGTTTACATCTGATGAAATAGAGGACCTCATGGATGGAGTTGGGCCCCTGGGTGTAATTAAAACCATTTATGAGTATTGGCGGAAAAAAAGGCAAAAGAGGGGTACGGCTCTAGTCCGACATCTTCAGGTATCTCCTGAATAGCTTTCTTATCATTTGTGATGATTATTTTTTGGTACCATCTGACATAAGCTAATTTGGTGATATGTCTTACCTTAGGTGGTAGTGTACATGAATTATTAAAGGACTCTGGCTTCTGCTGTGATAGTGTTGATTTTATTTACTTTCAATTGATGACTGTTCTGCAATTTTTAAACCCTTTCATATTGGGTTTTATTGTAAAAAAAGAGAGAAGGCAATACATAATGATGTGTGCAACACACACGTATGTTTGTGTACACCGACAAAATGAAAATAAAGTAAAATATTAGCCACTAATATTTGAGAAAATTTCCAAAAGCAGAAATGCTTCTAGACTTGAAGTAATTATTCGGAGCATTCAAACACTCATGGAAGCTGAGGGCCTTATGAGATGAGCATGAAATTTGCTGAAAATAAGATAAAAGAAGAAGAGATGAAATTTTATTTGAACATCACTGAAGCTTTGGGAGTAATGCATTTTCTGGGTCTCAATTGATGTGCAATTTGAAAAGAAATAATCATTTTTTTTTATTGCTTGTCATATTGCTTGCCCTAATGTTGTCTGGTAGGTCTGGTTTTCACATCTTTGAATTCGTCTAATATAGGTGTACAAAATTCAGTGGTGATTTATTGTTAATTTGGGGGTCATCTACTTTTGTTAGGTTTTGACTTGGCATCTGATTGCTTCTAATCCCTGGTTATTTTGCTTATGTATGTATGGATCTGCAAGTTGTTTTTATTTTTTTATTTTTCACTTCACCATATAGCAATGCTCATTTTATTGTTTTCAGCCACCACTTTGGGAAACGTATCAACAAGAAGTGAAGGAATGGGAGCAAGCTATGACCAAAATCAATGCCAACCTCCCCATGGGATGTCAGGAGAAGGCTGCACCAATTGAAAAGCCACCCATGTTTGCCTTCTGTATGAAACCACGGGGATTGGAAGTTCCCAACAAGGGGTCAAAACAAAGGTCGCAGAGGAAATTTGGAGTTTCTGGGCAAAGCAATGCCATTGGCGGAGATCAGGATGTTTTTCTTGCTTTTGGTAACTGTCTGTATACTTGCATATATTTACTATTACTATTTTAACCTCTTTTTTTTTTTTTGTGAATCTCTTTTTCTTATTTGGTTTTATCTGTTACCTCAGGAAGAAGATTGAATGGGTTTCCTTTTGCGGATGACAAAGTTTTATACTCGGGCCACAGCTATGAATCTTTAGATGATTCTTCTCCCTTGCCTCAGGCATCACCAAGGATATTTTCACCACGGGATGCAGGTAGCAGAGGAATTTTGTCTATGAGCACTGATGGTTTTGATAGGAATCATATCCAAAAACTTCAGAGAAACAAGTCAAAGAAATTTGGGGCATTTGTATCTCCTAATGACCAGCAGATGGTGATTTCATACAATCAGAAAATGATGGACAAGAGAAATGGGCATAATCGATGGAATTTAGGACAATCTGAGTGGCCAAGACGGCAGCATTATCACTTAGATGGGTCTCAGAGGCACGTCCTTGACCAGTTGGATGGTTCCGATCTTGACGAGTTCAGGTTGCGCGATGCATCTGGTGCTGCGCAGCATGCTGTTAACATGGCTAAGCTCAAGAGAGAGAAGGCTCAGAGGTTGCTTTACAGAGCGGATCTAGCCATTCACAAGGCTGTGGTTGCGCTTATGACTGCAGAAGCTATGAAAGCTTCTGCAGAGGAGTTAACCGGTGATGGGTAGAATGGCCAAATGAGAATATTTTAGATAAAAGGGCTGTGTACATTCACCAAATTCCTGAAGCCTGCCGCTTGCGATCTGGGTTTATACTCTTCGTCAATGGTGGTGGCCCTTTCTCATTATCATTATTCGCAGAATAATGATGAAGCTGTGAGAGCAGTGAAAGAGGAGTTGCTGCTTCAACAATGTGATTTCCGAGTTCCTCCCACAAAAGTTTTTTTTTGCCAGCATGAATTCTACTCGGCTCAGTGCAATTGTTGTACTGATCCTTTGCAGGTTATAGGGGCTTATGGAATTTTTGGCTGCAAATCTTCTATGTACAGAAATTTTTTCCCCTCCCCCCTCACTTACTCTTTTTTTCTGCTTGGGTTCTTCCCTCCCCCCTTTGACCTCAGTTGAAGTGTTCGATAATTAAAGGAGCAGTTGGTGCAAATAATACAACAACAATATATATACGAACCAATGAATCACACTTTCCTGCCTAATTAAAGGAGAAAAATGATTAATGCAGATTTAAATCCATCAATTACAAGTCTTAACGAAAAAAAAAAAGAAAAACATAAAATTTCCTCTCAACCCACGGCTAGTTTTTCGTTGAAGTTTAAAGATCAAACTATGCCAGATAAAAATAAAAAAATAAAAAAAGATATGTATTATTAAGTAATACGACTTTAATTTTTATTTTTTAACGTTTAAAGGTTGATTTTTATTGTAATGTTAATTCTCAGTTGTATATGGTATTTTGCCTGGGCTACGGTTGGCCTGCACTATCACTAGTAAGGCAGCTAAGCTTGCACCATGATTCCTTCGTTTCGAAGAAAGAAAGATATGGGAGAAAGAGGGAAGTGGTCGTCGGATCTTCCGACGGAACTATTGTCGATGATCGGGAGGAGCCTCGACACTCGCATCGATGTTCTCCGATTTCGCAGCGTCTGTAGCTCGTGGCGTTCATCTATCCCTCCCTTTTCCGCCAACCCTCCTCGCTTTCCTCTCACACTCCCCGACCCCGACGATGCAACCTTGACTGAGCTTCCGCGATGGCCACGACGACCAGCTTTTCTCTTCCAAACTACTCTCTATTACATCCAAACGCTCAATCCTTCAACTTCTTCTTCTTCTACTAATTTGTCTAAAAAGGGTTGGTTGATGAAGGTTGACGACTCAAATTCAGGCAAGCAGCGTTTCGTAAACCCAGTACTCGACAACCGCACCAGGTACACCATTACTAGACCCAAGACCTTGAATTTATTGAACTTTCGTGTCGTTGAATTTGGTAAAGCCTATACGCTTCAATTCCAACTTCCCAGACCCATAAATAAAAGACGATATGCCCCTTTTCCTTGTGTGAAAAAATTGGTGGTGTTTCCGAATTCAGCATGGACAAATGCAGACGAGTGTTCAATTCTCATGATCTTTGTTGACGGAAAATTGGGTTTTGCAAAACCTGGGGATGAAAAGTGGACCCTTGTAGGTGAAGGCTCTAATTATGATGATGTTATTGTTTATAAAGGCCAATTCTATGCCGTTGATTGGGCGGGAAGAGTTTGGTGGATCGAATGTTCATCCTTGAAATTGGTACAGTTTTCGCCTCGTCTGCGTGGGCTAGTAGTGGGTAGCAAGAAGCATTTGGTGGTGTCCTGTGGAGCTCTTTATGTTGTTGATAAATACAACGACATTGATGATGCTAGAAAGCTTGGTGGTTTTTTAGTGTATAAGCTGGATAAAGAATTGGGTCAATGGGTTTTGGTGAGAAGCTTGGGCGACCGAGTGTTTGTTTTGGGTGCCGATTGTTCTTTCTCTGTTTTGGCTCGAGAATGTTCTGGATATAAAGAGGATTGCATTCTCTTCATTGATCCACGAGATGAAACACTAGTGTTCAATCTAAAGGATCGCAGCATTCTAAAGCATCACAGTATTCATGATCATTTTGGACTTTTCTGGCCTCCCGAACACACTGGCCTCCCCCAAGCTGATGGATGGGTGTATGACTGTGTGTATAAATGGTAGCTAAATCAGCTAGACATCACACCTCGTGAAGTAGAGGTAACTAGTTCAAATCTCTCCTTCCGGTTTAGGACCAAAAATTTACTTATATATAAATAATCTGTGTTGGATTTGACTGTGATAGTGTTCTGAAATTTTTTCCCCTAGGGATAGAATTTCCTTATGTTTGTTTGGGATGGTATTTCCTGAATTCATCAATCTCGTTGTCTTTTATCGGCGTGTTTACTTTGTTATGGTATGCCTTATCTCTTTCTCTCTTTCTTGTAGCACATCTGCTTTTTGTAACACATTGTTTTGATCATTGCTACTTATTCACAAAACAATCCATGATGGTGGTTAGTATGATTAAAGTTTCAAATTTCAATTATCCATGTTAAACAGAAGTAATATTATAGCTTGATTACAACTTGGACTGGCTAGTGTCTTGTAGATGGTCCAAGTTATTTACTGATTGAACAAATTTGATCTTCCAACCTATTTTATTAAACTTACATGTATCCAAAATGCACGTGAGATATATATATGTCCAAAATGCATGCATGTCAGCATAATAGAGTAGGTTGTGGAAAATTCATTTGTCCCAATTCCTAGGAAAAATTTGTCTTTACTGAGTTGGGTAGAAATGTTTAACGTATTTTGAATGCCATCTACACAGAAAGTAATTACAGATTACAGTAGATAAGCAAGCCCTTAATTTTGAGTCACAAAAGTCTATGAATATTGAGGATCTTTCTCCCTTGTGGCAACATTCCATTATGGAGAAATTTTAAATGGATGAAAAACATGGAAGCCTTCGGGTTTAGACGACCCTTGACTACCATTCTTTTGAATTCTAGACAACATAAGAAAGAATTATCCCCTATTTTGTCACTGTTTTGCTTCTATTTTCCCTAAGCTTGAAGTTCTTGTTTTGTCATTGAAATATTGTATATGCACTACTGTTTAAGAAGAGATGACTTTATGTCATTACCTAAATTAAGATTATGAATATTTTAGAGGTTGTGTAATGCTTGTGTCCTATATCTTGTGTGCATTGGATGCAAGATAGGGGTGCCGTGTTTCTAGAAACGTCAACACGTCATTATAACCTTATCATTATTTCAACAACAATTATAATATCTTTTCAATCAAACTGGAGATTTGAGATTGAATCTTGCCCACAACAGATCAAGAATAAGGAGGCCAGGATTATAAGATGGACTTTGATGAACCAAAAATTTGTTTAGCTCATTAATGCTATAATAAAATATTGTAATAAAATTCTTATAATATTTTTATGCCTGCAGCTTGAATGCTAGGTATATGGTCAGAAAAAGAAAAAAAATAATGCTAAGTATATATTCAATATTCGCTATTCTCTAGGGAAAGACTTGAAAATAAAGAGAACCTTTTATTGAAGCACAGGTACATTGATCTAATACACAGTAATACACACAAGATAACTCACTAAAACACACACAAATCTGATTTATTTATTGAGAGAAATGCACTTACACTGAGACAAGCACCATTGCTTAATGGGGGGTGCATCCATAGTAAGTTAAGATAGAACAAAGGGTTTGTAACAAGCTAAAAAGTAGAATCAGGATGGCAGCAGTAACAGACAAGCTCGTCCATGGATTGTTAAAATAATCGCGCTTCAAAATTGCTCGCCATTTGTTCTTATGGCGCTTATAATATGCATTAACTTCACGGTAAAGGTCGGTGTAAAGGAAAACATAGTCATAAGCATCATTATAAACCCAGTTGCCCCAACCTGCTATATCGTGAGAGCTCAAAGAGATTTTTAGAATTTTTTGCCGTACGAGAAAATCTGCATCTTTGCTAGTGTTAACAAGGTCCTTCAAGACCTTACCATAAGAGCTCAATTTATGGACTTTGCTTGGATCACAGTGTTCAAATGTGATGAGGTTTTTGAAGATTGATAGTGTGATCTCAGAAACTTGTATTAGTGGGAGTGTCATCACTCCATCTTTGAAAGTAATATTGAGCGAGTTCATTTCGTGTCGAGTTTTAAATCTAACTCCAGCTTGCACAAGCTCTGTCACCGACGGAATACTATCCACTTTTAAGAATGACAAGTGATCAGCCTGTGTTACTTGGTATGTTTCAGCATAAGAGTTAAGGAGGCAATCGAGTAAATGCTTGTATTGGATTTGGTGGTCATCACGAGTGCGTAAGACATATAGGGGAAACGAATTGAGAAGATTGAGTAGCGACCTTCCTTCAGCATTTGATTTGGTCAGCTTGAACAAACAGTCCAGCACGGGCCAAGGAAGTTGATTCTCAAGCAGAAACAAGTCGTGTGTTATTTCCCAAGCCATCCATGACGTATTGAACACTGGATCATCCTTGTCTCGTCGCACCTCCTCCGGAACTGAAGCTTTACGGAAGAATTCAATGATAAAACAACCATCAACCACCATCATCTCAATGAATTGCTTGTCAGTAAAATTAATTTCTTCTGCATAACATCCACGACATTCTTGCTCAATATTACCAATAGCTTCTATAAAGCACTCCAAAGTAGTTTCTTTAGTTGGTGCTCGATTGAGGAGGCAATGCAAATACCATAACTTAATTTTTTCCATTGTTTGAAGCTTCTGCTTTCCGTGGTGAAATGGGCCAATTGAAACTATCTCTGGTTCATAACACTCTATTTTACTGCGTAGTCTATCCGGAACTCTATATATGGAACATTCAGATGGTATTGGAGACTTTTGGCAAAGCCTTCCATGAATCAAAGATGTTAGATTGCTTTCACTCGATTCTGTTATTTTCATGGATGTTCACCGTTGTTCTCTGTATTCTTTCTTCTTGCCAATTCCAAATAATGTGTAGGAGATCTGCTTTAATAATTAAAAAGAAAGAAAGAAAAAAACATAAAATTACTTAAAACCATATTGATTTGATGATTTCTGCTTCAAGGATGTGATGTCATTGTTGGGATATTATAATTTAATTTCTAAGTTTCTTTTCTTAAGGTTTCTACTATTCTTCATTATAGTTTAATTTAAAATTTTAAAAGTATTATTATTATACATTTCTTTAATGTTTTTTTAATTGGTGTTTTTAAAAATGAAAATTTCATTTTCCTTCATAAAATGGTCATTTTTATATAACACCAATTAAAAGAAGGACAAAAAAAAAACTCATAATGTTTCAGACACTTTTTTATTTTTACTTTGCTTTAAAAAAAAAAATAAAAGGCAAAAGTTGAAAAAGTTGTCTTTATCATCTTGAATATATATATATATATATATATATATATATATATATATATATATATATATATCTTTTTTAGTGTTTTGAAAGCATTTCAATTACTTTTTTGGACAACAATCAAATACATTTGTGTCTTAGTTTGCTTTCAAAAGCAAAAAATTCCAAAAAATATTTGAGTAAATTAATCATACAAATTAATTTATTCCATATAAATTAAAACATATTAAAATATTTGTTCTCATGTGGGTAGTTTAAAATGAAAATAATAGCAGGAAGAAAACTTGTGGATTATGATTATCAAAACACTAGTTTATACTATTATTGGTGTGACACCTATTGTACTTCAATGCAAATAAAAATTCATATAATTCTAAACATTCTAAAAAAAATTACAAAGCCAACTAAACAAAGTATTGTTTTATGAATACAAAATAAAAGAAAATATTTCACTAAACATCCATTGCAATCAAATCAATCACGAGGTTCAATGCTTAATATTTCTTTGGTATTTCAAAATCAGAAAAAACACTTTAAAAATGGTAGAAAATCTAGTAAATCACATAAATGATAAAAAAAAAAAACTCCGGTAAAACATAATAACCTTTATTTTAGTTTAATCCATATACATTAAAACATGTTTCAGTCTTTAAGTATATATGATTTAAAATGAAAAATATAAAGAAAAAAATAGCAAAAAAAATACATGGATTATAATATAGAAAATTAGCATAAATCTTTAATATTGTTAGTGTGATAACTATAATATTTCAATACAAATTGAAGCATATATGTAATTCAAAAAAATACATAGGATTTACTTTGTTATGATATGCCTTTATCTCTCTCTCTTTCTTGTAACACATCTCCTTTTTGTAACACATTGTTTTGATATTTGCTACTTATTCACAAAACAATCCATGATGGTGGTTAGAATGATTACAGTTTCAAAGTTCAATTATCCATGTTAAACAGAAGTAAGATTATAGCTTGATTACAACTTGGACTGGCTAGTATCTTGTAGATGGTCCAAGTTATTTACTGATTGAACAAAGTTTTGTTCCAAATTCAATCTTTCAACCTATTTGATTAAACTTACATGTATCCAAAATGCACGTGAGATATATATATGTCCAAAATGCATGCATGTCAGCATAATAGAGTAGGTTGTAGAAAATTCCTCTGTCCCAATTCCTAGGAAAAATTTGTCTTTACTGAGTTGGGTAGAAATGTTTAATGTATTTTGAATGCCATCTACACACAAAGTAATTACAGTAGATAAGCAAAGCCCTTAATTTCGAGTCTCAAAAGTCCTTGAATATTGAGGGTCTTTCTCCCTTGTGGCAACGTTTCATTATGGAGAAACCTTAAATGGATAAAAAACATCAAACCTTCGGTTCAGACAACCCTTGACTACCATACTTGTGAATTATAGACAACATAAGAAAGAAGTACATCCTATTTTGTCACTGTTTTGCTTCTATTTTCCGTAAGCTTGAAGTTTTTGTTCTGTCATTGAAATATTGTATATGCACTACTGTTTAAGAAGAGATGACTTTATGTCATTACCTATATTAAGATTATGAATATTTTAGAGGTTGAATAAGGCTTGTGTTCTATGTCTTGTGGAATCATTCCTCCCTTTTTGTTATCCTTTTTCTCTTTCTTGCTTTGTTCTCCATTCACATCAGCTATGCATAAACCCTAGTCTCTTCTGTTTCTTCTACCAGCATGGCTTTCCCAGGCTTCTAGCATGTCATACAATAAAAAGGTGGAACAAAATTAAAAATCACAAGAGGTTTCTGAAACATCCTTGTTATGCAGAATTTAGTAAATTTGTTCCCACTTCAAACAACTTAATTTTAATTAGAATAATAGAGTGACTTCAGACTGTAAGATAAATACTATTCAAAAATGGATAGTATTTAACATGGACAAGCTTTTCTCTCGAGCTCATCTTCAATTGGAAAGTAAGCGACTAAGAAAATCAACTGGGAAGGAGCTTTGACTTTGGCTTTTTATTTTTGAATAAGAAAAGTGCAATGCTCTTTTTTTTTTTTTTTTTTCTTTTTCTTTAGTGATATATTGATTTAGTGAATGTTTAATGGCTCATACTTGGCCTTTTTTTTTTTTTTGTTAAATTTATTTTAACAACATATGGATAGAATGATTAAAAACTTAAAACAATAAACTGCGAAAACACAAAAACAATCAAACAATGTTAAATAAAAAAGTTATATATTTTTAAATAATATTATTTTATAGACTATATGATTATCAAACAATTGAAATAATTCAAAAGGAAAAATTAACTTTTAATTTTAATTTTTAATATTTAGAAATTAATTTTTACTATAATGTTATTTTAGATATATGATAGTAAATTTTATGCATATATAAACAAGATAAAAATTAAAAATTCATTTAATTCATTAAAAAAAAATTCATTTAATTCTTTGCATGGGCTACAGGCTACAGTTGGCCTGGAGTTGCACCAGTGTGCCATGATTCATTCAGAATAGATCCTTATTTAGGTAAAAGAAGATGACGGTGATATCTTAACATTAAAGTTAAAAACTAAATTTATAATATTATCCGATCTTCCGACGGAACTATTGCTGACGATTGGCAGGAGCCTCGACACCCGAATGGATGTTCTCCGATATCGCAGCGTCTGTAGCTCGTGGCGTTCTTCTATCCCTCCTCCCTTTTCCGCCAACCCTCCTCGCTTTCCTCTCAGATTCCCCAACGCCGACGAATTAGCCTTTTCTGAACCTCCGGGATGGCCACCGCGACCGGCTTTTGTCTTCCAAACTACTCTCTATTACATTCAAACGCTCAATCCTTCAACTTCTTCTTCTTCTACTTTGTCTAACAAGGGCTGGTTGATGAAGGTTGAAGAGTCAAATTCAGGCAAGCTGCGTTTTGTAAACCCAGTACTCGACAGCCGCAACAGGTACACCATTACTAGACCCAAGACCTTGAATTTATTGAACTTTCGTGTCATTGAATTTGGTAAAGCCTATACGCTTCAATTCAAACATCCCATAAATAAAAGAAGATATTTCTCTTCTCCTTTTGTGAAAAAATTGGTGGTGTTTCCGAATTCAACATGGACAAATGAAGACGAGTGTTCAATTCTCATGATCTTTGTTCAGGGAAAATTGGGTTTTGCAAAATGTGGGGATGAAAATTGGACCCATGTAGGTGAAAGCTTTAATTATGATGATATTATTGTTTACAAAGGTCAATTCTATGCCGTTGATAGGATGGGAATAGTTTGGTGGATCGAATGTTAATCCTTGAAATTCGTACAGTTTTCGCCTCCTCTGTGTGGGCCGTGTAGCCAGAAGCATTTGGTGGTGTCGTGTGGAGCTCTTTATGTTGTTGATAAATACAATGACATTGATGATGATACCAAGGTAGTTGGTTTTGAAGTGTATAAACTGGATGAAGAATTGAGTCAATGGGTTTTGGTGAAAAGTTTGGGCGACCAAGTGTTTGTTTTGGGTGCTGATTGTTCTTTCTCTGTTTCGGCTCGAGAATGTTATGGATACAAAGAGGATTGCATTCTCTTCATTGATAGTGGAGATGAAACACTAGTGTTCAATCTAAAGGATCACAGCATTCATGAGTTAGATTCCTGTGATCATTTTGAACGGTTCTGGCCTCCAGACCATACTGGCTTCCCCCAATCTAATGGATGGGACTATACTCATGTGTATGAATGGTAGCTCAATCGGTTAAGGACCATGTCTTGTGAAGAGGAGGTCATTAGTTCAAATCTTCCTTTTTGCTTAAGGGTATATATAATCTGTGTTGGATTTGACTATGATAGTTTTCTAAACTTTTTTCCCCTAGGATAGAATTTCCTTATGTTTGTTTGGGATGGTATTTCCCGAATTCATCAATCTTGTTGTCTTTTATCGGTGTGATAAGCCCTTATATCTTTCTCTCTTTCTTGTAACACATTGTTTTGATAATTGCTACTTAATCACAAAACAATCCATGATGGTGGCTAGTATGATTTCAGTTTCAAAGTTCAATTATCCATGTTAAATAGAAATAAGATTCTAGCTTGATTACAACTTGGACTAGCTAGTATCTTGTAGAAGGTCTAAGTTATTTACTTTGTTCGAACAAAGCTTTCTTCCAAATTTGATCCTCCAACCTATTTTATTAAACTTACATGTATTCAAAATGCATGTGAGATATATGTCCAAAATGCATGTTTGTCAGCATAATAGAGTAGGTTGTAGAAAATTCATCTGATCCAATTCCTAGGAAAAATTTGTCTTTACTGAGTTGGGTAGAAATGTTTAATGTATTTTGAATGCCATCCACACAAAGTAATTATAGTATACTAGCTTAGAGCTCCAAATGCTACGGGTTATTATATATATATATAATTAAGTCGAAAAATCTTTAAAAGATTATAAACAACAAATTTTATTTTCTTCTTAATTAACAATTTAGCTACCAAAATTTACAAATATTCATAAGATCATTTTAATATCTCGAACCGGTTTTTATTATTTATTTATTTTTCTTAATTCTACCTCCCATGACCTATCAACTTCCCCTCTATCTCCACTTACATATGTCTTAAATTTCTCTTTCTCTCTCCCACAATTTATTTCTTGGTTTTTTTTCTCCCATAAAACAATATATATCTGTTTTTATTTATTTATTTTTTGCTTAATTCTACCTCCCATGACCTATCAACCTCTCCATCTATCTCCACTTAAATATGTCTTAAATTTCTCTTTCTCTCTAGCATAAACCCACATATCCAATAAATTTAAAAATTCATAAATTTTATTTCTTATAAATTGAAACATGTTAAATATTTGTTTCCACGCATATATGTAATTTAAAATGAAATATAAAGGAAAAAATTCAAAATAAAACCTAGATTAATCAATTATAGAAAATGATTGATTACATTATATTCCAACAATGATACCACTTCTCCTCCACCACACAATCCATTGTGGTAAACTTTTGTCTTTCAAGAGTTGAAGCTTTCTCTTCATAAACAAAATTTTGAGAAATTTTATCATTAAAGCAAAAATAAAGAAATATTTTAAAATATATGAGTATGTTGATATCTTATTACGATTACGCTTACTAATTTTGTAAAAAAAGAATGTTGGTAATTTAATTTTTAAAAAATACTAATATAATAAAAAAGAACTATCTTTTTGGTATCTTTTTCTCAGTTCCAATGAAATCCACAAATATAAGAAAATGAAACTAATTTTAAGACATACTGGAAAAGAAAGGCAAATAAAATCTACGATTGGAAAATTGAATGTGAAATATATTGAAAAATTGAGTTTCTACGAAAGAAACTCTCATTATTATTTCATGAATTCAATGTAAAATTTACAAAAGAAAAGTAATAATTTGAATAAAAAAATATATAAATTAAAAAAAGGTAAAATAAAAAAAAAGAACAAAAGAATCGGAAATAAAGATAAAAAAATGAAAATATTAATATAATTGAAAATAACTATTCTAGCAAAACAAAACAAAAAACAAAAACAAAGCAAAAAATTGTAGAATAATTTTTCATTGATAAATAAAGATTAAAAATTGAAAAGAATCTGTTATAGGAAAAAAAATATATAAAAAAGAAAATAGCTACAATATAATTTTTCATTGAAAAACAACAAATAGAATCTCTCTCTCTTGTCTTTTTTTCGGAATTGATTGATATAAATAGAAAGTGAAGGAAGGAAATATATATATATATATATATATATATATATATATATATGGGACAAAAAAAAATGGAAGAACATAAGCACCGAAAATAAAGATAAAAAAACATATAAAATGACAATACTAATATAATGGAAAATAATTTTTTTTTTTTTTCAACCATCCTCCACGTATATAAAAGTAAAAGAAACTAATTTTAGACATACAGGAAAACAAATAAAAAAAAATTATACAATTGAAAAATTGAGTGTGAAATATATTGAAAAAATTGAGTTTCTACAAAAAGAAACTCTCTCACTATTATTTTCTCAATTCAATGTAAAATTTACAAAAAATAAAATTAATTATTTGAATAAAAATAATATATAAATTAGAAAAAATAAGGGTCAAAACAAAAAATGGAAGAGCATAAGCATTGGAAATAAAGAAAAAAAAGAAAAAAATATGAAAATAACTATTCTAGCAAAAAAGGAAAAACAAAACTATAATATAATTTTTCATTGAGAAACATTGACTGGAAAATTGAAAATAATTGTTATAGGGAAAAAAAAAAAAACAAAATAACTATAGTATAATTTTTCATTGAGAAACAATGAATAGAAACTCTTTCTCTTGTCTTTTCCAGAATTGATTGATATAAAATAGAAAGTAAAAGAAGAAAATTAAAAACAAAAGAAAAAAATATATATAAGGGACCAAAACAAAATGAAAAACATAAGCACCAAAAATAAAGATAGAAAAATATAAAATGACAATACTAATATAATGTAAACTAAATATTCTAGCAAAAAAGAAAAGAAAAGAACTGTAGTATAATTTTTCATTGAGAAACAACGATTGGAAACTCTCTCTCTAGATTTCTCTCATCTTTTCTTGAATTGGTGAAATTTACAAAGAAACATTGAGATATAAATAGAAAGCAAGCGAGGAAAAAGGAAAAATAAACACAAATAAAGAATTTGGGAACTTTTGTTTTCCTCATTAAGATATCAATTAAATGCATTCCAAATAAAACTCATATGTTTTAATTGTCTCATATTGAAATATAAAGAGAAAGCAAGAGAGAAGAAAAAGAAAAATAAAGAGATAGAATTTGTGAACCTTTTGTTTTCTTCATTAAGACAATTAAATATATTACAAATAAAACCTATACGCTTTAATTGTCTTACATTAAGATAAAAGCATAAAGTAAGAGAAGATGAAAATAAAATTAGATAAAGAGATAGAAAGAGAGAATTTGAAAACCTTTTGTTTTCTTCATTTAGACAATTCAATGCATTACAAATAAAACTCCTATGTTTTAATTATCTCATTAAAAGGCTAAGATTTATTTTCTTCTCTTAATTAACAATTTAGCTATCAAAAATTACAAATATTCATAAGATCATTTTAAACCATAGTTTTACTTAATAGCATAAACCCATATATCCAATAAATTTAAAAATTCATAAATTTTATTTCTTATAAATTGAAACATGTTAAATATTTGTTTACATGCATATATGTAGTTTAAAATGAAATATAAAGGAAAAAAATTCAAAATAAAAACCTAGATTAATCAATTATAGAAAATGATTAATTACATTATATTCAACAATGATACAGTTCTCCTCCACTACACAATCCATTGTGGATAATTACATTATGTTTACTAATTTTGTAAACAAAAGAATGTTGGTAATTTAATTTTTTAAAAATACTAATATAATAAAAAAGAATTATCTTTTTGGTATGTTTTTCTCAATTCCAATGAAATCCACAAATATAAGAAAATGAAATAATTTTAAGACATACTGGAAAAGAAGGGCAAAAAAAATCTACGATTGGAAAATTAAATGTGAAATATATTGGAAAAATTGAGTTTCTACGAAAAGAAACTCTCATTATTATTTCATGAATTCAATGTAAAATTTAAAAAAGAAAAGTAATCATTTGAATAAAAAATAATATATAAATTAAAAAAAGGGTAAAAAAAAAAAAAAGAACAAAAGCACCAGAAATAAAGATTAAAAAAATGAAAATATTAATATAATTGAAAGAACTATTCTAGCAAAAACAAAAAAACAAAAAAAAATAAAGCAAAAATTGTAGTATAATTTTTCATTGAGAAATAAAGATTAAAAAATTGAAAAGAACTATTATAGGAAAAGAAAATATAAAAAATAAAATATTTACAGTATAATTTTTCATTGAGAAACAACGAATAAAATCTCTCTCTCGTCTTTTTCTTGGAATTGATTGATATAAATAGAAAATGAAAGAAGAAAAAAAAATAAAAAATATATGGGACAAAAACAAAAATGGAAGAACATAAGCACCGAAAATAAAGATAAAAAAAAAACATATAAAATGACAATACTAATATAATGGAATTTTTTTTTTTCAACCATCCTTCATTTATATAAAAGTAAAAGAAACTAATTTTAAGACATACGGGAAAACAAATAAAAAAAATTATACGATTGAAAAATTGAGTGTGAAATATATTGAAAATATTGAGTTTCTACAAAAAGAAACTCTCTCACTATTATTTTCTCAATTCAATGTAAAATTTACAAAAAATAAAATTAATTATTTGAATAAAAAATAATATTTAAATTAGAAAAAAATAAGGCTCAAAACAAAAAATGGAAGAGCATAAGCATTGGAAATAAAGACCCAAAAAAAAAAAGAAAAAAGAACAAAAATATGAAAATAACTATTCTAGCAAAAAAGAGAAAAAAAAAACTATAATATAATTTTTCATCGAGAAACATTGACTGGAAAATTGAAAATAATTGTTATAGGGAGAAAAAAAACAAAATAACTATAATATAATTTTTCATTGAGAAACAATGAATAGAAACTCTTTCTCTTGTCTTTTTCGGGAATTGATTGATATAAAATAGAAAGAAAAATAAGAGAAAATTAAAAAACATAAGAAAAAAAAAATATAAGGGACCAAAACAAAATGAAAAAACATAAGCACCGAAAATAAAGATAGAAAAATATAAAATGACAATACTACTATAATGTAAAATAAATATTCTAGCAAAAAAAAAAAAGGAAAAGAAAAGAAAAGAACCGTAGTATAATTTGTCATTGGGAAACAACGATTGGAAACTCTCTCTCTACATTTCTCTCGTCTTTTTCCTGAATTGGGTGTAAAATTTACAAAGAAACATTGAGATATAAATAGAAAGCAAGCGAGAAAAAAGAAAAATAAACACAAATAAAGAATTTGGGAACTTTTTGTTTTCCTCATTAAGATATCAATTAAATACATTCCAAATAAAACTCATTTAATTGTCTCACATTGAAATATAAAGAGAAAGCAAGAGAAGATAAAAAAAATAATAAAGAAAGAGAATTTGTGAACCTTTTGTTTTTTCATTAAGACAATTAAATATATTACAAATAAAACCTATCGTTTTAACTCTCACATTAAGATAAAAGCATAAAGTAAGAAGATGAAAAGAAAATTAGATAAAAGATAGAAAGAGAGAATTTGAAAACCTTTCATTTTCTTCATTTAGACAATTCAATGCATTACGAATAAAACTCCTATGTTTAATTATCTCATTAAAGGCTAACATTTAAAACGCCACGTGTCGCAATTCTAGGTACTTTCTAATATGACCAATTGAGGACACGTGTTTAATTCTGAGGTCTCTCCGAGCAAAAACTCGGCTTTTATATATATATATGATAAGCAAGCCCTTAATTTCGAGTCACGAAAGTCCATGAATATTGAGGATCTTTCTTCCTTGTGGCAATCAACATTCCTTATGGAGAAAGTTTAAATGGGTGGAAAACATGGAAGCCTTCGGGTTTAGACGAACCTTGACTACCATTCTTTTGAATTCTAGACAACATAAGAAAGAAGTATCCCCTATTTTGTCACTGTTTTGCTTCTATTTTCCCTAAGCTTGAAGTTCTTGTTTTGTCATTGAAATATTGTATATGCACTGTGATAATTAATAAGATTGGTTGCTGCCAGCCTTCAACTTAAGAAAAAACTCTGAGAGGATGGATTGAGTAGAGCTGGTTGAATGTAATGATTTTATTTTTATTTTATTTTTATCAAAACTACTGTTTAAGAAGATGACTTTATTTCATTACCTAAATTAAGATTATGAATATTTAAGAGGTTGGGTAAGGCTTCTGTCCTATGTCTTGTGTGCATTGGATGCAAGCTAGGGGTACCATGTTTGTAATTGAGGATGCGTGACATGGGCTTGCATCTTGTGCCCGTGGCACCCCCAGTTTGTGTCGTGCGCACATGATGGTGTTGTATATATAAGAAGAATGGAGAATCTATTGATCATTTTCTTCTTCATATTTTTTTGATAAATAATTAATTTCATTGATTAGCGCATATGGGTGCAACCCTAATTGAGTTCACTACATGATAACCTATACACCATGTGTATTATTACTTACTAAGTCATGGAGTTGCAATTGTATCTTTTCTATCTGTAAAATATGTGTTGTTTTATTGTTGGTCTACCTTTAGATGACAGATTGAGTGAGGTCCTCAAGGCATTTGTGGCCATTTGGCATAATGATAGTGATCATGTTAACGCTTGAGGACTCATCGTAGAATTTTGGAGGCCGTTTATGGTTATTAGTATTCATGGGAGTTGTTGTAGACATATAATTTTGATGAATGTTGTGTCTTAAGGTTTAGTTTGAATATTTTATAACGATGATGCGTATAGTATAATTTCAGTTAATGTAATGACTCTTAGTAGATTCTTTGGGTATAATTATTAATATTGATAGAATAATAGAAATCTTATGTTTCCATTGCTTAGTATTTTCTTTTTAGGAGTAGATGATTCAATGGTCTTATTACTCGGGGGAATCAGACAGGGAGGCGAACCATGAAGTTGGTTTCCAGTTAATTAATTTCTCATAGCGTAACATGTGTGGTTACTCATGATTTATGAAAACCCGCCAACCCGCCATCTATTTCTATGTAAAAAAATTTCTGAATTTTGTAAACCATATTTTAAGTAAACATGAGGGAGAAGTTTTAAATAAGGGCTCATGCCACAAAAAATGACTAATTAAAATTGTATTTAGCTGCGTACTCATCATCATTTCCACCTGTAAAATTGTTGAATTTTATAGATATATCCAAGGAGGAGTTCTACCAATACCTATATTAATCTTCGAAAGGTTGCCAGGATATGGCACTTTTGTAAACATAGTATGTAATGTTTTATATAAAGTAATGTGATGAATGAGATATGTAAGAACATCTTCAATGAGCTCTCTAAAATTCACTTTTAGCGAAAATTTGGTTAAATTCCACAGAAAGCAAGCTCCATCTAAGGCTGACCAACAAGGGTTCTTATAGATCCTTAAGAGGTAGCTCAATCGGTTGGGATTACGCTTAATGAAGTGGAGGTCATTAGTTTGAGTCTCCCTCCTCCCTTTTGTGTGGACATGTAAAAAAAAAAAACAAAAAACAGGGGTTCATATAGGCTGGGTGGTTGACCGTCCCAAGTAAGTTGGGTTGCAATTCGAGTACTTGATGGGAGACTAACCAAGGCTCAAGTCGGCTCGGTTGCCGACCCTTTTGAAGAAAGTGTGAGATGGGTGATTGACCCAGGCCCGAGTAGTTTGGGTTGCTGATATAATACCCTTAACCTAAGTGGACTATGCTTGTTAGCCATTAAAACTTTAGAGGAGCGAATGATTAAAACTTTAGAGGAGTGAATGTCATAAATTAGAACACATGAAGCACAACTAAGTTCAGAATAATATGCATGAGTAATTAATTAGGACACATTAAAAATTCTAGGTGAGGAACAAAATGTATAAAAATTTACAAAATCAAATTTCTTAAAAATGTAGAAATATTTCTTGTCTTGTACACAATGCACTTATTAAAGAAATAATTCTACTTTTTGAAAATCTTGTCAAGATGACTTCTCTTACCACCTGCTACGCAACTTCTTGACCTGAAAAAAAAACAAATGAGCACAAACTCAATAAGTAATGATCCCCAGCACTTTGTTTCTTTTATGTTTTGAAATATTTTTAATTGCTTTAAAAAAATACTATAGCTTCAACCTCCAACAAATCCTTAGATTTTTGAAAAAAAAAAATACACTTTACCTTCCTTAAAAAAAAAAAAAAAAAATGGAAAGAAGAAGAGCACAAAATCAATAAGTAATGATCCCCAGCGGGCCAGCACTTTGTAAATTTTTTTTATTATTATTTTCTTTGCAAATAAAAGTTGGGGAACATGATGCTTTTATCATCTGATAAGTTTTTCAATAGTGGGGGAATATGGTTCTCAACATCCAAACTGTTCAACCTCTAAAATGTAGACATGCATTAGGAAAAATTTAACATAGTCCCAATCAACTTATAATGCCATTTTAATCGCTTTGAAACCACAAATATGAATTCAAAAAGTGAGACAGGCTTGGTGTATATAAATTACATAACAAAGGAAATGTGCAATAAGTTGTAATGTGGTGGAGAATAAAAAAAAAAAAAGAAAAGGAAAAATTACACTTGACCCCTTAAGCTGATATCTCTTTTGCAAAAACACCTCCAAAGATCAATTTTCTACATTTTGCCAATTCAAAACTACCATTTATTGTTATTTACACACTCCTTCAGATCGAAGTGTTAAAATAGATGGAAAGTTCAGCACGAGATGGGCATAAACAAAATTTTAACTTGAAAGGCTCAAATTCTCCTTTAGTAAAAAAAAAAAAAAAAGTAAAAGTGAATATATAGAAGAATGATTTAGGTAAATAGAGTATGTGAATTGCAATGAAATGGTAGTTTGAAGGAGCTAAGCTAAGTACCATAAATGATAATTTGGTCATTTTGCAAAAGAAGGTGTTAGTTGAAGGAGATTAAATATAATTTTCTTAAGAAAAAAATTGACAATAAACCTTTTATTTATATCCTGAAAAATGTATAAAAACGCTAGAGTGTTCTTTTACAATATATATTAAAAAAAAATAAATTTCTCATATATTATGGAACAATCTTCTCCATAAGTGTGGGATTCGTATCCATGAAGAGAGAGCTACATAAGTAGTTGCGAACCTTTTACCAAACTTGGAGCTCATCGGTTCTAAACGTAGATATTTATGGCTTCGTCATTAGTTTTTCATAGCAGTTTGCTATACATGATGCATAATGGATGCCAACATGTTCCGAGTCAACCACACAATCATAAGAGCACTTCCCTATAACATATAAAAAGTTAGTGGGATAATCTTTAGGATGCACTGGGTCCTTAAAAAGGTTGAGAGTAAGATTTACAGCAACA
Organism: Carpinus viminea; assembly: GCA_013348765.1. Classification (NCBI taxonomy): domain Eukaryota; kingdom Viridiplantae; phylum Streptophyta; class Magnoliopsida; order Fagales; family Betulaceae; genus Carpinus; species Carpinus viminea. The sequence continues at coordinate 11,787,462 of CP054670.1, read as the reverse complement.
CATAGCTGATTATGGTGTTGTTCTTCACACTTTTTAAGTGTTCTTTCAATGCAACGGTCGATATAAGATATATTCTCATCATCAAGATGGAATGGATGAATGTTAATTGGTAGTGGAGTGGGAGCAAAAGAGAGAGGGGTAAGGTCATTAGCATGCACTTCGAATATTATGAGGACAATCGACTCCATCACCACCAACATGAGCTTTATCATACATTTCCAAGCCATCATATTTCTCCACTCTAGCAATTATCTTTTTTGAACGTCAAATACAGAAGCTATTTATTGGGATTAAATCCTTGAAGTGTTATCTTATTTAAATAACTTGAGACCCTTGAAATACAAACTTCTTATTCAAAAAGTGTTTTTTAAGATTTGTAGCTTTTGGAAATATGAAAGTATTATAGTTAAATAGCCCTTTGTTCAAGTAATGTCTTTGGCTAGGAGAATAAGGTTTTACATGAGTTTGTTATGCAATTGATATGTGACTCTTGAAAAAATTCAATATTTTAAAAAATTTACCTAAAAGAACATGTGAACTGGTATCGTCATCTAAGCTCAAGGAAACTAAAAAGAAGAAGAGATATCATCCAATATTCACAATATCTTAGATAAAAGCCACCATTTTGAAAGAAGTTACTACTTTGAAACAAGTGGCTAATATGAAATATTGGAGGACAAGTGTAAATCATTGCACTATTCAAAATGGTCAAAGTTACAAATAGAAGTGACTTGTTGGGTGTCACATCTATAATAAAAGATTACTAATATAGAATAATCAAACGAATCATTATAATTATGGAGAGACATTTGAAACAATAAACCTATATGTGACACTAGAAAATAACTAACATAAAAAAATAAAATATTTAAAGGCAAAAATTAGTTATACAAAATAAAATTGCTTATTTTTACTTAAACTTTCAAAGTACTTGGGCCTTGGGGTGGCCGAACCACCCGAGCATATATATATTTTTTTGTTTTTGGTTTTTATTTTTTGGATTTTTTTAAAAATGAAACATGTGATGAGGGTATTTTGGAAAAAAAATGTTAAAGTGGTCAAATTGTCACAATTTAATAATGGAGAGACATTTGAAACAATAAACCTATATGTGACACTAGAAAATAACTAACATAAAAAATAAAATATTTAAAGGCAAAAATTAGTTATGCAAAATAAAATTGCTTATTTTTACTTAAACTTTCAAAGTACTTGGGCCTTGGGGTGGCCGAACCACCCGAGCATATATATATTTTTTTGTTTTTGGTTTTTATTTTTTGGATTTTTTTTTAAAAATAAAATATGTGGTGAGGGCATTTTGGGAAAAAAATGTTAAAGTGGTCAAATTGTCACAATTTAAAAGTTTAGGAGGTTAAGTGTCACATTTAAAACTTTGGAGGTAAAAGTGCAAATGAGTGGATAGTTTAGGGGGTAAAGTGTAATTTCCCTTTAAAACTTTATTTTTTTTTTTCTAGGGTTTGAAAAGTGATCAAATTAATCCTTGTGATTTTGAAAAGTGATCAAATTAATCCTTGTGATTTTGAAAAGTGACCAAATTAGTCATTTTGTCAATTGACTGTTAGTTGACTTAACGAACTGACACGTGAACCAATTATAAGTTGACACGTGGTCACCTAATTATTATTTTTTTATTTTTTTAAAAAATATTTTTTCAAAAAGAAATAGAAAAAAAGAGATTTTTTTTTTTTTTTTGCCTGCGTTGTTTCTACTCCATCTTCCACTAGAGTACAGCTACTATACGGTATGTGTAAAAAGGGGGAGTTTTCTGCCCTTCACTCACAAGCTGACACCTCAGCATTTCAAGAAAAAATGCACACACTAAAATGAGAACAAAACACCCACGCATCCCCTGGTTTTTTTCTTCTTCTTCTCCCTCACCTCACGCATGCCTGGTTTTTCTTCTTCTTCTTCTCCCTCACCTCTCGGTAATTTGGTCACCGACTCATTTCTTTCTTCATTTCCGGCCAAACCCAACTGGAAAACATCGAAAAACTCAAACCCAACATCAAAAATCGATTCTAATACCTCAAAAATCGATTATAATGCCACAAAATTCATTTCTAATACCTCAAAACTAAAACCTAGAGGGGAAGGTTAACCATTTTTGAAATTTTATCAACCTAAAAACCAAAGAAAAAATCAAACCCAACTGTGGGTCTCAGCGCCGTGGATCTTCTTTTTATCTCCCAAACCATTTCTCTTTCTCTGTTAAATGACAAGAAGAAGGAAGAAGGAAGAAGAAGAATGAGAGAGGTTAGCAGGAAGGAAGAAATGGGTGAGAAGAAGAAATAAGAAAAAAATTAGTGTTTTAGGATGTAGGATAGTTTTGTGAGGTTTTTTTTTTTTTTTATCCTTTTTTTTTTTTCCTTTATGTAAGTTGTCAGCTTATGATTGGGGGGCAAAAAACCTCCCATTCACGCATCGACCGAAGAGAAGTTATTCCCCTTCCACTATCACTATCTCCTTTCTATATTGGTTTTTTTCCCTTTTTAACAGCATTTGATATGAACTCGTCGATCAAATTGTCTTCAAGATTCTTCTCCTTTTTTTTTTTTTCTTCTTCATAAAAGTGACGCTCGTGTATGAACTTGACCACCATGAGGTTGACATGTGGATGTTGGGCCATGCGTCTGCTATACACAAGTGCTTCCAAAAAACAGTAAGCCAATGCACCATTGGGGTGGTTTTGGCCACCTCCTTAGCTCCATGGGGTGGCCGAGCGACCCCCAGTACTCACCGGGGGTGGTTTCGGCCAACCCAAATTTCTCTCTCTCTCTCTCTTTTGCTTTTTTAATAAAAAAAATAATAATTAGGTGACTACATGTTAACTTATAATTGGTATACGTGTCAGTCTGTTAAGTCAAATAAAGGTCAACTGATGGAAGGACTAATTTAGTCACTTTTCAAAATCACAATGATTAATTTGGTTACTTTTCAAACCCTAAGGAAAAAAAAAAAAAAAATTTAAAACTCCAAGGATTAATAGGGTATTTAACCATTTATATATTTATTTTTATTAAGGGAGTAATGTGTTCGACTTTTAGGCAAATAATTTATGTAGAGAAATCCAATCCCTTAACTGGATATTTTCCTGTTCTTTTGAATTGGAAAAGATCCTTTTTCACCTTTTAGCTATAGGTGGCCTGGCCACCCCCAACTGCCTTTGGGTGGCCAGCCACCCTAGTTTAGCTGGTGGCCGCCACCCCATATGGGGAAAATGGGGTGGTTCAGCCACTCGATATTTTTTTTAATAATTATTTTTCTTTTTTAATAATTTATTTTATGTTTATTTTTTTAAATAATAATTTATTATTTTATATTAAGTAGGACACGTGGCGAATTTTTAACTATTGGATAAGAATGGATGGTGAGGATTTGAAAAAAAAATCCTTGGGCAATTTTATCAATATTGCTAGGGATCCCAATCCATCACAATTTCTTGCCTAATTAAAGGAGAAAAAAATGATTAATGCAGAGTTAAATCCATCAATTACAAGTCTTAACGGTAAAACATAAAATTTCATCTCAACCCACGGCTAGTTTTTCATTGAAGTTTAAAGATCAAACTATGCCAGATAAAAATAAAAAATAAAAAGTGATGTATTAATATTATTAAGTAATACGACTTCAATTTTTATTTTTTAACGTTTAAAGGTTGATTTTTATTGTAATGTTAATTCTCATTTGTATATAAGTATTTTGCCTGGGCTACGGTTGGCCTGCACTGTCACCAGTAACAGGCAGCTAAGCTTGCACCATGGTTCCTTCCTTTCGAAGAAAGAAAGAAATGGGAGAAAGAGTGAAGTGGTCGGATCTTCCGACGGAACTATTGTCGATGATCGGGAGGAGCCTCGACACCCGCATCGATGTTCTCCAATTTCGCAGCGTCTGTAGCTCGTGGCGTTCCTCAATCCCTCTCTTTTCCGCCAACCCTCCTCGCTTTCCTCTCAAATTCCCCAACCCCGACGATGCAACCTTGACTGAGCCTCCGCGATGGCCACGACGACAAGCTTTTCTCTTCCAAACTACTCTCTATTTCATTCAAACGCTCAATCCTTCAACTTCTTCTACTAATTTGTCTAAAAAGGGCTGGTTGATGAAGGTTGACGACTCAAATTCAGGCAAGCTGCGTTTTGTAAACCCAATACTCGACAGCCGCACCAGGTACACCATTACTAGACCCAAGACCTTGAATTTATTGAACTTTCGTGTCGTTGAATTTGGTAAAGCCTATACGCTTCAATTCCAACTTCCCGGACCCATAAATAAAAGACGATATGCCCCTTTTCCTTGTCTGAAAAAATTGGTGGTGTTTCCGAATTCAGCATGGACAAATGCAGACGAGTGTTCAATTCTCATGATCTTTGTTGACGGAAAATTGGGTTTTGCAAAACCTGGGGATGAAAAGTGGACCATCGTTGGTGAAAGCTCTAATTATGATGATGTTATTGTTTACAAAGGCCAATTCTATGTGGTTGATAGGGTGGGAATAGTTTGGCGGATGGAATGTTCATCCTTGAAATTGGTACAGTTTTCGCTTCCTCGGCGTAGGCTGGCTAGCAAGAAGCATTTGGTGGTGTCGTGTGGAGCTCTTTATGTTGTTGATAAATACAATGACTTTGATGATGATAGAAAGGTAGTTGGTTTTAAAGTGTATAAGCTGGATAAAGAATTGGGTCAATGGGTTTTGGTGAAAAGCTTGGGCGACCAAGTGTTTGTTTTGGGAGCCGATTGTTCTTTCTCTATTTCGGCTCGAGAATGTTCTGGATATAAAGGGGATTGTATTCTCTTCCTTGATCCACGAGATGAAACACTAGTGTTCAATCTAAAGGATCACAGCATTCTAAAGCATCACAGCATTCATGATCATTTTGGACTTTTCTGGCCTCCCGAACATACTGGCCTCCCCCAAGCTGATGGATGGGTGTATGATTGTGTGTATAAATGGTAGCTAAATGGCTAGACACCACACCTTGTGAAGTAGAGGTTACTAGTTCAAATCTCTTATTCCGGTTTAGAACCAAAAATTTACTTATATATAAATAATCTGTGTTGGATTTGACTGTGATAGTGTTCTGAAATTTTTTCCCCTAGGGATAGAATTTCCTTATGTTTGTTTGGGATGGTATTTGGATTCATCAATCTTGTTGTCTTTTATCGGCGTGTTTACTTTGTTATGATATGCCCTTATCTCTTTCTCTCTTTCTTGTAACACATTGTTTTGATATTTGCTACTTATTCACAAAACAATCCGTGATGGTGGTTAGTATGATTACAGTTTCAAAGTTCAATTATCCATGTTAAATAGAAATAAGATTATAGCTTGATTACAACTTGGACTAGCTAGTATCTTGTTGAAGGTCTAAGTTATTTACTTTGATCGAACAAAGCTTTCTTCCAAATTTGATTCTCCAACCTATTTTATTAAACTTACATGTATCCAAAATGCATGTGAGATATATATGTCCAAAATGCATGTTTGTTAGCATAATAGAGTAGCTTGTAGAAAATTCATCTCATCCAATTCGTAGGAAAAATTTGTCTTTACTAAGTTCGGTAGAAAAGTTTAACGTATTTTGAATGCCATCTACACAAAGTAATTACAGTAGATAAGCAAGCCCTTAATTTCGAGTCACAAAAGTCCTTGAATATTGGGGATCTTTCTCCCTTGTGACAACATTACTTTATGGAAAAAATTTAAATGGATGGAAAACATGGAACCCTTTGAGTTTATACGACCCTGGACTATCATACTCGTGAATTCTAGACAACATAAGAAAGAAGTACCCCCTATTTTATCACTGCTCTGCTTCTATTTTCCGTAAGCTTGAAGTTCTTGTTTTGTCATTGAAATATTGTGTATGCACTACTTTTTAAGAAGAGATGACTTTATGTCATTACCTAAATTAAGATTATGAATATTTTAGAGGTTGTGTAATGCTTGTGTCCTATATCTTGTGCGCATTGGATGCAAGATGATAGGGTTGGCATGTTTCCAGAAACGTCAACACGTCATTATAACCTTATCATTATTTCAACAACAATTATAACATCTTTTCAGTCAAACAGGAGATTTGAGATTGAATCTTGCCCACAACAGATCAAGAATAAGGAGGCCAGGATTATAAGATGGACTTCGAAGAACCAAAAATTTGTTTAGCTGATTAATGCTATAATAAAATATTGTAATAAAATTCTTATAATTTTTTTATGCCTGCAGTTTGAATGCTAGGTATATGGTCAGAAAAAAAAAAAAGAAATAATGCTAAGTATATATTCAATATTCGCTATTCTCTGGGGAAAGACTTGAAAATAAAGAGAAGCATTTATTGAAGCACAGGTACATTTATATGATACACAATAATACACACAAGATAACTCGCTAAAACAAACACACAGTCACAGATCTGATTTATTTATTGAGAGAAATGCACCATTGCTTAACTGGGGGTGCATCCATAGTAAGTTAAGATAGAACAAAGGGTTTGTAACAAGTTAAAAAGTAGAATCAGGATGGCAGCTGTAACAGACAAGCTCGTCCATGGATTGTTAAAATAATCGCGCTTCAAAGTTGCTCGCCATCTGTTCTGACTGCACCTATAATATGCGTTGACTTCATGGTAGAGGTCGGTGTAAAGGAAAACGTAGTCATAAGCATCATTGTAACCCCAGTTGCCCAAACCTGCTATATCGTGGGAACTCAAAGAGATTTTAAGAATTTTTCGCTGCACGAGAAAATCTACATCTTTGCTAGTGTTAACAAGGTCCTTCAAGACCTTACCGTAAGAGCTCAACTTATGGACTTTGCTTGGATCACAGTGTTCAAATGCGACAAGGTTTTTGAAGATTGATAGTGTGATCTCAGAAAATTGTATCAGTGGGAGTGTCATCACTCCATCTTTGAAAGTTATATTGAGCGATTTCATCTCGTGTCGAGTTTCGAATCTGACTCCAGCTTGCACAAGCTGTGTCACAGATGGAATGGGATCCACTTTTAAGAATGACAAGTGATCAGCTTTTGTTACTGGGTATGTTTCAGCATAAGAGTCAAGGAGGCAGTCGAGTAAATGCTTGTATTGGATTTGGCGGTCATCACGAGTGCGTAGGACATATAGGGGAAACGAATTGAGTAGATTGAGTAGCGACCTTCCTTCAGCATTTGATTTGGTCAGCTTGAATAAACAGTCCAGCACGGGCCAAGGAAGTTGATTCTCAAGCAGAAACAAGTCGTGTGTTATTTCCCAAGCCATCCATGACGTATTGAACACTGGATCATCCTTGTCTCGTCGCACCTCCTCCGGAACTGAAGCTTTACGGAAGAATTCAATGATAAAACAACCATCAACCACCATCATCTCAATGAATTGCTTGTCAGTAAAATTAATTTCTTCTGCATAACATCCACGACAGTCTTGCTCAGTTCTACCAATAGCTTCTATAAAGCACTCCAAAGTAGTTTCTTTAGTTGGTGCTCGATTGAGGAGGCAATGCAAATACCATAACTTAATTTTTTCCATTGTTTGAAGCTTCTGCTTTCCGCGGTGAAATGGGCCAATTGAAACTATCTCTGGCTCATAAAACTCTATTTTACTGCGTAGTCTATCCGGAACTCTATAAATGGAACATTCAGATGGTATTGGAGACTTTTGGCAAAGCTTTCCATGAATCAAAGATATTAGATTGCTTTCACTCGATTCTGTTTTTTTCATGGATGTTCACCGTTGTTCTCTGTATTCTTTCTTCTTGCCAATTCCAAATAATGTGTAGGAGATCTGCTTTAATAATTGAAAAGAAAGAAAAAAAACATAAAATTACTTAAAACCATATTGATTTGATGATTTCTGCTTCCAAGGATGTGATGTCATTGTTGGGATATTATAATTTAATTTCTATGTTTCTTTTCTTAAGGTTTCTACTATTCTTCATTATAGTTTAATTTAAAAAATTTAAAAGTATTATTATCATATTTTTCATTACAGGTTAAAAAAACACATTTCTATGGTATATTTTTTTTTGTCCTTCTTTTAATTGGTGTTTTTTAAAAAATGAAAATTTCATTTTCCTTCATAAAAATGGTCATTTTTTATATAACACCAATTAAAAGAAGGACAAAAAAAAAAATAGTGCTTCAGACACTTTTTTTTATTTTTACTTTGTTTAAAAAAAAAATAAAAAGGCAAAAGTTGGGCAAAAAAGTTGGGTCTTTATCATCTCTTATATATATATATATATATATATATATATATATATATATATATATATCTTTTAGTGTTTTGAAAGCATTTCTATTACTTTTTTGGACAACAATCAAATAAATTTGTGTCTTATTTTGCTTTCAAAAGCAAAAAAAAATATTTGAGTAAATTAATCATACAAATTAATTTTTAAAAAAATACGACTCTTAATTTTATGTGAGTAGTTTAAAATGAAAATAATAGCAGGAAGAAAACTTGTGGATTATGATTATCAAAACATTAGTTTATACTATTATTGGTGTGACACCTATTATACTTCAATGCAAATAAAAATTCATATAATTCTAAACATTCTAAAAAAAATACAAAGCCAACTAAACAAAGTATTGTTTTATGAATACAAAATAAAAGAAAATATTTCACTAAACATTCATTGCAATCAAATCAATCATGAGGTTCAATGCTTAGTATTTCTTTGGTATTTCAAAAGCAGAAAAACACTTTAAAAAATGGTAGAAAATCGAGTAAATCACATAAATGAAAAAAAAGAAAAAAAAAAACTCCCGTAAAACATAAGAACCTTTATTTTAGTTTAATCCACATACATTAAAACATGTTTCAGTCTTTAAGTATATATGATTTAAAATGAAAAGTATAAAGGAAAAAAATAACAAGAAGAATACATGGATTATAATATAGAAAATTAGCATAAATCTTTAATATTGTTAGTGTGATAACTATAATATTTCAATACAAATCAAACGCATATAATGTTGAATTCAAAAAAATACATAGGAAAATAAACAATTCTTTTTGTTTTTTTTAATGAAAATTTGTTCCCATAGGCAATTAGGTATACATGGTTTAAAATAAAATAAAATAAAAATATAAAGAAAAAAATAGCAAAAAGAATATGTAGATTCTAATTATCAAAAAAATACATAAAACACAAATATCCAACAAAGCATAAAACCTTTCAATTAACGTCAAATTCAACCAACCACCACTAAACTACAAAAAAGGAGGAAAGCACTTCAAAAAACACACAACAAAAGAAAAGAAAATTATGTACTTCTTCTTCTTCTTCTTCTTTTTTAATTGCATAGTGGAAAAAAGCTACGGGAAATGTCGCTGCTGGATGCTCTTGATTTCACAATTCAAGATCTATCAAACTCTCTCTCTATATATACATAGAATGCCCAATTCCCCTTAAAAAAAGAAGAAGAAAAAAGGAATGCCCAATTCAATTAATTTTAAATATATAACCTTCGTGGTGATCATTTGTATAACCTAATTCCATTTTTTAAGATCAACTTAACACGTGCTATAAATAAACAGTTAACATGGAAAGAAAACAGTTCATTTAATATATATTATTAAATGTACTTTGCAGGAAACATAAAAATACAAGAGATTGGTTTAAAGCAGACCTGGTTAAGTCAAACGGCCATTGCTGAGGAAGCTTTCAAAAAAGATATAAATATATGATCACTTCTTCTTTCGGGGCCTTTGAACTTTCGAGGCAATTTAATGACAAAAAAGCCTAATACTTGAAGCATGTTTCCTTTCAATACTTTTAAGCTATATTTCTGTGAATCTTGATCCACACACCTCTGCTTTTCCAATTGCACAAAACCAATCTGCTTATCCAATTGCACAAAAAAAAGTCAAAAACCATGTGGAGCAGAGTAAAAAGCAAAAGAAAAAAGCTACTCTCCTCCACTCCTTGGTCTTCTTTTGGAGGCAAAAGGACAGCCTCCATAACATGGCTTTTTCTTTTTCCTCACTTTCTTTCTTTCACTTCATTGATATTTTTTATTTTTTGGAAAGTAAATAATTTTAGCTGAGATTTCCTCAAATTTTCTAAATTACGAGATTTTTAGATTTTAAAATTTGAACATTTCATTATATCTAACGGTTCAAATAAATGCACAAGTTTGTGTATTACCGAGGCAAATAACTTTAGTTTTCAACAACTTACTTATCTTAGTAATACACAAATATTTGCATCTGTTTAAATTGTTAGATGTGATAGATGAATTTTATTTTTTGAAATGGAGGGTAGAGAGTTATTAATTGCCTATTCTTACCCCTAAAATTGTTAACCATCATGTTTTAGATGGTTAACAATTTTTTATAACAACTTACAAAAGCGAACATGGGTTAGCACTTGGTGGTTATTGGACAATTATTGTTGGATATAAATTTGTGATGGAGCACAAATATTATAATTGATAAATAATATTAATGATCAAATTAACAATAAACAAATAAAATATAAGAGATAAAAATTGAACTATGGAAGGATCTCACATTGTTATAGAATCATGCAAAAGCATTGTCCTTAAAGGTTGATTCGTGCCTCTGAATAAATTACTCAATGCGATTAGATCTCTTGACATGCAACCTCCCAGGATTAGACTATAGTGTCTAGCTTCGTTAAGGACGCACTTCCAATAACAAAGTATAATAAAACAACCCCTTCATCAAAATAAGATGAAACTCCAAAATGAAAACTAGTGTTTTACACACTATAAAACCTTAGCTATAGATAAAATAAGGTGTTTTTCTTTTCTCAATCTCTCCTATCTCTCTTCAATATATTAGTAGAAATAGGATCCTCTCATTTCGAAAGAAAAGAAGAGAAGATCAACAGAGCGACACAGCGAACAAGAGAGAGAGAGAGGATTTCAAAAGAAAAGAAGAAAAATTCATAGAGTGACACAGCCTGCGAGACCGAGAGAGAGATGTGATATATATATATAGAGAGAGAGCTCATAATACTTTAAAGACAGCTCAAAAACGTGTTAAAGACGTGTTGGGGAATTCTCCAACAGCTAGAAAACAAACGGTCACAAAGAAAAGTTCAAAGACCAATATATAATATATAATCACCCCAACTTCCAATAAGAAAATTATAAAAGACCTCAAACGGTCATAAGGAAATTCAAAGACAAGAAACATCATTATTAAAGGAAATAACCCAATGGTTAATAACTAATAAATAGCCCAGTGGTTAGAAGGCTAGTGTGTTAGAAAACCAATGATAATTGGATAAAAATATTTGAAACAACATTTTATTACAACAATTATAACCACTTGTTCTGACTTAGAGCACTAGTAGCAGATACCTTATAACTCATTCCCTTCCTTATGTTTGGGAAAATAAAAATAAAAATAAAAACATACATCAAAATCTCCATATTTAGCCCGCGCCAAGTGCTAGCTGAAAAATGATCATCTCCATTTCCTTTATGGATAGAAATTTCTTCCAAACCGGTTTGGATGAAATTTCGTCTAACTCACATAAAATGGTGCCAAGTGTCTAAGTATTTAATATGTACATTAAATATTGAAGATCATTAATAGCAATTTACTAACTAAGATTAACTTTTTCCTTTTTTTTTTTTTCTTTTTCTTTTGGTTAAACGTTAGACTAACATTTTGTTTTTTTCACCAAGGTTAAAACTAACCTTAAAAAGGGAAGAACTAACGTCAGATTTGATTAAAAACCAAAAAAAAAAAAAAAAAGTTAGAATTTAATAAGCTAATATTGGCTTAGAAGAAAGAAAAAATCACATAGAAACAACTTTAGCTTCTTTAATGATTTTTAGTAAAAGCTAATCCGACTACTTCACTCTTTCTCCCATTTCTTCCAAACTGGTTTGGAGGAAATTTCTGTCATTCCTCTATTTAGTGTATTTTGAAGAATAGTGTTGTCCAAAATTTTAATGATAGTAGTGCATTAAATGCACTACCCTTCAAAATGCATTAAATGAAGGAAATTGAGAGATTTTGAAACATAAATGATCATTTTCTGGGATAGCTACACTGTTTCCTGCAATGGGAAACATCGTATATACCCAATGTTTTATTAAACTATAAATAAGTCATTCTCTCTCCTCACTCCTTCATGCGTCCCCAATAAAACAATATAATGGTCCCAAGAGATAGCTCAATTGGCTAGGAACTACGCTTTATAGAGCGAAGATCACAAATTCGAATCTCCTCCCACTCTTGGAATTAGAATTCTCTTTATTTCAAAATCTCTCAAGAGGTAGCTCAATCGGCTGGGACCACACTTAATGAAGTGGTGGTTACTAGTGCGAATCTCCCTCCCCCTTCTTGTGCGGACATGTCAAAAAAAAAAAAAATCTTAATTTCCTTCATTTAGTGCATTTTGAAGGGTAATGTTGACTAAAAGTTTTAATGATGAAGGGATTTTGAAATAGAGAGGATCCTTTTCCGCTCTCTTATGTGAACACACACATACACATATATATATATATATATATATATATTAATGATGATAATAAGAAGAAGAAAGAGAAAAAGAAAATAAAGATAAAAGTAAAAGAAGTATTTAATTAATATAGAAAAAATAAAAGAATATATTGTGAAATATTTTTTTTTATAGACAATCAGTAAGTAGTTTTATTCTAAATGTAGGAAATGCTCTTACCCTCCCCATGAGTCATGATTCCTTCCTTCCAAACCCCTTGAAAAAAAAAAGAACGGAAGTTCTTTTTTAAAGTAAGTACTCGGTCGGTGGTCGAGTAGTGTGGTGAGGAAAGCAAGAAAGAAATGGGAGAAAGAGTGAAGTGGTCGGATCTTCCGACGGAACTATTGTCGATGATCGGGAGGAGCCTCGACACCCGCATCGATGTTCTCCGATTTCGCAGCGTCTGTAGCTCGTGGCGTTCCTCTATCCCTCCCTTTTCCGCCAACCCTCCTCGCTTTCCTCTCACATTCCCCAACCTCGACGATGCAACCTTGACTGAGCCTTCGCGATGGCCACGACGACCAGCTTTTCTCTTCCAAACTACTCTCCATTACATTCAAACGCTCAATCCTTCAACTTCTTCTTCTTCTACTACTACTAATTTGTCTAAAAAGGGGTGGTTGATGAAGGTTGACTACTCAAATTCAGGCAAGCTGCGTTTTGTAAACCCAGTACTCGACAGCCGCACCAAGTACACCATTACTAGACCCAAGACCTTGAATTTATTGAACTTTCGTGTCGTTGAATTTGGTAAAGCCTATACGCTTCAATTCCAACTTCCCAGAACCATAAATAAAAGACGATATGCCCCTTTTCCTTGTGTGAAAAATTGGTGGTGTTTCCGAATTCAGCATGGACAAATGTAGACGAGAGTTCAATTCTCATGATCTTTGTTGACGGAAAATTGGGTTTTGCAAAACCTGGGGATGAAAAGTGGACCCTTGTACGAAAGCTCTAATTACGATGATGTTATTGTTTATAAAGGCCAATTCTATGTCGTCGATAGGGTAGGAATAGTTTGGTGGATGGAATGTTCATCCTTGAAATTGGTACAGTTTTCGCCTCGTCTGTGGGCGCGGTAGCAAGAAGCATTTGGTTGTGTCGTGTGGAGCTCTTTATGTTGTTGATAAATAAAATACAATTACATTGATGATGATACCAAGGTAGTTGTTTAAAGTGTATAAGCTGGATGAAGAATTGGGTCAATGGGTTTTGGTGAAAAGCTTTGGGCGACCAAGTGTTTCTTTTGGGTGAAGATTGTTCTTTCTCTGTTTCGGCTCGATCTCTTCATTGATAGTAGAGATAAAGCACTAGTGTACAATCTAAAGGATCATAGCATTCATGAGATTGATTTCCGTAATCATTTAAAACGGTTCTTGCCTCCCAATCATGGAATTGGAGGATTCTCTCCCTTTCAAAATGGATCAGAGAATATCCAGTTTATGGATAGGGTTTCTTCTTAGAAATCTTAGAACCACAAATGAGATACATATCCCACTAACCAAATAATAGTAAAATATTACTTCATAATAAAAAAATAAAAAAATAAAGGCAAATGGGGTGGCTAGACCATCCCAGTTAGGGGCCCAAAACCACTTTCAATGGCCAAATCTAAAAAAAAAAATTTGTTTAGCCCATGGGGGTGGCCGAGCCACCTCCAAGTGCCATGGGGGTGGCTTAATTTGGCCACCCTAGACTGGCCAGTGCGTGGTGGCTGGGGTGGCCGAAGTCACCCTTAGACCTAACAGGGATGGTTCAGCCACCCCCAAGAGCCAAACAATTTGTTTATTTATTTTAGATTTGGCCATTGGGGTGGCCGGACCACCCCTAAGGGCATGGGCCGAAGCCACCCCCAGCCTCCAACTAGGGGTGGTTCAGCCACCTCCAATGGGGTGGCCAACCATCCTTTATTTTTTTATTATTTTATTTTATTTTTAATATGAAATAATATTTTATTATTATTTTTGGTTAGTGGGACATGTGTCTCATTTCTGGCTCTATGATTTCTTCTTAGAAATCACATCTATAAACTAGATATTCTTCAGTCCATTTTGGATTGGAGAGGATCCTATTCCCCCGAACATACTGGCCTCCCTTAGGCTGGTGGATGGGTGTATAAACGCACGTATAAATGGTAGCTCAATTGGCTAGAAATCACGCTTCGTGAAATGGAGATTACTTGTTCAAATCTATCCTTCTGCTTTAGAACAAAAAATTGACTTATGTATAAATAATCTGTGTTGGAATTGATTATGATAGTGTTCCGAACTTTTTTCCCCTAGGGATAGAATTTCCTCATGTTTGTTTGGGATGGTGTTTCCTGAATTCATCAATCTCGTTTACTTTGTTATGATATGCCCTTATCTCTTTCTCTCTTTCTTGTAACACGTCTCCTTTTTGTAACACATGGTTTTGATATTTGCTACTTATTCACAAAACAATCCATGATGGTGGTTAGAATGATTACAGTTTCAAAGTTCAATTATCCATGTTAAACAGAAGTAAGATTATAGCTTGATTACAACTCGGACTGGCTAGTATCTTGTAGATGGTCCAAGTTATTTACTGATTGAACAAAGTTTTGTTCCAAATTTGATCTTCCAACCTATTTTATTAAACTTACATGTATTCAAAATGCACGTGAGATATATATGTCCAAAATGCATGCATGTCAACATAATAGAGTAGGTTGTAGAAAATTCATCTGTCCCAACTCCTAGGAAAAATTTATCTTTACCGAGTTGGGTTGAAATGTTTAACGCATTTTGAATGCCATCTACACACAAAGTAATTATAGTAGATAAGCAAAGCCCCTTAATTTCGAGTCACAAAAGTCTATGAATATTGAGGCTCTTTCTCCCTAGTACCAACATTCCATTCTGGAGAAACTTTAAATGGATAAAAAATATCGAATCCTTCGGGTTCAGATGACCCTTGACTATCATACTTGTGAATTATAGACAACATAAGAAAGAAGTACCCCCTATTTTGTCACTGTTTTGCTTCTATTTTCCGTAAGCTAGAAGTTCTTGTTTTGTCATTGAAATATTGTACATGCACTACTGTTTAAGAAGAGATGACTTTATGTCATTGCCTATATTAAGATTATGAATATTTTAGAGGTTGAATAAGGCTTGTGTTCTATGTCTTGTGGAATCACCTACCTCCCTTTTTGCAATCCTTTTCTCTTTATTGCTATGTTCTCCATTCACATCAGCTATGCATAAACCCTAGTCTCTTCTGTTTCCATTTTCCACTACCAGCATGGCTTTCCCAGGCTTCTAGCATGTCATACATAATAAGGTGGAACAAAATTAAAAATCACAAGAGGTTTCTGAAACATCCTTGTTATGCAGAATTTAGTAAATTTGTTCCCACTTCAAACAACTTAATTTTAATTAGAATAATAGAGTGACTTCATCATTTGTATTCCTTCATATGCCAAATTTGTGCACTAGCTAAAATGTAATCACACACGAACCAGACATGTCAATACTGACATTATGTACATGATTAGATACATCAATTTTAAATCAGACTGTAAGATAAATACTATTAAAAAATGGATAGTATTTACCATGGACAAGCTTTTCTCTCAAGCTCATCTTCAATTGGAAAGTCAGCGACTAAGAAAATCAATTGGGAAGGAGCTTTGACTTTGGCTTTTTATTTTTGAATAAGAAAAGTGCAATGCTCTTTTTTTTTTTTTTTAATTTTAGTGATATATTGATTTAGTGAATGTTTAATGGCTCATACTTGGCCATTTTTTTTTGTTAATTTTTTTTAACAATGGATAGAATGATTAAAAATTTAAAACAATAAACTGCGAAAGCACAAAAACAATCAAACAATGTTAAATAAAAAAGTTATATTTTTAAATAATATTATTTTATAGACAGTTATATGATTATCAAACAATTAAAATAATTCGAAAGGGAAAATTAACTTTTAATTTTAATTTTTAATATTTAGAAATTAATTTTTACTCTAATGTCATTTTAGATATATGATAGTAAATTTTATGCATATATATTACTAACAAGATAAAAAAAAAAAAAAATTCATTTAATTCTTTGCATGGGGCCATGGGCTACAGGCTACAGCTGGGCTGCAGCTGCACGAGTGCACCATGATTCATTGATTCCTTCCTGACGAAGGCCCTTTAAAAAAGAAATTAGGGGTGGTCGGATGGCGACTGTGGCGTGGTGAGTGAAAGCAAGAAAGAAAGAAATGGGAGAAAGAGTGAAGTGGTCGGATCTTCCGACGGAACTATTGCTGACGATTGGCAGGAGCCTCGACACCCGCATGGATGTTCTCCGATTTCGCAGCGTCTGTAGCTCGTGGCGTTCTTCTATCCCTCCTCCCTTTTCCGCCAACCCTCCTCGCTTTCCTCTCAGATTCCCCAACGCCGACGAAGCAGGCTTTTCTGAACCCCCGGGATGGCCACCACGACCGGCTTTTGTCTTCCAAACTACTCTCTATTACATTCAAACGCTCAATCCTTCAACTTCTTCTTCTTCTACTTTGTCTAACAAGGGCTGGTTGATGAAGGTTGAAGAGTCAAATTCAGGCAAGCTGCGTTTTGTAAACCCAGTACTCGACAGCCGCATCAGGTACACCATTACTAGACCCAAGACCTTGAATTTATTGAACTTTCGTGTCGTTGAATTTGGTAAAGCCTATACGCTTCAATTCAAACATCCCATAAATAAAAGAAGATATTTCTCTTCTCCTTTTGTGAAAAAATTGGTGGTGTTTCCGGATTCAACATGGACAAATGAAGACGAGTGTTCAATTCTCATGATCTTTGTTCAGGGAAAATTGGGTTTTGCAAAATGTGGGGATGAAAATTGGACCCATGTAGGTGAAAGCTTTAATTATGATGATATTATTGTTTACAAAGGTCAATTCTATGCCGTTGATAGGATGGGAATAGTTTGGTGGATCGAATGTTCATCCTTGAAATTCGTACAGTTTTCGCCTCCTCTGTGTGGGCCGTGTAGCTATAAGCATTTGGTGGTGTCGTGTGGAGCTCTTTATGTTGTTGATAAATACAATGACATTGATGATGATACCAAGGTAGTTGGTTTTGAAGTGTATAAACTGGATGAAGAATTGGGTCAATGGGTTTTGGTGAAAAGTTTGGGCGACCAAGTGTTTGTTTTGGGTGCCGATTGTTCTTTCTCTGTTTCGGCTCGAGAATGTTATGGATACAAAGAGGATTGCATTCTCTTCATTGATAGTGGAGATGAAACACTAGTGTTCAATCTAAAGGATCACAGCATTCATGAGTTAGATTCCTGTGATCAATTTGAACGGTTCTGGCCTCCTGACCATACTGGCTTCCCCCAATCTAATGGATGGGACTATACTCACGTGTATGAATGGTAGCTCAATTGGTTAAGAACCACGTTTTGTGAAAAGGAGGTCACTAGTTCGAATCTTCCCTTCTGCTTAAGGCTGCTTAAGGGTATATATAATCTGTGTTGGATTTGACTATGATAGTTTTCTAAACTTTTTTCCGCTAGGATAGAATTTCCTTATGTTTGTTTGGGATGGTATTTCCCGAATTCATCAATCTTGTTGTCTTTTATCGGTTTGATAAGCCCTTATATCTTTCTCTCTTTCTTGTAACACATTGTTTCGATAATTGCTACTTAATCACAAAACAATCCATGATGGTGGCTAGTATGATTTCAGTTTCAAAGTTCAATTATCCATGTTAAATAGAAATAAGATTCTAGCTTGATTACAACTTGGACTAGCTAGTATCTTGTAGAAGGTCTAAGTTATTTACTCTATTCACACAAAGCTTTCTTCCAAATTTGATCCTCCAACCTATTTTATTAAACTAACATGTATCCAAAATGCATGTGAGATATATGTCCAAAATGCATGTTTGTCAGCATAATAGAGTAAGTTGTAGAAAATTCATCTGATCAAATTCCTAGGAAAAATTTTTCTTTACTGAGTTGGGTAGAAATGTTTAACGTATTTTGAATGCCATCCACACAAAGTAATTATAGTATATACGCAGGCCCTTAATTTCGAGTCACGAAAGTCCATGAAAACTGAGGATCTTTCTTCCTTGTGGCAATCAACGTTCCTTATGGAGAAAGTTTAAATGGATGGAAAACATGGAAGCCTTTGGGTTTAGACGACCCTTGACTACCATTCTTTTGAATTCTAGACAACATAAGAAAGAAGTATCCCCTATTTTGTCACTGTTTTGCTTCTATTTTCCCTAAGCTTGAAGTTCTTGTTTTGTCATTGAAATATTGTATATGCACTGTGATAATTAATAAGATTGGTTGCTACCGGCCTTCAACTTAAGAAAAAACTCTGAGAGGATGGATTGAGTAGAGCTGGTTGAATGTAATGATTTTATTTTTATTTTTTTTTCGATCAAAACTACTGTTTAAGAAGATGACTTTATGTCATTACCTAAATTAAGATTATGAATATTTAAGAGGTTGGGTAAGGCTTCTGTCCTATGTCTTGTGTGCATTGGATGCAAGCTAGGGGTACCATGTCTATAATTGAGGATGCGTGACATGGGCTTGCATCTTGTGCCTGTGGCACCCCTAGTTTGTGTCGTGTGCACATGATAGTGTTGTATATGTAAGAAGAATGGAGAATCTATTGATCATCTTCTTCTTCATATTTTTTTGTTAAATAATTAATTTCATTGATTAGCGTATATGGGTGCAACCCTAATTGGGTTCACTACATGATAACCTATACACCATGTGTATTATTACTCACTAAGTCATGGAGTTACGGTTGTATCTTTTCTATCTGTAAAATATGTGTTGTTTTATTGTTGGTCTACCTCCTTTAGATGACGGATTGAGTGAGGTCCTCAAGGCATTTGTGGCCATGTGGCATAATGATAGTGATCATGTTAACGCTTGAGGACTCATCGTAGAATTTCGGAGGCTGTTTATGGTTATTAGTATTCTTGGGAGTTGTAGAAATATAATTTTGATGAATGTTGTGTATTAAGGTTTAGTTTGAATATTTTATAACGATGATGCGTATAGTATAATTTCAGTTAATGTAATGACTCTTAGTAGATTCCTTGGGTATAATTATTAATATTGATAGAATAATAGAAATCTTATGTTTCCATTGCTTAGTATTTTCTTTTGAGGAGTAGATGATTCAATGGTCTTATTACTCGGGGGACTTAGACGGGGGAGGCGAACCATGAAGTTTGTTTCCAGTTAATTAATTTCTCGAAGCGTAACACGTGTGGTTACTCAAGATTTATGAAAACCCGCCATCTATTTCTACGTAAAAAATTTTCTGAATTTTGAAAACCATATTTTAGGTAAACATGATGGAGAAGTTTTAAATAAGGGCTCATGCCACAAAAAATGACTAATTAAAATTGTATTTAGCTGTGTACTCATGATTATATCCACCTGTAAAATTGTTGAATTTTATAGATATGTCCAAAGGAGGAGTTCTACCAATACCTATATTAATCTTCGAAAGGTTGACAGGATATGGCACTTTTGTAAACGTAGTATGTAGTGTTTTGTATAAAGTAATGTGATGAATGAGATATGTAAGAACATCTTCAATGAGCTCTCTAAAATTCACTTTTAGCCAAAATTTGGTTAAATTCTACAGAAAGCGAGCTCCATCAAAGGCTGACCAACAAGGGTTCGTATAGGCTGGGTGGTCGACCATCCCAAGTAAGTTGGGTTGCCGATGCTCGCAATTTGAGTACATGATGGGTGACTAACCAAGGCTCAAGTAGGCTTGGTCGCCGACCCTTTTGAAGAAAGTGTGAGATGGGTGATTGACCCAGGCCCGAGTAGTTTGGGTTGCTGATATAATACCCTTAACCTAAGTGGACTATTATTTATTTATTTTTTTTGAACCTAAGTGGACTATGCTTGTTAGCCATTAAAACTTTAGTGGAGCAAATGTCATAAATTAGAATACACGAAGCACAACTAAGTTCAGAATAATATTCTCTCAAAAAAAAAAAAAAAAGAATAATAATCATGAGTAATTAATTAAAACACATTAAAAATTCAAGGTGCAGAACAAAATGTATAAAAATTTACCAAAATCAAATTTCTAAAAAATGTAGAAATATTTCTTGTCTTGTACACAATGCACTTATTAAAGAAATAATTCTACTTTTTGAAAATCTTGTCAAGAATTTTTATTTTTATTTCTAATTGAATAAGGAAATGACTACTAGGAATGATCTTTCATACTTCTGATCCGAAAGGAAGAAGATGTGAGAGATCCTATAAACGAAAATGGGGTGGATTCCCTAACAATCATACTTTTTGAAAATCTTGTCAAAATTGCTTCTCTTACAACTTGCTATGCAACTTCTTAACCTAAAAATATAAAAATAAAAAAAACGAAACAAATGAGCACAAACTCAATAAGTAATGATCCCAAGCACTTTGTTTCTTTTATGTTTTGAAATATTTTTAATTGCTCTAAAAAAATACTTTAGCTTCAACCTCCAACAAATCCTTAGATAAAAGCCACCATTTTGAAAGAAGTTATTAGTTTGAAACAAGTGGCGAGTATGAAATATTGGAATGCCAAGTGTAAATCATTGCACTATTCAAAATGGAGAAAGTTACAAATAGAAGTGACTTGTTGGGTGTCACATCTATATAAAAGGGAACTAATAAAGAATAATCAAACGAATCATTATAATTATGGAGAGACATTCGAAACAATAAACCTATACGCTGACACTAGAAAATAACTAACATAGAAAAATAAAATATTTAGAGGCAAAAATTAGTTATGCAAAGTAAAATTGCTCATTTTTACATAAACTTTCAAAGTACTTTAATAACCTCTTTTAATTTGAATTCCCGATGAGCGCAATATAGAATTCATAATCTATATATAAAATAAAAGTGGCAACCTTCTTTTCGATTATTTTTCCTCTACATCTACTAATGGTCCCTTCGCTAATTTTTTTTAAATAAAAAAAAATAAAAAATTAACAAGACAATGTTTGCCTCCATCATGAGCTTGCTACGAAATGCTGTGCTAAAATTGTATAGTCACTACAAGAATTTTGCTCATTAGTGTCCATATTTGGCAGCTTTTAGAGGTCGTTGCTAATGATTGATCATTAGAGGCTAATAGTAGACGCTAAATACCAGAAAAATTGATATTTAGTGGCGACAATGAGAGGTCAATAACGACTTGAGCCTCATTAGCTGCTATTGAGTGGGCAATAACGACAACTCCTTAGAGTCACCGCTGATGAGGGGTCAATAGCGGTGACAACTAAAGGTTGCCACTAATTTTCCTAAAGAAAAATAAATAAATAATAATGCATTGGGTTCATATTAAAAACAAATTTTCATATTAAATTAAAATGCTTAGAAAAATAATTTTTTACAGATATATATTATTGAAGTTTTCTATTTTATATTCTTATTTAAAAATATAAACCGATTTTTTTTTTTTAAGATATATAAAAATTATTTTCATCACGATGGATCCTAGTGTATTGGATTCTAGACTTAGTCAAATGTATCATGAACAAAACACAATGATATCATGTATCACTCTTCTAGTGCATTACTTCAATTGATCATGATACAATCAAACTTGACACAATTGAAAATTTGATTGAACATCCGATCAATCTGAGTGCATTAGTCTAATCGATAGTGATACGATCAAAGAATCAATCGAACTTGACACAATTGAAAATTTGATTGAACATCCGATCAATCTTAGTGCATTAGTCTAATCGATAGTGATACGATCAAAGGATCAATCGAACTTGACACAAAAAGAGTCAAGCTGATCCTTCTTGGCCCCTTCCGAATAAGCTTTGTCGGTGCCGAGAAATCTCCTCTTGTAGCCTCTCAGACAACCTCTCAAAAATATTGATAAGATCATCACATAGCTTGGGCATTTTTGGATATATATTCATGTTGCACTCAGACCACACATCACGTGCAGATTGGCAATTCCACAGGATATGATTCACCGGCCTTCCACATCTTCATGCTTGGCTCAACATTTGAACTTTCACCCATAAATAATGCAATCATTTTTCTCCTTAGCCAAGTGGTATGCGCTTTTTATCGAGAAAATCCCATTCTTTGTGCCCACCCAAACCAACTTGTCCTGTTGTCGTTGGGGACATATGGCCATGCTACAAATTTTTGTCGCCTCCTCCTCATTAAAAATACGTTTGATCAAGGAGATATTCCACCACATCGTCGAGGCATCCACCAGAGCACTCACCTTCGCTTCACTGTCCAGGAGTCTTATAGGCGATTGGATAGAATACGACATTGGAGCTGGAATCCAACGGTCCCCCCATATTTTTATAGAATTTCCATCTCCCACCCTCAAAATCGGACCTTCTTGCAGAATTGTTATGATTGTGATCATTGGTCGGATTATCAATTTATTATTGTGTATCTTAAGTTTATATGCATTAGACTGCACCGGTTCGGACGTCTTGTGAACGTGCACCGAACTGAGCTTTATATAAACATGGAATTACCTTTTTGAACACTGAATTAGCCAACCCTAAGAACTAAGAAATCTAAAACCGAAAACTCTTTTCAGCAAATTTTATTATTTTATTTTAGATAAAATTTTGTACTTTGCGAGGCTTTTATCATCTAGTACGTTTTTTAATGGTGGGGAATACGATGTAGCGTCTGCGTAACTGCAATGGGTTGCAAAGACAAAAATCACAACTCTTCCATAAACCTAGAAACTTCAAAGAATTACAAGAAAACTAAAGAAAAACTCACTAGAGTATTATTCTTACTGATAATAAAATAATTACAAAACATAACCAACTAAGGTCATCCTTAATTAGGGCATTCACAATGGATGAGCTAATTTTTTTAATGTAAAATAGCTCATCAAAACTCAATTTATCTAGTTTAGCTAATAACTTTTTAAGGACCTCATATATCCGATTAGTTATATTTTTATCTATATCATTTATTTTTAATTTTTTTTTTAATTTTTTATAATGATTGTATTTTTCTTAAATATCTTATTTTTCAACTTTTGAGAAAAAAGTGATGTGGAAAGAGAAATAATATGAGAAAATTTTGGAAAAAATGAGATGTAAAAGAGAAATAGTAGGAGAAAATTTTGAAAAAAAATATAAAACAGGTGAGAGAAACAATAAAAAAAACGTGGGAAGAAAATTTTGGGAGAGATAGTGGGAGAAAAAAAGACGTGGGAAGAAAATTTAGGAAAATAGATCTTTGAATAGTGTTGCTACATGTAGCTTTTTTTTTAGCTCATTTAATAAAATATATATTCTACATTTTTTTTAGCTTCTCCAA
This sequence comes from Carpinus viminea, assembly GCA_013348765.1. Lineage (NCBI taxonomy): Eukaryota > Viridiplantae > Streptophyta > Magnoliopsida > Fagales > Betulaceae > Carpinus > Carpinus viminea. The sequence goes on along the minus strand of CP054670.1, from coordinate 11,763,634 downwards.
TTTAAATGGTATTTTATCAATTTAGGAAGCTATTTTAGATAAAAGTATCATTTAGCTCATCCATTATGAATGCTCTTAGTAGGTTTATATAAAGCCAACAATCGAAACCCTCAAAAAATAATATAAAAAAAATGAAATAAAAATACTGCAGCAAATAGAGCACTAGAAACATTTTATATAGGAAAAATATCTAAAAGTCCCCCAAATCAACAGCCGTTTATATAGTCTCGCAATCTTCAAAAGGTATTAAAGTAGCCCATCAAACTATCAAAATATATTAGAAAGGTCATTTATTTTTTATATTCCTATAATACCCCTATTCTTTTAATAAATAAAATAATAATTTAAAAAAAAATAAATGGGCGAATAAATACCAAATTTTTTTTTTGGAATAAAGAGATAATTAGTCACTGTAGTACGTTGGACTAATTACAAATTGCTTTACATCGTATGAAAGTAAAATCAAAGGTTCTTGAGATATTCCAAAAAAAAAAAAAAAAATCAATTTAGTCCTTGGAATCAAATTCGTGAAAAAAATTGTTTTTATTTGCCCATTGTTTTTTTTGTTAGTATTTTTAAAAAATTGTTTGGATTTTTTTACAATTATTTTATTATTTTATTTGTTAAAATAATAGGGGTATTATAGGAATATAAATAAATGGCATTTTTGATACATTTTGGTAGTTTGATGGGTGGGGCTCTATTGAAAATGCCTATTAGTTTATAAGGCTTTTTTATATTTTCCCTTTAATATATATATTCTTTCTTAGACAATTTTAACCGAAAACACAAATTTGTAACCCTTTGAATAAGCTTTCCAGTTTCCAACTAAATTTCTTACCGTCTAATGTTGGAATTACAAAATATGAATCGTTAGTAAAACCGATGTGATAAAAACTTATTTGCATCCGAATATAGACTATAAACTAATGAACATGGTTCTCAACATTCAAATTACTTAATCTCCAAGATCTAGACAGCATAACCAAAAATTTAACATAGTTCTAATCGATCAATAATGTCATCTCAGTCGCTTTGAAACCATCATTATAAATTCAAGAAGTGATATAAGCTTGGTGTCTATAAATTAGATAACAAAGGGAATAAGCAACAAGCCGTAATGTGGCGGATAATAAAAATAAAAAGAAAAGAATTGAGGTTCAACAATGTTGCTGCTTTGCTCACTTGGACGGCTTTTAGATACATTGCAGCATAACCAAAAATTTAACATAGTTCTAATCGATCAATAATGTCATCTCAGTCGCTTTGAAACCATCATTATAAATTCAAGAAGTGATATAAGCTTGGTGTGTATAAATTAGATAACAAAGGGAATAGGCAACAAGCTGTAATGTGTCGGAGAATAAAAATAAAAAGAAAAGAATTGAGGTTCAACAATGTTGTTGCTTTGCTCACTTGGATGGCTTTTAGATACATTGCAGCATAACCAAAAATTTAACATAGTTCTAATCGATCAATAATGTCATCTTAGTTGCTTTGAAACCATCATTATAAATTCAAGAAGTGATATAAGCTTGGTGTGTATAAATTAGATAACAAAGGGAATAGGCAACAAGCCGTAATGTGGTGTAGAATAAAAATAAAAAGAAAAGAATTGAGGTTCAACAATGTTGCTGCTTTGCTCACTTGGACGGCTTTTAGATACATTGCAGTGGATTTGAATGCCATAAAAGGATTTGGCTTTCCTCATTGGATACCAATTAGTTTTTAGATAAGGTGGTTAAAAGGTTCGATCCAACAAAAAGAATAATACATCACCCCTTAAATTGAAATCGCTTTTGCAGATACACCTCCAAACATCAAATTTACAACATTTAACAAATTCAAAGCTACCATTTGTTGCTATTTACATCCTTCATTTAGATTGTATCGTTAAATGGATGGAAAGTTCATCATGAGGTGGGCAAAAGCAAAAATTTAACTTGAAATGCTCAAATTTTCCTTTTCAAAAAAAAAAAAAAAGACGGTAAAAGTGATAGAAGAACAATTTAGGTATTTAAAGTAAAAAGAAAAAAAGAAGAAGCTATGTTCGAATCACAAGTCCAACTTTACAAACAATTTAATTAAAAAACAAATTAACAGAGTATGTAAATTGCAATTAAATGGTTGTTTAAATGAGCTACGTATCATAAATGATAATTTGGTATTTTATGCAAAAGAAGGTGCAAGTACAAGGAGATTAAACATAATTTTATTAATAAAAAAAAGGGGTAATTATCATTTTCCCCCATGAACTATCACTAAATTACTATATACTCTTAGCTATCAATTATCAATTTTACATTATGATCTCATCAAACTACCATTTCGTTACCAATAACCCATTTTCCCTCAGTTAAGATCATTAATTTGACGGTCAACTTATCACTTGTGTGTAAAGTTGGTAGTTGATGTGGGTATATGGTAATCGAGTGATAGTTCATGAGGAATGGATAATTACCCAAAAAAAAATGCATACGCATTCAAGGCATGTGACGCACACATGATGGGTTGATCATTCGACTTAACGACTTTAACTGACAGAAGAGGGGTTTTGGTAATGAAATGGTAGTTTGATAGGGTCATAATATAAAGTTGGTAGTTGATGAGAGTATATAATAATCAAATAGTAGTTCATGGGGGAAATGATAATTATCCTAAAAAATGACAATGAAGCTTTTATTCCTATTCTAAACATGTATAAAAATATTAAAGTGTTCTTTTATAGTATATGAAGCATATCTTCTCCATAAGTACGTATTCATATTTGTAAGGAAAGAGCCACAAAAGTAGCTAGTTTCGAACCTTTTACCAAACATAAATATTTAATGCCTTTCCATTGCTCTTCATAGCACTCTACCATAAACGGTGCAAAATGAAGTCCGAAGTGGTAGCGGCAATGATAATTGCACTTGAGTACGACTTCGCATCGGCTCATAGGATAATCTTTAGGGTGCATTGGGTCATCAAAAAGGCAACTAACTAGATTTGTAGCAAAGTTGAACCACTAATTTTACACCTTAGTGCCTACCATTTCTTTTATTTATCAAGATGGAATTATTCATTGAAATGGAAGAGATCTAAGGTCACTTGCTTGAACTTCAAGTATTATTGAGGATAATCAACTTCATCATCACTAATATAAGTTTTATCGTACATTTCCTAGACATCATATTTCTCTCACTCTAGAAATTCTCTTATTTGAACGTCAATACAAATGCTATTTATAAGGATCAAATCATTGAATCGTCATTGCAATTAAAAAAATTTGAGACCCTTTAAATACAAATTTTTGGGATAATTTCACAAGACTGAATATTGACCATTTTGAATACTCTCTGATCTTCAAAACTCTCTCAATTTAACCCCCTGAACTTTCAATTGCTCTCAATTTGGACCCATCCATACAAATTAGAATTTTCAAAAGTTTAAAAAAATTAAAAAAAAAACATTTTTGAAGTTGAAAATTTTAAATAGTGAATTTTAAACGGTGACTTTTGTATAAAATTTCATCTTCCATATATTTTTTATTTTTTTAAAAATAAAAATTAGGGGTATTTTGGTCTTTTTGAAAAATTTTGTGCCCTAATTTGTACGGATGGGTCCAAATTGAGAGCAATTGAAAGTTCAGGGGGTTAAATTGAGAGTTTTTGAAGATCAGGGGGGTATTTCAAAACGACTGATAGTTCAGGGGGGTCTTGTGAAGTTTCTCCAATTTTTTATTCAAAAAGAGTTTCTTAAGAATTGTACCTCTTAGAAATATGAAAATATTCTAGTAGATTAACTTTTTGTTCTAGTAATGTCGTTGGCTAGGATAATACGGTTTTACCAGCGTTCTTTTTTTAATTTTTTATTTATTTTTATTGCAATTAATAAGCGACTCTTGGTAAAAGTCAACTATATTAATAAATTGACGTAAAAGAGCATGAAAATGTGAGTAATGCTAAAGTCACTCTTGTACCCTACCAATAATGATGTAGTTCTTAAAATTACCATTGAGCTTGTGATTGATCATTATTAGATTCTAATCAAATGGTAATTTTAAAAGCCATCTCATTTTAGAGGGATACAAAAAGATTTCTAGAATTACTATGAAAATGTATCATTTATGTAAAGAGATTATAAATAATGAAAGTTACAAATGGAAGTGACTGATTGGATGTTGCATTTATAATAAAAGAGAACTAATAAAGAATAATCAAATGAGTAATTACACTTACCATCTCAGAGAGATACAAGAGGGACTTTGAACCTGTTTAACTTTGGTGATGTGCTACACATGACACATCACCATCTTAGATATAGTTCAGTTGAGCCCCTATCATATCTCTTTCCATAATATCTAGTATCATTTGCCAAAAAAAAAAATTTAGAACACTTCTATGAACTTTCACTCGTTTTGACATTACAGTCCAAAGTTTTAAAACTCTCATTTAAGGGTATCGAATTTTCAATTTCTTTCAATTACCCAATTCCGTTAAATCTTCTCAAAATTTCCCAAATACCATTTTTTTTTAAATATAAAAAAGGAGTAATTACCTTTTCTCCATCAACTACCAACTATGACACCTCACCTTAAATGATATGATATTGTCCGCTTTGGGGCAAATCTGCATGGTTTTAGTGCACGCTCCCCCATATCAGACTGGGCTATGGTTGATGGGTTATGGCTTTGATACCATATGTAACGACTTGAGGAAAAGGTCTAGTCATATCTGCGCTATCACCCCAAAAGGATTAGTCAATATGGAGCTTCTCTAGAATTCATTATAAAGCCTAGTTTCACTTAGTAACTAGCAATGTGGGACTTAGCATTCATGACTATCTTTATAAACCACCCACTCTATGTGGGCTTCTTCTCATCTTCCCAATATAGAACCAGAGTGTTACATGACCCACATGAACTACTATTTTGTGGCCAAAACATCAATTTTGTCAGTCAAAGGCCCATTCTGTTAGTTAAAGGCATTAACTCAGACGGTCTACCTGTTACTTTTCCCCTATGAACTACAATTCATTGTCAATTTGCCCTCATAAACTACAACACACTGTCACTTTGAATGTCTAAGTTAACGTTTTTGATTGATGGAATTGAGGTTTTGGGCATAAAATAGTAGTTCATAGGGTCAGATGTTACAGTTGATGGTTCATGGGGACAAAGTTAAAATATACAACCCATTGTTACTTTGACTGTCTAAGTTAATGCCTTTGACTGATGGAAGTGGGGTTTTGAGCACAAAATGGTAGTTCATGGAGACAAAGTGAAAATGTGTTGTAATTTATGGAAAAAATGTAATTACCAAAAAAAAAAAAAACCACTAAGTCTTTACAATTTTTTTATAATAAAAAAACTTCCAATTGGGAAGCCAAATTTAGGGCGAACACAAATTGCCACCCCTAGATAAATGTGTGATGTATATTATTACTCTTTTCATATTGAATAATGTTAGAAACTATATTTTAATCTCACAAATACCCTCATAATGCTGACATAGCGGTCCAACCAATCCTTGAATTCTCTTTTTACAACACGAGGTTAGTTTGGACGGACATGTGAACATTGTGGGATAATTATAAAATAAAAATGTGATTTGTAATATTACTCATCATATTTTAATCATTTTTATTTTTCAAATTAAATAATTAAAAATTAACGTTAAAATTTGAGAAAGTATACAGCCGTCCAAGCTCAGCTAAGCCCAACGGCCCAACCGACCGTTATTACCGGCAACTTTCCCTCCCTTCCTTTCGACCTCTCTCTTTGTTGCAAGAAAAGCACCGACTTTCTCGTAGACAATGTCCGTCCCAAATTTCTCCAAAACTCTGCAATTCTCTGCAATTCGGCTTGGCTATCCCTCACCCTTCTTCTTCTTCTTCTTCTTCTTCTTCTTCAATTTTTTCCTTCGCAATCACCGGTTTCTAGGGTTTCTCTTCCAATACGTTTCGCTTAGGCACAGTTCTCCATCATTTCCAGGTTTCTGTCTCCCTTCGATTGCTGAGAAAATCGTAAAACGATTTTTTTTTCTACTATAAATAAATAGTAAGAGGGCTCGTTTTAAGAAAATGAAAAATGAAAATTAGCCCTTGTCCTGTGTTTGGTGGCTGAGAAAATGTAGGATAAGGAAGCGCATTGTATTTGAAGTTTTGTGTTTCACATTATATTGGTTGCAAGGGGAAAGTAAGAAATGGAAAACTACCTGAATAAACAGAGAATCGCTTACGTGGTGTTGAACAACTTGAATTTTAGAGGGATTATTTATTTATATTTTTTATAAAAGTATTGAGTTTTGTTTGTTGTTGGATAAAGGAGGTGAAAAATTTTCGACCAATGGCCAATCGGATGAAGGAAGATGAGAGAATTGAAAGGATTATCCGCGGTCTTTTGAGGCATCCTGAGAATCGAAGATGTATCAATTGCAACGGTTTGGTATGAAGTTTTTTTAAATAATATAAAACTTGAAGAATAAATGCATATTGTATTCTGATATTGTCTTATCATGCATTCTTTGTATGCTGCAGTTTTACAAGGTTATCTGCAAACTCTCTGTTTGTTAAATTATCTGAAGTATTTTCTACTAATTAAAATTTGAGAGTGGTGAAGACATGCTTACTTTTTATATATTGTATTTACATGTTAAGAAGGATGTAATTAGAGCGACGTATGAGAAGATATGAAAGAAACCATGATTAATGTTAACCATAGAGCTTAGTAGGATAAGAGGTTTCACTAATCAATAACACGTCTCTGTGCATAGTTTTAAATCCAGCAATGACATATTACCTTATCGAAATATAATCAATTTGAAGCCTTTGAATGTTTAGGGTGTCTGCAAGTGTGTTCAAGACAAGTTTCATTATGATGCTTTGTTCTGAAGAAAGATTGTGCCATGGAGATATAAAGCTATAAGTTCATGGGCTGTAAGTCATAATTAAGGGAAGTTGAAAGTTTACTGAAGAGCAGGAGTGGGTTTTTTATCTTTTTTATAATGCCTTGACGAGTGGTGTTATGAAGGTTCAGTTCTTGTGGGCCTCACTGCTAAAGATTGAAATATGCCAGGCATAAGCCTCGTACTGGGAGTGCTTACAAAAAAAAAAAAGAAAAGAAAAGAAAAAAGAAGAGCCTTTTATGGGAAGTTGTTAGAGTATTAATTAAATGATTAAATCAATTGTTTGCTATCATCTTAAACTTTTGGAATGAGTGGTGACATGGTATCAGAACAAAGGTTCTGAGTTTGAACCTTATCTCCATAATTCACACCCTAGTTAAATATTTCATACGTTAAGCCTTACTTATTAAGAAGGAGTTGGAACTCATATGTGAGGAAAGTGGTAGAATATTAATTAAATGATTAAATTAAAAAATTTCTATTAGCTTAGATTTATGGGATAAGTAGTAATCTAGCATAAGTAGTTTGAGATCACTGAGAAGGAAAGCATTCTTGACTTCTAACTTGGATGAGAGTCAGGCCATTCAATCACTTTTCTTTTCACATACACACAAAATATTTTAGTTTTTCTTTTTCACTCTTTTAGGGTTTTAATTGTCTTAGACTACTTGCTTTGTCTCTTATTTAGGCACATAGCTAATGTTGTTTCATGCCTTCCCTTTTCATCAATTTTATCTGAGATGTGTGTGTTTTGTTGGTCTTGGATTTCGAAGTGACAATTATGATCTTGTTATCTGGTCTTACAGTATGCAGTGGCATTTTCGCAGAATTTTTTCATTGTGATATCATTTGATAAAATAATACTATGACTAACATATAGTCTTTTAGCAGGGACCACAATATGTTTGCACAAATTTCTTGACATTCGTTTGCACAAACTGCAGTGGAGTGCAGTAAGTATTCATACTTGTACATCCACTGCTTTTCTGTAGATAATGCTTGTTTCATTTTCGTTTTTTCCTTGGTCCTTTCATGGTGCATCTGGCTTTCACTTAAGTTCTACATGACATCATTTGAATTGTCATCAGCCATGTTCATTTCGGTACTCAATGATCTGACTTGAGTTAGTTAATAAGCATCAATTTAGAGTGACTAATTAATTTTTTTAAGTATTCCAGTCGGGAGTTCACTCACCGAGTAAAATCAGTGTCAATGGCTAAATTCAGTGCAGAAGAAGTAAGTGCTCTGCAGGCAGGGGGAAATGAGGTATGCATTCATATTTAGTTGTAATTGATCCAGTTAGTGCTCTTTCTTGTCATCTAATTATACTTCTTTGCTTCCCATTGTTTAACTTAAATCACTTCACAGCGAGCAAGGCAAATTTATTTTAAAGATTGGGATCCTCAGCGCCATTCTTACCCTGATGGCAGGTGGTTATCAAATTCTTTTACGTTGATCTCAGTACTTCATATTTAGTGTTTCTGATTCACATATTTGCTTCCAGTAATCTTCATAGACTCCGGGATTTTATTAAGCATGTCTACGTGGATAGAAAATACACTGGAGAGAAGACCGGTATTGTTGAGCTTCCAGCACTGAGATTGGTAAGCTCTGCATTATTATATATGCAAGCCCATGGATCATATCCTTATTTTAAAATTTCATTTTTGTGCTGTGGAAAGCTTGTCCAACAATGATCTTCTTATACCATTAACACTTGCCATCTCAACAATTTTGGGCCTCATCAATTTAGATATGATGGACAATTGGAAGTACTGAGTGCTCTCCCACTCAAAGCACCCTCATTTAAAAAGAATATTGTTTTTATTTTACAGAATGACAAGGAATCTCATAGCAGGAAGGTTAGTGCATATAGTGGTGGATCTAGAAGCCCACATTATGAGAAAAGACACGAGCGGCGTCATAGTGAACGATCTAGTCCTGTTCGAACAAGTGTGGATGGAAGTGTCAAATATTATTATGATGAAAGAAGAAGTCCGCGGTATGCCCAAGAAAATTCAAGATATGGAGTTCCTAGGAGAAGTTCTGCCCGCTTTGAGGTTGTTGATGACAGGTTTCGAGATCATGGGCATGGAAGCCATAGGTTCTCAAATACAGAATCCAAGCCAGGAATCAGGTTACCTGACTCTCAAAAGAACAGGGATAGGTCCCATTCCCCAGCGGTGCGCACTGTTAAAGAAATTTTAGGAGACAGTATTACTCCTCTACAGGTAGACGAACTTTCTAAAGCTACTAATGGTCCTGCCCATAATCAGGTGCATAATTGCTATGTTAAACTAAAAAATTGGTTTTTGTATGAATAGTTCTTTTTAAATTTTTTCCTTTGGACTTATTTGTTAATGATGTTCTCTTCCTTTGGCCTGTTATTGTTGTCTGTCCTCTTTCATTCAAGAACATAATATGCTTTTTTAACTGCCTTCATCTGCCATGTATTGCTTAAGGAACCATATAAAGGTAGTCTACACCAGGGAAGCTACCTCCACATAAATTCTCCCGGGAGAGTATTCCACCAGTGGAATTATGTTTTTTTGGATGAAAAAGCTTCATTAAAACCAACGAACGAATATACACACCTGACTTAACTGGTACTCTAACTACACAAAACATCAAACAAACTCCCTGCTACTTACTGTGCACCTCAAACTACCTCTCACACAAAAAAAAAAAACCAATTCAGTATACTTCCTATCTACAAAACGACAAACCATCTGAAGAAAAACGCCAAACTAAAAGCCCAGCTTAGTAGTAAGCACCTTCTCAGACACACCCCAACGACAGTAGAGGTCCATGTTGGTAGCTGTATTAACAAATTTCCGAGAACCCGTATTTTGAGTCACCTCCCTATCAATCCTTTTAAGAATTTGTTCCTCAGAATTCAACTTATTACCATGGTGAATATCATTCCTGTGCTTCCAGATATTGTAGTAAGCAGCGCCAAGAGCTAACTTGCAAACCACATCTTGGAAAGAAGCACCTTGAAGCTCAGCAATTCCCAAAGTCACAACTTCATCCCATTCAACCTGAGTTTTACCCACAGCACATTTACACATAAAAGACCTCCAAATTCTTTGGCTGAAGCTGCAACAAAAAAATAAATGATCACTTCCTTCAATGCATCCCCTACATAAAGCACATAAAACATCCACTTTGTAACCCCTTGCCAGTAATCTTTCAACAGTAGAGAGAGAATTCCTTAGAGCTAGCCAAAGAATAAACCCGTGTCTAGGAATCGCATATGAAAACCAGCGGAATTATAGTTCAGTCTTTTACTTGAGTGCAGTCTCTCTACTTAATCTCTCCCCTGAAAGAAATATTGACAACATGATTATGTAACTCTGTTTCAAACTTACTTATGTTCGGTATATATACATTCCCTTGGTATTGACTCCATAGTGTATAGTTTGAATATGAGTTAGTCTATTACAGAATGACTTTTCCAGTGCATGGGTTCTGATTACTGCTTTTTTTGAGCTTCGCAGATTGAATTTGTTATTCCATTAGCTATGGAGTCTAATCTGTATATCTTTGAACTTCCTAATCCAATATACACTTATTCTTCAAGAGTTCCTCATTGCAGAAAATCGCATCTTCCGGTGACCAGGGTTCCACTGATAGGAGTCCAACAGAACATAAAAGCAGATGTTCAGGAAGCTTGATTGATTTTAACCCTGATTCTAAGCCCATTGATGCTGAACCCATACCACAGACACAGCAGGTGCCTCACTCAGATAATGGTGGCTACTGGGCCTCATTTGAACATCCTGCAAAGGAGAAGGTGCAAGCTCCAAGTGAAAATACTTTGGAATCTTTATTATTCGAATTGTCAGTACCCTCAGTTGTACCTGCTAGTAACATCATGTCTGAACGACCTAATAATGATGCACTATCACCAGCAACAGGAGACCACATCCCCGCAGGTGGTTTTTCACTGGCTGCAAGTGTGCAGCAGATGTCAGCATTGCCCACTAGTGCCAGTGGTTCTACAACTGTATCGACTTCTAACAATATGGCATTAGTACCTTCTGTTGGAGGTCCTCTACAAGCTACAGATAGTGGTATTTGTGACTCTGCTATTAAAATTCCTTATAAACAAGAACTATCAAACATGCAGCAATGTCATCCTAATGCATCCCCCATTGCAGATTGTACCCTATCATGCAGCAGGTGAGTCCAACTTTTGGAACTCCGAGTTATCAGGTGAGACACATGATGAGGCCTTTTCTATACTTTCAATATTCATGGTCAAATCTAATGTAGACACATATCAAAGACCAGCAAACTAACATGAAATCGTGTAAGATGGTTGAATTTTACCGAAGAGAAACTTTAGTATTGGCTGGTAATGTCAAAGAATGTTTAATATTTGCAAAGTTGAATCGTTATTGCCTTTTCTTTTTCTGGATAAAATTTGTTCCTTTTCATCTCCAGCCATGGATTTCCTCAACTCGACCAAATAGACAAGGGCCTCAAGCTCTCTCAAAATCAGATCAAGGCACCAGTTCTGGAGTTGGAGCTGAACCTCTTTCAGCGGAAACCAAGCCTAGTGGAAGAAAGGAACTTCCTGCAGTAATAGCATTTCATTAATACTATTCAATTTTCCATCAAATTTTTTCTCGATGATATATATAATAACTTTTTTTTGTAGGACCTTTTTACTGCAAGCTACTCAACAGGCACTGCACCAGTTCCAGGTTGGCAAAATGGTTATCCTTATGGCATGGGATTCAACATGCAGTATTATTCTAATGCAATGGTATGTTAAGAACCAAGATAATCAACTTGAATAAATCTGTACTAATATATGCTGGCTGTTGATTTGCTAATATGGATTTTTTTTCACAGCCCGTGCCAACATTTCTGAACTCAGCAAGATCGGCAAACCCATTTGACCTTAATGATGAAAGATCTCAAGCGCAGGCCCCACTGGTATGCACAACATTCCAACTGATTCTGTTTAGTAGGATCACTGTTTATATTTTTCTTTATCCCAGTGTTTTCTTGGACATTTTAACACCTTCTTAAAGTATAAACTGTGCTTCTTCTATGAATGCTTATTTTATCTTGTATCTGTTGTCAGCTAAGAATTACTGGAGTAGAGGAGCAAAAAGGTAGAGCAGGAAGTATGTCTGGGAAATCAAGGACTTGTATGCAAATTGAGATACCTATAATATATGCACTAAATAACAAATCTTGATTGTACCTAATATAAGCTGTTCTGAAGGTGATTTGACTGCAATGAGATTCATCAGTAGTCATATAGTGTCTCTCACAAAATATTTGTTATTCTTATTCTTGAGAATCCGTTCACCACTTCTAAAGCATGACACTTGGATATTAAAACGAGGAGACATATTGATATGGCTGTGCTGATTTAACTATTTTGGTTTGTCATAAATATGTATATGACAGCTTTGAGGCTAGATCACATGCATATTTTAGGCTGAGGTGAAAGGTATCTTCAATGAAAATTAGCTACACAGGCTCTGTCACATCTCTACATTATCATCTCTTGAACTCTTGGCAGTATGCTGGCAATTTTTAATTACTGGTTTGAGTGGCGGAAATGGGCAAACTGTTTTTTCCAGCGCAAAGTCTTTAATAAAGATTGATCTATGATGACTTGAACACTTGCATGAAGCACTTTAACCCAATTGATTATAAAAAAATCAGTAATGACATGTTCTGGTTTAAATTAAAATTTTCTTTGGAAGGCTGTAGTTTTAAACTTTTCAATAAAGGAGAGAAAACTTGTTTTAACCTCAAAAATGTGTTGTCTGTGATGTAGTTTCCTTCCATGGCATCTTTACAAGGTGCACTGCCGAATGTGTCAGCTGCTAACAACTTATTAAGTACTTCAAGCCTTGGTGCCCAGTCTTCGGGTTTGATGGCACCTCAATCTCCATCTTATGCATCTGCAGTGTCTCCACATTCTCCTTCTTTCGTATCAGATATGTCTCCTGGTAAATTCACTCTTTTTGTCTATCTTTCTTCTGAACATCCATTCTTTGTTGGCCCTAGTTTTGGTTATGTTCAATTTAATAATCTCAGGTGCATACATGGGGCTGCAAGTACATAATAATGTGCTACTATCCAGGTATCATGCTGGTTTGAGTTTTCTGTTTTTTATTATTTTTTATTTTAAGGGAAATTCTGCTCAAATGGGACCATCTTGAACAATAATACTTCATTAAATGCCACCATTCGGCTTCCTTTCATTTTACTTAAAAGCAAATGTTGTATTATTTTTGTTTGAAAACTTTTTTTTTTTTTTAAATCTGGGCCACATGGGGATGGGGCATTAAGAGTTCAAAATTACACTGTGGAAAGGAAATTGTCCTTCTAGATTGTAGTTTGTTAAGTCCATTCAAAGCCATATATAAGCAGGCCTTCTTTTAATCCAAGAGGGTTTATCCTTGGTCATAGGTTAGGTGTGGCAATTCATGTTCATGTGCTAGTTTCGGATTATGTCAAGGCATGGGTACAAGACTATATAAGTCAACCCTAACCCGATCAATTTAATTAAATGAGTCAAACCCTGCAACCTAAATCTTTAATTTTGTATTGGGTTTGTATGAGACTTGCGGATCATGTGAAAAATTGCCAGCCATTATGTTGCATGTTGGGCTCAGATCGTATTGAGACATGAATATAAGACTATATAGGTTAACTCTAATCTTACACATTTAATTAAACATGTCAAACTTCTCAACTTTAACTCTCAAATTTCGTATTGATTCGTATCGAGTTTACGGACTATTTAAAAAATTGCCAGCCCTTGTAATAGCCTCTACCAGCCCTTCAATAACAATAATATAATGCTTTATTACAGAGCTACACATATCTCTCTCGATCCCTCGTCCAATGATGATATGATCTCCATAATTGAAAAAGAAAAATAATTCAGGGTTTTCTTTTGTGTCATTGTAGATCACGTGGATTTGGCAGTGATGGAGCTATAATTGGATCCTTAAACACAACTCAACAGTCAACTGGAAGATACTCAGCTCCAAGCACCCCAAATCCTTTTTCTTCAATGGGAGGAAACCCTTTTGGATAAATCAAAGACCAAAAAGTTTTTGCATCCCATTCTGTCATTTTCTTTTTGCCCCCTAACATCTTCTGGAAGAAGGCTGGTTTATTTTTGATTGAAGATTAAACTAAACGAGTATCTCATTGGGTGGTTTGTTTATTATTGCCTGGTGAAGAGTATAAGAATATTACAAAGGCTAAGAGAAGTGCATGGAGAAATTCATCCCAGATCAAGATTCTCTTCAAGATCATGGTAGTTTCAGATCAACTTATTGCATAATTCCTGCTGGCTTAAGGACTTCCATCCTTCCCTGTGATATGTTTGTATTCACATCTTTGTGATCTTGCCTTCTGCTGTCACTATGATAATACTGAACTGAAGCTAGAGCTCTTTGATTGGTGTAAATATGAAATGCTATATTTTTCATTCAGAAAACTGAAGAAAGAGAACCAGGGCATTACTATAATGGTATGACTTTATGAGAAATCATTGCATCATGACTGTACTTCTTTAGCATTAGGGTTATAGCCTTTTTCTGCTTGTGCCAGACTTTCAATAATGGGAAAGAAAGTTGGAGACAAACATTGTGGAGTGATCAATCACAATGCACAAATTCTAAACAAGAGTGTAACATTTTTGGTGCATAACTTGTTTTCCTCTGAACTCCAAGAAGTGGAGGTAAGGAGGTGGCTAATGGCCATAAAAGGCAAAGGTGTGAAGGCATTGCATGTGATGGGTATTTTGTGGTGATAAAGCAGGGAGGATTTTTCACTCCTCTCACTCCTCCAATTACTTATTTGTTGAGTTTCCCATTGGGGTAGTAAATGGTCAAACATAACTTGCCGGAATATATATATGGTTGCTGAGGAAGATACTTGATTTAACAGGTGTGTCATCTCCAATGAGGCAAAACTAAGGAGAACTCGTGATTAAGCTTTGAACTATTTTTTTAGCTTACTTTGTTTTTCTCCGCCTCCATTTACTTAGTGTTGGTGTTAGTTCGAGCTTACTTTGGAGATAGATTAAAGAGAACTGGTATTAGAGCCGTAAATTTTGCAGAAGAGAAATGATACATACTATACTGTTATTTATTTATTAATTTTTATTACAAGGTTGATCCAAGAGCTGATGAACACTACCGCTTAACCCAATGAGATGAAGGTGAAATAAGGTGAAGTATCTCACATTACTTTTAAGTGCTTGGAAGGACTGCATCCTTTTTTTCTTCCTCTGGCCACCTCCAAAAGGCATGATAAGAGCTTTAAATTGAAGTATGTGGTGTGTAGATTAAATCTGGCAACAATCTTACTTCAAGGGAATGAAACAAATTGAACCCAAAAAAAAAAAATAAAAGAAAAGAAAAGAAAAAGAAGCTAAAAGAGTGCTAGAAATCTTTTTTTCTTTTCTTTTATGACGTGGAACTAGGGGTGTCAATGTGGGTGGTTAGAATCGCTAACCGCTTAAAGATAACATTAACGCTTATAATCGCTTAGCGGTTAGTCATGTTAGAGGTTATTGGGTTTACTAACTGTGACCGTTAACCGCTAACCGCCTTTTTATATAATATATTTTCATAATTATAATTATAATAATATTTATACATATAACATAATCACTTGATCATTAAATTACAATTTTTTAGATAATTAAATCATAATTTGAGTATTAATATATTATCACTATAATTTATATGATTATATCACATGATCAATTGATCATTAAATCATTTAATTATATAATAACAAATTATATATATAATATGACATAACTCATAAGTATACTAATTCATACTAATACAACAATTAAGTATTTAAAGATTTAGTTTCAATGTACGTTATAAACTTATAAGTCTATATATATTATAAATTATAATTATATATATATGCAATGAATAATATAAATGTCTAAGATCAATACTTAATCATATGATTCAATGACAATTCAAATATTTTATTCAAGTTAATCATATTATTAATGTACAATGGTAATGTGATTTGTATAATATCAAATTAAGTAATTGGCATTAGATTAAACAATGTGTTACTTATAAACACAATTGAAATATTAATATATTATCATTCTAATTAAGTATTGATGAAGTTTTAATGTTTTATTTGAACTTCTTTTATATGTTGTGTTGAACTTTTTTTTTATATATTTTTTTAATATGTTGTGACAATTGTGTTGAAATTTTTTTATATGTTGTGTTTTTATTTTTTATTTATTTTTTAAAGTTAACCAGTTATGATTTAATATTTAAGGATTTTTTTATTAAAGTACAAGTAAATGTAAATTTAGGGTAAAATCTTTTTGATTTTTCAATACGGTCTCTTTTTATAGCAACTAGGCCCAAGAAGACACTAAAAATACAAAAAACAAATGAAGGTAAAAAATGCTACAGTAATAATAAAAGCCCAAAAAATGGCCTAATTTTGAAAAAGTGGTTAGCATGCGATTACATATTTCACTTACTGCTAACTGCTAACCGCTAGACGATTAGTAGTTGTAGTTTGTGAAATCTACTAACGGTTAGCTGTTGCGGTTAGTGAAATCTATTAACCACTAAGGTGGTTACAGATAGCAGTTATTGCCAATAATTGTTAACGATAATCGTATTAACACCCCTACGTGGAACTCCTTAAAGGTAGGGTCATTGCGTGACCCCTCCCCATCGAATAATTTCCGGATATACGATTCGATTTTACCAGTAAGAACCATGTATTGATTGATTGGATATTCAAATAGTCAATCTCATGGTATTTACCAAACCAGTCAACCATTCAAGCTTGACCTTCACGGGCTAGAAGTCATTCCCCCAAACCAAATTTCAAATATATATATATATATAAAATATATTATCTATAAAGGGAATACATATGTAGTTATTAACCACAATCCTATACCCTAAAACCGCTATTTGCACCCACATATGCGTATAGTCATTTTGTTAACTCCATCCACATATATAGATAGCGGATAGTTGTGGTAGTGGATGCAGGCAGTTATTATCCCCTACTAGCCAGCAGAAAAGAGACAAAAGTAAGAACTTGTTAACTGTTTCTCAGGAGAGAGAGAGAGAGACCCATCAAGCAAGCAACCAAGATTACAAGAAATAAACATGGCTATATGATGGATCCACACGCAGGATCTTTACTTAAAATATTTCTTAACCTTAGAAGCAAATGCACAACAATCCCACACACACAGACAAGTGCCACACTCGAGCATCACAAAGGATTCCTCCATGCTGTTCATGTCCCGGCGAACAAGAGCAGAATCACGGCCAATAAAAGTGAAAACCACACCAAACAAAAATACCACAAAAGGTGAAGGAAATGAGAAGATTATTTTTCCGAGTCTTCTCCTCCTCATCATCCTTTGATCACCACCGATCTCTCTTCCATCATCCTCCTCTTATTCCTGACCTGCACACCATTAGCAATAACAATAAAAAACAAAAAAACACAAACAATATGCAAGACCAACCCATCGTCGCGGATTCTAAGTATAGATATTTAATTAATGCTTCTTCATTGCAGTCTGCTATACATGATGCATGATTGATTTTATAAATTCTCATGTCAAAGAAACAATGGGAATAGCACTTGCTTATTGCGAGGGTCAACAAGATGGGCCGGATAATCTTTAGGATGCATTGGATCCTTAAAAAGGCATTTAAGAAGCTCTTTAGTAATACAGAACTCAATAAATTCTGATGATTCACACTTTTCAATTGTGCTTTCAACGTACCGGTGGATATAAGTTATATCCTCATTATCGAGATGGAATGGATGAACACTGGTTGGTAGTGGAGCGGGAGCGGAGGAGAGAGGTTAGGGTCATTAGCATGAACTTCGAGTGTTACAACAATAATCAATTCGATCATCACTAATATGAGCTTTCTCATACAATTTCTACCCATCATATTTTAATTCACTTAAATACATAAGCTATTAATTAATTATTGGTCTAAATCTTTTTTTTTTTTGTTATCACAACCCTTGAAATACAAACTTATTTCTGAAAAAGAGTTTTTTAAGAATTGTAGCTTTTAGAAATATGAAAATATTCTAGCTAGTAAACTGACTCTTTGTTTAATGTCTTAGCTCCTCGTACTCTCAAACACAAATTTCTTATTCAACAAGAGTTTTATAAGAATTTTAGCTTTCGAAAATATGAAAATATTCAAGAAAAATAATTCTTTGTTCAAACAATGTCTTTGGCTAGGAGAATAATTCAGATTTTACAAGAGGGGTTTTTTTTTTTTAATTTTTTAAATTTTAATTTTTTTTTTAAATTTTATGTAATTAATATTTTTATTTTATTTTAAAAAGTAATAATAATCCTCTCACTAGAGTGAGACCTTCCCTCGTCTCTTTGTGAGGCTCTCCACCTCCCCTGTGAAGGCCCCTCCTTTCCCCTCTTCCCCAGTCTTCGTCCCTTATACGCACCACCACATCGATGCTTCCCACCGTCAATGCTACTGTTTTTGGATTTTTTTTTTTTTCGTTGTTGGTTTTTATTTTATTTTATTGTTTTGTTATGAGGGTTTTAGTCTCTCTATACCTACCTTTGTTGTTTTTGTTTATATATTGTGGAGACTTGTGTAACCGGAGGTTCATTGCTTCTCTTTGACAAATTCAGTTCAGTTTTGGCAGTGCATGCCTCTTTCTCAACAACATATATCCTTCTGGTGGTTGTTGTAGCTTTCTAGCGGAGGTTTGAGAAGGGTTAAGTGATTTTTCGAGGTTCATGCCCTTTTTTGTGCCCCTTTTGCTTTGGTTACCGATTATGCGGCCATTTTCTTCGCTTTTGCCCTCAATTAATTGTTGACTAATTTTCTACATTGTATTTCTGTTTTAGTTATTTTGTTGGGAGCTTAGGCATTCTGATTTACTATTCCATGTAACCATTTTTCCTATTTGCTTAAAAAAAGAAAAGAAAAGAAATAAGAAGAAGACGAGGAGGAAGTATCATTCAATATTCACAACATATTAGGTAAAAACCTCAATTTAAATAATATATATTCCATGAATCTTGTCATTGACAGGGAGCTTAATTCTATAGCAACAAAACTTTTAGTGACACATAAAATGTCGTAGGAAAAAGTATGCATTAGCGACTACAAAATCAAAATATATATAATTATATTGATAAATTTCAGATTGGCATATTTTATGCATTAAATGTGAATTGTCCATGAAACCACATGCACTTATACTACTTCAATATTAAACCCATTTTCGTATTAGCAGAGACAAAATCTGTCATTTTGATGAAAATTCATGACATTTCAAGAAAATTTATGGGCTTAACTTATCTTATAAAACTAGTTCTATAAGAGAGAGTTGCCAATTCTTTATAAATATGCTCAAGGTCTTGTCAGCAGGCAATGTGAGATTATTTCTCAACACTCTCCCTCACATGCAGGTCGATATTTTTTCTGGTCATTGTCGCGAGGTAAGTAGTGCAGGCCTCATTTGTCTTGTAATAGAAGGGTTGTCCACTCCTTATAAATATGTCCAAGGTCTTGTCCATTTACAAGCAATATGAGACTATTCCTCAACACACTCTCTCATGTATAGGCTAGTATTTTTTCTAGTTTTTGTCACATGGTAAGTAGTGTGGGGCCCATTCGTATTGTGGTACGCTATGATATTATGAAGAAATTTGTGAGGCTAACTCATCTCATAAAATCGACTCTACAAGAGATCAAGGGTTACCCATTTTTATAAACATGCCTAAGGTCTTATTCATAGGTAATGTGAAATTATTTCTCAACATTTTCCACAAGTTTATGAATCATGTTTTCAATAATTAATGCTTGTTGTATAGTAAGTTTTGTGATAATTTATTTACCAAGTTGTAGACTTACGCAGTTACTTTTCTACTATGAAATACTTCGGTGTTTTGCATATTAGCAGGTAGTTAGGCTATAAAGTATTTCACTTGGATAAAATACCGGTGGAAGACTCACATTGTCATGTTTGTGTACATATATAATAGTGGTGATTTTGTAGTAATAGTCATTTGGAAGTTCAGTGTCTAATTTTATTTGAAGATATTATCTCAAATAATTCTTTTCTGCTTTCCACTATACTTTGATAATTGGTGTCTAAATAGTAAATAAGAAGTATATTTTTCCATTTAGTTTTGATCTTTCTTCTACTTTTGGTTGTGAGTTTTGGGCTAGTGTAACTTTGTTGTACTACTAGAAAATTAGTTATTCCTAATTTTTGGACATAGTATTTTCCACATGGTATTAGAACCCAAGTTTATCAAAAAGTCTCGGCCCAATAGTCCACGGGAGAAATGAGTTGTCGTTGCTCCAACCTAGGGCCCAATGTGCGAGAAAAATTGTTGGGGTTATTCCATATCAGTTGTGGAAGGGGTTAGTGGTCAGTTTATAAGTGTGAGGAAAACCACATATTTTGAGCTAGCTTTTGGAGTTGAGAGAGGTCCAAGACCATCAACACTGGTATTAGAGCTTTAAGGGTGGTGGTGATTCATCCTTGGTGAAGAAGATCAATTGGTGGTGTGGGAATAGATTCCGGTGGATGCTTTAACAATTTTGGGGTTGAGGTGCTCAACCATTATAATTAACTACAAGATATGAAAGTCATGCATGAAGTCTTATCTTGTTGGGGAAGACTAATGGGAGGTTGTTGGTGGTGATGATGTGAATCCTTTGGAAAATACTCCAGAGAACATCGATAACTTGAAGAAATGGTGGATAGTGAATGCAAAGGCGGAATCTATCTTGAAGAGATCTATTTCTCATGGGCTATTTGAGTATATCATCGGATGTAAGTCAGCAGGTCAAATTTGGACTAACCTTGATGGGTTGTTCAATAAAAAGGATGTGGCTCAATTGCAACTGTTGGAGAATGAGTTGGCAAATACAACTCAAAGTGATCTATCTATTTCTTAGTTTTTCTTGAAGATTAAAAATCTTTGTTTGGAGATTTTAGCCCTTGATTCAGAAGAACCTATATCGGAGGCACGAATGAAGCGGCATAATATTCATGTATTAAAGGGGGAGTATATTCCCTATGTGCATCCCATTCTGTCATTTCTTTTGCACCTTGACATCTTCAAAATGAAGGTGGTTTATTTTTTATTGAAGATAAACTAAATGAGTATCTCATTGGGTGGTTTGTCTATTATTGCCTGGTGAAGAGTATAAGAATATTACAAATGCTAAGAGAAACACATGGAGAAATTCATCCAAGACCAAGATTCTCTTCAGGATCATGGTATTTTCAGATAAACTTATTGCATATTTCCTGCTGGCTTAGGGGCTTCCATCCTTCCCTGTGATATGTTTGTCTTCACATCCTCGTGACCTTGCCTTCTGCTATTACCAAGATAATACTGAACTGAAGCTAGAGCTCTTTGATTGGTGTAAATTAAATATGAAGTGCTATATTTTTCATTCAAAAAACTTGAGAAAGAGAACCAGGGCATTACCATAATGGAATGACTTTATGAGAAATCATTGCATCATGACTCTACTTCTTTAGCATTAGGTTAAGTTATAGCCTTTTTTTGGCTTGTGCCAGACTTTCAATAATGGGAAAGAAAGTTGAATGTTAGAATTTAACTAAATAAATTTGTTTTACTCTATGGCACGTGAACAATAATGAAAAGAATGTAAACGTACCTTCTTTGTTAGAAGATGAGTATGCCATTTTCCTCCTTTGTCCTATTGTGTTGTGTGTGTAGAGAGCACTAGTCTCTCAACCTTAATAGATCTGATGATCTAATAAAGTCTAATAAACTAACTTCATATATATATGTAGGGTGAGAGTACATGTAGATGGTAGTTTTTGCTAATTGTATCCACACCACACATACAAATAGTGAATAGTTGCGGGTAGTGGATGCGGGTGGTCATTATCCGGCCCACATTTACACCCCTTCTAGCAGAGAAAAAAAAAAAAATGTTAATTAATTGTTTCTGAGAGAGAGACCCATAAAGCAAGCAACCAAGATTACAAGATTACAAGAATGAAACATGGCTACATGATGGATCCACACAGATGATCTTTACTTGAAATATTTCTTAACCTTAAAAGCAAATGCACATCAATCCCACACACAGACAAGTGCCGCACTTGAGCATCGATCACAAAGGATTCCTCCATGCTGTTCATGTCCCGGAGAACAAGAGCAGAATCACGGCCAATAAAAGCGAAGACCACACCAAACAAAATTCCATAAAAGGTGAAGGAAATGAGAAGATTATTTTTCTGAGTCTTCTCCTCCTCATCATCCTTCGATCACCACCAATCTCTCTTTCATCATCCTCTTATTCCTGACCTGCACCATTAGCAATAACAATAAAAAAAAAAAAAAACACAAACAATAGCCAAGACCAACCCATCGTCGCGGATTCTAAGTATAGATATTTAGTGCTTCTTCATTTGGTCTTCATAGCAGTCTACTATACATGCTGCATGATTGATGCCATAAATTTTCAAGTCGATCATACAACGGGAAAAGCACTTCCTTAGAGCAGGGGCAAAAAGGATGGGATAATCGCATTGGGTCCTTAAAAAGGCAATCAAGAAGCTCTTCAGCAACAGTATACTCAATCATTACTTTCGATGATTCAAATTTTTTAATTGTTCTTTCAACGCACCGGTGGATATAAGTTATATCTTCGTTTTCAAGATGGAATGGATGAAGGTTGGTTGGTAGTGGAGTGGAAGCGGAAGAGAAAGGAAAAGGGTCATTAGCATGCACTTCGAGTGTTACAATAATAATCAATTCGATCATTACTAATATAAGCTTTATCATACAATTTCTACCCATCATATTTCTCTCACTCTAGAAATTCTCTTAGTTGAACCTCAAATACATAAGCTATTTATTGGCACTAAATCCTTTAATTGTTATCACAACCCTTGAAATACAAACTTCTTTCTCAAAAGGATTTTTTTAAGAATTGTAGCTTTTGGAAATACGAAAATATTCTAGTAAATTGGCTCTTTGTTCAATTAATGTCTTTGGCCCCTTTGAAACACAAACTTCCAATTCAAAAAGAGTTTTATAGGAATTTTAGCTTCTGGAAATATGAAAGTATTCTAGTAAAACAATTCTTTGTTAAAATTATGTCTTTGGCTTGGATAATAAGATTTTACATGAGAATACGGTAACGTACAATATATAGTACCAAAATGGTTGTAGCCTTTTTTCTGCTTGTGCTAGACTTTCAATAATGGGAAAGAAAGTTGGAGACAAAACATTTTTGGCGCATAATTTGTTTTCCTCTGAACTCCAAGTGGAGGAAAGGAGGTGGCCATAAGAGGAAAAGGTGTGAAGGCATTGCTTGTTATGGGGTATTTTTGTGGTGACCATAAAGCAGGGAAGATTTTTCACCCATTCAAGTACTTATTTGTTGAGAGTTTCCCATTGGGGTAGCAAATGGTCGAACATAATTTAACTAGTTGGAATATATGGTTGCTGAGGAGGATACCTGATTTAACAGGTGTCATCTCCCATGAGGGAAAACTCAGAAAGAGAAGGTTGCCATTTACATTCAAGTGCTTGAAGGATACTGTATCCCTTTTTCCTTCCTTTGCCCACTCCAAAAGGCATGATAGGAGCTTCTAATTAAAGAATTTGGTGTGCAGACTGAATCTGGCATAAGGAACAAGTCACCTGAATATGATTTATGATTGAGTAACATTAGAAATCACATTTTTACGATCGTAATCTTGCTGCTTGATCACGGGTTGGTTAAGGTTGTCACATAACAGCATTGTAGAATAGTTGTGGGATAAAAATGTGGTTTTTTCTAATTCCCCCTTTTCCTTTTACTATTTGCCAATAAATCTTGCACATGAAATGGAAAGGTGCGTAGCCAATGTGCCGTTAAGGCCAGCCAGATCATGCCATACTAGTTTCTGTTTACTTTCTAAGTGGAGAGATAACAAACAAACTTTATGCATAGAATAAAATCATGCATGTAATAAATATCAATCTCCACTCGATGGGGATCTCTTAGAATTTTCTGCCCAAATTTCATGTAATTAGGACAAAAAATAAGAGAAGAGGGTTGGGGAGGGGTGGAATTTCCTACCCAAATTCTATGGAATTCGGACAGAAAATTTTAGGAGATCCGCATTCATCTCTACTTCAAATCATTAGCACATAATCAAGAAGATATATGATGGCTCATTGGGTTCTCATTTCATTTGTCTCTTTATTCACATTCTTTACCTTTCTTTATTCGGTAAAAGCAGCAATCTTACTTCAAGGGAATGAAAGAAAAGAAAAAGAAAAGTTAAAAGAGTGCTAGAAGTCGTTTTTCACACCTTAAATGTTAAACGACATAGATATCATCATATTGCACTTGCTTTGGATGGCAATTCGGTTGTATTCTTTAATTGATTTGAAGTGCTTTGAGTAGCCTTCTCAATAGAAAAGATAGAAAGTTAAGTAGCTAGGGACTTGTTTGATAACACCATTTTTTTTCCTTTTTTTCTTTCTATATTAAAAAAAAGGGTTAAAATATTAACAAACAACTTTCTCCTTGATTGCATAAAGTTCACAAAAAACTCAAAATTACTTTGACCTTCACGTTTTTGTCAAACACCATCTTAGATCTTCACTCTCTGCCCTAAGAACTTGTCATCAAGTGTTGAGAGAGAGAGAGAGAGAGAGTGAGAGATACCCATCAAGCAAGCAACCAAGAATGTGCCTCTAGATGTAAACGCTCAAGCATATACACTTGGTTGATTTTTTATTGATAGCAGCAAGTGGGGACTAAAATGTATGCTTCCAGGAAAAAGCTAGCAAGCAGCAACTCAAGGGCTCATCTGAAAAGCACTTAAAATTCAGCCATTACAAGAGCAATTAATTAATAAACATGAACGCTTTTTGCATGAGCCGTTAACAAAGATTACACAAGAACCTTAATTGGCTAATCATCTTTACTTAAATTATTTCTTGAACCTTAGAAGCAAGTGAGCAACAATCCCACACACAAACCCAAGTGCTGCACTTGATCCCACTAGAGAAACTGCTGTGCAAAGAAGCATCACAAAGGATTCCTCCTTTGTATTCATGTCCTTTGAAGCCATGGCAAGCTCAATTCCAGCAAACAAGAGCAGAACCCCAAGGACACCAACAGGAAATTGGTTCAAAATCTTCGCCAAAGAGCTCCCTAACACCAAACCCAATACCAATTTGGCTGCACCAAGAAGGGCCACACACCACCACTCCTCCCACCAAACTTGTACTGCCCAGCTAGCCCACCGGCGCCGTGGCAGCTCGGCATAGCTCCAACCAGCACCCGATCACGTTCATTAGCCCGACGGTCACCGAAAGCGATGTTGCCGAGAAGTCCCTCCCCGGAAAAAGATCCGACGACAGCTTGCAGACAGCAATCACGGAATTCAATATTGACAAGGGGAGTTGAGGAATTGTGCCCTTGATGAACCCCTCCTTCCATGCATGCTTAGATATCTTTACTACTTCAATAGATGACGGTCCAAATTTAATGTCTCCCACCACTCTAGGCCTTCTTATAAAAGCAAAAACCACACCCAACAAAAACACCATGAAAGCTGAAGGAAGTGAGAAGATTATTTTTCTGATTCTTCTTCTCCTCCTCCTCCTCCCTGCCTTTCCACCTCCTCATCACCTAAAACACCACCAATCTCTCCTTCATCATCATCCTCCTCTTTTCCTGCCCTGCACCATTAACAACAACAATAAAACATGCACAAACAATTGCCAACACCAACCCATCCAACCCAATCCAGGGCCTATTCTTCCCAGCCTTGGACTTAGAAAAATCCTGAACTTTTCTGATGTATTTGACGGCACTCAGAGCAAATGACAAGCCCTGTGCCAGCTGGACTCCCCTGACAACAGACAGAGGAATTATCTTGTACACTACCTGCATAAACCCCGTGACACCCAGAAGAAATAAAATCCCTCCGGTCAGTATTCCGGCAGCCATGATTTCCGGGACCCCAAATTCAGAAGACCCAGAAATTGCTGCGGCAGCAATGGCCTTCATGGGTTGCACAGGCATGGGGACACCGTATATTGCGCCGGTGAGAATGTTGTAGGTTCCGGTGAATATCAATGTTGTGCCTAAGTTAAGCTCATCTGCTAGTGTCAAGGCCAAAACTATTGGTATAAACGTGCCCAAGTCCCCCATTGCACCGTTCAACTCGGCCCATTTCGATCGGAAAACCAGATTGGCTTTCAGTTTGTCTATGATGTTGGCCGGAAAGCCGCCGGAGGAGGGTTTATGGAAATCTTTCTGGGGTTGTTGGGAGTCCATGGAAGTGAGAAATGTGAATGCAAATGTGCAAAGTCGGGGGTACTTATAAAACGACAAGGTAGATAGGTTGGTAGAGCGTCCTTTTTTCGAAGAAATGATGTGAGAGGACGCTGCTGGTTGAACTTTCTGTGCCGCAAGTTGTGGCCTTGAGGGTATTTATCTGATGTTAACTGCCATTTCATCACCTGGGGTTTACCTTGACTGCTACGTCACCATCGAATCTTAATGGACTTTGGATAGATCATCAGGGAACACGATTCGTAAAAGAAATAACAATACTATTTAATTATAATCGGTCTGGATTTACGATTTTAAAAGTGTTTGATTTTTTCTGAAGTAGTGGCAAAATTGTTGTTTGACATTTAAATTCCAATTTAGCATTTAAAATTATGCATTTTAAAGACAAGAACAATGCAAAATCAGTTATTGTGATTTATTTGATTTGCAAATAGATTATTGTGGTATCAAAATGAACTTAAAAGTGTTTCATGTATGCCAAACAAAAATTTAGTCTCTATAGTCAAATTTAGTTCACTAACTTATTAGATTTAGATAACGTGAAACGTCAAACCAAATAAAATTGTAACACTTGTGGTATTTAAGTCAATCTCACACCAATAAAACTCGTTAAATTAGTGGGTGAAATTTGATTGTAGAGACTAAATTCTTTTTTTGACATATCTTAAGGGTATCTGAGTTCATTTTGATATTATAGGAAGTTAATTTTGCCTTTTTCCTTATTTAAACAAAAAAAAGCAAATTTTTTGTCTATAAAATTGTAATGCCAAATGCACACTTGATAGAAAGCTAGATGACTGTCATAGAACTAAAATGATGTGATACTGAAAATTAGTGTTTAAATGAACAACAACTTATAAGAAATAAAAATTATGGCCCCATTTGATTGGCATAATAGATCAATGGACTAGAATGACTATTCCTATGAAATAATTTTTTTTTGTTTAAGTAGCCTATTCCTAAGAATGTTATTGTTGTGGGAATAACGATTTCCTGACGAAAAAGAAGAACAACTATTCCTTAAAAATAGATTGCATTTTTCAACCAAAAAAAAAAAAATCCATATTATCATAATTGTATAACAATATACTAAATGGATAAACATTCTATTAGGTCCATCTATAAAAGTGATGTTTCCAATAGAAGGTGTACACATCAGCTAGTTACACCTGATAGAATAGGAACAAAAACATTGGATTTTTTCTTTTTCTCCCGCTTTCTCTTCTTCTGTGGTTCATCTTCACCAAAAATTTTATTTCCCCTTCTTCTCTTTCTCTCCCTCTATCTCTTCTTCTTTCTCTTCCACTATTCACCCACCACATCCACTGTAGTCACAATAGAAACATCCACGGTTGGGTCATGGTATGGCAACCCTCTCCAGCAGATTCCTTTAGGGTGATAGAATCGGAAGAATCTTAAAGGGTTAACCTTCCCCCTCTATCTTTTAGTTTATAATTCAAAAACAAGTTTTAAGGCATTAAAAATGAGTTTTGAAGTATTAAAAATAAGTTTTGAGACATTAAAAACGAATTTTGAAGTTGGGTTTGGCAGAAAAATGATTGGAGAAGGTGACCCACGGCTAGTTTGTGCGTCACAGCCAGACCTTGGCATGGGTCCGACTAGGCCTAGGTTTTTTTTTTTTTTCTTTCTTTCTCATTTTGATTTGGTATAGTTCTCACTTTTATTTTTTGTATTTTTCTTAAATTGATGATATGTCACATGATAATTGAAGGATACACAAAAATGTTATTAGGATGACTTGATAGTAAGGGCTCTTGTACTAAATAGCAATGCCATTTTCTCTTTTGTAAATGGCAAACGGCATTTGTCAGAACTCCATTGCTTCAAATTTTCTATTTCTTTTTTCCGTTAGAAAAGAGAAGATGGTTGGACTTTCTCAAAAGTGACTTTTACTAGCAAACAAAATGCTGCTTTCACATATTTTGCATCGAAAAGGATTTATGAACTCTATTTCTACTAGGGGTGAAATAGCGTTGCGTTAGCGGTTAGTGGCTAAAACCGCTAACCGCTTCCGCCTAGGCGTTAGTAGATTCTACTAACGCATCCATCTTCGCTAGTTAACCGGATGATTAACGCTTTTCTATTAACCGCTTTTATTGGGCTTTTTATTGGGTTTTTTATTTTGGACGGTTTTGGGCTCACTTTAAACCCTTGTTTTACTCACTTTAAACATTTTTTTCCTTTTTCATGGCCATTTTAGCATTAAAATTGTTGGTTTAAAGTGAGCATTATATATGGACCATTATATCAAAATCTTGTTGGTCACATTCTACAACATATAACATCTGAATAAAATTACAATAAAATTATCGTTTTGGGTTAGGAAGAATGAATATATAGAAGTGCAAAACTACGTCTTTTGCACTTCTATATTATATAAATAATAAAAGTATAAAATCCAAACAAGAGTCAAAGGTGGTGGGAATTGAAATCAGACTCTGAGTAAAAGAGGCTTTAATAATCACTAGATTACAATAACTTTTGTTATTTATTATATGAAATATATATATAATATAAATATATATTATATTTTTTAAAAAAGGCGGTTAGCGGTTAACGGTTAGCGGTTAGGCGGTTTTCTAAAATCCACTAACCGCTAACCGCCTAGGCGGTTAGCGGTTTTACTAACCGCTTTCAAAGCGGTTAGCGGTTAGTGCAGATAGCGGTTAGTGCGGTTAGCGGTTAACGGATGCGGTTAGGCGGTTTTAAATTTCACCCCTAATTTCTACCATAACTTTTAGAAAGTTAATTTGACACGACTGTTTGGCATACATGAAAATGGTCACAGTAGGCATTATTGGGGAAAAGCAGTGAAGCCTTTGACCATTAGTGGTGGCCGATGGTCTGAGAAAGAGAAGACCTGAAAATTGGTTTGAGACTTGGACGATGGCCGGCAGCTTTAAAACTCATTTTCTATCCATATCTTTCCCTGTTATATAGAACCTCTATTACACCACCTCCCCACCCCCACCCTCCACCACTAAACAAGGATCCTTTTCATTTCCTTTGACTTCCGCACTCTCTCCCCATCCCCCCTTTTTTCTCCACTCCCTTCTTTCTTCTTCTTCTTCTTCTTCTTCTTTTTTTTTTTTTTTTAATGGTCAAAATTTAAAGTTGGTATATCTCACATGATATATCATGTGACGTTATATGATAGTATATATCATTGATATCATGTACATCGTTAGATATATCAACTTTAAATCATAGTCATAAATTTCATTTGAAATGTAGACAATATTGATCCATCCCATCCTCCATCCAACAAGGATCCTTTCATTTCCTTTGACTTCCACACTCCCCCGCCCCCACTTTTTTCTCCACTCCGTTTTCTTTTCTTTTATGGTCAAGTCTCACACGATATATCATGCAACATTATCTAATGATATATATCATTGATATCATGTGACCTTATCTAACGGTATATATCATTGATATCATGTATGTCGTTCGATGTATCAACTTTAAATCCTGGTCATGAATTCCATTTAAGATGTAGACGATCATGCTCCACCCACCTTTAGACTAATAATTATTTTTAACAAAAGTAGTTTATTAGAGAACAACTTTCAAGCTTTGTTAGGAGAAGTCCTTTCAAAGATCACATGTATGTAGAACTTCCGGTATGAGAGATCACATGCATTTTTTATTTATTAAAGAGTAATGCTACACACACTCTTCAGCTTTTAGATCTTTATTGAATTTTAATTCAACAATAATTTATAAAGCCACATCAAAGACCCAAGGGGTACCTTAATCGGTTGTGGACCACATCTTATAAGCAAATGTTACTAGTTCAATCTCCCATTTTCTTCAATGGACATGTTCAAAAAATAAAAAAGGCCACATCAAAGAGTGTGAAAATAGAAAACCCATTGAAATGGGAAGGATCTAGTTAGTGTATTTAGGAGGAGTAAAATAGTGATTTTATTTTCTGACCACATTACCCCTCCTAAATATATTAACTGAATTCTGTTTCAAATCCTTTTCCGTGGGAGTATATATCTCTTGATTAAATTCCTCTATAGGAATCATTTATTAATCAATTTTCTTAAATAGGCAAAGCAACTACAATTAATTCAATTCTTTAGCACAACTAGTTCATCACTTTGGGTTTTTTTTTTTTCTGGATACATTACTACCCATTAATGAACTTTTAAAAAGTTAATTCGACATGATTGCTTGCTTGGCGTACACTAAATTGGTGAGAGATGAGAGTAGGAATTATTGGGGAAGGAAGTGAAGCCTTTGACCATTAGCGGTGGGTAATATTGTGATTGAGAGAGAGAAGAACCCAAATCTAATAATTGATTATCATTGACCATTAGTTGACTTAACGGATTGACATGTGGACCAATTAGAAGTTGACACGTGGCCAATTAATTATTATTATTTTTTTAAAAAATATCTTAAATATCAAAAAAAAAAAAAGAAAGAAAAAGCGTGGCAGCCACCATCTATGTTTTTTGAAAAAATATATATTTTAAATTTTTTCAAAAAATTAATGTCATGTGTTGAAGTGTCAATAATATCATATGTCTGGTTTAACTTTCGATGGTTTGTAATTTTATAGTATGAAGGACCTTTTGGTTTTAGTTTTGGTTCAAATAGACTTTATGTAGTATGTTTTTGGTTAAAGTTGGTTTAATATATTTTGATTTTGGTTTAATCAGCGTGAATGATTTGTAGTGTGAAATAATCAAAAATATGGCTTTTTAATGGATATTTCAATCTGCTGAAATTACGTCAACAGTTCCAACTTTGAATCATTCTCCCCCTTTCTCTTTTCTTATGCAGAATCTTAAGGGTAGATTAGAAGGGCACTGTTCATGTATTTTGAATAAAAAAATAACAATAATTGGTATAGCAAAGTGAAAAATTGGTATTAAAAAGTAGATAAATTTTGTTTTGTAGTAATTTTTTATTTGAATAATAGTAAAAAGTAAATTATGTGATATAAAAAGTGAGAATATTTTAATATTGATTTTTTAAAAAAAAATTAGATGAATAGTATTAAAGTTAAGGAAAATGCTAGTTATTTTAATCCCGTAATTCTCTGGCGTTCTCCTTTCATAAAAAACATTATTTAAAAAAATAAAATTGTAGTGGCCTCTATTATTGGTTTTTAGGCATTAGCAAAAAATGAGGCATTAGCACCAAATTTGTGAAGCATTAGCACCAAAATTGAGGCATTAGCAAATTTAGGATGATCAAATCCATTTTTGATACCATCCTTAAAGGTTAACCTTCCACCTTTAGGTTTTAGTTTTGAATCAAAAAAAAAGTTTTAAAGTATTAGAACCTAATTTTAACTCATAATTATTTGAATAAAAAAAGTAAATAATTTTATTTTATTTTAAATCATATTCTATGTAAGTTTAAAAAACTACGAGAAGAATCTAGCAAATTTAGGAAAGGAAATGGGTGATGTTTAACAAATTAACATCACCTAGAGTATTTCTAATAAAGGAGCCAAATTACACTTTTACCTAAAATGGCTCATTAAATTTGTAAAATATTTTCTATATTGGAGAAGCAAAAAAAAAAAGGTAAAATAGATATTTTATTAAATGAGCTAAAAAAAAGCTACATGTAGCGGCACTTTTGAAGAAGCCATTTTATTTTTATTTTATTGTTTGTCTCACCTGCTTTCTCTTTTCCCAAAATTTTCTCCTGCTATTTCTCTTCCACATCTTCCTTTTTCCAAAATTTTCTCATACTATTTCTTTTCCACATCACTTTTTTCTCTAAAAGTTGAAAAATAGGATATTTAGAAAAAATATAATCCTTATAAAAAATAAAAATAATTAAATGATATATATATAGGAAAATGCTAGGAGTTCTCCCCGTAGGTTCTCCTAGCATTCTCCTAATCTTACTTAAAACATGATTTAAGAAAAAATAAAATTGTAATGGCCTCAACCACTGGTTTTTTTAGGCATTTAACACCAAATTTGAGGCATTAGCACTAAATTTGTGAGGCATTAACACCAAAATTGAAGCATTAACATCAAATTTATGATGATTAAATCAATTTTGGGTTATACCATTCCTAAAAGGTTAACATTCCACCCTTAGGTTTTAGTTTTGAATCTAAAAACAAGTTTTAAAGTATTAGAACCTAACTATTAACTCATAAAAATTAATCTATTAGCAAAAAAACGGTACTACAATTTTATTTTTTCATAAATCATATTCTACGTAAAACTGAGAGAACGCCAGGAGAACACTAAGGGGAGAACCCCTAGCAAACCCCATATATATATATATATAACTAATAGAATGTATGATGCATTTAAAAATTCATTAGGTAAAGTAGATAAAATGAATTTTGAGAAGTCATTTTGAATAAAAATTGAGATGTGATACAACCATAACATAGACTCAACAAAGACCCAATTTTTCTCTTATGTGTCATTTAAAAAATTTAAAAATAACAAAATTTAATTCAAAATATCAAAATTTAATTTTTATTTTATTTTTTAAATGACACATACGAAAGAAGCTAGGTCATTGTTGAATCTATGTTATGACCTTAACATTTTCCTTTCTTTAATCATAAAAATAGAAAAGAAAGAAAGAGTTTTTCCTTCTTTTTTATTTTTTTATTTTTTTATTAGGCTGATTGGTGAAAAGAGACAAATACAGGAATGCTAATAAAATCAAACAGAAAGGAAATCTTGAACTACTCAAGCAGCACAGTACTTTGCATCTCTTAGAGCATTCCAATAGAGGAGTCAAATTTTTATAAATAATGTTAAAGTCACAACATAGATCCAACAAAGATCCAATTTTTCTCTTACGTGTCATTTAAAAAAGAAGAAGAAGAAGAAGAAGAAGAAACAAAGCTTGGTGTTTTGAATTCAATTTTGTTCTTTTTTTTTTTTTTTAAATGACACGTAAGAGAAAAATTGGATTTTTATTGGGTTTATGTTGTAACTGTATCACATCTCATAAAATATTTTATTTTGGTTCCCTTTTTTTTTTTTCTAATTTCTTGGGGCGTTATGCCCAAATTTTGGAGTTACCGCACTTGATATACAAGTTACAATCTACTACAAAAGAATTATGCATGGATCCATCAAAAGAACTATGAATCTTCCATCTACTATCACAAATAATCCAAGACAAAGATAACATGTTTCAACAAACATTCAAACTATCTATATTATCACAAATAAATTAAACTATATAACGACAAAACGTATAAAATATACAAGTTCACTATTAATACAAAAGCTAAACACTTGCTTAATCCAAGTCAACACCATCATGACAGTCTAACTTCTCTGCATTAACTGTAAATAATAAAATAAATAATCAACAAACATGAAACATGATAGCATTGAGCAACCCCAATGCATACGAAGGCCATCATACTTAACAAATTCAGGTTTATATCTACAATTTATTTTGCTCTTTGCATATTTATTCTACACCTGCAACATGTATTGAATGGACGTCACGTTCCACAACGACCATTTAGTCCATTTCGGGCTAAGTTGCGATAGTTATCGCAAACAAATAAAACAATTTCTCACGTTGCCAAACACAAAAAACGACGCCTAAACACCAACTTCAACCAATCTACATTACCAACATATATATATATATATATATATATATATATATATATATATATTCAATGGATTGAAGAAAGTTGTTGGGAAAAAGAAGAATTGATTTTCATGGTACAAGAAAATGAGTTCATCTATCAAACCATGATTTCTGGACAAGCAAAACCTAAGAAATTGAAAATTATGGTTAAATGTAATTTTAGTTCTTGTGGTTAGAGCTAAAATCAAATAGACATCTCGATTCAAAAAGCGTAGCAACTGGTACCTATAATTATTGAAAAAATTCACTTGGTACTTCCGTTCATGTTCCATCCAAATATTTAACGACTCTCCACGCTAATACTCATAAAATGGTTACACCTGACCCTAATGCCGCATATGGCAACTCCAATTAAAAAAACTTCAAAACAAAAGATCTCAAGAATTGGGGGTGCATGGTTGGCCACCCATTTTGGCCATAGGGGTTGGCCGGCCACCCCCATTTTTGCTAAGGGTGGTTCAAGAGCCTTGGGTCTAATTCATGCACCATCACGCTTCACGGCACCCCGAGACAGGTATGCTAGGTGCCAACCCATTCTCTGCACCATGCATTTCAAGCAACAAACTTTTGTCCTCTCCTGGCGACCCATTGCTGATCCTAGTGTTTATCGACAAGTTGTGGGTACTTTATATAATTGTAGTACTCTTACTCGGCTTGATATTGCATGCTAAGTCAATCATCTTTGTCTGCACTTACATAAACCTACCAAAGAAAGAGGGTGCTTTGCTATTTAAAGGGCACTTCAGATCACGGTTTATATTTTACTAAAGGAAAGCTAGCACTGTTAGAGTCACTTTGTGATTCTGACTGGGTTAGAAACCTTGATGACCGCTGATTAGCAATAGGCTTTCGGATAGTTTACGTGCTAAGAAGCAAACCGTGGTCTCTTGGTCCTCCACCGAAGTAGAGTACGGGGCATTACCTATAGTTACAATTAAGGTTTATTGGATTCCAATGCTCTTTAAAGAACTTCATGTTCCAATTTGTATACAGTTCCTACTATTTGATGTGATAATATTATTGGTGCATTAGCCCTTGCTTCAAATCCTTTCTTCCATGCTCCGACTAAGCACATAAAAATTGATTTTCACTTAGTTCAAGAGAAGGTTATTGATCATAATATTTCAACTCAAAATCAAATAGCAGCCATTTTTGTTTCTTGTTTCTCCTGTGACAAGTGCATGGTGCTTGCCTCTCCCATTAAACCAGAATATCGGGAACACAAATTAATCACGGAATATATATTCGCGACAGCTTAATTAAGAGGATCATGAAATCCTCCAGCGTCACCCTCACGAAAGTCTCCAAGTTATACGTGATTCTTTCCCAAATTTATTCTCCATCCACCTAATTGATTCCATATATATATATATATATATATGCGTGTGTGTTGATTGACTGCCATATTCCATACTCATGTATGAAGCCATCACATTCTTCCAATACACACCCATGTCACGGCAGCGGTTCCGTTAACCGTTCATTTGTATTTGTGATTTTAAAAAATGCGATTAAAAATCATGATTTTAAAATCGTACCCGAGTAATGTTAAAAGTCACTTTTGTGTCATTCTTGTATCTCTCCAAAAATGATATGGCTTTTAAAATTATTATTGAGCTTGTAATTGATCAATATTCTTGGATTTTGATTAAATTAGTGATTTTAAAAGTCATATCATTTTTTAAGGAACACAATAAAAACTTTTAGAATTACTCAACGCACCCTAACTTGATTGATCTCCTCTCACTATGGAAAAGACAATGTATATGGGATTATCTTATTCTCTAAATTGATTAATCTTGTGACTTATCCATATGTTATGAGATGTACGTAGTACTAATACTATACATCATTTTTCTCGTCCCTCTAGACCCACA
Source organism: Carpinus viminea (assembly GCA_013348765.1). Taxonomy (NCBI): domain Eukaryota; kingdom Viridiplantae; phylum Streptophyta; class Magnoliopsida; order Fagales; family Betulaceae; genus Carpinus; species Carpinus viminea. The sequence continues at coordinate 11,727,859 of CP054670.1, read as the reverse complement.
TGAGCCCTACATACCTAATGATGATTTTTGAAAATTTGAAAGATGAAAGAAGGAGCTGAATCATTTCTCATATGTTATATAATAATAAACGAGACACTCCAACCAAAGAAATCAAGGAGCAATATTCATTCTTTCATTAAGTGGAGTACTGCCCATGTGTGACACCAGAGATAATTCTAATTAAGGCGCGCATCTGGTCAAGTTGACAAATTCAGATACCTTTTTGGTTCATGCTTCACGTAAAAAGACCATTTTTCTCCATTTTCTTCTCACCTAACAAAGCACCCACATGGTGTTCATGCTTCACGTAACAGACCTTTTTTCTCCACTTCCTAGTTCCTTCTTCACCTAACAGATCGAGGCTTGCCACCCAGGGCCGGCTCAATGCTTCTCGGGGCGTTAAGCAAAACTTCTAAACGAGATCTTATTTTTTTAATATTTAAATATTAATTAAATATTAATTTTTAATATTATTATATTTAGAGTTCTCAATGTATCTTACTGTAACTTCTAATTCTTACAGTAATAAATCTATATTAATGTATCTTGTGCTTGTATATTTAGGGTTCTTGGTTTCAAACAAACTCACCAAAAAAATTGTCATAAATTGGCCAGGATTGAGCTGAAAATTGTCAAAACTCACCAAACAAAACACATCCGATTGATGAGCATTTATGGTTTGATTGAGCTGAGAATTGACACGGATGTTAACGATACATGAATATTCATTGTCAACGATGGAGATTGGATTCTGACTTCTGAACATTTTGTATCAGAGAGGAAAAAAGAAGAGAAGAAAAGGAAGAAGAGAAATGAGAGAGAGAGAGCTCAAATAGGAGAAATGGACTTTGCCGACACTCAGACAGAGAGAGAGAGAGAGAATGACTCTTTTTACTTTTTTAGATTAATGTGAGGGAAAAAGACCAAAAAAAAAAAAAAAGGCTTATTATTTGCCTCTTTTTTTTTTTGGATAAATTAGTCTTATTTTACCATGAGCTTATTATGTTGAGGTCTTATTTTAGAAGTCTTAAGTTTTTATGGGAAAAAAATTAGGGCCTTTTTTAAAAAAATTAGGTCTTAAGTTAAAATAAAATTAAAAATTATTTTGGGCCTTATCAAAAAAATTTTGGGGCCTTATTAAAAATGTTTTTGGGCCTTATTACTTGGTGCCTAACCCTTGAGTTGGGCCTGCATTGCCACCGTTGCTAAAGGTACCCATCGTTACTGCACTGCCGACCGGCATTCGGCAATTTTGGAAAATGGGTGTCGCTGCTCCATGAGACCACCACGCCTTCCACCATGTCCAAAGCATGGGCACAGTCAAAGTGGACATGTGTTTAAACTTCACTTATCACTCCTAATTTTACAATCATATCCTTAAGTTTTAAGAAATTGTCAATTTATAGTTATCATCTTTTAGAAGTTTTTAATGTCAATCTTTCCATCCAAATTCAGCGTTAGATTCCTATCTAGCTACCAAATTCATTTTCAAGTGATTATAGTTATAATGCTCCACATTTGTAAGTAATAAAGTCGCTGCAAAATAATTAAGTATATAATAAATAAATTTGAAGAATAAAATTACTTTTTTTTTAATCAGCTTTTTTATCTTTGATATTTTGACAAGTTGACATGCCAATGATGCGGCTAGTCCAGCTTTGCATGTGGCTGATGTTGTCGTATTGATTGGATTGTCTTGGTACATATCGTCTTTTGATTGAATATAATGTGACAGCACCGTTAAAAGAACGGAATAATTTATTGGATATCCTTTCTAATCTCATATATAGAATAAATTAGTAACTTCAATTAAGAGCGATGCGATAAAAGTTCGATGATTGAATATTTTTTTCCTTTATAAAACAAATTGTTTGCTTCTTGTTCGTCCATTTTTTATCTTAAAAGTCCACTTCTAGTGGAAAGCTGCGTAAACAAATTAACTACTGTACGTACGTAGACTAGAGAGCATGCATGCTACATCAATGTGGAAAATTTGACCTTTTGATTACTTAAATTATAAACGAATAAAATCATCCATAATGGTTTATCTGATATCCAGAGATATTTAAAGCATATTATAAATATAATGAAGAAGAAGAAAAAAAGATTATACATATGATATGATCTTCGCACGATCATACTTCTCTTTCTTCTTTATTCATATTCTCCAACTCTTCTTGGGAGTTAACTACAAAAAAATGGGTAGTTTTTGACGTTTCAAAGCCTACGTTAAAAAAGCCACGTCAAAATTTTTTGACATGGCAAAAATTAAAATGTCAAGAAAGTTGATAAATGTCAAAAAAAATTACGTGGCAATCGCTCAAAACGTCAAAAAGTTTTCCTTTTTCCAAAAAGAAAATTAATAATTAATTAATTAATTATAAAATTTTTTTGACGTTTTGAACAGTGTCACGTCAAAAAATTCTGACGTGGCACTGTTCAAAATGTCAAAAAAGTTTTTTTTTTCTTTCTTTCTTTCTCTCCTTAGCAAAAAAATTAAAAAAAAAATCCAAATTTATTATTTAATGTTGTCTTGTTATTTATATATATTTGTACATGCATGCATATATATATGGTTGGGTTTATATATATATATATATATATATATATAATTAATTAGATTTTATATTTAAAAATATATATAATTTTAAAATTATTGATTAATAAAATTTTTAAACATGTATATATACACCTAATTAAATTGTAAAGCACTTTACCAAAAAATTAAAAATAATTTTTAATTAAATATCTACAATAGAAAAAACTAATCTTTGCAAGAGAAGAGAAGAAAAAAACTTATTATAAGTACAACCCTTAACACACCAAAAGGAAAAAGGAAAGAAAATAAAACTTTTTATTTTAAAAATATATAATTTCATTGAAAAAGTTAACATTCTACCTCTTTAATTTGATTAGTATATTTGTACTATCATCTCTAATTTTATTTCAAAATTTCCTATAAATTTGATTCCTTCGTTTGCTTAAAAAAATAATAAGTATAAAAACTACAACGAGGATGGGTGAATTATTTTCTATAAATGCATATAGACCTATTTTTGGAACTTACCCTTAATAGCCTAACAAAAACCCTAAAACTACCAAACAAGGAAATGTGAAAAAAAATTAAAAAAAATATGGGACAATTACGGAGCCTTTGTTTGCCAGTCGTAATTTTTTTTTGATGTCAAACTTGAAATGTCATCAAAATTACGGCGTGGCAAGCAATTCCCATCGAATTGTCCTTTTTTTTTTGGAAGAAAAATTCTTTAAAAACCAAATAAGTTTTTTTTTTTATATATAAATTATTAATTTGCTATGTTGAAGAAATCAAGCACGGTGTGGATCTTAGTTTATGACCGAGCCAACCAAAAGTGAAAAAAAGAAACTTATTATATGCCCTAAGTAAAACCCATTAACACAAAAAAGGAAAAAAGGAAAGAAAATGAAGGCTTTTAGCCCACCACGTGGAATAATCCCGGTCCCATTTTACTGGAAAATAAATTTTTCTATATATGGTAACCTTATCTAGGGTTACCATATATGGTAACCCTATATTACCATATATGGTAACCCTAGATAGGGTTACCATTTATAGAAAAATTCATTTTATTTTTTTTTTTTTATTTGCGTATCTCTCTAAGTTAGGGCCACTTCGACCCATCCCATCGGGGTAAACTTCGGTCCCGTTCGTCGAACCCTCGGAATTGACCACGATTGGGCTTTTCACGAGAGCGTAGTTAGTAGTTATTTTCATAAATTTTGTAGTAATAACAAAAGGAAAAAAAAAAAGGAAAAAGAAGAAGAAGAAAATGTGCTTTCTAACATGGCACACGTGCCACATTGAAAATTCTCTAACGTGTTACATGTGCCAGGTTAGAAAATTTGAATATATACATGTAAATTTGATTCCTTCGTTTGCTTTAAAAAAATAATAGGTATAAAAACTACAACGAGGACAGGTGAATTATTTTCTATAAATGCAATAGACCTATTTTTTGGAACTTACCCTTAATATCCTAACACAAAAACCCTAAAACTACCAAACAAGGAAATGTTGGAAAAATTTTTTTCCTAAATATATATATATATATGGGACAATTACGATGTAGTTTGCCACGTCGAATTCTGATGTCAAACTTGAAGCGTCAAAAAATTGACATGGCAAACATGCCATCAATTGTCCCATTTTTTTTTTTTTTTGGAAGAAAAAATTCTTTTAAAAACCAAATAAGTTTTTTTTTTATATAAATTATTAATTTGCTATGTTGAAGAAATCAAGCACGGTGTGGATCGTAGTTTACGACCGAGCCAACCAAAAGTGAAAAAAAAGAAACTTATTATATGCCCTAAGTAAAACCCATTAACACACCAAACAGGAAAAAAAGGAAAGAAAAATGAAGGCCGGTTTAGCCCACCCTTGTGGAATAAACCCCATCTGTTTACTGAAAATAAATTTTCTATATATGGTAACCCTATCTAGGGTTACCATATGGTAACCCTAGATAGGGTTACCATTTATAGAAAAATTCATTTTTATTTTTTTTTTATTTGCGTATCTCTCTAAGTTAGGGCCACTTCGACCCATCCCATCGGGGTAAACTTCAGTCCCGTTTGTCGAACCCTCGGAATTGACCACGATTGGGCTTTTCACGAGAGCGTAGTTAGTAGTTATTTTCGTAAATTTTGTAGTAATAACAAAAAGGGAAAAAAAAAAAAGTGCTTTCTAACGTGGCACACGTGCCACGTTGAAAATTCTCTAACGTGTTACATGTGCCACGTTAGAAATTTCCCAACGTGGCACATTTGCCACGTTAGAAAATTTGAATATATACATGCAAATTTGATTCCTTCATTTGCTTTAAAAAAATAATAGGTATAAAAACTACAACGAGGACGGGTGAATTATTTTCTATAAATGCATATAGACCTATTTTTTGGAACTTACCCTTAATAGCCTAACACAAAAACCCTAAAACTACCAAACAAGGAAATGTTGGAAAAAAAATTTTCCTAAAAAAAAAAAAATGGGACAATTCGGCGTGGCCTTTGTTTGCCGCGTCGAAATGCGTCAAACTTGAAGCGTCAAAAATTCGGCGTGAAGCAGTCATCGAAATTATCCATTTCTTCTTTGGAAGAAAAATTCTTTTAAAAACCAAATAAGTTTTTATTTTTTATATAAATTATTAATTTGCCATGTTGAAGAAATCAAGCACGGTGTGAATAGTTCTGACCGAGCCAACCAAAAGTGAAAAAAAAAAAAAAAAAAACTTATTATATGCCCTAAGTAAAACCCATTAACACGCCAAAAGGAAAAAAGGAAAGAAAAATGAAGGCCGTTTTAGCCCACCCTGGAATAAACCCGGTCCCGTTTTACTCGGAAAATAAATTTTCTATATATGGTAACCCTAGATTACCATATATGGTAACCTATCATAGAAAAATTCATTTTTATTTGCTTTAATCTGATGTTACTGACAATTTTGATACCATTGTAAACTTAATACATAATTTGTTAGTTAAGATTGAAAAACTTGACACGTGAATTTGAATATATATATATATAAATTGAATATTTGGACTAATAAATTGAATTTTTTAACAAAATTTTTGAAATTCTGACGTGGCATAATGCCACACGTCAGAAAATGCATGGTGGGAGACCCAGCTGGCCCACACCTACCCTCCCCCTCCTTTTTTTTTTCTTCCTTTCTTTCTTCCCCCACTCGTTCAACCTCTCCCGCGCTCTCTGTATCTCCCTTGCACCTCACTCCTCCCCTGCTGCTCCAGGTGACGCTCCAGCTCCGGCGACCTCCTCTCTCCGGCGACCCCCAAGCCATCTCCTCCTTCAAGCTGCATATATATTATATATAAAACTGAATTGGTAAGTATAGTCTCTCTAATTTCATTTTCAGTTTTTCTTGTATTTTTTCTTCTCTTAATATACTATAAACTATATATCATATTGTCTGTTTTAATTTTTTTTTCTTTTTCATTTATGATTGTATTTGTTGTATTAGTTAGATTATTAATTGTTGAGTAACTATGCTACTTTTGTGTTGAATTACTCCTACACTCTTCCTCATTTTTTAATCAAAATTTCAAATTTTGTTTATGGCATGGCTAGAATTGAAAAAAAAAAAAACAAATTTAAGGGTGTATTTAGCATTATGATTTCACAAACAACAAATGTTAAAAATACAGAGCCAAACAATTAATTTTATATCAATACATCTCTAATTTTTAGATTTTCTAAGGTACTTTTAATGCTATGTTTAGGTGAATAACTTTAGGTGAATAACTTTTAATGCTATCTTTACTTAGTTACTTAAGTTGGTTAGTTGGATTAGCTACTTAATTACTTAGTTACTAAGTGACTTAGGTTAGTTACTTCGGTTAGTTACAAAGTGACTTAGGTTGGTTACTTGGATTACCTAGTGTAGTTAGTTGGATAAGCTACTTGGATTATCTAGGTTAGTTACTTAGTGAGTTACTATGTTTAGGTGAGTAACATTAGGTTACTTAGTTACCTAGCTAGTTAGTTAGTTTCTTAGTTATTTAGTTACCTAGGGACTTACTTAGGTTAGTTACTAAGTTACTTAGGTTAGTAACTTAGGTTACTTACTAAGTTACTAAGTTACTTGGATTACCTAGTGTAGTTAGTTGGATAAGCTACTTAGACTATCTATGCTATTTACGTGGATTAGCTAGTTTAGTTACTTAGTTACTTAGGTTAGTTACTATGTTTGGGTGAATAACTTTAGGTTACTTAGTTACCTAGCTAGTTAGTTAGTTTCTTAGTTAGTTAGTTACTTAGGGACTTACTTAGGTTAGTTACTAAGTGACTTAGGTTAGTTACAAAGTTACTAAGTTACTTGGATTACCTAGTGTAGTTAGTTGGATAAGCTACTTAGATTATCTATGCTATTTACGTGGATTAGCTAGTTTAGTTACTTAGTTACTTAGGTTAGTTACTATGTTTGGGTGAATAACTTTAGGTTACTTACTCACTTCTTTACTTAGTTACTTAAGTTGGTTAGTTGGATTAGCTACTTAATTAGGTTAGTTACTTAGACTAGTTACTATTTTTATGTGAATAACTTTAGGTTACTTAGTTACCTAGCTAGCTAGCTAGTTAGTTTCTTAGTTACGTAGTTACTTAGGTTAATTACTATGTTTAGGTGGACAACTTTTGGTTACTTAGTCACTTTTTTAATTAGTTACTTAAGTTGGTTAGTTGGATTAGCTAATTAGTTTAGTTACTTAGTTAGTTACTGTGTAGGAGAATAACTTTAGGTTACTTGGTTACCTAGCTAGTTAGTTAGTTTCTTAGTTACTTAGGGACTTACTTAGTTTCTCAGTTCTTAGTTACTCATTTTCTTAATCCTCATTGTGTATGTAGTATTTTAATTAACAACTTAGGTTCATTATGGTGCTATTTGAATTCATCATGGTTGTTATTTAGACCATACTTATAATTTAGTTACGGTCCCCATATAATAGTAGCACATTTGAAATTAATTACACGCGTTTGTTATTAACATCATACTTAACTTTTCCGTTTATTTGGAGTCCACATACAATATGTGCAATTTTATTAAACATAGTTTATGCAAAACAAAACTAACGTTTGATTATTTGATGTACATAGTAACAATATGGACAAGAGTTGGATGAGAAAGCCTAGATGTACTAGGGAATACAGGGACGGATGTAGATCGTTTGTTGACTTTGCAGGTGAGGAATTGTAGATGTTCGATGGAAAAATTCATTGTCCTTGTAAGGCGGTCGAAATAACAAACGCCATTTGCGGATGTCATGTGACCACTTGAGGGGAAAGGGAATAATGCCTCGTAACACAAACCTGGTATTATCACGGTGATCTACGATGCAGTTGACTCCATTCCCTAATATTTTGACACAACGACAGTGTGGTAGAAGCATAGAACACGGTGAAAATATGCATGAGATGTTGCGTGATGCTTTCGGCATGCATAATGTCAATGTAGAGAATTGTGATCCTCATGTTGTAGGGCAGTGTTGAAGAAAAGCTGAAGAAGCCGCTACCGATGACCTACTTAGATATCAAGAGTTGCTTAAAAAGGCTAAAAAACCACTTCACGCTTGGACCAAACACAGAAACTGGTGCTATTGTAAATCTATACAACTTGAAGTGTCTCGGTGGAGTTAACGCAGCATTCTCCACGTTATTTGACTTCTTCAACGGTTGTTGCTGCGAATGGTGAAGCCTGCCTAGGAGGACATCTGAGGCTAAAAATATCAAGGATATGGGACTAGGGTATGAGAAGATTCGGTCGTAACAAGCGTATGTTATTTTGGAAGGGCAATAAGGATTTAGAGTCATGTACCATCTGATGGGCGTCTAAGTGGAAGGATGAAATTCATTTGACGAGGACGGCCAACCATTATCCCCACTAAGAAACGTCGTAAAGCGATTGCGATGGTTTCCACTCATACCGCGACTACAGGGTGTTTATGTCACATCACATGCTACGCCCATATGATAATATGTTTATTTCATTATTAACATGATATTTGTTAATTGTTTTATACGCCCATTTGTTTACATTTGCGAATATTTTACATCCCTTTGAGATGGATATGGTTGCTATTAAGAAAGACGTATTTCGTGACATGGGGCACAAGTTCCGGGATCAGAAGCATGCACTGAAGAAACCACTGCAAATTAAAGACGATGATACTCTTGAAACAGTGCGGGCGAGAATGACCCAAGATTTGATCAAAGCTACGATCCTTTGGACATTGATTTCTTGTTGGATAAATGGTGTTCAAAGCGAATAAGGTAGGTCACGTTGAGTTTAATTATTACTTTATGTTGTTTAATTAATTAACAAGAATTTTATATCTCATACAATTGCTATTTGAATGATATAGGAACATGCGAAGTACATGAAGGATTTGTGGGCATTGAACAATGCGCCCCATACGTCCGGTGGAAAGAGCTATGCAAGGATAACACATGAGGACGTATGTAAATTTATAACATAATTTATTTCTCATGGTAGTTTTTATTTAATAAATATATTCAAGTTTATATATGTATGATCATTTATTGATTACAGACATTGGCTGCAGCCGGCATCCCTTCTACAAGAGCTCAGAATTATGTAAAAACCCACAAGAAATTGAATAACACATATCTGAATGATGTGGTTAGGGAGACATGCGTATGCTACTAACCCAACCCAACTTTTTAGTATTTAATTAATCATTTATGATTAAAATAATTACATGATGCACTAACGTACACTGTAACGCACAGGAGAGGATGTTAGAATTGATGCCAAATGACTTAGTAGCAGTATCGAGTGTGACTGAAGGCACCGTAAGGTGGTGCCTAGGTGATGCATATTCTCAAGCACTCGGAAATAAGCCAAAGTATGTCAGGTCAGACAAGTAGGACTGCATTCTACCGCATTGGGTAGCACCTGAGACGCATTATACACCGTCCCAATCCGGACGTAAACCGGTGACTCATCACATATGGAGAGGATAAGAGAGCTAGAAACGGAGAGGGACCAACAACGGCTAGGATTCAAGAATTGGAAGATCAGATGGGAGTGAATGAAGCTCGCTTCGAGACTCGAGGCATTTTTTTTACGTGGAGTTCCTCTTCATCACCCCAGTCAAAGTGCACGAAGGGGGTCACCCAAGGAGGCAAATTTATTATTTGTGTTATTGTTTTTATCATTAACATAACTATAGTCCGACTTGATCATTTTGATGATAATACTTTAACGGTTTATTGCAGTATCGCAGTAGACGCTGTGTGATGATGCCGTTGAGTTGGATCGCAAATGGTTGGATACCCTAGCTTCTGTATTTATTTCTTTTAATGTATTCTGTATGCATGTTGTTCTAATTTGTATATATGCGTATATACATTAGAACATGTATATTTGTTCCATACATTATATACGAATATGTGATGGGTTTGGATTTGCATTTTGAGTCATGTTATTTGTTAAATTCTTGGGTGATTGGCCGAATTATATATACTCTGATTTGGGTGTTTAACATTGTAAGGATCTTGTGCTTAGTTTGAGTTATGAGGGATTGATCTATGGTGTAAAGGCGAGGCTGTTGTGGTGGCCAAGCTATGTGTTTTCTTAGAAAATTGGCTATAGATAGGTTGTTTATAAGGTTTAGTTTTGATTGGTTTTTGAGCTGGATTTTATGGGTTTGAAGTATTGTAGAAATTTATGTGTTTCTATTTCTGGGTTATAGGCAAATAAGTGATTTTGGGACGGAGAAAAATATTCACCTTTGTGCTATCATCTGTGATAGACATTAGTAACAAATAAATTGACTTTGTTTGTTGATTATATGATAACAGGGAGTATTTGATGGCTCACGCATATGTATTAGGAGCATTTTGATGAATCATTATAAGAGCTGGCTTGCGACCGAAGGATGGATATAATGGTATACTCCTCATTTTATCTCTTTGTCGTAATCTCTTCCCCTTTGTTGGCATTTGGAGCGAATTTCCTATAAATTTTAGTTAGAAAAATTATTATAACGGTTTCCTCTTTTGTTTCTTGGGAATCTTCTATTGGATTCATTGGCAAATATCAATATTTTATATTTTGGTCTAAATGCATTGTTGGTGATTGGAGATTGTTGTTAGAGTTATCATTGTATTAAGTTTTGTACATGATTATAATCGTGTTGATATCAAATGGAATTTTACTTGGTAATATTTGCCTTGAACAAAATAAGTCAATTAAAAATCAAGACCGATTTAATTGGGTCTGTGTTTGGATTATTTTCAAGTTATTTGCTTTTTAGTTTTCATGTTTTGTCTGTTTAGGAATTTGTAGCCATAGCCATTTGTTGGGACTATGGCTTAGTTGAGTTGAGTTGAGCTGTCTCTTAAGGAATTTGATGGATCATGACTTAGTTTGAACTGTCTATAGCGTATTACATGTGTGACTGAAATAATATTTCATTTCCCCCTCTTTTTTTTGTTTTTCACTAAGTAGTAAATTAGTTGAATGGCTTGGTGAATATAAGTGTCATATATTTTGGCGAACAAGGTTATTCATGGGGAATATAGCATGTATTATATGCAAAATCTTCTTGATTTTCATTTTTTGAAGATATACTCTATGGTGTTCAAAATCTCCTGGTGGGTTTTGTAGGATCCAACATGTATTATATGCAAGCAGTATCTCTATCTTTCTGCTGTTGTTTGCCACTGTAGGCCATCTGCTTTTGTATGTCTAGAGGTATGTGACATTCAAAATTCCTGACTTAAAAAATGTATATGCCAAGTGTGCTTTGACATGAGCTATAAGTCTACTCTGAGTGCATTGATCTTGCTCTGAATGTTAAGTTTAAGAGAAATTGCTAATGTTGTTAAGTTGGACTTGGTGGTAAGTTTGATTGCCTCCTATTTTCGAGTTCATTGGCAAGAAGGGATTTTCTCATAATTGCTCTACTTATCTGACGTTGAGTTGGAGTGCTATTTAATTGATTGCAATATGCGAAGTAAAAGAGTGATGCATTTGTCTCATTTATCAGTGGAAGTGTGTAGGCTTTTGTTTTTGGAACCTGTTCATTTCACTCTTCTGTGATATATCAGTCTTGTTTGTAGTTATAATTCCTTTTTGTTTTGTAAACAAATTTGAAGAAGAACGGCTTGACTTTTCAAAAAACTTTGTTTATGCTAAAATTTTAAAGGTCAATTATCATGTACAGGTTGATTGGAAATTTGGAATGCATAATAAAAAATGCAATTAATTGCATATTTTTATAAAAACTTAATTTTCAAGAATCTCTTAACTCTCTTGAACAGGCATATGGTGGGTTTGTTTTCTTCTGCAAGCAAGTGGGATCTGTTTGTGATTACCATGTTTTGTTTATGATTGTATGATGCTCTGTGAACCAGCCTTGTGCTTTAAGTGAATTACAGATCTGCTTATAATGTAGTTTGATTCATTAAGTATGATAGGATTTTTAAATTGTGGTATTTATGACTGTTCTCTTGGACCACTTACATGTAGATCAAAGGTGACCATGTTACTCTGGATCAGCTTGCAGCCCAATGGCTTTTGCATTCGTGCAAGGTTTTTTCAGAATCCATTTTCAAGTGAATCCTATGTTGCTGTGTTGAAGGAAGCTGAACAGTTTATTTGGGCTGGTTCTGAAATGGATCCTGTGAGCTCTTTGCCTCAATGTTTCTTTTTTTATTTCATTCTCATGTATTTGGCCATTAATTTTTGAATGACGCTGCTTGTTGATTTTATTTTAAATGAATAACTTGTGTTTTGTAGACATTTAGAGTATTAGATAGCTCAACTTTGTTTAGAATATTTATCTTAAAGCAATATTTATATTTCTTTTATATTTCTTTGGGCTGTTTAGAATGTTTTTTATTTTCAAAGCAATCAAGATTTTTAGAATATTTATATTTTTTTATCGATTAAAATTGAAGATATCACAATAAGTGGATTTGCTTAAATTCTAATGTTTGGATGTGGAATTTTCTTAACATGCAATTGTATGTTATAATTGTTATAACTAAATAATAAAACTGAAAATTAAATGGTGGAGTGTAAAATTTGATGATGGGAGGAGAATAAGAGGAAAGAAACCAAAACCAAAAATAAAAATAAAAAAACCCAAAAAAAAAAAAATCTGGCAGGGCCTTTGTTTGCCACGAGAAACTTTTTTGACGTTTTAATTTTTCCCACGTCAAAAACGTTTTTGAGGTTTCAAAATTTCAAACGTCAAAAAAATTTTTAAGAAAAAATTTATAAACATTTCTAACGTGCATAGCTATTCACCACGTCGAAGCGTTTTAAGGTTTCAAAATTTCAAGCGTTAAAAAATATCCGAAAAAAATTAAAAACATTTTTCGACGTTGCCTTCGTTCTGCGTCAAAAACGTTTTTGAGGTTTCAAAATTTTAAACATCAAAAAAATTTATGGGGAAAAAAAAAATTAAAAACATTTCGACGTGCTTATTCACATCGAGAAGCGTTTTGGCGTTTTAAATTTTCAAAACGTCAAAAAAATTATCAAAAAAATCAAAATTCAAAAAAAACATTTTTGATGTGGCACTGTTCACCACGTCAGAAACGTTTTTGACGTTCTAAATTTTGAAACGTCAAAAAAATTATCAAAAAAATAAAAATTCAAAAAAAAATTCGACGTGCTTTTGTTCACCCGTAAAGCTTTTGACGTTCTAAATTTTGAAACGTAAAAAAATACTGACGTTTGAAAATTTCAAACGTCAAAAACCCAACTTTTCTGACAGGCTGGTTTTTAAGGTTTCAAAAAGGTCAAAAAGGACACATCAGGAACGTTTTTACGTTCCAATACGCCCAAAACGTCAAAAAATGTCTGTAAAAAATTATGTGTTTTTTTGTAGTGGTTATTTGGTGAAAGCAGAGTATAAAAAATATACTGCACCGTTAAATTAAACTGAGTGGGCAAACAGTCCTCCCTGTCCTTGATGTATAATTAAGTGCGATGGCCAAGATAAGTTAAATTAATAATTATTATTAAGGGCCTGTTTGGGAGTGCGATTTCAATAAGTGCGATTTTAAAAATTGCGTTTTTAAAAATTGTGTTTTTGAAATCGTCATTTTTTAAAATAGCACAAGCGTTTGGTAAAACAGGCTAAAAAATACTTTTTTTATTAATCGAGTGTTTTGATAAAATTAGCATATAACTGCGATTTCAGATCAAAAATGTAAATATTGCCTTTTAAGTGAAATCGTGATTTTGGTTTAAATTCGTACTTTTTCAAATAAGCATCACCTAGTCAACTTATTGAAATCGCAGATTTTTCCACGATTTTAAAATTTGCGTTTTCAAAATCGCAATCCCAAATACTCCAAAATTGCGATTTGATTTAAAAACGCAGATTATTTTTTAAAAAACGCACTCCCAAACGCACCCTAAATCTCACATTATGGCTCTTCCATACAATTCAACAGACACCCTAACATTACTGTGAATTCGATCTTTTTTTATATCTTATGATTGCTTTTGGACACAATTTTTCTCTGAATTTGACCGAAAGAACCTTTTTTTTTTTTAATTCAGTCTATAAAATTATCACGTCCGGCTGTTAACATACAAGAGGTACGTGATTTTTTTAATTATATAGCATGTGAAAATTATATAGTTTTTTAATAGAATTATATTATAAAAGAGTAATACTATAAACTACATTTTATCTTGATCAAAAAAAAAAAAAAAAAAACTACATATTTATCTCATAAATTGCACCGAGATAAAAATGCAATTTATAAGTACTATTCCTGGTCATAAATATAGCGAAGTTGCCTTTCACATTCTTTCCCCACATCCCACTAGTCGATGTTAAGAATATATAACATTGCACGATAATTGTGAAATAAAAATATAAATTTTCGCATACTTGTTGAAATATATATATATATATATATATATATATATATATATGCTTTTGGCATGTTCAAGCCATGCCTGACACTTTGATTGTCCTCCTATATACTCTATTTTGAAAGAAATTTATGTCAATTATACATTTTATTATTAAGAAATGCTATAGATCAATAAGCATGAATGAGAAATTGTTCTCAAGAGATAATTCAATTGACTAGATCGAGATCATGCCTCATGAAACGAATGTCACTAGTTTGAATCTTTTATCCTTCTCTTGTGTGGACATGTAAAAAAATACATAAAACAAAATTTGAATGAGAAATTAGTAGACGAATAATCGTCTGATCACATACATACTTTCCAGAAAGTATGTTCAAAGCTATAAATGATGAACAAATCATAATGATCTCAAACTTTTTTTTTTTTTTTTTTTGACATGTCCGTTTAAGAGGGAAATAGATTCGAACTAGTAATTCCTGCTTCATCAGACATGACCTCAGTTGATTGAACTATCCCTTAAGGATAAAAAGAAAAGACAACAAAAAGAGAAAACATTGAAAACGTGGGTTTTAATTAGATTTACTCCATCCACCTCTCCAAAAAAAAAAAAGGTAAATGTTTATTTTCATTTTCTTGCCCATCTCTTATTCATCTCCATACGATAAATGAAGCCAAACACATCTTACAAAATAAAAAAATAAAACAAACAAATAAAACAAACAAACAAACCTATTGCTTTAATTTCGGTCTTATCATGTGATAAACAACATCGTGATTCGTGTGAATGAGTAATTTAGAAGTCAAAAGATTTAAAGCTCCTCCTAAGCATAAACTTTGTTTGGTAATATATAATTAATTGCATGATTACCTAATCGATAACCTTAAAAAACAACAATTTCCCAAAGGAAAAGAAGTAAAAAGAAAAGACAGTGGCGGCCGGTTGTGGCCTGAAAACGCCCCTACATTTGTATTCATGTCTCATTAATAATGCATGGAAGAAAAGATGAACGTCGTGTGAATGACTATATTCAAAAGTAAAAGTAAAAAGATCTAATTAATTAAGCTCCTCGTGCGTAAACATAAACTTTGGAATATGATTTTCTCCGGTCCAAAATGGACAAAATATTCTCTAGCTCATGGCGAAGATCTCTCTAAAGAGAAATCCTAGGACTATAAATGAATCACATGTCCATTTAATATAAATAATAATAAAATATTATTTATCCTTTAAAATTAATTAAAAACAAAATAATAAAAAGATTAAAAAATATTTTTAAAAAGCCAAAGGTGGCCAACCAGCCCATAAGGGGTGGCCAGACCACCACCGTTGGCCTGGGGATGGCTTCCCAAATCAGCCAATCTGGGGCGGCCGAAGCCATCCCATGGCCATTAGGGTGGTTCGGCTACCCCCAAGGCCAAACTAAAAAAAAAATCGTTGGCCGTTAAGGGTGGTTGGACCACCCCCAATGGCCATAGGGTGGCTTCGGCTGGTACAGATCGACTGATCTAGGGTGGCCAGTCTAGGGTAGCCAAAGCCACCCACAGGCTGGCAGGGGCGGTCCAGCCACCCCTTTTGGGCTGGCCAGCCACCTTTGGCTTTTTTAAAATATTTTTTAATCTTTTGTTATTTTAGTTTTTAATTAATTTTAAAGGATAAATAATATTTTATTATTATTTATATTAAATGGACATGTGTCTCATTTATAGCCCTATGATTACTTTTGAGAAATCTTGGCCATTAACTGGAGAATTAACAGTCCAAAATGGACTGAAGAGGATCATATTCCATAAAGTTTAATTATTAGACAATATTTAATTAATTGCAGGATTACCTACAATACATAAGATAAGAGTGCTAATTTGTGTTTGCGTATTGGGTTCAGGTCGTGTTAAGCCATATATATAAGACTATATATATATATATATATATGTCAAATCCATCAACCATAATTCTCTAATTTTGTTGGGTTTGTATCTGCTTCGTGGGTCATATAAAAAATTGCTTGACATTATGTTACGTGTTGGATTCGAATCGGGTCGAAGCATTAGTATAAGATTATATATATAAATTAACCTTAATTCGACTCATTTAATTAAATAAGTCAAATTTATCAACTTCAACCTTATAATTTTGTATTGAGTTTATGTTGAATTCACTGTTTGCATAGAAAATTATCAAACCCTAACGATAAGTAATCAATAAAATTAAAAAAACAACCCCTTTTCCCAAAATGCCGGCGAGTTGTGGCTATGGTAATTAGTTAGCCCTACAATTTGTATTCACGTGTGATTAATCATGAAAGGGGAAGAAAAGATGTGTGAAATTGTAATTAACGTCGAAGACAAATTCACCCCTACAGTTTGAATTCGCATCTAATTAATCATGCAGGGAAGAAAATGAAGTGTGAAAGAGTGATGTCTAAGTCAATTTCACTGCAACTCTGAGCTCACCATCTAGGTAAGCATCAACCTTTTCAATCAATTTTTTATTATGGTAGTAGTTTTGACAAGACAATTTTTTTTTCTTTTTTTTCAATTTCGTAAGCAAGTGGAGGATAAGAAAATGAAAACATTCTAATTAGTGAGTTCGTCAAGAAAGTGACAACTTAATTCTTAGGGTTAAATATCATACTCACCTCTAACGTTTTATAACTTTACTTTTAATCATAGAAAGTTCTTGTGGTTTGCCTAATGACCAAGATGTTCCTTCCATCCATCTACTGTTAATAAACTTAATAAAAATTAATGTCACTAACTTGGGGACCAATTATATGTCCTAATTGCCAAATCATCAAATATGACTGGATTTACACCATTGCCATGTAATTTTTTTTTTTTTTTTACAACTAATAGATTAAAATACTAGGAAAATATTTATTTTCCCCCAACCCACCATTCTTCCCAAATCCGACCAACCTACTTTCCGGCTAACCCACCGATCTTTCCCAAGCCGAAGAACCCACGATCCGACGAACCCACCGAGCCAAAGTTTGCTTCCAAGGAGAGCACAAGGACAGAGTGGCCGAGGCTGAAATCAGCTATTAGGGTATTTTTAAAGATTTTGATTTCCCTATCATTTGGCCGTCACATTATATCAGTATTATATTAGGATCAAAATTAAAACATTAAAAAAAAATGCATTCAATAAATAACGAAAACAAAAAGAATTAACTCATAAATGAACTAAATAAGGAATTAAATAAAAAATAATCATTAAAAAGCAGTTGGACATTATTTAAAACTTAAATTTTAAAGAGTTTGGAAAGGGAAAGCTTATCAAAAAGCCTCCCCCTCTTCTCCCACACACTTCCCACACCTTCTCACACCCCTTTGGCCCATGGTTTTGCATCTTAGTTGGCCAATGGTGATTGGGTGAGCGTGGGGTCCACTCATAAGCTGCCACATCAGATTCTGGAAGGATTTCCAAGCTTCCTAGCAAAGCTTGGATGAAATTTGATAAATGGGTTGTAGGATTAAAATAGGTGGTTAGGCTTTAGGCTCGTTTGGGAGTGTGATTTTAATAATTGCGATTTTAAAAATTACGTTTTTAAAAATTGTGTTTTTGAAATCGTCACTTTTTAAAATTGCACAGACGTTTGGTAAAACAGGCTAAAAAGTATTTTTTTATCAATCGAGTGTTTGGGTAAAATTAGCATATAATTGTAATTTCAGACAAAATAGGTAAATATTGCTTTTTAAGTAAAATCGTGATTTTGGTTTAAATTCGCACTTTTTCAAATAAGCATCATCTAGTCAGCTTATTTAAATCGTAGATTTTTTCACGATTTTAAAATTTACGTTTTCAAAATCACAATCCTAAACAATCCAAAATTGCGATTTGATTTAAAAACACAGATTATTTTTTTAAAAACGCACTCCCAAACGGACCCTTTATGTGGTTCAAAAACTTCGTTCAAAACACTTATGGGATTAGAGAAAATCAAATGGGCTCCAAACTAGCTTAATAGCCTATAAACAAAAGAAAAATAGGTGTTTTTTGATTTTTTTTTTCTCTAATTTATTTATTCAATTGGGCTTTATGTGAAAAAATTATTTTCACTAGTCAAAAAAATCCATTTTAATGAAATTTCATGATAATATTTCACTCAAAACTCCATTTTCTCTACTCAAAAGCAGCATATGAAATTTCATATATAGCCCTTAGGTATTTATATGATTTGAATTTAGTCTTTGTGTTTTCAATTTCAAGTATATATATAGTCATTAAGTTTTGCTCAAGTTTAAAATAAGTCTCTCTTTTAGTTTACCGTCAAAGTTAACGATTTGTCATCTGCTACATATCTCCTTTGACATGTCATAAACACTCCATTGCAATACCACATCAACAAATGTTAATCATTCATAGCAAAATATAAATAAATAAGCAAAGGATCTAAAAAATTTTATCGATTTGACACGTAGAACTTAGAGAAACGCAAACCTAAGAACCTAAAAGCAAACTCATAGTAACCAAAGACTTTGATTACGTTGGTGCGACATTGTATTCGAGTGTTTAGATTGACGTTGACGTTGTTGAAATAATGACGAGGCAAAAATAATATGAAGCAAGAGAGAGAAAATAACACGAGGAATTTATGGTTGGTTTGGTGTTAGACACCTACATCCACCACTTTGAATAGCCATAAGGACTACGTTGGGCTTATTAACTTGATTTGTTTACAATATAAAAGTCTCTATTTATAAGGTAGTACAAAAATACAAGTTTACAATCTCAATATTTGATTATAATCAGCTTATAAATAAAGAACATTTTATATCAACCTAATATTGAATATACGAAAAAAAAATTATATATTTTTCATGTATTCTAAAAGATTGAGTCAAATGAGACATGTGTGGTAAATGACAAACTATAAATTTTGACAATAAAGTGATAGAGGTGCCTATTTTAAACTTTCGCAAAAATGCAAAATCTAAGGACTTTATTCTTGTAATTAAAAACCTAATGACTAAATCCAAATTGGATAAAAAAATCTAAGAACTAAATATGAGTTTTTCCTAAATTTTTGCAATAATAATAATATTATTATTATTATTATTTTGCATTTTTGAAACCTATATACAATTGTTTTTTTTTTTTTTTTGACATGTCCACATAAAAGAAGGTGGGGGGATTCGAACTAATAACCTCCGCTTCATTAGGCGTGGTTCCAGCCAATTGTATTGTGATGCAACATTCAATAGAATTTTCAGTTGTTCTTCTTTTCCTTGTCTCTTACCTTACCTTTTTTTCATACATATTTGCATGCTTGCCCTAAAATAGCACAAATTATATATCCTCTCCCTTGCATCATAAACTAAAACTAAAACTGATCAATACACTGTTCACTGCTTATGTTCACAGGTTCCACTGTTTATGTTCATAGGGTTTTTTATGAAGTTGGACGAATGTTTCTTCAGTTGAGAATAAATCAATGATAATAATATATAGTAGCTATAGCCAATACGATCGTTGCTCAATTAATGCATCTCAACAACCGAATAATTCCATTTTCAAACAAAGTATCCTCATAAGTCCTCATGTGTTAATTAGTGTGAGTGTGACTGCACTTTTTGACCAAAAAACAATGTTTAATATATGTATCTTTAATATGCTGCTTTTGGAGATCTTGATTTGTGGTTTTCTAAATATATACTTGGTTCGAGTTTCATTACTTTCATGATGTTTAGAGTACCTAAAAGGCAACCTTTTATTCCATATTTGACATTGTTTGCGGCGTCACCCTGCATATTTTTCCCAATTTGTCATGTTTTATTAAGTTGCTGAGTGGCCCTTTTGGCTGTTGGATTAGAGTCAATGGGTGTGAATATTATCATTGATGGGTTTTTTGCCCCAAGTGTGGTTGTAGTGGCCATGATGGTGGTTACTGCGTGGAAGCAAATAGAAGATTAATTGGAAAGATATGGCGGTGATGTTTTGCACCAATATTGATAATTTGATGGGACATTAGTGTCAAGTGTTGTCATGATATGAGAAATCATGTTAGTAAAGAAGATGATCGAGATGGTAGACAATGGTGAGTGGTTGGGGATGGGGATCATGAATTGATCATCATATTTGAAGCCAAAGGAGGAGATTTGAAGCAGCAAAACCAAAGGATGATCATCATTATCATGTTTTTGCAGTAATGGTCTTCTACGATATGTTGTCTTTTGAATACCTTTAAAATGTAGTTACGTCTGTGTTAATATTTCAAAATGATTAGTAAAAAATTCACTAAAAAAGTTCAGTTTCATTTACTAGCTAAGAAATCAACATGGGACATAGCACTCTACAATAGGTTATTGTCTTTTGAATACCTTTTTACTTTAAATATGTAAAGGAAAGTCCTCAAAACATTAGTTCCGAATGTGCTAATATCTTAAAATGATTAGTTAAAGGATCGCAACATTTCCAGTGCACATCGTATAAAAATAATAAAAAAATATACACAGTGGATATCCTATCGGTTTCCTAAGCATTGTAAATGCTATAGTTCTACCAAATGTGTAGGGAACCAAATCAGCTGCCCTCTATCATCTCTCATCTCTTTACCTTTTATTGGAGATTGCATTAAAATTTTGTAAAAAAATTGAGGGTAAGAGTACTAACAACAGACACCCTATAATCCATTATCTTCCTTATATATAGGGAAAATCTAAAAAACAAAAAATAAAACAACAACAACAACAACAAAAAACCATAAAAAGTCACCCACAGCAGCTTCCCTAAACATTGGGAATGCTACAATACTACACAATCTATAGGGAACCAAAAATGCTTCCCTATATATTTTAATATAAATATTTATCTTTCCTCTCTCCTCTTTCATCTATTTTATCTTTTATTTGGAATTATGTTAAAATTTTGTAAAAATTTGAAGGGTAGGTATAGAACTTGTTTTTTTTGTAAAGAAATAATAATTTAATGGTATAGGAAAAAATAAGATAAGCTATTGTGATGTATATTTGGATAGGAAAACAAAAAGTAGTTTTCTTCTCTAAACTTAGAAAAAACTAAAGGGAAGTTGCTTCTAGTGTTATGTAGGAACTTATATTTTGTAAAGAAATAATATTTAATTGATATATAGGAAAAATAAGGAAAGCTATTGAGAAGTGTATTTTAATAAGGAAGCATAAAGTAATTTTGTTTCTTAAATTTAATAAAAATCGAAGGGAAGCTACTATGAATGCTCGGAAACCAATATGGGACTCACCACTCATGAGTGCCTTCATAATCCACCCACTTAAATCCTCCTCGTCAAGGCTATGTCACACAAGTACTTTAATATCACATTGCGTTATTAGGATGCCTTCATACTGTAAATGTATATGTGGGGCTTGTCCCACATTGATAAAATTGGAAGCTAAGGCTCATTTCTCTCTCTTATATAAGGAGACTAATTGTATCCATTATAATATATCACAACACAATACAATGTAGTATATTGTGTGTTTATGCTTCCGCTCTTTACAATATATTCAACAATATATTTAACATGGTATCAAAGCATTCTACAATGGTATCAAAGCCACTTTTCTGTGGCCTTCAATAAACGTCTTTGACGTTTTCCGACACCCCCTCTGGAGACCTCCTATTTCCAGTAGTTTTCAATCGTCTATGCGCCCCCAAGCGGGTTTTCCACTCCAAATCTCTTCCACTCCTTCAGATCTACAGATCTGTGGAAGATCTGTCGTCATCGGCCCTCCGAGCTCCTCCAGCAGTTGCTGCTCGAGCCAATTGTGCCACCACCGTGACCCCTCTCAACCAAAATAACCACCAAAAGTGGTGTCTCAGCCCCGGATTAGTGGATCTATGCAGTCTCAGCCAATTCTGAGCTTCCACGCACCACCACACGCCCCTAGAAGCTTTTGCCATTTGCCCACGCGCCGATCCAGCACTTCCACGTGCCGCCACGTCAGCCCGATTAGGAAGATTGTCGGTCCACCTTATAGCTCCAGTGACGACGGTCAGATCCCCGCCAAGAACACCCCAATCCGACACAACACGCGCCCCCATGCGCCGGTGGATGCGTCTACGCGTGGGATTCACGCGTACCTGGTGCGGTAGCTTTTCTGCTCTTGCGCCACACGTGCTTGGGTCTTCAGCTGCCACATTAGCCCTATGCCAGCGCTCCAGACTGCCACATCAGCACTATTGACTATTGATAGTTGACTTTGACTTTTTCAAAGTTGACCGTTGACTTTGCACGAGACTCCAAAACTTGACCAGGTGTTTCCAACTCAATTTTTCGTCCTGATTTCAAATTTGTGGTCTATTTTTGCTTTTGGCATCTCTATATGGCAGAAAACAAGACTATTTTCCAAATTTAGGCTTTTTTTTTTTTGCAGTTCACGTCAGTTCATGCATTGGTCATTTCGGTTCCACGGCCTTTTTCTTTAACGCAGTTCAATTCGATTCATTCTTCTTGCGGTAGGCACTCTCAGGTCTGATGATTTATTTTTTTTGGGCCAAAGAAGCTCCTTTCAACCGGCCAACTTATGCCTTGTCAAATGTTGCCATCACCGGACACTGCAACCTCTCCTAGGCCATTGATCCATTACTAATAAGAATTTTTTTTGGGTCAAACTTTAGCTCAACCGACAAGCAAGACGATCCAAGGGTTTCAGGCATGTTTAGCCTCTTTTAACCAGCCCTTTTTCTCCATTATTAGCCTCTTCAACCGGTAGAGTCAATTTACTAGTTAGTTTTTTTGAGTTAGACTTTAGCTTAGCCCACCAGGCGAGACGGTCCATGGGTTTCAGGCATGATTAGCCTCTTCAACCGGCCAAGTCAATCTACTAGTTAGAATTTTTAGGTCAAACTTTAGCTTAGCCCATCATGCGAGACGGTTCATGGGTTTCAGGCATGCAAGTTTCTTCATTACTAGTCTATGGTTTTCAAGTCAAATTACAACCAAGTGAACCAAGCTCGTCTTTTATGGCGTTACTTCGGCAACTCTTTCGGCACAAGCAGCTTTTTCGGCAAATTCATTTTTCTTTCCCTTTTTTTTTATCCAAACTCAACTTTACACATTGAGTTTGAGGAGGATGTTAAGAATATTATTTTATGTTAGGTTATTTTTCATTTTTCTTTCCCTTTCTTGTATGTTTTTTTATTCATGCTTTTGTTTTCCAACCTCAATGTTTAGACACATTAAGTTTAAGGGGGGATGTTAGTGTATATGTGGGGTTTGTCCCCACATTGGTAAGATTGGAAGGTAATGCTCATTTCTCCCTCTTATATAAGGAGGTTCTTGTATATATTCCAAGTATGCTACTCAATACAATGTAGTCTATTATATGCTTCCGCTATCTCTCTTCTTTCTCTCTTTCCTCCGCTCTCTACAATATATTCAACAATATATTTAACACATACAATTTGTGACGACACAAAAAAAAAAAAAAAAAAAAAAAATGTTAATCACATCTGCGTTATCACCCAAAAAAGACTGTATTTTGCTAGCTTTCTATTATTTGAATACCTCCAGTGGTATTTAGGATTTTTTTTTTTTTTTGTTCTTTTTCTTCTTGTGAGTCCTGTGCTCACTACCGACCATTTTCCATGGCAGAGGCAACCTAGCATCACAGAAGGTGTACGTATCTTGTCGCTGCAGCTCCACTTACCCCTCTTACCAACATGTGATATTTTAAATTAATTAAATATTTGTGAAGGGACATGTAGCCATAATATCTTTTTAGTATGTGGGGTTTATAGTTTTCGGTCCTAATTTTCAATTTTTCTTTTCAAAAATGGAAAATCTTAAAATGTGATTAACTTTACTACTAGATTACTACCATCCCACATTTTAAAGATCGGGCAACCTCTCTTATTAAACTGGTTTTATAAAATGAGTTAAACCCATTCTTAAACTTAAACATGAGGCTATCTTGCTTGTTGAGATTCTTGAGAATAAGAGATATTTTCTTCTGCTACATTGCCCTCTGATTTTCGAGTTGGTCAATTTAAGACCTGAATTTACAAAGATCTTATATCAAAAACTTTGGTTGGAGAATTTTTTTTCCCTCTTGATCTAGGGTTGCTTCTCCTAGCAGAGAGCGCCATATAGGAGGAGGGGGAGAACCTTTGATCTCTCCCTCCTCCACTCATCCTTTGCTACATCCCCTCCCCCACTTCACCTTGTGAGCTAGACTATTTGCCTGATGCTCCCTAACTCCTTGTGCAGTGTTTTTTCCCCTTCCTTTCAGCCTCTTTCCCCTCCCTTGTCCTGTTTTTGTTTTAGCCCCTTTCCTACGGCCCTTGAACTCAGCTCTGCCGAGTCATTTTCCGATTCTGGCTTGGCTCTTGGATCGGATTGGTCTAAGCCCAATCTACCATCCCCCATAAGACCCACGTCAACTCACACTCTTCTCCTTGGCTCTCCGGCTTTGTCTGTGTCCATCGCCTCCTTGCATCACTCTCAGGTAGCCTCCCTCTAGGCATGTTTTCTTCCGGCGCCGCTTTCGGTTTTTGTGGTTTTTTGGCTTTTGTCTCTTTTTCCTTGTATTTATTTTTCCAGCTTTTTTCCCTATACGCTTTCTTTCTTCTTTTTTTCTTTTTTTTTTTTTTTTCTTGTGGTTTTGTTCCTGTTTTTGTTACCTGTAATAAGGCTTTGTCCTCTTTCTTGATTTGCCTGCTTGATGGTCTGGGTATTTGCTTTTGGTCCAGACCATTGGATTGTTGATGTGAATGATATCATGGCTTTTGGGTTGAGGATGATGAGTTTCGACATGGAGTTTTCTGTTTTCAGGGCCGAGGAATAAAAGCTATTTATGCATTAGATTCACTTTGTCTAGAGCATATCTGTTGTTAAAATTGAAAACTAGTCATGGATTAGCGGATGTTAATGTCATTTTTTTTTTTTTTTGACATGTCCACAGGGGGGGGAGGGGATTGAACTTGTGACCTCCGCTTCATAAGGCGTAGTTCACAGCCGATTGAACTACCTCTTGGGGACATAATAGAAAAGTTTACTTTCTAACAAGATTTGACTTTTTATAATCCTTTCGTGCACACTTAGGTTGTCTCTTATCTTTCTTTTCTTAATTTTTGCCTGCTTTGGCTGCTGATGATCATATATAGTGGGTAGAGTTCTTCATTGTCTGGTTTTTCCTTGTCAACTATCTGCTTCCCCAAAAAAAAAATAACAAGAAAATATTCAAACTTTCTTACTAATATTAATATATATATGAGCAAAAAAGTCCATGGTCACCTAATTAATTATGAGCTCATAATTAATTACATGCTGATCATTGTTGTCTTGTGGAATTAACTGATGCAGATCTTTTTCACTCGGTTCCTTTCCTGATAAATCAAGGGTAACGTTATGCAGGTTACCAACCTGCTCTTGTCTATCAATGTCATTCTTTTTCTTGAAGGGGAACCAAGGTTTGGTTTAAGACGCGACGTCTTTTAAGTAATTTTTCTTTTTTTAAAAAAAAAATTACATTCCCTTTTCAAATTTATATTCAATCCTCTTTACACTACTAAAAAATTGACGATAACCTCTCCTAAGGGCAACAAAAAGACAAAAGTACCATAAATTTTATTTAGTAAGACAAAAAATACTCCAATAAACGTTAAAAAAAGAAGAAAAAAAAAACTTAGTTTTTATTTTATTTTATTAAGTTTATTTTGGTCATTAAGGAGACATTGTC
This sequence comes from Carpinus viminea, assembly GCA_013348765.1. Taxonomy (NCBI): domain Eukaryota; kingdom Viridiplantae; phylum Streptophyta; class Magnoliopsida; order Fagales; family Betulaceae; genus Carpinus; species Carpinus viminea. The sequence continues at coordinate 11,701,781 of CP054670.1, read as the reverse complement.
AATTTTTTGATAATTTTGAGGGACATTGTCGCAGTTAAAAAGTTTTGGAGTGAGGAACATTGTCAATCAGATAAAAATTTGAGGAGGGTATGTGAACTTTTCTTTCTTAAAATAACTAGCATAAAAAATTAGTTAAAACACGTCAATGTGAAATGAATGTGATAAATATTAAGCGTGAAGAGTAGCTAAATCAACCAACCTGGCTTATATGTGATGCATTGAAAACTTGGATATCTCTTTCTCTTTATTTTTTATTTTCAAGGAGTTGCATCAATCCACTTTACTCAATGGAGTTTGTTAGAAGTTCTCCCTATAGTATTTTTTTGGGTTCTCCCAAACTTACGTAAAACATGATTTAAGAAAAAATAAAATTGTAGTACTTTTTTTTGCCGATAGATTAATTTTTATGAGTTAATATTTAGGTTCTAAAACTTTAAAATTTGTTTTTAGATTCAAAACTAAAACTTAAGGGTGGAAGGTTAACTCTTTAAAGATGGTATCATCTAAAATGGATTTGATCATCCTAAATTTGATGTTAATACCTCGAATTTGGTGATAATGCCTAAAAAAACCAGTGGTGGAGGCCACTACAATTTTATTTTTTTCTTAAATTATGTTTTACGTAAGTCTAGGAGAACCTAGAAGAACACTATAGGGAGAACCCCTAACATTTTCCTTACTCAATATAGTAAATTAATGACGTACAACATCTAAAATTTGATTAATTAAGTAAGCTTTGGCTTAATTACTTTACTCTCATATTTGAGTTGAAAATGAGATTCCCTTCTTTGCATGCTTCGATTCCTTGTACGATAATTCATTGAATCTATATATATATATATGTATATATTGTATGATAGATTTGCTATTCAAGCTGTTTTTTTTAGTAGGTAGGAGTTGGATGTAAGCTTTATTCTGTGGATCCAGATCGGATGCAATAAGTTTGAACTTAAGCAAATAGGACAGCCTATTACACAGGATCATGATTGTTCTTTTATTTTCTTTTCTTTTCTAAGCATTAGTTTTACTAAATTGGGAAGATAATAGTTGTGCAGTTTCAATTGTTGCACATTTTGAACAACATGGCCTCTTTTTTTTTTTTTTACCCTTGTTAAGCAAACAATAGGGTTATCTTCAATTGTGTAGTTCACATATAGAATAAAATTTTATTTTCATTTAAATTATTGTGCATGCACTTGTGAAGTTTGTATCTCACATTGAGAAAGTGTAAAGAATAAGAATGGTTAATATACCTAAGTGAATCTAAACTTATCAACTTAAACTTTTAGGCTAGTAGTAGTGGCATAATATGTATATTAATTTATTCTTTTTTTACTCGATTCCCCTGATGTTTATCTCCCCAACATAAACTAAAATAACGATGATTCATTTTATCGTTAAATTTTTATTTTATTACCGTTGATGATATATAATTATTTAAAAGGTTGTAAATATCATGATGGCATCATGATCATTATAAATTATTATCCGGCCTATTGTAATTTGTTTATAATTTGTAAGGAATTGAAGTACTTAATTAAGGTACATGTAGCAAAGATGAACGTGGAATTTTTCCTTAGATTTGAAGTGTTTTATGTATAAATAACATATTTTTCCTTAGATTTGAAGTGTTTTATGTATAAAAAGTTTACAAAAAAAAAAAACATATTTGTAAGGAAGTGCTCCCCCACATGAGCCGTAGATTTAAGTATAAATAAGAAATAAAAAAAGATCAAGTGGTTCTGAACAAATATTAGTTAAAGAGGCTCCAGATGTTTGACAACACATTTTTAGCTGCGGGCAATCATCAATATTGAAACTGTTGGCTCAGTGAAAAGGACAATACAGTGGAGACCGAATTAAAGGACAGCTTGGAAAATGTCGTTAGATATGACAGTACCTACCTGCGGGTGAGAATACTTGATTATAAACCAGCCAGTGCACCCTAGCTTGAATTGTTGATACAAATAAGAAAGAGGTATTATTATTTAATAAAAGTAATCTAATTACCGATATTTTATAGTCTCAAAATCATTTAAATTTATATAAATTTTTTTTCTGGCTCTGTTGGTTAGAGCTCTCTCTGGAACCTTAGTTCTTTTCCCTTTCGTCCCGTCCCTGTTGCTCCCTGTTTGTGCTCATGGATCTAGATACCCTCATCTCTCAAACTACGGCCTTGTCGTGCGATGATCCTATTAGTCATCTAGAGTCCATCATTTCTGCTGCTCCTTCGGAGGAATCTTTTGCGCTAGTTGGCAAGATTATTGCTCAAAAACCTCCCATTCCTATAAAAGTCAAAGCTTCTCTCAATAAAGCTTAGGAGTTTGCCGTTCCCTTCTCATTCCAAACCACAAATGACCCCTTTAAATTTATCTTTTCTTTCTCCCAAAAACACCATGTGTCAAAAATTCTGAAACTTTCTACCTGGAATGTGAATAGATCGCTTTTGGTTCTGAAGGAATGGTCTCCGAATCTGTCCTTGAATGAGATAAACTTTAGCATGTCAACCTTCTGGGTTCAGATTCATAATCTTGCTCTGAGGAATATGACCAGAACCAATGCCGTTGCTATTGGGTTGGGTCTTGAAAAACTATTAGAAGTGGAGAATTTTGGGGTTTCTGGGATGATCTGTCGTAGTTATCTCCGAATTTTGGTGGAAATTGACGTGAAGAAGCCTTTGAAGCCGGGTTTTTTGCATGATCGAGAAGGTGGTAATCCCCTCTGGTGCCAGTTGTAGTATGAATGATTGGGTGATTACTGCATTCAATGTGGTTTGATAGGGCATAAGAAGCTAGACTGCAGGGCTGTGATGGTTTCAGAATGGGTTGAACGTTACAAAGTGCCTCTACTTGCCTCATCTTTCTCTAGTTTCAGCTCCCCTGCTCCTCCACAAGCTGCTGAAGAGATTGGGGAAATGGCCTCTCCTTTGGTTCCCGAGTTAAGGAATCCCGTTTCAACTCACTCCCAGGTATCTTGCCTAAACTCTAAACCTGGTTGTTATCTTCCCCATGCATGTTCGTCACTTGCAAATTACACCAATGATGATTTAGTCACACACACTGCCCAATGTTCTCTTCTCCATCAACCCTTGTCATCTAACGATGCTCAAACCTCCATGTCAGCTACTATAGAGGAAGTTTGCCCTATAATATTGCCTTCCCCACCTTCCCTTCTCTTAAATGCGCCGAATAAAATCACTTATGCTTTTCTTGAAAATGCCACCACAATAAATGCCCAGACTCCTCTAAATAAACCCTTTTACCATTTCACTCCCACATCTGATTTCCCTCCCAAACATAAATATCTTTCAATTCCTTTCAGACCCAAATGTTGCCAAAAATCTGGTTACTTCTCTTTGGACTGGAAAGCCCACCACTTCCATATCTCAAGCCATTGTCCCGTGTTTTGGCCCAACTCTAGGATCCATGCCCATTGCCCCCCAACCCCTTACAAAATACAAACCCTTCCACTGTTAAATTACAAGCCCATACAGCATCTCCTCTTTATCCTTCTGAAGTCAAAAAACACAATCTTAAACAAAATGTCTCAAAGCTACATAAAAATTCTAGAACCAGCCCGTACCAGCTAAAACCTTCAAAAATCACCATCACGGATACTCACTCCTGCAACTCCAACCAAAACTCTCTCACCACTTCTACCACCTCCTTAGATGCTTTCTCATGTCTTGCTCTTGTTGATGATGGGGATCCTCCTTGCTCCCCGGTTCCAAAAAGAATTAGATCTTTTGAGGTTTTGCCTCCTTCTAAGAAAGGGCGGGTACTTCTCTGGTTAAGGAGGTATCCCCCATCTGGGATTCAGCCTTTGTTGGAGTTCAATGGGGATTCACTAAGAAGCCAACTAGAAGGATTTTAAAGCTAGACGAGAGAGAATCTCGTGTGCTTCTTGAGTTGTGGAGGAGAATTGTGTGTCTGATCAAGTTGAGGAGGCGGGCTTTGCCATGCCCCCAAGTTTTACATGAAGTTCCTTTCCTGGAATTGTAGAGGGCTCTCCCGTCCCTCTGCAATCCGAAGCTTACGAGTGTTGATCAGGAATCTCAATCCTGATGTTCTTTTCATTTTGAAACTAAGATTGCTTCATCTTCTGCTTCTAATATTTTAAATAGGCTTGGGTTTTACTTATTAGTCCAGGTTCCCCCCCTCTGGCTCTAGAGGGGGTCTTTTGCTTGCCTGGCGTGATGGAGTTGAACTTGAATGCTTTGTTCAGAATAAAAATTTCATTTCAGCATGGTGTTACTCTGACCCTCCACATAATCCTTGGATTCTCTCTTGCGTTTATGGCCCTCCTAAGAGGCGTGATAGGTTTGCTTTTTGGGATTCCCTGTCTGATGTTGGTTATGTTGGTGTCTCTTGGCTTTGTATTGGGAATTTTAATCACATTTTAGATAGCTCTGAGAAATTAGGAGGGAGGCCTTATGCTAGTTCTTCAAATTGCCCTCTCAGATCGTTTATGAACTCTGCTGATATGGTAGATCTTGGGTTTCTTGGTAATCTATTCACTTGGTGCAATAATAGACGAGAAATTTAATCAAGGAAAGGTTGGATAGAGGATTCGTCCGACAATTGGGTGCATATATTTCGAATTTTCGCTCCATATCCCACCTTCTCCTCGATCACTATCCCATTCTTCTTAACTCTTTTCATTCCCGGTTTTCATCCCTAGGCCTTTCCGTTTTGAGGAGTTACGGACAAGGGATCCTACTTATAGTCAAGTTATTGATGAAGCACTAGAGTTGTTATTAATGGGAATTGCCTTTTGTCTTGTTAAGTGAATCATACCATGCAGTGACACTCAAAAATGGAATAATCTTTATTTTGGCCACATTCTCAAATCAAAGAGGCCTTTGCTCACTTGACTCTATTGAAATGTTCTCCAAGCGACTCAAATTCCATTTTGGAAGCCAATATAAAAAGTGGGTTGGAAGAGCTCTTGATTAAAGAAGAAATTCTTTGGAAGAGCAAATCTAGGGAACAATGGTTGACTTGCAAAGACTTAAATACCAGATTTTTCATACTTCTACTCTCATTAAATGAAGGTCAAATTCAATAGAGTATCTTCAAAAAGATTCGGGGGCTTGGGTTTCTCAAAGGTCTAAGATTGGGGGTACTTTTGTGAGCCATTTTATGAATCTGTTTTCCACTTCCTCCCCTATTTTGATCTTTGTTGTTGTATCTTTTCAACCCACCATTTGGGATGAAGAGAATATGGCTCTTTGCTCCATCCCCTCTGAGTCGAGATTGTTCAAGCCTTGGCTTTAGAGGTTCCACCAAAGCCCCGACCAGATGGATTCTTGCCTTGTTCTACAAAGTATTGAGCCATTGTCAGTTGATGTTCTTGGTTTTGTGTGGGGTTTTTCAAAGATAATCTGAAGGATCAAAATCACACCTTCATTGCTCTAGTGCCAAAGAGATCAGTCCTCATTTAGTTCATCACTTGAGGCCAATCGGTTGTGCAATATTGATTATAAGATTGTCTCTAAGATTCTTACTTCTCGTTGAAGATCTTATTGCCAAAATTATTTCCCGCTCAATCGGCATTTGTTCCAAATAGAAACATCCAAGATAACTCCATTCTAGCTCATGAGTTATTACATGCTTTTAAGAACAAAAAGGAAAAGGTGGTTTTATGTTCCTTAAGATGGACATGGAGAAGGCTTTTGATAGGGTGGAGTGGAACCTCATCCTTGTTGTGATGCGAGATTGGGTTTTAACCAAACTTGGATAAATTGGATAAAGATTTGTATCTCTTCTTCTTCCTTAGTCTTTGATTAATGGGAGCCCTTTTGGCAGATTTTCTCCGGCTAGAAGGTTGTGGCAGGGTGATCCCCTGTCCCCTTTCTTTTCATTTTGGGCTTGGAAGTTCTCTCAAGGCTCTTATTTAAAGAAGAAGTGGCTGAAACTTAAAAGGCCTAAAATTGCAAGAAAGCTCTTGCCATATCCCATCTTTTATATCACGGATGATTTGCTTATCTTGGTAAAGTGTCTTGTCTGAAGCCTCTTGCATTAGTAGTTGTTTTGAAATATACTTGATGGTCTGGTCAATCCATCAATGCAAACAAATCCTCCATTCATTTCAGCAAAAATACTTCCCATGGCACTATCAGAAACATCTTACCTATTCTTCCTTTCACCCATAACCCAATAAAGTCAGTCTATTTGGGGCTCCCAATTTTATATGAAAATTCAAAGTCCAAGGCCTTTAATGAGATTGTTGAGAAGGTTCAAAAGAGAATAGAAGGTTGGCATGTGAAATCTTTGTCTCAAGCAAGTAGAACGATTTTGATTAAATCTATGGCAGCCTCAATCCCCACTTATGCAATGAGTACTTTTATCCTCCCTAGAGGAATCTGCAACAATTTGGACAAGATGTTCAAAAATTTTTGGTGGGGTTTTCCTCTGTAAAGGCTAGAAACCTTTCATTGAAGTCTTGGGATTCCTTTGCCTTCCTCGTGCTTTGGGTGGTATGGGATTTAGATGAAGGATGTCAATCAAGCTCTCATTGCAAAGTTGGGTTGGAAAGTTCTCACAAATTTCAACAGCCCATGGGTGACCGATTGCAAGGTAAGTATCTCTATTCATTTCCTTTCCTTTCTTCCTCCCCAAGTTCAGCCAGACTTGGCTTTGGAAAGGATTCTTAAATCCCCATCTTTGTCTCAAGGAGCCATTACAAAATTCATAGGCTTTCCTCTCGGTTTGGGACTCCCTTGGATTCCCTTTCCTTCCTTTAAACCAATTTCAATTAATAACAGCAGTAATGTTTTTCCTCATCTTATGGTTAAAGATCTTTTCTCATCCACAAATTCTGGAATTTTCCTTTCTTGGCTTCTATCTTTGATCCCACTTACGTGGCTGAAATTAGAAAAATCAAACCCATCATCTCTCAACGGGGACGTTTTTATGGACCCCCTACCTTAGGGCTCTTTTTTCAAACCTCTTGACTTATAAACTAATAGGAATCATTTCTTTCCCCCTCTCCATAATTCTGTTTCCTCTTCTCTTGGAAAAAATTGTGGAGGCTTAATCTTAGTGTTAGGCTGAAATTCTTTTTGTGGAAAATGGCTTGGAACATTATTCCAACCAAATCAAGGCTTAGTGAGGTTTTCTATATCTCTCCTTCTGATTTTTTGTCCTCTTTGCAAATCTGATTTTGATTCTCTTGGTCATCTCTTTTTTCAGTGCAGTTTTGCAAGGATCATCTGGAGAGATTCCTTTTGGCCTTTAGACTCTTTGGTTTGGTCAAATTTTAGTATGTCAGATTGGTTGAATTGTATCTTCAACCCCTTTTTGTTTCTTGGCTTACCAAAATCTGATGTTCACCTCTTTCAAATTTTTGCCTCTGTCTTTTGTGATTTGTTGTGGTTTAATAGGAACAAGGTGGTTCATGATGGCATTATTCCAGATGCTCTTTCTATATCTCGGTCCATTAAAAAAGTGGCTTTGGATCACCTCTCAGCTTGGAAAGGGCTCTCAACTTCCCCTACAGAAAAATGGCTACCCCCTGCAGCATATTCTTACAAGATTAATTTTGATACAGTAGTGAGAGACTCTTTTTCTGCTCAAAGTGCAGTCTGCCGAGACTCTAATGGCAAAATTATTAAGGCTCTCTCAAAGATCAGCCCTCCTTGTGACCCCACTTATGGGGAGGCTTTGGCTATGTCTCTTGCAGTTTCTTTGGCAGTCTCTCTCAACATCTCAAAGTTCATTTTAGAAGGTGATTCTCTTATAGTTATTATGGCGCTCCAACATCCGTCCTTGGTTCTAGATTGGAAAATCGAGAACATTATCGCCGACTCCATTGCTATGATTCCCCCATCTTCCTCTTGGAAGGCAAGAAAAGTTCACAGAAGTGCAAACTTCTGCGCCCACCACGTGGCTTATTGGGCCGCGGCTAGAGCTCACTCCGGCTGCATTCCCACTCATTTACCTTATTCCCCCTCTTTTTCCATTTGTAGTGGGAAGGATCCACCCCCCTGTTAGTTTTGTTTTTGTTCTTTGTTTTGGTTGTATCTCTTACAAAAAAAAAAATCATTTAAATTTAACTCTTATTAAATTCTCTTTAATTAAAAGTAAAGGATAATTACATTTTTCCTCATCAACTACAACGTATTGTCACTTTGCCCTATAAACTAACAACTCTACTGTTCAACCCCATCAACTACTATTTATACCTAAAACCCTTTTCTATTAGTCAAAGGCATTAACTCAGACGATCAATCCGTCACTTTATCCCCATGAACTACAACACATTGTCACTTTGACCGTCTGAGTTAATGCCTTTAACTAATGGAATGAGGGTTTTGAGTATAAAATGGTAATTTGATGGGATCAAGTAATAGGATTGTCAATTTATGGGAATAAAATGACAATACATTATAGTTCATAGCGACAAAAGGTAATTACCCCTAAAAGTAATGATTGATAAGCATTGGAAAGGATAAACACAAAGTTGCTTGTTGTTCTCAATTTATACATGATCTAAATCAATCGAATGATAATTTGAAGAAGGTATGCAAACTTTTTGCTTCTTTTTTAAATAATCAGTATAAAAAATTGTTTAAAACACGTCACATATGTCAGTGTAAAATAAATATAAGAAATATTAAGCGTGAAGAGTAATGTTACACTTGGTCTACATCAACCAACTTGGTTTTTTTCTTCTTTTTTTTCAAGGAGTTGCATCAATCCACTTTATTCAATATAGCTAATTAATCACGCCATCTAATATTTGATTAAGAAAGCTTGGGCTTACTTTACGCTCATATTTTTGTTGAAAATGAGATTCCCTTCTTCGCATATTCTACTTCAATGAATCTTTCAATGTCAACCACTGTTTTTATATTCCTTTTTTTATATAAATACCTTTTTTTTTCTTTTCTTTTTTCTTTTTTTATATGATAGATTTGCTATGCATTTTTTTTCTTTCTTTTCCAAGCATAAGTTTTACTAAATTGGGAAGATAATAATTGTGCAGTTTCAATTGTTGCACATTTTGAATAATTTTTTCTTTTCCTATCTTAAGCAAAACAATAGGGTTATATTCAATGTTGTAGTTAACATATAGGCTCTGTTTGTTTCACCGTAAAATGATTTACAGAAAATGTTTTATGCATTTTTGGGTGTTTGGTCCGACATAAAATAATATTCAACAGAAAATATTTTCTTTTCGATTGAAAATTCTTCTTTAGTTTTCCCGTAAACCATTTTCTGACTCTAAGCATCTCATTCTTAAATCGACGGACCTTGCCAAGACCCACCCAGGAACCCGCTGGGACTTGACCAAGACCCGTTCGGGACTTAACCGAAATCCACTTGGGGACCCTGTCAGGATCTGACTAAGACTTGACAGGACCCGCCCAGGACCTACCTGGGACCCAATCGGGACTTGCTCGAGACTTGACTGGGACTCGACTGGACCTGTGCCAATACTTACTTGAGACCCCATCAAGACTTGTACAAGACCCACTCGGGACGCCGTCAAGACTTAGCGAGACAATAGGGACTGGTGAGACTTGACAGTCCCGACTAGACTCCTGGACTCACCAAGGACTTAGGCAGGACCGGACCCAACGGACTTGCCTGGACCCGCCCAGGACACCTCGACCTTGCCTTGGGACCTTGCCAAGACCTGCCCAAGACTTGACCATAACTTGACTGAGACCTGCTTAGGACCTGCCTGGGACTCATTGGAAAACATTTTCCTCAAAAATGATTTTTTAGTAAACATTTTCCAATATTTGGCATATAAGGAAAATCAGGCGACTCCCAATCAAGTCCCCAACATCGGAAAATGTTTTCATCAGAAAACATTTTCTGGTATTTGGTGTGTATGCAAAATCTTATTAAACACTAAATTATGAAAATGTCCTTGTCAGGTCTTGGGCTGGTCCTGCCAAGGTCTCGGGCTAATCCTGACTTGGTCTAGGTGGGGTCCAGGAAGGTCCTCGGTGAGTCACAGTAGGTAATTTTCAGTTGTGACTAACAATTATATTTTATAGGTTAATATGATTAAATAAAAATATTTTTAAAAAAATTGTGATTTTCCGTGCGTTCGCCAAACGCCGGAAAATGTTGTCATCGTAAAACATTTTCCTGTAAAATGACTTCTTTAAAAATATTTTACGATGAAAAATATTTTACACCGGAAAAAACATAGCCATATTTCATAAACTCTTTTAAGCAATGAGGGTATCCCACATAAGACGGGAGGCTAATTGAGCTGCCATGCACTAACAAAGCTTGCACTCTTGGTAGGAGATGAAGTGATTCATATTGAGGACACTCCTGTTTTTGTCAATGATATTGTAATGGCTAATCTTTCTTGTTAAGCTTTTTTTTTTTTTTTTTTTTGGACATGTCTACACAAAATGTGGATTCGAACTAGTGACATTCGCTTCATTATGTGTTGTCCTAACCGATTGAGCTACTTCTTGTTCAGTATATACTTCAATGAAATACATGAATAATTTAAAATATATATATCAATGAATCATCCGATTAGACCTTTTATCTTGATTTTTTTTTTTTGTCACGCTTTGTTTTATAGAATAAAAATTTATTTGTACTTAACTTGAAATATAAATGATTTGTTTTATCATCAAAATTTTATTTTATTATTTACCGTTAACGATATCTATATATGATGTCAAATTATATAACAATTTGTAAATATCATGATGGCATCTTGATCACTATAAATTATTATCCTATTATAATTTGTAAGGAAGTTCTTAAGGTACATGTATTCAGATGAACGAGGAATTTTTTCTTATTTATATATTTAAGTATAAATAAGAAATAAAAAAAGATCAAGTGGTTCCGAAATATATATATATATATATATATATATATATATATATATATATATTTTAAGAAGGCTCCATGTGTTTGACAACTCATTTTTAGCAGCGGGCAATCATCAATGAAACTGTTGAGTTTGTGAAAAGGACAATGCAGTACAGACCGAATTAAAGGGGGGCAGTAATGAATGTCTAAGGTATAAGGAACAGTTTTCTCACACCTTTATATAATATATTATTATATATTATATTATAATATATAATAATATATTATATGAAGGCATAAAGGAACTGTTTCCTCACGTCTTCGAGACATGTATCACGATCCAATTAAAGAACAGTTTGAAAAAACAATGACAGTTTTTCAATTAACGATAATTCTAGAAGTTTATCTTGTATCCCTCTAAAAATGAAGTGACATAATATATTATATGAAAGCATGAGGGAACTGTTTCCTCACACCTTTGAAACTTGTATCACAATCCAATTAAAGAACAGTTTGAAAAAACAATGACAGTTTTTAAATTAATGGTAATTCTAAAAGTTTATCTTGTATTCCTCTAAAAATGAAGTGGCTTTTAAAATCATCATTTGATTAAAATTCAATAATAATCGATCACAACCTCAATGGTAATTTTAAGAACAACATCATCCTTGGAAAGGATAAACACAAAGTTTCTTATTGTTCTCAATTTATACTTAAAACTTTATACCCTAAACTCTACTCTTTAAAAGAATTTATTTTTATGTTCCGACCTAAAGCTGATTAATTATTTTCAGTCTTTCATTGTAGCGAGTGATTGGTCACTGCTTGGGTAATCATCAATCGGTTACATTGCTCATCGTCTTTCAATCTTTGATAGTGATTTTTTTCCGGATCATCTTTACTAGTGGATATAAACTTGTTAAGTCAAACCACTTAAATTATTATGTCTTGTGTGATTAATTTATTTTTTGCTCTTTTATACTTCTTTGGGATCCTAAATTTAGTTTCGTGCACAACATGTTTTTTTTTTTATCTAAAAAGCATGCTAATATGCTATTTATGTTCATTTTGGTGCTTCTCCATCTGCGTCAATTAATGGTTCTTTAAACCTGTTTCATAGTTTGTAAAGAAGCAAAATAGGTGCCCTACGATTTTTTGTAAGGAAAATATTAATTGTATTTTCCTTGAGGTACATCTCCGGCATGGAACTCCAAAAAGTAACCTACTGTCTCTTGTTCCGGTAATGATTCTAAATAAAAAGCCTTAGGCAATACCACTACAGAACTCATTATTGAAGCTAATATTTTAATTGAACTGTTGTTATATATATATATATATAAGTAATTGGCTCTAAGGGAATGAGAAAAAATGAGATATTCAAACTAATAACCTTCACTTATAATGCGTGATCTCGAGCTGATTGAGCCACCCTTTAGGTTAATTTCTTGATCATCATCACTTAGCTTATAATTAAGCACAAGGATCAACTCAAGAGAGCAAAGATTGAAGTCGATCTCCAACTATTTGGAGAAAACACAGAAGTCCAAGTTATTGTGAATATCAAATGATAAACACAGTTGCAATTGTAGTTGCATTAAAGCTATGTGATTGTATTTGATATATATATTGTAAAGTGATATGATTATCTTGTAATTGTATACACTGATCATTATAAATGCCAATAGACAACAAAACATTTCATATGTCATATTACTTGTTCTTATAGATCATCTTATCACAAGTTTTCCATTCAACATGCACAATAATAAGGCCTTGTTTGTTGACTTACACTACATTACAATATATTCTCTCACATTCTACCATATTATTCACTTTATTTTTTAAAAAATATATATCAAATCATTTACTATTCAAAAAAAAATCATTATAAAATAATTTTTTTTACTTTTCAATACCACTTTTTTATTTTTTCATATCAATCATATTTTTTTAATCCATAAATAGTACATTCTTATTCTTTATTGAAAAATATGATGGTATTTATCAAACACCCTCTAAGTAACAAAGGTAATCTAGTCAAATCACTTCCACCCGGTGACATATGAAGATCGAATCATATTTCTCAGGTGACCAGACATTGTCACCCTCAAGTGAGGAAATCGAAATTCCCTCAAAAAGTCAAATAAACAATTGGCCCACCAATAACGGCAAGTCATTATTTTACTTAACGGCCTCTGAGTCAATCCAAAAGACACCCTAATCTTACCTCACCTCGCCTAAGAATTTACTATAAATAAGGTACCATTCTATTCCCATTTATTTCCATATTTGCATTCACAATCTCAGTAACTAGTGCACTTCAATGGAGTCCCAAAACCCCCAAATCCCACCACCCCATGCCCTCCAAAGCCCACCTGAAAGTACTGCTCGCCGCTCGCCCATGTCCGGTTTTGCAGCCGACATCGTAGACAAAGTGAAAACCAACCTAGTTTTCCAGTCGAAATGGGCGGAATTGAATGGGGCAATGGGAGACTTAGGCACATACATACCAATAGTGCTGGCCCTGACACTAGTTGATGGCCTTAATCTAGGCACAACATTAATATTCACCGGGGTCTACAACATTATCACTGGTGCCATCTATGGTGTCCCCATGCCAGTCCAGCCCATGAAGTCCATCGCTGCAGCGGCCTTAGCGGGCTCCGGTTTCGGCGTCCCTGAGATCATGGCTGCCGGAATTTTGACCGGGGGAATACTAATTGTTCTGGGTGTCACAGGGTTGATGAAGTTGGCGTATAAGCTGATTCCTCTATCTGTTGTTAGGGGAATTCAGCTGGCACAGGGCTTGTCATTTGCACTGACTGCGGTTAAATACGTCAGAAAAGTGCAGGATTTTTCGAAGTCAAAAGCTAAGGGGGACAGGCAGTGGCTCGGGCTAGATGGGTTGGTCTTGGCTATTGTTTGTTTTTGTTTTATTGTTATTATTACTGGTGCAGGTGAGGAACGCAGCTGCGAAAGATGAAGAGACAGATGTTGATTTGGGTGTTGATGAAGAAAGGCCTGCGAAAAAGGAAGAAATTTCAGAAAAATTATCTTAGCTTTTCCTTCAGCCTTTATTATATTTGTGTTGGGTGTTGTATTGGCTTTTATAAGAAAGCCTAAAGTGGTGCACGACATCAAATTTGGGCCGTCTGCTATGGAAGTAGTGTCAATCTCAAAGCATGCATGGAAGGAAGGGTTCATAAAGGGTACAATTCCTCAACTCCCCTTGTCAATATTGAATTCTGTGATCGCCGTCTGCAAGTTGTCGTCGGATCTTTTTCTGGAAGGGACTTCTCGGCGACGTCACTTTCGGTGACAGTCGGGTTAATGAACGTGATCGGGTGCTGGTTCGGAGCCATGCCGAGCTGCCACGGCGCCGGTGGGCTAGCCGGGCAGTACAAGTTTGGAGGAAGGAGTGGTGGGTGCGTGGCCCTTCTTGGCACAGCAAAATTGATCTTGGGTTTGGTATTAGGGAGCTCTTTGGTGAAGATTTTGAGCCAATTTCCTGTTGGTGTCCTTGGGGTTCTGCTCTTGTTCGCTGGAATTGAGCTTGCCATGGCTTCAAGGGACATGAATACCAAGGAGGAATCTTTTGTTATGCTTCTTTGCACAGCAGTTTCTCTAGTGGGATCAAGTGCTGCTCTTGGCTTTGTGTGTGGGACTGTTGCTCATTTGCTTCTAAGGTTAAGAGATTATAGAAAGGGTCAACCCCTTTCAACGTTATGGATGCATGAAAACCAGTAAAAGCCAAAGCTATTGAAGCCTTTGGTTTAGGCTATGATCACTTTTCTAGTCTTGTCACATGCAAAGATATGGTTCTGTTTTGTTTCAACTGCTATACAATTGCCGTACAACTAAATGAAGTGACAATGAATTAATCTAAATAATCCCAGTTGTAAGACCGTATCTAATAGTCTATGAAATAATATTACTGTTTGTTTTAAAGATTTGCCTAAGGTTTCGCATTTGAACTACTATGAGCGAGAGATTGTGGTGGCAAAAAGTTGAAGACATTGTGTATTTTCCACCTTTATTTTGTTGTTGTCTTGTGATGGGGACTGCAATTGGAATCAAGTAGAGGAGCTATTCACAATCGTGAATTACCTTGTTTCCTCCCCACCTACATTGTAGATCTCGTGCAATGTATCATGTAAATATTTGCTTGCTATGATGCTATGAATTGAATAAAAGTAGTCAAAACTTTTGTAATTGTGGCTTCACTGTTGCCTTTTCTCTTATGCTCTCCACTTTCTCCTTTTTTTTTCTTTTTTTTTATATATTTGACATGTCCGCACAAGAGGGGGAAAGGAAGACTTGAACTAGTAACTTTCACTTCATTAAGTATGATCCCAACTTATTGAACTATCTCTTGGAGACTACTTTCTCCTAAATTATTATGCATTGCTTGTGATCAGGTATATATAATAATCTTAATTTGCGATGGTGAAATGAACAACTTATATACCACTTTCTAGCACTGTAATTTTTTTTTTTTTCACTTTACTGATTAGAAATAACTTCGTTGCTTTCCACTAAGAATGGATCACATAGCATATCAATAAAGGTTTTTTTTTAAAAAAAGACAAATGATATGAGAACCTGATGCTCCATATCATATTCTTCGATGCTGAATTAACCATTTGGGCCATTTTATTCCTTTTGTAATACTCCAAGGGCTAATCTTCCACCTAGATAGCTCCATAGCTTGATCTTGGCAGGCCATGAGGAGCATTAGAAGTAAATAAGTAAAAAAAACAAAAAACAAAAAAAATCCAAGAAACAGAGGAAATGCTAGCTATCCATGAACATTCAATCCTCCTAAACGGGCTCCGAATTCCATCTATAAAATTGTCATGCACATGTTCCTTAGCACGTGAGAAGCTCATGTTATTAAAAAAAAAATGTTTTTTTCTTTTCGAGTGCTCAAATGACACATACCAATTTTCTGCCACTCAGTTTAGATTAAACTTTGTTGTGTGATGATATATTTCTACGATTTGGTTTAAAAGTGCAATGAGAAACGTCTATGTCTACAACCCACGCACATATACAATCTGGTCTAAGAGTGATGCAAGATTCAGTGCATGCAGTTAAGCCTTTTTACTGGCCTTCTTTTGTATGGGGGGCGGGCCAGAGGAAGAAGACGGGGATGGGATACCATATCCTTGAAGCACTTTATGTGATAAATTCGCCACAAAAACAATCATCACACATGATGCTCTAATAACAAAAACGCCCCCTCCCCCCTCCCAAAGGCAACCTCTTGACTTTGTGAAAGGAATGGGCTAAAATTAAGGTGGTGTGGTAGAACATGTTCTGCATCAAAGATGAGTTGGAAGACCAGAAAAATCCACTAGGGACCTTCTTTTTAATTTAGTGATTGTTTGTTTGATTCTGCTCATATGTCTGCCTCCAAAAAATATCTTGCAGAACAAAAGAAACAAAATACTCAAAGCATTAACTCAAAGAGGCTCTAGATGTCATGCCATAAAGTATAGCCCATCAACCTATTTAATAGACTATCTATATGATTATTGTAACATGCCGTTTTAAATGGTATGATATTGTCCGCTTTAGAGTAACTTCAAGAACAAAACCGTGCGGACTGAGACCCAAAGCGGACAATATTATACAATTTGAAGCGGGATGTTACAAATGACATCAAAGTCATTGTAGCGACCTAGATTTTATTAATATGATTTATGATATATTAATTTAATGAGTTGGATTCAGATTGTTAAGTGGAAGTTAGGAGGTGAGAATAATATTTTGGAGAATATCTTATATTAAATATCTTTTATAGATATTTTATACTATTTTACTATTCAAGCTTTATAGAAAATTCTAAACGTATCCTCAAATATCGCCTATAAATAGGACGAAGCTCAAAAATGTTTTTCATTTAAAAATTTATATATCTCTCACATACTAGAGTTTGGGAGATTGAGAAAGTCAATAATTGGGAAATTTATGGGTAATGATCAATTGCAGCAGAATAAGTGTCGACAAGTAATTACCTTTGATAATTCATTCATGTAATTCAGTGTAAGTATTCTTACTTACAGAGTATGATATTGATATCCAATAATACGGATTCTTGTGGTTTTATAACTTGTATGGCTTATTGATATATATATAATTCAACAATAATTTATATTATCGAAAATTAATTGACTCACAACTTCACAGTTTTTGTAGTGCTTGCAAGAATGGAAAGTCAAGGTAATTCATATTGAGATGTACAGAGATTTCAAGTTGGTGAAGTTCATCTAAAGTTTAGATAGTCGGTTAAATTTGTATAAATGCCTTGTACGACATATCTTTGGGTGTTTTTGTATAAAGAAAAATATTTATAATGGTATTATTTTGTATTGATAATTTCACTTTTTCTGCTATGTAAGATTATTTCAACGTAACACTTAAATTTATTTGCAAGATTAAAAGCGTGATGTTACAGTCATTGCCTAGTTTGAAATAGAAGAGCATGCACAATCCCGTAAAGGTCGCCAAGAGAGGGTGATTGTAGTGTTTCACATCGCCTATGAATGTGGATGTTCTTATATATATATATATATATATATATATATATATATATATACTCACACCTTGGATGACAACATGTTTTAAAGTCGTAATGTCCATAAACCTCCTAGGAAGTCTAGTTCGGGAGAGCTAAAAGCATAGAATTACCACACAGCTTAATGATTTTCGCTGTCACTTCACTTAGGTATTTTGCTTTAATAAGTGCAGCTTGTAGCTGTGCAGAAGCTTCAGTGAAACAAAGAGGGGTCTGCATGCAAGCAAGCTAGAAGAAAACGAAACTTGGGTTTTTTTTTTTTTAAGCAGTAAGTGCAGGAAGGGGCAACCAATGTAATTTCTTCCATTGGACGTGACCATCAAGGTTCCCACCTGCTATGGAATGTTTGGTTTGAGTCATAGCTACTGCCTGGGAAGGCGAGTCTGTCACCATAGCCTTACCAAAGTGCAAGTTGGTAAAGTCCCTTCTTAATAGCATATGATTCTCAGACTACTACCGCAAGTAGGTTCGAACCTATAATCACTAGGAAGAAATGATGGAGGAATTAAACCTTATTCCTTGCAACTTTACTAACTCAACTGCCACTTTGGTGGTAAACATGGGTTTGCAAAGAGTACTCTCCATTGATCTTGAAATAAATCTGGGTCTTGGATGAAAACATGGGGTTTTTCTAGATCATCTTTGATAATATTTTGTAGAGATATAAAAGACAAATGAACCATCCCATTCACGTCATTTTTCAGTTTACAATAAGAGAGACAGAGGATGCTTCTTTTTTCTTCCTATCTATGTCGTAGGCTGTCGAGTTTTGGTCGCAAGAGCCAATGAATATGGTCCTTACCATTATTCATCTCCTTTTTTACAAATACAACCGATCTTATCAGCTACCCTTTTCTTGCTTGTCTGTTATTCATGTCCTTTCGAAGGTTGTAAAGCAGCAGCAAACAGGCTATTATGAAAACGTTGAATTAGTAAATGGTGGAGGTGGCCCCCTAATTTCTTTTTTTTTTTCTATTCAAACAAAGGAGGAGGGGGAAAAGGAATTACAAAGGAGGGTCTTTGTCACTCCTTAATCTGATAGAAGAAATAAAAGGAGAATTAGTGGGAATGCTTCCGAACACAAGGTGAGAAGCGGCCCATCGAGCAACAAGGTGTGCACCTATATTCGCACATCTGGAAATCTTCACAGCTTTCCAATCAGGAATGGAAAGCAGATTGAGCTGAATATCGGAAATGATAGGAGCCGAATTCCAGTCCAAGAAGAGGTGGGGATCCTTTACAGCAAGGATGGTAAGAAGGGAATCCCCTTCAATGATCAAGCGGGAACAGCCAAAGGAAACTGCAATTCTAGAAGCCAGGAGGGCTGCATGAGCTTCACCCATGGCCACTTCCATAGAAGGGAGCTTCAAGGAGTTTACTGTCAGAAAGTTTCCTTCATGGTCTCTGAGAGTAGAAGCAGCAACAGCAAAATTAGGCCTAATGGCCACATCAAAATTCACCTTGAGATAACCCAAGGGAGGCGGACCCAATCAGAAGAAGCAAGGTCATTAGAATTCCAAGCAGAGAGGTGATTCAATGTGGTGATCTTAATAAGCTTCAAAACTGTGAGGGGGGCTGGCTAGATGGAATCATGAATCAATTTATTCCGAGCCAGCCAGATTTGATCCATCACTATCAACGTCGAGATCTGAAAATTTCTAACCTCTTTCCAAGGAACACCCAAAGCCAAGTGGGGACTGAGAATAGCCTTAATCCAGGAGACAAAAGGAAGAGAGGAGAAGGCCAGGGTATCCAAAGGCCACCGAGAATTTCTCCACAAAATTCTCGCAAAGGGGCAACTCAAAAAAATGTGCTGGAGCGATTCTGCTGAGCCTTGACAAATTGGGCAGCAAAGCATGTCTAGATCTTGCTGGAGGGAAAACCTGAAAATGTTAGGTCTAAGAGGTAAGATATTCCAAGAAAGTTTCCACAAAAAATGCTTCAGCCTATACTGAATTTTCAGACCCCAAAGAGCTTCCAGTCCGAAGGGAAAGAGGGAGTAGTGAGAGGGAGGTAAAGGATTGGCTACTTCATGGGCAGACTTCACTGAGAATCTGCCAGAGGGGGAGGGGGTCCATGTCCACCTGTCAGCACAAGGGGATTGAGGGATGTGAATGGCCTGGATGTGGCTGACAGAGGGAGGGTCAAAAAGAAAATTAAGGAGGGGAATGTTCCAACTTCTCAAAGGAAATGAGATAAGATCCGAAACAGTGAGATTAGGGAGGGAGGGAAGGGAGGGATTTTGAGAGGGCTTAAAACCAGCAATATTTGGGATCCAAGGGTCATTCCAAATGCTAACCTGGTGTCCAGAAGAGACTGCCCAACATGCTCTCTTTGGATAATGAGCCTGCTTTTGAGGATACCTTTCCATAACCAAGAATTTGCAGGGGAGACGGTGACATTGAGGAAAGACCTCTTGTGGAGGTATTTGGCATTTAGTGCTTTCACCCAAAGCAAGTTTTGATCATTCAAAATTTTCCATCAAGTTTAGATAATAAAGAGAGATTTTGGCCCACCATATTTCTAATGCCAAGGCCACCAGCAGCTTTTGGAGTACAAATTTTGTTCCAACCTAACAAGGTAAGATTGTGACTCTTGTCAAGGGGAAACCCACCAAAATTTACGGAAGGCTGAATCAATCTTGTGGGTGAAGGTTTTGGGAGGAGGAAAAGAGACATGGAATAGCTGGGAATGGAACTAGCCATAGATTTGATGAGGGAGGTACGGGCAGCTTGGGAGAGGAGCTTGGACTTCCAACCTGAAATTTTGTTGAGAATTTTTTGCTTAAGGTCTTCAAAGGCAAGGTTTTTGTTCCTGTGGAAAAAAAGAGGGAGGCCAAGGTGTTTTGCTGTAGGTGGGATTGGTCTAAGCTTGAGGATCGAGTGTATGGAATTTGAGGTGGAAGGGTTGCAATTCTGGCTAAGGATAAGGGAAGACTTGGTGAAATTTACCTGCTGCCCTGACCAAGCAGAGAATTTGTTAAGACAATTTAAGATGCAAGTAGCCTCTGTGATGTTCCCTCTAGAAAAAACCAACAAATCATCTGCATATAAGAGGTGAGAAACCGGAGGGCTGTTTCGAGAAATCTTGATACCATGAATAATTCCAGTAGCTTCTTCTTTCATGATGAGGCGAGAGAGCACCTCAGTCCCAAGGATAAAGAGGAAAGGGGATAAGGGATCCCCTTGTCTCAGACCACGGTGGGGCAGCACTTTGCCAAAAGGAGAGCCATCAAGCAGGATGGAGAAAGATACAGTAGAGATGCATTGATGAATCAAATGGATCCATTTGGAATGAAAGCCCAAGGAAATGAGCACTTTGAGGATGAAGCTCCATTCCATTCTGTCAAATGCTTTTTCCATATCAAGCTTAAGGGCCATAAGACCTCCTCTGCCCCTTTTATTCTTTAAAGTGTGGAAAATCTCGTGGGCAAGAATAGAGTTATCATGAATAGACCTTCCTTGCAAAAAAGCAGATTGATTTGGAGAAATAATTTTTTGAAGCAAAGGTTTCAACCGGTTTGATAAGATCTTGGAGATGATCTTATAAGCAAAATTTGTGAGACTGATGGGTCGAAAATGGATAACCTTGGAGGGATTATCAATTTTTGGGATTAAGGCTATATGAGTGTGGTTGAATTCTTTGAGCAAAAAACCATTTCTAAAAAAAACCTTGGATAAAATTAATGATGCTGATACGAGTGATTTTCCAGTAAGTTTTGAAAAAAAGACCAGTAAAACCATCTGGTCCTGGAGCCTTAGAAAGGCCCAGTTGAGATATGGCTTGCTTGATCTCAGGTTCCTCAGGGATACTGCAAATGGAAACATTTTCTTCCTCTGAGATAACAGGGGGGAAGAGGGAATCAAATTCCTCATCAAAAATGGGATTGGAAGAGGTGAAAAGGGTCTGAAAATAATCAGAGAAGTGAAGACCAATGGCATTCCTGTTGTTCAAAAAAGAG
This sequence comes from Carpinus viminea, assembly GCA_013348765.1. NCBI lineage: Eukaryota > Viridiplantae > Streptophyta > Magnoliopsida > Fagales > Betulaceae > Carpinus > Carpinus viminea. Next base: position 11,680,441 of record CP054670.1, on the reverse strand, counting down.
CCATTGTCAAGTTTAATAGAGTTAATAGAGTTATACCTGCGTCGGATTGCTATAGAGGCATGAAAAAATTTGGTGTTCAGATCAGAGCTAGTGAGCCAAAGTTCTCGTGATTTCTGTTTCCAAAGGCTTTCCTCTCTAATTAGCTCTTCTTGGAGCGCTTGGTGAAGATTCTCTTCACGGGCCTCATTTGCAGGGGAAGGAGAAGCACATTGAATAGAGTTTATTTCTGCCAGAAGCCTTTTTTTCTTGAGATGAATGTTACCAAAGTGCTCAACATTCCAAACTTTCATAGCAGCTTTGGAAGCTTTGAAATTTCTACTTAAAGCAAAGGCAGCAGAACCGTTGGGATGGTGACTCCAAGCTGAAGCAATAACAGAGTGACTTGAGACATCACGAGTCCAAAACTCTTCAAACTTGAAAGGCTTGGGCAAAAAAGGACCATTTCCAGAAGTAGACAACAAAAGGGGGTTGTGATCCGAGGACGATGCTGCAAGGTGAGTAATCTGGGCATCGGGAAAAAGAAGGATCCAAGCTTGGTTTGAGAGGCCTCTATCAAGCCTCTCTTTGATATTATGACGGCCATTGCGCTGATTATTCCAGGTAAAAGGATTACCAGTAACCCAAGTCAACAAGGCCATTAGAGTGAATAAAGTCCTGGAAAATAATGTGAGAGGAGGAGCCAAAATTTCTGCCACCTTTCTTCTCAGCTTGAGAGAGGATGGCATTAAAATCTCCTATCAAAAGCCAAGGCCCCCGAAAACGATCACCAGTCCGTTCAATATCCAACCAAAACGGGTTACGATCATTCCACAAAGAGGGGGCATGAGCACAAGTGACGAGCCAAGGACGAGAGTTGGGATCAGAATAAATTAAGAGAGAAATCTGGTGATTGTTGAGAGCTACAGGTTCAGCATCAATGCCAAACTTACAAGCCACCACTAGACCACCTTTAGAACCAGAAGCAAGGACTTGAAAGAGAAGAGGGAAACCCATTCGAGAAAACGGATTCTGAGCAGCAAATAAAGGAGACTTCGATTCACAAAGAAAAATCATATCTGGGTTGTGAAGACGGCACATCGCCTTGAGCATACGAACTGTCGTGGCTTGGGCGAATCCGCGACAGTTCCAGGAGAGGATTTTCATGGGCTTGAGGGGGGCGTGTTAACGCCCGCCTCTGAATGGGAGAACTGGGTGAGAGCCAACAAAAGAGAGGGATCAGGGGAGAAGTCATGATGCTGAGAAACTGCGGTGGCAATTTTGCTATGAGGAGCATGGGTGGTTTTTGGAGATTTCTGGGAATATGGGTGGAATTTTTTGGATGAGGTGCGGATACTTTTTTGGTACTAGGGGATAATGGATTTGTTGGGATACTTCTTCTTTGTAGGAGTCAGAGAGGTTGAGATGGGTTTAGGACAAGTGGCAAGTTCAAGAGAATCATCCAAAATTTCCTCAATATCAGTAATGAGGGATTTAAAAAAGGAAAGGGTAGTATGGGAATAGGACAAAGAAGGAGATTTTTCAGAAGGCGAATCTGGGATACTTCATTAATGTTAACAGGTGGGGGACGAAACCACGTGGGATTATGGATAGTTTGAGAAATTGCGGGCATTAAATGAGATGGGCCAAGAGAGAGGTTGGTAGCGTGAGGGAGGTGAGGAAAATTTAAATCCATCGATTGAGAAAGGTTTGAGACGGGGGTGAGAGGACAAGGGGAAGGGCTCAATAACTGAGTTTTGATGGAAGGAAAGAAGGGTTTCTGACAGACAGAAGGGTGATTGGATGTGTTAGGTAAGACTGGAAAAATGCAAACAGTATCTTCGAGTTTAGGCTGGGTGGGCTCGGAAGTGTCCATGGGAAGAGTGTTTAAGCTAGAGGCAGTGTTTATGGTTGAGGATTTATCGATGGTGGGGTTGGGGTTGGTCAACATCGGAGGGTGAAAAGGGCGCACTCTGAAAGAGAGCGTTTGTCGATGGGAAAAAAACTATCTATTTTGTGAGATGCAGGGGGTTTAGCTTTCATATGTGGGCCAAAAGGAGTGATGTCAGGGGGGTTTGGGATGAAAGGGCAGTAGATTTTTGCATGCCCCAGTCTTCCACAGGCAAAGCAAAAATCAGAGAGTCTTTCGTATTTTAGTTGGATCCATGTGGGTGGCTTATTGGGACGAGATTGGTTAAAACCAGGGACAAGAGAGAGATGCAGAGGAATGTTGACTTTGATCCTGAGAAAATCTTTTCTCTGAGAAGCAGGGGAGGAAAAGGTTTCTGAGTAAAGGAACTTACCCAGACAATTTCCAATGATTTCTCCATTCTGAGGGGTCATCAAGTCAAGCGGGAGATCATGGACCTGGACCCAGTATTCCCCAAAGGAAAAATCCAGCTCCTTTTTTGTCATGCCTGGTTCCCATTGTATCAAGATGAGGGGGTGGCCTTTTACATTCCAAGGAGAGAGAGCTTGGACACGTTTCATCTCAGCTGCACTATCAAATGTGAAAAAGTAAGTATGGTCATCTGATGCTTCAATGACAAAAGATTTGAGGAAGCTCCATGCATTTTGGATATTTTCCTTCACAGTAGCTATATTGAGAGGTCTGAGGGAAAGAACTCGACCAACAAGAACAAAATGAGAGGTTTGTTCTTTAAGTTTGGCTGGGATGAGTTGTGGAGGGTTTTCTAGCCAGTTGAGAGATTCAGTTCTGGAGATAATATTTTCAATCTCCTGGGGGGGAATGGCCATTTGGAGAAAACGAAAGGGAGGCAATGGCAAAGGTGGAGAAGAAGGAAGCCAAAGAAGGAAAAAAAGGTCAAAGAGCAAAGTGGAGAAAGCTCTGGAGAGACTCTACAGGCGAGAGCGGTTATCAAGAGAACCTATTAATATCATCCAACTATTACAAATTTCAACAACTAAAACTTGATCTGGTGGCCCCCTAATTTCACTTCGTATATAATTGAACTTGAAAATCATTAATTAATTTTAAAAGAAATGAAATTTTCATCCTTTTTTAATGTTCATCATTGATTGTTTATATCATTCCAACATTTTTCTATTTTTTGAGCACATATCAACTCATTCTCTAAATCTTATTAGAGAAATGCTCCGGCTCATTTAATGTTCTTCTAGTATTCTACTAATTCTACGTTGATATTGATTTCTTTTAAAAAAATATATAAAGGATCGGTGGAGTAAGTTTTTTCTGCTTCTTTAGAAAACAATATCCACGTAACGTAAAATCAAGAGAACACCATGAAGAATTGTAATCTTATTATCTTTGGATGAACAATATTTCTATTAACAAACCAAAAACAAAATACAATCTTTTCATAACAATGAATTTTACATCAAATGTTTAATGCAACTCATAGTGATCCTCTATACATCGATACAACCATAGATGAAATAAAGACAAGTTGCCGGAGTTATAATACCTTAGTTCCTGAAACTAAAGCTATGGATATTTTCGTAAATGTAAAATCAATCTATGCGGTTTACCTAAATTATAAATTGTTTTATGTGGTAAAAAAAATAAAAAAATCAAAAGTCCTCAAAGTAGGCCAAAATAACAATTTAGTCCATGTAATCAAATTCTATCAAAACACTCAACGGATTTTGTTAGAATGCCACGTCAACACTTATACAATAATGACAAGTGTCACTCCTAACAAAAAAATAAATTTTTAAAATGATATATAACAAGTGTCTCTCTCGAGAAGCAGCCCATCTTGACACCACTACTGCCCTCGCCCACCCTGACGGTGTTGCCTGAACTCACGAACACTGCCCATAAAAGATCTGCTCTTAACTCAAGTTTTGGTTATAACTTCCAATAGATTGTACGCCCACCCTTCATACCAAAAAGTTATAGTTGTACTTAAAAAAAAAAAAAAAAGGTTCTAGTTGTTATAAGTATGAGATTTATTATTATTTAACACGTTTTAAAAGAGTGGCTAGCTAATTGTCCGGATTAGCATCTGCACCACAAAGCCACAAAAACAATATTACTGCTTCACTAATTAATTGATATAAAATCACAAACTTGGATACCTCATTACTAAAGAAAAGGGGGAAAAAAGAGAGCAAGAAAATGGGTTCAATTAGCAAGGCTTGGGGGATTGGTTTGTATCATACCAATCAACCAACAAAATACATTCAATCACAAGCAAAATATATAATCAAAGTATCTCATAGAAGAATACAGAATGTTCATTACTCATATAATTGATCACATTCAGCACATGCCTCCTCAATTCTCATCTCCAATGTCTTGCTCCTCAACCATCTACAGAAACACAGAAAGTAGTTCATGGATTCCTGTTGACAGATCAAAACATTGAGGATATTAGAAGCTAAAAAATCCAATCACTTATTTCATGCATGGTAACCAACTCCTGTTTTGGTCAAATATGCATAATTCCACAGGAATACCAATAATTGCAAGGACTTAACTCTTAAGAGACAATTGTCAGAGAACGATAAACATGTGTTCATCTATGCTCCATGCCAACAAATTTAAACACGCTATATATCAAAATAAATATAGAAACTAAATCATTGCAGGGTATTACTCCAATGCCAAACAATCATGCTAACTAGAGCAAATAAGTTATTGTCTACACACTGATTAAAAGGGGAAAAGTGCACTTCACAGAACATGATCTTCACCCAGTTTGAAGGAATTCAAATCTATCATCATATTTCACATGCACAAACCAAAACAAAAAGCATGAACTCAAATAAGGATAAATGCAAATGGCAGCTACTATGAGAATATAATCCATTTATCCTACATAACTTTATTAACTTGTTTATAAACAAAATTATCAATTATTATGCATGAAATGACATTTTATACAAAGATATTGGCACAAGAATTCTCAATTATTAATGAATTACACTACCAAGGTTATATCTTCACAACTATGGATGATTGAGCGATCATTTACCCATACTATACAATCGAAATTATTTATGACAAAACAAAATAATTGTCTGGCCATACCAACATTGGATTTTAAACCTTCAACTAGTGAGCAGCTGTAGAACTGGAATGTCGTAAACATCCTAATCATCGATATTTTATAACTACATGTAAGTCATACAAAGATCTATGTGTACAATGATTGTTTTCTGTTAAACATGCATAATTTACTTTGCACAAAATGCAGGCCCTACACCATAGTTTTCTACCAATAAAATTTGGCCAAGAGCGATTCCATTAGTCCTTCTAGGCCTTAGTCAATTCTTTGACTAAATACTAGAGTAAGCTCCCTTGCTTGCTTGCTTCCTTGGTTTGGATTCGGTTACAACCACCCAACCCCAGTGATTCCATTTTCTACTCTTATCTATTTTCTATACTTCAATTCTTCATCACAAAACTCCAAGGTGTTCAGGGATAGGCCTGTAAATAAAATTAAGCAAATGGCAGATATGAAGTTCGTGCAAGAATAGTCGTGAACTTCAGATCTGAAGTTCTTGTAAGAATATCATATGTAGTCGAGAAAACAATGAGAGAAGAAGAAGAAGAAGAAGAAAAAAAAAAGAAGAAAAAGAAGAAGAAGGGAGAAGGAGCCTTACGGAGGAGGAGCTGAACCTAAGGAGCGAGCATATGGCTGTGAGGTGGCATGGCAACGGGATAGCCATAGGGACGGAACTACTAAGAGGCTTGGGGGGCTTCAGTCCTTCCAAGCCTCAAAATGTTTCCCAAATTTTTTTAAATCAATTTTTTACCCCCTAATTTTATTTAAAAAAAAAAAAAAAACTGTATTCCCTACATCTAAAATCCTAGTTCCACTCCTAGTTGTGCAGGCTTCAATTCACCGTCCATGTCAAAGGAAGAGTGGAAGTTTCAACATAAGAAATATGAGCGAGAGAGAGAGAGAAAGTGGGAGAGATGAGCTATTCAAGCCTAAGAGTTGAGAGGGGGAGGGGGGGTATTTTTTGTCTTTTAAGACTTTAGTATTATTGGTAAAAATTAAAAATGTTTTAATGTATATGGGTTATGCATGTTGACCTGAAATTGACCCATTTATTAATTGTGTTTAATCAGCTCAACCCGATTCGATCCCAATTTTATTTTACTTAACCCTAACTCACTAATTTCGTATTGAGTTCATGTTGAGCTTGCGAATTAATGTCAAAAATTGCTAGCCCTATCCCCTTGTAATTTGACCACCCCCATGGGTGGCATTTTTTATCATTTCACATCTAAAAATGCACATGCACAACACGTGATCAAGAATCCATCCATTTTAATGATTTGGCCTAATGGAAGGGCTTTTTTACCAACAAATGGTAGTTTATGGAGGTTTGAGTGCCACATGTAGTACGCAGGGGGCAATGTGTAAATGAGTGGTAGTTGAGGGAGATTAAATGTAATTAACCCTAATTATTTTCTTGTGAATATTTATAACTAGTAGTGTTATACCTAATTTTCAACTTAACGCTCAGTAACATTTTTTTTTTTGAGGAGGAAGGGGGGATATTTCAGTGGTTATTAGCTCTTAATCACCAAGAGAAAAGTTGGTGCTTCACTTTTTTTTTTTTTTCAATAAATATTTTTTAGCTAAAAATATATAAAAGAAAGATGAATTATTCTTGGGATTGAAAATAGTAATATTAATTGATTCCTTTCTCTCTCTAGGGTGGGGATAGAAGGAAAGTTTACTGTTTGTGTAAAAGGGGTTGGCTGGAAGACATGCACAGGATCTAGGCCGTTCTAGAAAAAAACATAAAAAGAAGAAGAGAGAGAGAAGGATGCCCAGCTAACTCGTGACTCGTGAGAAAAAGAGATTGGTCAAGTGCGTTTTTGTGTGGGGAAAGAGAGCGTGCATGCGAGAGAGATCTTGGGAGGAATACCTGCTAGTCCATCATTCCATTCCATGACTAAACCATTAACACCAAAGCTTTGTACGTAAACTTTGGTTTGGAGGACAATGCGTCCTAATAAAGAAAATGTGATACACCAGTATGGACTGCCTCTAAGAGGGGTTCTTATGTCAAATCTGAAACTTGGGAGGCTCTTAGAGAGAAGAGAGATGAAACTATTTGGTGGAAAATGGTTTGGTTTCCCTTTGCTGTTCCTAAGCATGCATTTATTATGTGGCTTGCTATGAAAGATAGGCTTCTTACAGGGGAAAGATTGCTCAAAATGAGCTATAAGGGTGAGGTGAGTGTAGTTTCTGTCATTGCTGTGTGGAGACTCGTGATCATCTTTTCTTTGAGTGTAGTTTTAGCTCCAGAATTTGGAAATTCTGCATGCTCAGGTGCAGAATTGAGCAGCCTCCTATTATTTGGGATGATATTTTGCAGCTTGGCTCTCAAAGTTGGGGAAGGAAATCTTTGCATTTTTTGCTTTGTCATCTGGTTTTTGGGGCTGTTGTTTATAATCTTTGGCATACCAGGAATGAGCTTAGACATACTGGTTCTCCTAGTACTAAAGAGCAAATATTGAAAAAAGTCATGTGGGAAGTTCGTACTAGATTGGCTGGAAGAGGAAATTTCCCTAGAACGAGAGAAAATATTTTTTTGCGTTCCTTGTGGAATTTGCCTACTGAGATGCTTGTATAATGCTGGCAATAGGTTTTGTTTTGTTGTTTTGGTTGTTTTCCTCTTCTGGTTTGAGGAGTACAGAATGGTTTCTGTAATTTGTTTATGCTGGTATGGTTTTGGATTGTGGATGTGAGGTCTTTTTGGCCTAGTTCAGCTGCTGGTTTATGATTTAGAGCTGTTCTGGTTTATGATGTAGAGCACAAGTTCGGTTGCTCTAACTGAGAAGGAAGGAGGAAATGCAAATGAGGTGCGATCGAGCGCATCATCGAGTGCTCTCAGATTGGATTCAGAGAACTCGACTGCGATCGAGCGCAGTCCTTATGTGATCGAGCGCAATTTGTAGAATGTTGTTTTCTTTGGTTTGCTTGTTTGAGTAGGCCTCTGTGATGTCCTTTTCAACCTTTGTGGAAAAGGCTTGTAATGATGACGATTTGTAGTTTGGTTTTGTTTGCTTATAATATATCTTATTCATATCCCAAAAAAAAAAAAAAAAAATGAGACCTTTGAGGATGGAAGGAAGGGGTTTAATTATTGTAGAATTTTGTGTGTAGTTTCTCGAAATGGAAGGAAGGGGTCAAATTATTATTTCCTAGACCAGATGGGACCTTTGAGGATGCTCAGGATGGCATCACGGAAGGCAGCGTCCATCTCAGACCTAACCCAGAGAAGAGCTAAGATCTCTTGACGAGGCCACCAATTCCTACCACAACAGCTCCTCCATCCCCATGCAGTGGCAGCAAATGCATCCCGGTGATTTGATAAAATCTGTGGATAACTTACTGTGGGACAGAACAGAAGATGCATGAATATGGTCAAACAGCAACAAATAAGTTCTGGCTACGTGTCACTTTTTTTAAGTTCGGACTGAGATGTCAATGACCTGACAAATGTAATTTATATAAGTACATATAAAAGAAACAAAATCGTGTGATATATATATGTCATATGTGGGGTCATTCCAGTTTTAACTTAAACAATAGCATTCTTTCCAGAGAAAATTATGAACATGAATTAGTACTGGCGACATGAATATGAACAGGTATTGTTATGGGAAATTTTTCCTTACTTTTTTGTAGGGTAATCAGATATTTCCAAATCACACCTGATTCCCAACATACGCTGCCCGCAACCTGCACAGAATGTAACATACTTATGGGGGAAATCCAAGGACAAATTTTCCACATGACGGAATGGATGTGTTGAGAAATACCTGCACTGAAGAAATATATATATATTTTATGTTAGGAACATTTCCAAGGCAGAGCCTTTCGGACCCTCCCCTGCAAAGTAAACCTCAGTCCCGCGCACCGCACCCTCGGAAGTTTTCCTATACATAATTGGTTAAATCGCTGGTTTTTCACCAGGTGTATGGCCTCAAGGAATTGTTTGCACCCATAAGGTGTTGAACTTTGGACTTTGAAGGAAGCAAACCCCAAAACCAAGGCCTTCATTGAAGAAATAATTTCCAATGGCCACATGCCGGGGGTTCAAGGTTGGAGAAAGGTTTGTCTACTGTATGAGTGGGTAGAAGCATATCGTATAATTTCCACAAGTTCCTTCCTTGAAAATGTTTGTATACTTTCCAAACGCCACCTACATCATTTGCACCTTGTTATCACCTTCCATGAAGTCTTGCTCAGTAACCAATTAAAAGATGACCAACCACGGAATCTGCCCTTTTAACTTTGCTGCAGTCAGAAAGTCAAAAAGCTTCAGCTGACAAGGAAATTATAAACAAAAAAAAAGGAAAAGATAAGATAATAGGCGGAGAGAATATGAAACATGATCAGGTGGATAAATTGAGGAAACTGTTGAAACTAATTACAAGAATTTAGGCAGAAGAATGTACCTAAAAAAGCAAAGAGTGGCATTTTAACGAATGCCAAATTTTGCATTCATTCAAACTGGGCTGATTTTAATTATGACTTGTTTCCAAGTTGACTGTGGGGCAATCAAAGAACATAACTTCACAGCACCATTTAAAACTTTGGACATACAAGTACAAAAGATTCAGCCCAAACAGAGATGCTCAATCTCCTTCTCAATTCTCTATTCAATGAAGACCCGGAAAAAGCACAAGATTATCTGCTCCATGAGAATTAATCTCAGGAGGTAATGGCTGGAGCAACCCACTGTTTGACAAGTCTTCAAAACCCTTGATGTCCTGTTGCAAGCGGGTTGCACATAAAATGGCATGCTCTAGAACTAGAGGATCATCTGGAGGGTTCTGCAGAAGAGTAAGCAAGGTCTGCCGATAAACTTGAGCAGCCAACAATGGTCTTGCAACCTGCCGATTTTTACAGAAAATCGCCACCTTGATAACATGCTTGCAGAGATTTCCCACCCTTGACCAGGGGCAATCACAGAAAGAAAATTCTGAACCAGGGTTCCAAACTGTATATGCCACACTTCTATCTGTTTGAGAAATGACTTTTGCAAGCTCAAGATTTTGCTCATCTAGTATCACATCAACATCGGCAATGTGTAAAGCCTGATACCAGGCATTGGCTAAGAAAGACTTGTCCCTCAAATTTTCAAAGAACCCAGTCTCCATACTGTATTGTTCTAACCAATATAAGGAGTGGAATTCAGTTGTCAGAATGTGGATCAACCAGTCAACTCTTTCCCTGGAACTAGCATGTTGCTCATTAAAAAGCTTGGATTTTAACCTTAAGTGATAGGACTCAATTGCAGCATGGAGCTCTGGACTGGCCACGGGAAGAGACCTTACACCAGCTACCCACAACTCTGCCAAACATTAAAACACATTAAGATTAAGATCAGATTTTGTATGCAACAACTCACAATGTCTGGGGGGTCCATGATCATGAATTATCATTGTAGTATTAAGACAAACCATTAGAACATTTACCACACTTGATGGATTTTTTATATTTGATTTTTGAACATTAAAAGTATTTCATTAAAAATTCATCTTCCTAAGGTGAACTCAAAAGTTCATGTATGCCGTCTGCCATAACACTGGCAGGATTGAAAAGAAATTAATAACAGTACAAGAAGAACTTGAAGAAAAAAGTTACTGGCCTTATGACTGAAGAAGTTCTTTTCAACATGAAATAATAAAAATCCGTGCTTAAATGGGCAAATACCTATGCTTGGTAACCATCGAATCCTGAAATAATCCATAAAGTCACATTGATCAACAAATACTTGCATAAACTCTTCAATTGCATCCACAGCATTTGGCCCACTTCTCGTGCAATATAAAATCCAGCCTAAGTGCTTAAACATCTCTCGCTGCACATCAAAGTTACTGCATTTCTTTAAAAGACTTCTAATCCAAGCACGGCGAATATGCCAGACACTTAATAGGACCCGGCACTGGAAAGCCTCTCTGCAAGTAAGCATGATCACAGCACTCACATTCCTTTTTCCTAAAATCAGAACTGTACGAATAAAGCTGGAAGACCACACTAATAATTTACCGTATCATGGAAACCTTAAAAGAAGGATCATCAACTAAGAAGGCATTGAGTCTCCATCTGGGGTCCTTGGCATGGATTCTTTCAGCAAGTAATCCAATCCATTTATGGATACCTTGACCAACAAAAGAAGAGGTAATGACCCAAGCAATCGGAATTGCATTGTGGGATGAGTCAAACACAAGCAGAGTACACAGGGGATACTGTTAAGAGAGACCAAAACAAAGAGAAAAACTTAAGCATATGGTAGCATCTAATCATAATCAATAACTATAAGCATGAAGAAGCTCCACTAGCAGTTTATAAAACAAAACATGATAAACTTCTTTCTTTCTAAACTGCTTATTGAGAAAATTTCCTCCGCCACAGATAATCCAAACCATCTAATTCACACTACTTTTATAGTGTTAATGCAAAAACTAACTAGAATAATATTAATTCTGAAACAATGATGAAAAGGAAGGATTGCACATAACTAATTGGCTAGAATATTATCAATAATTCAAATAGAACCCAAAGCTGTAACGTGTGTTCGTGACGCATTATTATGGGAGTAACATGGAAACAACAAACAGAGAGTGCAGTACCTTAAGTTTCTTCAAGCCAAATGTTGAATGAGAAGCTATCAAACCATTATTTCCATAACAGAGCATCTGTTGCAGCTGCCAATCTGTCTGTATCCCCAAGATAAAAGGTTCTGAACCAGAGTTATCCTGAAAGTAGAAAACATGTTTTTGATGGCGTTGGACCCACATCTTTATACTGCATTCATCATTTTCATGTAACTCATGTGAGGAATTACGAATAAGTCTTTCCATGTTACGAACATCATTTCGAGTGAGAAAATCATCACGATTATGGGGTCCACCATGCCCCTGCACCACCTCCATGTGATGCTGAATTACACTATCCAAAGATATTCCAACATAAAGCATAGACATCACTTTCTGGCGTAACTCTTCTGAGATTCTTGGAGCATACATAGCCCTTGTCCCTAAAGCATCCCGATCAAGTATCCCATGACATGGAGCTCCAGTTTTATCTACATGCTGTCTTTGATTATAGATGATGAGGGCTAGGAGGGGCCGGGTGTATAATCGTTTTACAGTGAAATGGCAAAGGCAGCCTCTCATCATGTGACGCCTCCCAGGCCTGCTCCCTTTCCCTGATGCAGGCTTGATGTTTGACACATCTCCTGTTCCAGACTCGCTTTCTCGATAATCTTCAGGGCCGTAAGAACACCAGTACCTGAAGAATCGTGATTACACAAATAAAACGTTAGTTCATGCAACTTAAAAAAATTGCTCAAATGCAAATCTTTTTTGGCACACAAGCACACGCATGTATATATATATATATATGAAATTGTTATCTCCGGGAATGATCTTTTGTTGACAACGTAATTTTCTAAGACATCTGAGCTTAACTGGAAAATGGAAACCAATTTGAACACTAATTAACCATTAAAAAAATAGAGTGTCGAGAAAATTTGTTTCCTGAAAATGTTACACCAAAACAAAACACAAGCAGGGTAGTTTAATGCTTTTTTTTTTCTTTTTTAAGGAAAAAGAAAAAAGTTAGAAAGAGGCTAAGAGTCATTAAAAGCACCACTGAGAGTATCGCAAATTACAAAACCATACAATGTGTACTCAAGATAGCCATCAACCCTCGGTTTGCTGATGCTCCCCTCAAGTCTCTTCCTACTTGACTCAATGCGAAAACTAGCAGGGCATTCTGCATTAGAAGATTCTCCTTTTACAAAATCGTCCACTCTAGCAAAAGGAATAAGAGCAATATCATCACCACCTTGACGACCACCTTCTACTTTTACCCACTTTAAATGAGCAGCAGAAAACTCTGCACAAGGAGGATCTTGCACTGGAAGGCTAAGAATATCTTCCATTCTTGGCATCTACAATTCAAATGAAATTTAAAGCAAGTGATAATCAAACATATGATAGATTACGAAAACACACTCAGAAAATGAGAGGGTATCAAGCAGACATGTGGACCTTACCAGAGCTTCAAAACAGGAAAGTTCATTAAATAAATAAACAAAAAGCTGCAGTAGATGTTTTCAGTGATTGCATAATACAGTTTTCTTTGGACAGCAATAATGAAAACTATGAGAAAGCAATCAATGAGGTCCTCAAAAGTTAAAAGCTGATCCCATATATCAGTTAAATCTTGAAGTCAACGTATAACAGATTTAGCAGTAGTGAAATGATACTTACAACTAAACCAATGATCCACATTTTTGTCAGGAAGTTGTTAATGACAAAATACTAATCAACACAAGAGAATAGACCCTTTCCCTAGCTAATAAAGCAACCTATTTGTCTTTAAAAAAAAAAAATGCATAAACATCAGAATACTAACACAGAAAATCTACCCCGGCTTATTACTGAATTACAATGCAAAAGCAAGCTGTGTCTGAAATTTTCACCTTGGGCAGTCGAGCCCATCATTCAATCTAGAATTGAATCGAGCCAGCACAAACAAATTTAATGGAAACAAACAAAAAGCAAAACCATAAAATGGGATCATCATCGTTCAACAACATTACATTTCAATATTTGATATAGGAGCATTCCTCGTATAACCCATTTTCCGTTCATTTTTGTTTTCAGCAACCTATCAAATTTGGGGCTTAAGAATTTGGTGAGAGCTAATTTGTAGGCTGTCAAGCTTTTATATCCCAAACACATGCACATGTAAATTCAGAAAATTTCCAGAATAACAAGTAACAGAGTCAGAAAATAAGACAAAAGCACATCAAGAAGATAGGATTTCACCCACAATACTGCTAGTACCTTTGTTTCGTGGCCTTTCATGCTTCTTCAACAGCTATAAACAAAACAAACTCTAGCCCTTGTATTCCTGAATCACAGAACATAACCCCATCAAGAAATTGAAATCCCGACCCAAATTTCCAACACATAACCCAACTACCAGGAAGCCAGAAACTCACTGAGGGACCAAACAAGAGGATCAAATGCCCATTTTAGAAAACTAGAACAAGTAAAACGTGAAGACCCAATAGAGCAGAGGAACAAAGAAATCAGGTTACCTTTTTTGAGTTTGTGGTTTCAATGAACTGCCATGAGAATAGTGATTCAGAGGAGGGTTTGGATATTGCAGTGGAGCTCTCTCCGTGACAAAAAGCTCATTGGGTACTGTTGTGAAATCACCGACCGCAGAGCAGTGAGAAATGACCATAAAGTCTGCACTTGGTAATCCTTTGGGTGGCTTCAGCCTTCATTGTTTTGGGCTTTGAAAACAATTTACGTTGGGCCATAGAAAATTATATTAGATTTTCTGTTCTTTAAATTTTGATTGTCCAATAATATAATAATTCAAAATTTTACAATTTTTTTTAAGGAAAATGCTAGGGGTTCTCCCCGTAGATTCTCCTAGCGTTCTTTCAATCTTACGTAAAACATTATTTAAGAAAAAATAAAATTGTAATAGCTTCCACCACTGGTTTTTAGATTAAGCCAAATTTTATGATAGACCAAATTTTAATTTAGGATGATCAAATTCATTTTGAATGATATCATCCCTAAATGATTAACCTTCTACCCTTAGGTTTTAGTTTTGAATCCAAAAACAAGTTTTAAAACATTAGAACCTAACTATTAACTCATAAAAATTAATTGGTTGACAAAAAAACGGAACTACAATTTTATTTTTTCTTAAATCATGTTATACATAAGATTAGGAGAACGCCAGGAGAACACTACAAGAAGAACCCCTAGCAAACCCCTTTTTTTAATATGCACACAGGGGCTAAGCAAATCTAACCACTTATATCTGCTTCATTAAACGTCACTCATAGCTGAATAAATTACCCTTTAGAAACATAATTCAATGATTTCCTGTGAATATTAAAATAAGACAAATGTTGCGTACACTCTTCAGTGCTTACTTTCAAATGCACATTTTTTGATGTGTTAGCGAAATAATGTTGGATATAAATCCACTTGATTCCTTGAGAGTACATATAGAATTTCTCAATCGATAAGTTCCTTACAAATTAATATGATAGTTCATGTGACACTTATAAATTATCAAGTCAGATATTACAAATATATATATACTTAATTTTTTTTCACGCATATTGTTTCACATGTATATGGACTACCACTTAAATCTGTAAATAAATTATAGTAAAAGTTGTATTAATCCTAACATTTTTCTTAGAGTCTATTTGGGATTACGTTTGAAAATTAGAGTTTTTAAGTCGAAAAGAGTTTTTGGGCAAAAACTTCATTTTTAAGCTTTTGACTAAAAATACGTTTTTAACCATTTTGAGGCTTTTTTTACCCTTAAAAGCATTCTTAATTTTTTTACTAGAAGAATATTTTTTTCTTCAAACAAATTTTTTGAGTGTTAAAAGTATTTTTATGCCATTCAAACACAATCACAACATGCCCTTAAGATAATTTGTGAAATAGTTTTTTTTTTTTTTTTTTGTTGACAATGACACCTTTTTTTATTTATGTTGGTCGATGCGATGCACTAGTTAACAAGTTAGCATGTTGATGCTATGTTATTATTGAGAGTAATATTAGGAATTATATTTTTAATTTTTAATTATTTTATAATATTAGAAAAAAGTTAAAAATTAATTGAAATGGTAAAGTCAACGTTGTAAAATAATTATGAAATGAAAATTATAATTTCTAACCTTTATCTATTATTAAATGTTGCTCTAGAAATTGATGGCTTTTGATGTCTGATAAGGTGACATTATCGAGCATGTTTGTTAAATGATTGCACTGACCGTACTCAAATACTTAAAAAAAATTCATCTTAAATTAATTTTAACATTTTTTTTTTTACATGAATTTTAACATTCTTACTTTTACATTATATCAATCACTTTTTATTTCTATTAAAATAAAAAAAGTAAGTACAAAACATTTTTTTTCTTCATTTTTTCATACAAAATATTCTTATATTTTCTCATATCAATTAAATCTATTACAATTCTGATTCACTGTCTTTTTCAAATCATTTGTCAAATACACCCATCGTCTAGTGAAAGGACAAACTGTATGGAATCTGTAAGAGCATCCATTGCAATCTCACCAAATTAACCTTTTAGTTATCTTGGTAAGACAATTTAACTAAAATTGCTTAAAATATCACTTTTAGCCTCATTATTTTAACAAAAAATAAATAAAATAACAAGATAAATAGTAATCATCAAATATAAAATTTACTATTCACTCACATATTCATTAGACAAATATATTTTATCTCTCTTCATTTTTACTTTTCATTTCTTTCTCTTTTTCTTTTTTTCTTTTTCTTTCCATAGCTCTTCCCTCTCTTTTTTTTTTTTTCTCTCTCTCACCTTTTCTTTCCGCAGCTTTTCGCAATTTTTCATTTCGCAATTTTTAAAAATATTACCTTTAAAATAAGATAAATATTATTAAAATAGACCATTAGAAAAATATAAACATTCAAAAATATAAAAGTTAGAAAAATAATAAATAAATCTTTGAAAATTAATATTTAAATAAAATAGTGAAAGTGAATTGTTAAAATAGTGAAAGTAAAATTGATACTCTAAAATTTGATGAGACTATTGTAAATGCTTTAAAACTATCTCTATCTTTCTATTATAATCACAATGACCTTCTTCTGTTTTTTTGTTTGTTTGGTTTTTTTTTGGGTACTTCTCTAGTTTCAGAGTAGTTTTCAGTCACCATAATGATTGTGAAGCAAATGGTCTATGTGGGATCATTATTGCCACCAGGTCCGTTTGGCATGGGCTTCTCTTTGTTTTTTTTTTTTGTACTTCTGTACTTTCAGAGTAGTTTTCAGTCGCCATAATGATTGTGAAGCAAACGGTCTATGTGGGATCATTATTGCCACCAGGTCCGTTTGGCATGGGCCTGATAGTAGCATGATATCATAACAAGAATTAATTGATGCGAGAAAAATAAGAATATTTAATATAAAAAAATAAAAATTTTGTTTTATAATTATTATTTTTAATTTAAATAGTTATAAAAATTGATTAATGTAATGTAAAAAATAAAAATACAAAAGTTTAAACATTTAAAATCTGAATAGTAAATATTCATGAACACAGCCCATGTATGTATGGTAGTAAACAAAAAACAAACCCCTCAATTATCGCTCATTTACATATTGGCATATTGCCTCCCACGAGCTACAAAATATCGAACTCAATCTCCTTAAGCTACCATTCAATGGTTAAAGAAAAAAAGCCCTTCCGTTAAGCCAAATGATTAAAATAGATGGATCTCTATCACATGTCATGCATGTGCATTTTTATATGTGAAATGATAAAAATACCTTGAGTTTAAAAATTAAATTTACTTTAACACTCTGTCTTAAAAAAAAAATCGAAATAAATGAATAAATCATATGAAAAAAAAAAAACCAACCCTAAGGGATGGTCAAATTGCATAAGGGAAGAGCTAGCAATTTTGTATGGTAACCCGGCCACGAGCCCAATATGAAATTAATAGAATTAAAGCTTAGTAAAATAGAATTTGGGTAAAATCGAGTTGAGCCGATTAGACACAATTAATAAATAAGTAAATTTTGTTTTTTTTTTTCGGAAAATTACACTTTACCCTCCTGAAATATCCACCCATTTTCACTTTTGCCTCCAAAGTTTAAAATGTGACACTTTACCCCCCAAACTTTCAAATTGTGGCAATTTAACCCATTTGACCTATTTATTCCCAAAATGCCCCCAACACTTTTTTTTCTAAAAAAAAAATTCAAAAAAATATATAAATATATGCTGGGGTGGCCAAACCACCCCATAGGTGGTGGCCGGCCACCCCATTTTTTGTTTTTTGGTTTTATTTTTTTTTAAATTGTGCTGGGGGTATTTTGGAAATAAATAGGTCAAATGGGTTAAATTACCACAATTTGAAAGTTTGGGGGGGTAAAGTGTCACATTTTAAACTTTGGTAAAAGTGAAAATGGGTGGATACTTTTTTTTTTTTTTACTTAAATGAGTGATAATTATATATATAAAGAAGAAGAAGAAAGATTCTTACTAAAAAAATTATAAATTTTTTAGTCAATACACTTTTACAATCATTCTTGTAAATTACCGACAAACGATAACATTAATCTTCTTTTTTTTTTTCATGTTCATATAAGGAAATAGGGATTCAAACTAGTGACCTCCACCACACGACAATATTAATTAATTTAATTCACAAGACAAGACAACAATGGGAATCGGCAAACCACCCCTTAATTAGACTAACATGTACTAAAAATTCACAAACGGTAATATATTCCGTTAACTCCGATCCATCTTCTCTCTTTTTCTTTTGTTTTTTTCCACCCAGATCACACCTGGTGTTTCTTCCGAGTAGAGCCTATCAACTGCACACGCCATAAATTACGATTAGTAAGATCGAATTTGAGAAAAAGCAACATGAAGAAAAAGAATAGTTCTAATGATAACGTATTAATACTTCAGAAACGTACATCTTTCTTGATTAATTGCACATTCACTTATCGTCCATATTATCTTTTCAGAAATTCTGCAAGCCCAGAACAGAAAAACGCGATTGAGAGGAAACTTTGAAAATGTAAAGTAACAGTAAATATATAAATTAAGGAAGAAGAAGAAGACGACGAAAGATTCTTACTAAAAAGTTAATAACGCGCTTATATAAATTAATATATAGGGAAAATTACCTTTTATGAGATTTTCATTTTACTTTCAAAGTTTAAAAAGTGACATAACTAAACTTTCAAATTGTGGCAATTTAACCCATTTGGCATTTTATTCCCAAAATGCCCTCATCACATTTTTTTAAAAAAAATCGCAATGGCTAGCCACCACCTATGGGGTGGTTTGGCCACCCTAGCATATATTTATATTTTTTTTGGCTTTTTCTTATTTTTAGGATTTTTTGTTTTTAAGAAAAATGTGATTGGGGCATTTTGGGAATAATAAGGAATGGGTTAAATCGCCACAATTTGAAACTTTGTAAGTCATTTTTAAACTTTGAAAATCTTTTCCTAATATATATATAGTAAGTTTTTTAGCTAGTCAGTGTAGAAATTCAATTATAAATAGCAAATGGTGCAGATTAGGCAGATAATTTGATCCCATAATCCTCATTTTCTGCAGCCAAGTGGGTCTGGCCGGAGAAGAAGAAGCATATATGCACCTGGCTTAACACAGAAGAAGCATTCCATGAAAGTGCACTCAAGTTTGCACATGCCCTCGCAAAGAGAACGAGTTGCAGCTGCGCACTTGTCTGAGCATTCTTTGTAGCAAATTTTGTCTGTTTTCCATCTAATGCCTTCTCCAACCTCCAACGATGCAAGCAAGACGATCATGGCGATTATAAAGAGCAATGTCGTGGCCTTGCTTGAAGCCATTTTCTTGCTTAATATTTTATTGCCTTAAATGGGCTTTGTTAATTAATGCAAGAAAGGTACTTTAAATATTGATCCAAGTTTGTGTTTTTATATCAATTCATTAGTGAAGGAGGGGAGAGTTGAAGCTGTGAAACAGTTATATTGTTTTTGTGGCTTTGTGGTGTAGAGGCTAATCCGGAAAACTCACTCCTTTTATAACTCGTTTTAAATAATAATAATAATAAAACACACGCTTATAACGAGTAGAATTTCGGTATTATAATCCACTATTGTTTTAAAGAAATTGTAGATTATTAAATTGCAGAATTTAAGCCGTGTTTAAGCATCAAAACGCTTGAAAAATATCATCTATTATTTTGTCTCTCTACTTTTTGAAGAGTGGCTAGCTATATATATACATATATGCTAAACTCAAATTAAAAAGATTGTTTTTTTTTTTTGGTTTAGAAAATTTCATTTAACTTTCCTGAACTTTAGTACTTTTGCAATGTTTCCTCCAAAAGTTCAGAAGCTCTTAATTTGGTATATCAAACCCTTTCTTAAATGCAAAGGAGAGAGCTTCAATTCTTAAATGCAGTTTATATTTAGTAGCTTGTGATAAGCGCCGAATATTACACATTCAAGCCCCTTTACTCGCATATGTTAATTCCTTAGCGTTGTTATTTGTTTGATTTCGTGTTTTTTTTTGTTTCAGGTCAAATGCAAGAGTTTCATTGAAAATCGGGCTAAAAGGGACAAGTTGGCATCATTCTGTACCTGTGAATGATCACAGCTGCACCTGTGAACGATTACCCAAAACCTGTGAACGATCACACTGTGAACGATCGCCCAAAGCTTGTGAACGATCGCACTGTGAATGATCACACTATGAACGATCGCCCAAATCCTGTGATCGTTCGCACTCGGGCGTGCAGAACACGGAAATCACCTTTTTGACAGCTGAACTCGATTTTTAGTCTCCTAATTGGGATGGGAGACTGACCTCCGACTATAATTAGGGTTTTAGGGTTTTCTAGTCCCTATAAATAGGCTCTTAAACATTGTAAAAGGGGGTCGTTTCCTAGAGTGAAATTCAGAACTTATCTATGGAGCTTAAAAGATCATGAGCGGCTAAACCCCTTAGTGGGATACCGATGTAAACCCTTTCCAAGCACAATGGTGATTGTATTTGATTTCATTTAATTCAATTTATGTATGTTGATTGCATAACTGTGAGGATTGCAACTTTAGATTTCTATTCTTAATATTTAATGGAATTGTTATTCAATTCAATTTCAATATTTGCAAAATTCTATTCTTGTCTTAGAAATTATTTTGCCTGTATTAAACTCAAATCAACCTTATTTTCTGTGATTATAAGATTGATGGTTATGCAATAATTTTAATAGACATATGATTAATAGGATTAAGATAGGCCATGCCTAGGGAAGACGGGTTGTACTACATATAGTTTAGTGTAATTTAGATAGACGATCTGTGCCAATCAAGATGGGTTATGCTATTCTATTGATTATATGAAACGTATTAAAGGATTTCATAGTTTATGCCTAGAGAAGACGAGTCATGTCGCATCTTAGTGGTTAGGTGGACGATCCGTGCCAACCGAAGATAGATTATCCTTATCCTTTGATATTGTATTTTCTTGTTCTTTTATAACATGCATATTCTGAGTTTCTGAAATTAAATACGGTTACCATCGTTGTGCGGATTGTGATGAAGTTGGTACCTTACTTCTCTCTCTCATACATTTACTTTTAATTCTGCGTTTACTTTCATGCACTTTCAAATTCACAAACAATCTAATCTCTTTTGTTCAATTAGGTTAAATTTAATCTTTTGAATTTAGTAACGAAATCCCTACAATCTTTGAGGTTCGGCACCCTCTCTATAGCCGTATCCTACAAAGATTTTTCCTATTGCAAGTGGTTAATTTTATTATTGATAATTTTGATCATAAAATCACCACATCAGCTTGTATGTGATGGATGTAAATTTTGATGACAAAATTTTTATAAGAAGAAAGGGATGTAATGCCCAATAAGATAATTAGAAGAATTAATGTAAGTTAAAATATATTAAACAACAAATTGGAGAAATAGCATTGGATTTTAGTAAAAAATTTGTAGAAAAGCACATTTCTCCAATGTTCCATCCGGACAATGAGGATTCCCGTCTGAATGAGACTTTAAAAGAGCATGAAAATGTGTTTCAGTGAGTCTCGTCTTAAGCTCGTTCGAACAACACCAAATAGAAGGTCTTGTCCTAAGCTCATGTAGAAATTTGGCTCACATTGGTTTGAACCCACATTTTGTTAAATGGAATTTGTGTTGAAATTTTGGTGAAATATAAGTCAGGTGGAGATTTGTTGAATATTGTCTTATATTTCACAAAATCAAATATGGCCCTAAAATCATGTTGATTATGTATTTTGCTCTCTCTCAATTTGTATGCTTGTTTTTATTGATATAGGAGTGATCACACCATAAATAGTATGGTCATCCCTACACTATATGTTTCCTTTAGAAGGCTCTAGAAGGTGATAACTTCCATAGAGGAAGAAGAGAATAAATACAACTCTTGGCCAAGAGTTGTATTAGACTATTATAAATAGGTACTCTACCATCATAAGATTCATTCTGCATTCTTACAACTGGTTTTGTTCCTCTCTTTTTTCTTTAGTCCTCTATAGGATTTCTACCCTCATGGGACCAAATCCTTCCATGTCAAAGATCCTTATTCAAATTTCAACAGTGGTATCAGAGACCTAGAAATTATGGACAAAGGGAAACAAAAAATTGAAAAACAATCTGATGCAGAAGAATCCTCTCAATCTGATGATCATCAAAACTTTTTACGACAAATCATTCAAATTATCAACAAACAAGTAGTGGGCTTGGCATCAACAATAGCTTGTAGACTTTCTATCATTTGTATCTTTGCATCGATATAACCTACAATTTTTAGATCACTTAAGCAAAACATAGCTTGATGTTTTGGTTTCCTTAAACATCAAATATTAAGCTTATAACGCCAATGTTCTTCCTGGATTAGATTGATATCTACTCACTAATCCTCTTGCATAACAAATACTCGAGTCTTGTACTTGTCATGGCATACATGAGACTCCCCATGGCTTGAGCATATGGGATCGATTCAATTCTTGATCTATCTCATTTGAGGACACATTGTTTACTTAAATGTTAACCTTTTGAAATATGTGTACTTAAAAAGGTTTAAGATTAGACATGTTAAATTTTTTAAGTATCTTTTCAGATATTTTCTTGATCCAAGTATAATAATTTTGATTTTCTATTTCAAGATATCTTTGAATCCAAAGACATAGTTAGCATTACATATCTTTCATTTCAAATTTAGATTGAAGATATGTGATTTAACTATATCAAATCAACATTAAGTAAAATAGAAAAATAGAGTGTATTCGATGACAGGAGATGGTAGCTACAATGAGAACAAAGTTGTTTAGATAAATTATTACTTATTAAAAAATGAAAAGTTCAAATACAATTAATTTTAAAATTTTGAGTGAGATCTAAAAGTTTGAAGATGAATAGTCATCCCTATACCATATGTTTTCCGTTAGAAGGCTCTAGAGGTGTCTTCCATAGAGGAAGAAAAGAACAAATCGACTCTTGGCGAGGTTGTATTAGACTAATATAAATAGGAACTCTATCATCATAAGATTCATTACTTGCATTCTTCTGGTGGTTTT
Source organism: Carpinus viminea (assembly GCA_013348765.1). Classification (NCBI taxonomy): domain Eukaryota; kingdom Viridiplantae; phylum Streptophyta; class Magnoliopsida; order Fagales; family Betulaceae; genus Carpinus; species Carpinus viminea. Next base: position 11,657,326 of record CP054670.1, on the reverse strand, counting down.
GTTCCTCTCTTTTCTCTTTAGTCCTCTATAGGTTTCACCCTCACGGGACCAAATCTTTCTATGTCAAAGATCCTTATTCAAATTCCAACAGTTTTTGTTGTAATCATCCGGTTAGGTGGAGCATTTTGCAAAGTTGGATGATTTGGTGTGAAAAGAAGACAAGCAAAGGCACAAGCAATAAAAATATGGAGACTTGTTTTTCATGGCTTTGGTGGAGCATTTCGGTGGGCAATTAATTGAAGAAGACAAATTTGGAAAAGCTGAAGATTTTTTGCTAGCCATTGGTCAAAGCATGTAGTTGAGGATTAAATGAGGAAGTTGGTGGAATAAATTGGATGAAAGAAAAATGCACTTTCGGTGCATGTATTGATGGGTCTTTGAAGGAACCTTTGCTAAAGTCAAGAATTGTAACATCACATGCGATAGCCTGATATTTATCCGCTTTTGGCTCATCTGAATCGAACCTAGGTCACCATCCACGATACTACTCATTAGCAACACACTACGGAGTTGATGGGATCATTTACCATCACTGCTAAAAGCTTTATTGTCATTGAAGGTGGAAGTATACATATAAGCACATCTCTATACCCAGTCAATGGCAATGTGGGACGTCACAAGAATGGTGGCTCTTGAAGAAATTGAGATGGTTTTTTGGTTATATAAGGAGGCCATACGGCCAAGGTGAAAAAATGGGCTTGAGAAGCTCCATTTGAGAGCATGGGGAACTGAAGGGGTAGTAGCCTCATTTGTAGAAATGGGGAAGTTGTAGGGGTAGTAGCCCCATTTGCTAGAAACCCCATTTGCAGGAGTGAGCTTGAGTGAGTTGCTCCATTTGTTAGTAGAGAGAAAAATGTAAGGGGGTTTGAGATTTGGATTAGCATTTGAATATGTGAGCATTTGGAATTTGCATTTGTAAGCAGTTAAACACTCTTGTTTTGTATCTCTCCTTTTGGATTAGTGAAATCTCTCTCTATTGTTGCACTGTAGATGTAGGCAAGATGCCGAATCACGTAAATTTGGTGTTTTTATTGTCATTTTGTTTATTTTTCTTTAAACACTAAATCGTGTTTGTTCCGCTTGATGAAAATGTAATAAGAGATTAGCGACCTTTGCCTATGACTTGTCGAGCAGGAGAGCAGATTCATTTTCAACATGTTTTCAGGTCGTTTAAACGGGTAAGTTGTCCCATCCAAATGGGGACCACCATAACACTATAGATGGGACTAAATCATGATTTTTCCTTCATTTTCTTAGCCCTCTCTCTCTTATACACAATTTTTCTCTCAAGCTCACTTCTAGGGATTGCTCAAATTAGTTATATAAATTTAAGTATGCATATTAGTAATTAAGTAATATAAGTTATATAGGTTACTCAATATTTATATGTTTGTATTAATTAAAATGTTGTCCGGTTAGTTCATAAACTAACATATTATCTAGTTACTTAATATTTAATTGCCCAGCTCGACTCAGCTTGAATAGTACTCTCAATGAGCTTGAGCGAGCTTTCAATGAGTCAATCTTGAACACATATTTCATAACTCGGCTTAAACTTGAGCTCTTCTCAAATAAGTATCTTTGTAAATGAGCTAGTCTTGAAATCTTAAAACTCAACTCTGCTCAAATCGATTACAGGACTCATATGTCTTATTTGACACATTAATAAGTGTTAAGTCATTCGGAAGAAAAAAAAATCGATTTGACATGTAGAACTTAAATAAACACAAAACATTTAAAGAGCAAACCCATAATAATAAAAGATTTTAATTATGTTGTCGTAACATTGCATTGGAGTGTTGAAATGTACATAGACATGTTCAATAAGACATGTCATAAATATGCTAATGCAATGTCACATCAACAAGTATTAAGTCATTAAAAAAAAAAAAAAATTATCGATTTGACATGTAAAACTTAAATAAACACAAAACCTCTAAAGAGCAAACCCTTAATAATAAAAAGCTTCAATTATGTTTCCGTTACATTGCATTGGAGTGTTGAGATGTACATTGATGCATTAAATAAGACACATGGTAAATGACAAATTGTTAATTTTGATAGCAAAATAATAAAGGGATCTATTTTTAAACTTAAGTTACCGTATTCTTGAAATTTAAAACCTAAGAACTAAATCCAAATCAAATAAAAACCTAAGAGCTAATTAATTAATGGATGGTGTGGTAAATGTAATGCAGACTACCATATATATATGTTTGTAAAAATTGAAATAAAAGTTATAGTACCAAAGTAAAATGAATGTGAAGAATAATATTACCTGCTATTTGGTAGACAATTTCTCACTAAGAATTTCTTAGATTCATGAACCCAATTCAATTCAATGGGATCTTACATTTTTTTTTTTTCCATCAATAACATTTTATATAGATGAGAATTAAATACGTAGTATTACTCATTAATAAATATTATATTTTTGTATTAGTGTTTACAAAAATTAAGTTATGCGCCACGCATTTCCCAAGCAAGGACGTTTCCTTCTTTTTGAAAGGAGCAAGGATGTTTCCTACGTTGGAAGGAATAGCAATTTACATACTTGCGTGTAGAAGTGCTTTAATGCACAAAGTAGATAATACTGATTTTGTTTGTCAAGTCATTATCTTTTATTTTTTATTTTTACTTTCAAAATACAAATTTTATCAAAAATAAAAACATAAAAACATAAAATTCTTAAAATTATTTTTAGGTAAAAATTCAAGGATAAAGTTTTCCTCCAAACTGGGTTGGAGAAATCTCCTCCAACCTAATCTGTAAAAGTGACATATGTCCCTTGAACATGTGAGATGCATATGTTTTTTTAATAATAGGGACAAAGTTGGAATAAATAATATTAAAAACTCATGTGCATCTCACATGTTATTAAAAAAAGTTACACATGTCACTTTTACATATTAGGTTGGAGGAGATTCATCCAATCCAGTTTGGAGGAAAACTCTATCCAAAATTCAAAATTAGTCATTGTAGTTTACACGTAGAATTAATTGCAAATCAGGTAAATTACAATAACTAATTTTATTTTTTTTCCTTATTTTTATCTCTACGTATATCAATTTTTTTTTTCAAATTAAAAAAAAAAAAACAATAAAGAGGGGAGATGCTCTTTTTGTTTGCATACACATATAAAGGAATTAGGATTTTCTTCGGTTCAAATATGTTGAGAATATTTAGATAGTAATAGTAGAGGAGGTATTTGTGTCCCTTCAAAAAATAAAAAAACCTTTAAAGTATAATTAACTGAACATTCTCCTCCGGTCCTCAAAAAATCGTTTAATCGACTGAAATTACGCTTAAGAGCACTAGCAACAGCTTCCCTTTGATTTTCTCTAAGTTTAGGAAATAAAACTACTTTTTGCTTCTCTATAAAAAGGAAAATGTTAGGGGTTCTCCCCATAGTGTTCTCATGACGTTCTTTCAGATTTACATAAAACATGATTTAAAAAAAAAAAAAATTGTAGTAGCATTGACCACTGGTTTTTTTAGGCATTAGCATCAAATTTGAGGCATTAGCACCAAATTTGAGGTATTAGTACCAAAATTAAGGCATTAACACTAAATTTAGGATGATCAAATATTAGGGCCGGCAATTTTGACACGACCTGTGAACCTGACACGAACACGACACAAAATTAGCGGGTTTGGGTTTATTGTAAACTAGTTTAGGTCATAAATGGGTCAACCCGTTTATGACCCGTTTATCTTCACTTAAACGGGTCGTGTCGCGGGTGACCCGTCAGACCCGTTTAATCTTTTATTTTTTTTATTTTTTATTTTTTCAGTTTTAAGTTTTAACCTAAAGAAAAAATAATAATAAAAAAATGATAAAAGTAAAGATAAAGTGATAAACGAGTTTCTCTTTCTCACTTTCTCCAGTTCCCTTATGCTTTATTCCCTTCGGCCTTCTCTTCTCCGAATCTCCAGTACCAGTGGCAGTAACCCTTATTCCCTTCGGCCTTCTCCAGTTCTCAGTTCTCCTCTTCGCATCGCAGCCTCGCAGGTCCCAGGACGCAGACGACAGACGGGAGATTCGGGCAGACCCCCAAATCGGCAAATCCCCATTCCTTCGCAGGACGTAGACCCCCAAATCCCCACTCCTCTTCACATTTCACTATTCACAGACCCCCAAATCCGGAAATCCCCAATCACGATTGACGATTCAGTGATTCACCCATACTCTGAGAGTCTGAGACAGTGAGACTCCGGCACTCCGCCCGTCCAGTGTCCACGCTAGTGACGCCACTACTCCACGACTCCACGGCAGTCTGCACACTTCACATCTCTTCTTCGCAGACTCACTTCTCTTGCATCCTGAAATATGTCGCATCCTGATTCGGTATTTGAAATTTGTTTGGGTCTTTGTAATTTTGTTGGGTTTTTTGCCTATGTTTGGGTCTTTGAAATTATTATTTCAATTTTTTTTTTTTAAGCATTTTAAGCTAAACGGGTCTAATGGGTCGTGTTGACCCGTTAGACACGACCCGCGAACCCTTAAACGTGTCATGGGTCGTGTCGGGTGACCCGTGACCCGTCAGACCCGTTTAACTTAAACGGGTTCGCGTGTCGTGTCGGGTGACCCGTGAAATTTTATGGGTCGTGTCGTGTCTGGAGCCCCGACACGATTAGATAAACGGGTCATGTCTGGGTTTGGCCTAAACGGGTCACGGGTCTACCGGGTCATAAACGGGTCACGTGGGTCACCCGTTTTGCCAGCCCTATCAAATATATTTTGAGTGATATCATCTCTAAAGGGTCAACCTTCCACCTTTATGTTTTAATTTTGAATAAAAAAACAAGTTTTAAAGCATTAAAACCTAAATATTAACTCATAAAAATTAATCTGTTGACAAAAAAATGGTACTATAATTTTATTTTTTCTTAAATTATGTTTTAAGTTTGAGAGAACCTAGGATAACACTATGGAAAGAACCTCTAGCAAACCCCCTATGAAAATATATTTCACAATAGATTCTCCCACCTTTCCCTATAAAATTAAAATATTATTTTTTTACAAAATATAAGTTCCTTACTACCTTTACTTTTTTCACAAAATTCTAACACAATCTTTAATTAAAGACAAAAAGTGAAAAATAGAGAGGAAAGAAAAATATTCATATTAAAATAATATATAAGGAACTAAAAGTGATTATTTACACATTGAAAAATACTGTAATAATTCTTAAAGATTAGTTAAATATAGAGAATTTAATGTAAGTAGATTTTTACAATTTTTTAATTTTTTAAATATAAAAAAAAATGACATATAAAACATTTGGTACATATCCTCCAATAAAATAAAATTTACTAGTTGGTAATATCCTCCACGTAGTGTACATTCAATGGAGGCCATTACCCAATGGATTGCAATTCCTGGTCTTCAATTATTGGATAAGCATTCGATTAATATAATCAATTCGTGTACAAATCAATCTGTCCCTTCTGACAGATCATGCTTACCCAGATATTTTTTTTATGATCATTCTAATCCTACCACGTCATATTCCGTGACTTCCGCCTAAAAATCCACCACCCCTGTCTGGCCGTCCAAGACACGTGGCAAACAGTCACAACCTATGCCTGATTTGGAAACACGCGTCAGCGTCCAACTCGCTTTCTTAAAAAAAGTGCGGTAATCCACATCATAAATGACGTGTAAGAAGCAAGATCGGGGTGTAGTCTGCGTAGGTTCAAGATCAGATCCTGGCCGTTGATTTTCAGTCCAAATAGATGCCTTCTTCGCTAACGCGCTGTTGAAAGACGACCGACATTTCAGCTAAACTCTTTTTCATCCGTCCGATTAAACCATCCTTTTGCATATCTCGGAACAAAATCAATCTGACGGTTGTTAGCGGGAAACGTGCACCGTCCTATATAATGCACGCGATTGCTTCCTGGACTTGTCAATTATTGTTCGTTGAACAGGTCAAAGACGAAGATATTATTAGGATGAGGGTATTTAAGTAATATTGTACAACCTGTCAACAACAGAACTGCGACAGCTAGTGGTTGGCTCATAGCTTTCGTAGGGAAGGATCTCGAAGAACCAGAGCTCTTCACAGCTATAAATACGATTCAGTTTCGAATTTCTCCTATCGTCTTTGTATCTCCCATTTCCTAACGCTCTCTCGGAAACTCAACGTTCGCCAGGCACACTAGACGATTCGGAGCTCCGAAGATATAGTCGGGTCACACCTTGGATTCCCGTACCGAACCGGCGACTGAGACGCCTCCTTCGTGGATTGAAAGTTCGTTATTCTGTTGGTTAATTCGTATAATCTATAGTTTCTTTTGATTAGCCCTCTCTTTGATACTTTAGTCATTCTTTAGGTAAAGTGCATGTAGATTTTGATTCTTTTTGTTAGATTGGGTTATATTTGTTTGGTTTCTGAGAAATTTCTGCAGAGGAGAAAGAAGGTGATTTGAAATGTTGCATTTTTTTTTATTCTTATATGTTCTGGTCTAGTTGTTAACATTGCGAAATTTCATATTTTGTTTTCTTGGGAACTATTTTTAAGAGAATATGAAGATTACGAAATACGAAGCGCCGGATTCTTTTTCGTCTTCACGCTAAGGTTTCTTATAGGCGAAACAGATCGCTAGGGTTATCAGGGGTTTAATTGATGAAACTAGATAATTTAGAGCGTTATTTTTTTTTTCCTTTATGCGTGCGTCTGTAGTGCGGTTTTTATTTTTATTTCATTTTTCACTTATAATTCTGTGAGATTCAGAAGGAAATTGAATTTCCGTTTAGCTACTTTTATCTATGAATTTTATCTTTTCCTTTCCATGCAATGTGTGAACTGTTGTGGATGCCATTTTTTGTTCAATTTGATGATGTTGAAGTAACCGGAGAAGTTTGGTAGTCAATCTTATTTGAGGGTTGCTTATTATTGACGACTTGTGCTCCATTGAGTGATTTGTCTGCTAGATTCTGGTTGTTTAATTTCAATATAATGCGGTGATGGTTGTGTTGGTGTATTTGATATGTTAGTTATTTATTATGAGTTTATTTGTGTACGTTTTTGTTTAGGTAAATATTTTAAAGTAAATATAGTAGTTGAAATTCAATCTGTTTCACTTGATTGAATGCTCCGTTGATGGAGAAACGGAGCCTGCAGCTGAAACAGTTTTTCCTTGAAGACCTCTTCAAGGAATTACACTGCATCAGTGGAAATATTGTGTTTGCAAGCAAGCTACTCCTCGTTTATATGGATATGGGTCATATGGATTATAACTATTTTAATTAACATAGAGTAAACCCTTTATTTGGTAATGGCTTGGATAATATAGAAAGATACACTAAATATGGAACCTTTTTGCTTGCTAGTATATTTTAATACTGTGAACAAGAAATCAGGAGGAGGAGGAGGGGCAGTAGGAAGAAAAGGAAGAAGAAGAGGAAGAAGAAACATAATACTCAAATATTGATATAAATAGAACAATTGTGAAACCAATTAGTGACTTATGACTCAAGAAAAAAAAAAATTAGTGACTTATGAAGTTGGGTAAAAAAGATTTTTATTTGGTAGTGCCTTTATGGATACGTAATTCCAACGTATGAAACACCATTACTCAAATAAATGAGGATTTCTTTATCATTGCTTATATAGGCCTAGCAGTATTTGTAGCTTCGGTACACATATTTTTCTCATTTAATATTTTGGGCCGTAGGTGATGATACTTCGTCCGTTATTAGGTTAATGGTAACTACTATAGCTGTTTTTGCTGAAGTCAGTGAAAGTAAGTTGAGGTGGATAGGATAAACATTTAGCTTTTCTTTTTTGGTCCTTTTCTCTAGTAAGTTAAGTTGGGCGGACTGAAGATAATGAAGAACAACTTCTTTTATTTTCCATGGCCCTTGCTTGGTGTTTCTGTCTTCTTTCTTTACCACCCACTCATCTCTACAAATTTTACGCCTTTGCGAACCCTCAAAATGAAAATTATGCTGTGGAAACTAGCAGTATTTGCTAGGTTTCGGTACTTCCTTCAATTTTTTTTTTTGATAAGTAATGTTGTATATATCAAAAAAGCGCAATGGGCCTCTAAGTACACAAGAGAAGCGCGTAACGCTTCGGAGCATACATAGGAAGCCCAACCAAAAACCCAAAAAAAACACCCTGAAAAACACCCTAAGCCTTAAACCCTAGCAATCAACAACCCAAAGAGAGCACCCAACAATAAATACAAAAAGGCTCCCAAAACAGAATCGGCAAAACAAAAAACACCCAGCAACCCAACACCCCTAATGAACTTCAGGGGAAAAGGCAGGAGAGGAACTGTTCTTCAGACGGTCTTAAAGACTGGAGTCCACCATTGTTATTATTCCTGGAAAATATGTATATGACTGCGTCATTGCTTAAGGTCATTGGTTTCATTGCTCCACCCTTAACACAAAGCCTTAGGTCTCTCTCCTTTCTAACTCTTAAACTGTTATTGAAACCTGTCAATTTTATTATCAATGTTGGTAGATAGAAGGATTTCATCTTCTTGGATACGGGGAGCCTCATTCTTGGAGGAGGCTGAATTTCCTTTCTAGCAACCAGACCTTGGAGTTATGACAATTATTGGGGCTCAAGAATTAACTAGTAAGATAACAAGAGAGTTTGCCAAGAAAAAAATGAACTAAATTGTGATTGGAGAAAAGCCGCCCAAGTCCTTTTTCATAAGGTATAAGATTTTGGCGAGTTCAGTTTTCGATGGAGACTCAGTGCAGAGTTGCCAATCGAGGTAGGCTTGTCCTAGTAGGACAATCTCTTTCCCCTAATTTTTCTTAACGTTTTAGAACACATTTGATCGTGTGATGTATTGCTTTTACCTTAGGTTGGGGCGTCTATTGGTCGTCCAGTATAGTGGATTTGGTTCCAAGACTTCAAGGAATCAAGTGATCATGCGAATCATTGGTTATACAGCTGGAGGCTTGGGAGTCCCAATATATGGGACTCTTATAGATCTACTTATTTGGATGAATCCTTCTCTTGGAGTATTGCTGATTGGAGCTGTTCAACCTTACTTGGATTATGTTGTTGCTGATTCCCATTGGTCTGCAGCTATATAGAAGAAAGCAACAGTATCATGCGGTGTTTGCCTGGCATGATCGGATGACTGAAAATGTCTTTCGAAGTTTTAGAATGATTCTTAAACTTGTTCCCATATGCAGGTGCTTTAGGTTTATTGCCAGCTTCTAGATAGTTCATAGTTTCATCCACCATATCCAATGGGGGAAGTGGCTATGGCAATTAGGCCTTCTGAGTCCCAACGATATTTTCTGGAAGACATGCAACACATAACCTGCAAAAGCAACAATACGGAGGCTTTTTACTCTGAACAATCAGATCAAGAGTGCATGCTTGCTGAAGAATCAACAGATTCTACAAAAACAGCTGAAGTATTGGAGGAAGGATTTATGCAATATGGGTAAAGTTTTTTACCTGTTTACCTGGTACTTTTGATTTGTATCTCCCTTTTTAAAAAAAAAAAAAATTCAATCGCCTACAAAATTATTTGCAGATGTTCGCATTATCGGCGAAGGTGCCGCATCAAAGCTCCTTGTTGCAATGAGATATTTGATTGTCGCCATTGTCATAATGAGGCAAAAGTGAGTGCTCTGGTCATCCTCATAGTCTTTGGTGTATGTTAATGTTTAAGCGTTGATTGATTTACTTTTTTGTTGATGTACAGAATAACATTAATGTTGATCCGAAACATAGACATGACATTCCACGCCATCAAGTGAAACAGGTAGATACATTCACTAGTTTTACTTCCCTTCTTTTTGCTGGTTTTTTACACATTCTTCATGGTTGTAGTACCCTTCAATGTTGATGAATTACTCCTCCTTGTTAAATGTTTTCAGGTGATATGTTCAATATGTGACACTGAGCAAGAGGTGAGTATAGAGTACTTAGATGGAGTATCATGGAATTTATGCATCTAGTGCTTGTAGAAGTTACTTGCCAGTCAAATATGCTGTACCAATAATTATTTAGTTGTATCTGGGTATCATCATAATTAAAAATGGACAAAGTAATCTGCTGGATTCAAAATATTTCTTTATTTCCATTAAAAAATTATTTATATTGATCTCATGGAAATAACTAGTTGTATCTAACTCAAGTTGCTCGTTATGTTGGTTGCTGCTATTACAGGTTCGGCAAGTATGCATTAATTGTGGTGTATGTATGGGGAAATACTTCTGCGAGACTTGCAAGTTGTTTGATGATGATGTACGTGATCAATCTTTTTCTTTGCTACCCCACTCCCCACATCACCAAAAAAATATATATAATAATGATAAAAAAAAAAACTTGGATCTTTGCATGGTTGTCGATTTCATCTATCTTATAAACTTAAAAGTACTTGCTCATGAATGTAGGCAACAAAAAAGTGCATCACAGGGACATGGGTTTTCATCCTTGTTACATGGTCTTATTTTAGTCCTGTTGTTGACATGGACGGTGTCTTTACACTAGTTATTCAATTGAACAGATTGATTTGATTTTGATTACTCTTGTTTTTGTTAAGTTGCAGACATCTAAGAAACAGTATCATTGCAATGGCTGTGGAATTTGCAGGTATGAGTCATATCCCTAAGCACAAAGTAGCATGCAAGATGTCTCTAATCTCTTTTGTTGTCTTATGTCATTTTTATTTTTTTTTTCCTTTTTTAGCATAACTTATTTTTTAATTTGCTTTGTTACAGAATAGGAGGGCGCGAGAATTTCTTCCACTGCTACAAGTGTGGTAAGCTACTCTTGTCTTATCATTCTTACTACGTAAAATTCTAGTTGGGAGCTTAAAGATAATAATTACAAGTGATATATTATCTGTTTGTGCTTATTATATATATTTGATCTTGACGATGAAGGTTGTTGCTACTCTATTCTCTTGAAGAACAGCCACCCTTGTGTGGAAGGAGCTATGCATCATGACTGTCCCGTTTGCTTCGAGGTAACACATGCTAGCCTCACTCTCAGCTTTTCATTGATGTAATTTGGGATCTGGATGATCAAAGCCTAATTGAAAGCATCATAAAATGTTGTTTGCAGTATCTATTTGATTCAAGAAACGATGTGACCGTTCTGCCATGTGGACACACTATTCACAAAAACTGCTTGAAGGAGATGCGGGATCATCTTCAGTGAGTGCCGGCAGTTTCTTCTCTCTCTCTCTTCCTTCTGGTGTACAATTTTACTAACCTGTTCCATATTGTTGTTCATAAAACAGATATGCTTGCCCTCTCTGCTCCAAGTCTGTTTGTGATATGTCCAAGGTATGGGAGAAATTTGACATGGAGATTGCAGTTACACCAATGCCAGAACCTTATCAAAATAGAATGGTTCGTCTCTCTCTCTCTCTGTGTTGTTAGGAAGCATTCACATTTAATCCGGAGTTTTACACAATTTTTTCTATGTCATTAAGAATTTAATATTCTTATGGAAACCCTCGTTCAATGTCGTGTTCTTAATTTTAATGACTCAAAATAATGTGCTAATTACTCTGATGGAAAATATGTTTCACAGGTTTGGATTCTTTGCAATGACTGCGGGAAAACATCAAAAGTGCAGTACCATGTCGTGGCTCATAAATGCTTGAACTGCAAATCCTACAACACTCGCCAAACAAGAGGCTGAGCATCTGACAGTGGCTATAACGGATTGGCAAAGCAATGACAGCTACAACTGTGCTAAAATTGGATGCATCCATAATCCAAGGTTTCCTCGACCAATTTTAATTACCCGAGTGACAGTAAAAGGGATTGTTATCCACCGTTTTGCTCCTGCAGCCTGGTCTCTGCCATGAGATCTGTCATGATCCACTTGCGTTCAACTGTTTCTTATGTTGTTTTTTCTTGTACTTGCCCTTGAAGTAGGCCATGCAGAAAAAAGTTGTTCTTTCTCTTAGATTTGATAATGCAGACGCTTTTTTTTTTCCCTCTTGAACATCCTGACTTCTTGTATCCTACTCACCTGGAATCATCATTGGCATGGTAGAAGTGAGGTTCATGAGCAAGCTACGGTGGACCTGTGCGAAGAAGTTTGGATTGAATTTGTGGTGAATGTTGTAGAAATTTTCTTTGCCATTCTTTTCAAAAGGTTCATGGTGGTGATTTGGTTTAGTCGTCAAGAGAGCTAAGTTTGGTCTTGCAACAAAGTAAGCAATGAATGGAGATAAAATCCATGGTATTTAGGGTTCTTTTGAGATTGCTTAGGTTTTAAGCATATATATTACAGCCCCGGTCATCATTAGCAATTTCAGATAATGAGGGAATGGAGATATTTCAGCTTATTGTCTCATTTGATATTTGGGATTCTTCCTCACATCATTCTTCCTTATTATTTCTTCTTCCTTCTTACCTTTTGGATTTTGTACATTATTATTGTTTATTATTGAAGTTTCATTAAATTCATTGGAAGGATGGAAATCACGATCAATGTCCAAAATATTCTGATAACCTTGAGCCTTTAGCTAAATGTGTGTAATATTTATACAAATATAAATATTTATATATCGTGGGAGGGGTTGATTTAGTGGTGAGGGAGGGCAGCTCACTCCCACTTAGGGAGCCTTCTGTTTTCAATGTGAGGAGAGATGCTCCTACAATATTAATGGACTTATCCCAGTGTCAGAGGGCGGACACGAGTTTGAGTTTTCATTGGCTTAATGTTAAGGGGACGAGACTTGCGTGTGCTAATTCTTTCGCACTGGCTTTTTGCTATTATGTGTTTTGGTGGGACTCGAGCTAAATTATAGGTCGATCCATCTTGAGGAAGTGCTTACGAATCTCTAGCATTGCAAGCTCATTTAGGTCTCTTAATGACCATATAACTAAGAGTATGTTTGAGAAATAGAACTTTTAAGTCAAAAAAATATTTTTTTGACAAAAACTTCATTTTTAAGTCAAAAGTATATTTTGCTATTTTTGAGCTTTTTAGATTTTTAAAAGCGCTTTCAAAATTTTGAGCTTTTGTGTGCATTTGAGGGGCTTAAAAGTGCGTATAATACTTTAAAAGTCTGTTTGAAGAAAAAAGTATCCATTTGGTAAAAAAAATAAATAAATAAAAATTGAAAGAGCTTTTAAGTCAAAAGGGTGTTTTTGTCATTTTTGAGCTTTTTGAATCTTTAAAAACGCTTTCAATTTTTTTTTTTTTTACTAAATGAGTTTTTTTTTTCTTCAAATAGACTTTTTAAGCATTAGATGCACTTTTAAGCTCTTCAAACGTACACCCAAACAAATCTTAAGATGCTATTATGATAAAATAAGTAGAGCATTTTAGCATTTAATCCCTAATAAATAGAAATACAAACCCCCCAATTTTATAAGTAATTCTATTCATTATGTGGTATCCCAACCAAAAAACCAATATTGATGTAAATACGAGGGACTGCACCATGTAAGCATTAGGATGTGATGGGGGAAAAGGATCCTCTCCGTTTCATATTTGAAATGGAGAGTATCCATTTAATGCAATTATGATGACATATTTGTCTATTTATTTTTTGGACAAAATATTTTGGACAAATATGCCCTCCTAATTGCACAAATTGGATATTTGAAATGGAGAGGATCCGTTTTCATGATTAGAGAAAGTGATGTATAAAATTACTCTAATATCTTCCCCTCCTTTCTCCTTACTCTTTTTATTGGTTCCGAAAAAGAAAATACTAATATTTATGCATAATTGGAAAGAAAAATGCAATGTATTTTAATTTTTAAGGTTTAAAAACTTAAAAGACATTTTTGACGTTACATTAGTGCTGAAAATGTATTAATAGGGAACATAACTCTATTTATTAATGATAAAGGGTGCGACTTGGGTGCACCTCTTACACAAAAATCACCTTTTGTGCAACCTACTCACCATTTGACACCTCACTTATTTTAAAATATTGCAAAAAAAATTGTATGTTAGCAAAACATAGGATTAATTCTCCCTCACACATATTAGCAACCACCCATGTTGCTGCTGGTTCTACCCACGCCCAGATGCCGCCTCCGTCCACTATCCACCACCTCCGGCCACCAAACTCCGACCACCTCCGACGACCCTAAAAACTTATTTCTAATACCTAAAAAATTGATTATAATGCCACAAAACTAATTTCTAATGCTTCAAAACTTAATTTTGGATTCAAAGCTAAAACATAGAGGAAGGTTAACTTTTTATAGATTTTATCACCCTAAAAGTTGCCGAAGCCATGTGAAAAAAAAAAAAAAAAAAACCAAAAAAAAGATCCAAAGCAAGACCCATCAGAAAAAATCAAAAAATAAAGTCGCTAGAGCCGTGGGTTTGAAGACCCACGGCCAACTTGACTAGCGAGATCAACCGTCGTCGTGGTCACTTGCACCTTCTTCGTAGTGGTGCACTACACCTCTCTTCTTCCTTCTTCGTTTCTTCCTTCTCCTATTCTCTCATTTTCTCTTCTTTCTCTTTTATTTCTATTGCATTAGGAATGGAATCAAATGTAGCCAGACTCATTTTCTAATTTGCAATTAGATGGGCTGCCATTCATTGAGTGGGTTGCACAAAAGGTGAATTTTGTGCAACCTCCTCATCTAAGTTATTCTCAATGATAAATTATTGAATGCTTCTGCTATACGGTCAGTGCAAAAAGGGGGGGTTTTTTGTCCACCACTCACAAGTTGACACTTCAACATTTCAAGAAAAAATGCACAAACTTAAAATGAGAACAAAACTCCCAATCAAGCAACCAAATAAAGGACCACTTGCCCAAACGCCGTCACCCACTGCCCACCTTCGGTGACTTTTTCGGCGAACAAAAAAAAAATAGAGATCCGGATTATATCTCCTTCCTCTCCCTCACGCACGCCCAACTCATTTTTTTTTCTTTTCTTTTCTTTTCTCATTCTTCTCCCTCACCTCGCCTATCACGTCCTCCATGGCCAGCCCATCAAATAGGTGAACGGAGATCCGGCCGAGCCCAACACCTCGTCCTCCTCTCTCTGTCACCATTTCTGACCCGCAAGAGAACCCACCTGACTTGTCGAAAAAACCCAGTCTAAAAAACCAATTTCTAATGCCCAAAATTCATTTCTAATGCCACAAAAATCGTTTTTTTAAATTAAATCTAAAACTTAGAAGGGGAAGATTAACCCTTAGAAGATTTTATCACCTTAATGCTAGAGAAGATGATTGTTGGCATCGGAAAGCACAACCCGGAGAGACTGGCCGTGGGTCTGGTCAGCCGTGAGATCGAATCTAGCTAGTGGTATCAGCCTGGACGATGACAGTGGGTCTCTGCCTATGCGGTGGCGGCGTGTTCTAGCATCAGCGATGAGCTGGGCAGCCATGGTTTTTAGCTTAAAGTTGAATGGGATTGGTTTTTAGTCGTGAGGATGAGGTTAGATTGTTTTAATCAGGTGTATTCAACACCATTTTTTAACTTGTAATAAGATGATGTGTCACCCAATTAATGGTTGACAGAAAATGGGGCTTTTACACACCGACCGAATTGAAGATATTCTCTAAATTATTAATATGGAAGCCCATGTTTTGGACGGAATAAGATCCTCTCCATTTCAACTCAAATGGAGAGTATCAATTTAGTATAAAATGGGGATGGTATTGTCTTAATATTAACGTTAAAGGATTAAATATATAACATTACCTCTCATTTTATATTAAATAGATATATTATCAATTTCATTTTAAATGGAGACTATCTTATTCCGTTTTGGACTTGGCCCCAGAGGAAGGCCAAAGCTACCATCAATAATTTCCACTCGCTCCCAATACTTTCCCGCGCATAATCACCCAAATCTCTCTCTCTCTCTCTCTCGCTCTCGCACAGAGCAAAGCAATGGCGTCCACACCATCTCACTCCTCCGATGTGCAACCTATGCTTGCTGTGGAAGCTGAATCTCAGCTCTCTTCTCTCGTCTGCGGTCAGTTACTTCTCTATCGCATACATCTCTTGCTATCGATCTTTGATTATGTTTGGTGATGTGACAAAATTCACCTAATTTTAAATTTCTTACTGCAATTAATCTATAGAATTACGTTAACTATTTATATGATGCTACTTATCCAAAAAAAAACTATTTATATGATACAATTTTATGAATTTTTTGCACTAGATCTATAGATATGGTTCTGTGAATTGTGTGGTAAGTGTGAGAATTAGATTTGTGAGGGTCCGAATTTCGTAGCTTCGTTTGTGTGATTTAGTCGGATTTTTTAGGCATTGTTTGTATGTGCTTTTTTCTGCTTCTGAAAGCAAAAGAAGGCAAAATTTGATCTCAGTTCTGCTCAGAAAAGAAACTCAAGCGCTTTGTTAAGCAGTGAAGAAAACTCTGGTTGTCATTTGCTTCCTGAATATAATAGGCATCACACCTAGAATATGATAGATTCCTGCTAATTATCTATTAATGCTTCTGTAATTAGTAATATTTCAAAGTGGAAACTATTCTAAACAAAGCATCATCTTCTGTAATCTCTAACTTTATATTCAAAGTTCCTCACCAACGTTTTTCTTTTCAAGATAACTTTTATTGACTTCTAGTTGATTTGGTGGATGGGAGATGTTGTCTCTTGTAGCATTTTTGAAGATTTTCTTTCTCACTGGGTGGCATTTTATACTAGTTTATATAATAAATGACAAAGCATATTAAAACAGTTTGGAATTAATCAAGCCTCTCAAGTGAGAGGTCCTGGGTTCGACAGTCACCCAACCAAAATCCTTTTTGCTCTGGTTGATTCAGTTACATGCTCGATTTGTTTCCCCTTTGATGACTTAGAGATTATTTGGATATGAAGATTCCTAGATTTTGTAACATTTTTTTTCCCATAGACCTCATGTTGCTTTTATGGATGCAGATATGTTACAAGAAGTCCAAGGGGCAATGGAGAACATGCTTAAAATGATTAAGTGAGTTCATAATTAGTTCTTATTACTACTATAATTGAATTTCTACTGTTTTTTTCTTTTTTTTTCCTCTCTCCCCTACTTGAATGCACATGGACAGACTTTCATCTTCTTTCTCCATCACATTGTTGCTGCTGCTGTTCCTCCTTCATATCTAATGAATAGCTTTTCCACTACATTTTTTGCAATCTTCTTGCTCAGAACACTGCTACTATGTCTGAGGATGAAGATGCTGCTTTTGTAGCTTTTGCATCTTATCACAATTTTAGTGTTCTTTGCCAAGGACTCCGCTACTGTGACATAAGGAAAAAAAGTTAATTAACATACTTTCTTTAGGTATGCTCTTATCACATTTTTATCTTGTCTGCATGCAATACCAACACTTTTTCGCATTTCGCATTTTTTTTCTTCCTCTTATCTGCTTTTGATGCATAAAATCTTTTGTGGCTTCCTTTATTGTATGAAAAAAAAAATTTGCATGGCTTCTTCTTCTTGTTCAGTCATTTATTTTTAATATCTGACCTTCGTGTACTCTCTGACATAGGGCAGATTAGGGAATATGTATACTTATTCTTGTGGTGGGGTTACGGTATGGAGAATTTGCGCATCTAGGGTTTAGAATTTTAGAAAATAAGGGTTAGGATTCAAAGATTGACTAGAGCTTTTGAAACAATAGGAATAATTATAAAAGCAAGAACATTGTTTCTTGAAGTAAACAAATTGCTGGAAAAATTCTGGACAGCAGCTGTGTTTGGGCTCAAAGAAAATAAACCCAAGACACTTAGGAACTCCTAGGAAGTTAATTAACAAAATCCTTAATTCGCAGTAATTGCTGAAAATTCTAGATTTGTGCCTCATTACAAAACTAACTAAAAACTTATGAAAATTATTACCCAAATAAAAAATTTGTTTAATCCTAGACTCTTAATACTTGACTTTCAAAACCATGTAAAACATTACTTAATGTGATGTTGCATGTGAGCCACAAACTAAATCTTCGAACCTACGAAGTTGCATAAGTAACAACAAATCAATCTTCCATGTCTGCATCACTCTCTCCCACACATTATTTCTTTGCCTTTTGGTTAGATTCTGGAAAACAGTTTAATTAATGAAGAGTTAAACTTATTCATCTTATTCTAATCCTTTTCCTGCTGATAAACATATGTTGTCATCTCTGCTATTTTTCACTTGACAAAACTCTCTGCAGTGAAATTGATCAAAACTCTGCTGGAATAATGGAAGAGATAGAGAAATGCAAAGATTCTGCTCTTGAGAGGAAGGGAATCTTGGAGGAAGAGAAAGAGCGATTTCAGAAAGCTGCTTATACTGTCTTAGACATGCTTAACAATAGAGATTAAAAGCCGTAAGCTCTACTATTTTCCACTTCTGGCTATTTGTGCCTTGATGAAAGATATGATTTTCAAAGATAAACTCCAAGGGCACATATTAATAAATCAGAGGTTATTCTCACCACATATCATACTTGGCATATATTTTTGTCCTTGTTATGTATTCCACCATCAAGCATGTAAAATACTTAGAAAATGATTGAAATCATCACTCAACCATAGTAATAGATGTCTTACACTTCCATTTGGTCAAATGTCATCTTAGTTTTCAAAAGATAAACAAGTGATCATTCTCTCTTAAAGCACTCAATTCTTCCACTTCTGAGCCATCGGCCATGAGAATTGTGCTTCCTCTTTTGCCAAATTTTTTCTCTGCATTTTCAAAATTTCAGAAGGTTCAATATATTATATAAGCTTGGTGAGTGCCCCCATGTTTAATACATAAAAATAATGCATCAATAAATGGACATACAGTGAGACAGAGAAATTAAATTCTGTTGAGAATGACTGTGTTTCCATTGTGCAAGTAACTTATATTGGTGCAATAGTTTTAGTGGTCTAAATAATTCAGCCATATGTTAAAACAATGAACCCCTAGGCCTTGTATTATTAACTCTTGATATCTCATTAAGTCAATTTTATTTTAGTCACAATCACTCCAAATTTGCTGGTGAAAAATATATGATGTAATTTGGATTTGTATGCTGCTTGCTAAGGATATCTCGTAGTATCTTGGTAGTGATTGGTTAAATCAGCATGTCTTCTGGAAATTGTCTTAGAAAGAAATACTAGCATTTGAGAACATTTTGGAGGCATGCATCTCGAACATGGTGATACCTGCTAATCTGAAAAGGTCTTCTATTGAGTCAGGCAGATTTATCAGCTTTCCCATCGTGTCATCTTCCATAGCATTTTCATTTGGATGATGGCCATGGACTATCACCCTTATGGGAAATGTGCTTGATACTGTTGTAGAAGTTTCTTGAGTTCCTGCAGAAAAATAGTTTGAATAATACAAAATTTCAAATTGCTGAAAGTTTTGACTTTATTTATTTATGAAAAATCTATAACCATGTTGGCTTCAATCTTTGTGGGACGTGGGTGTAAAATGGTAGGAGCAGTAATTTAAGGATCAATCCAATGGGCAGCCAATATGTTCTGGTCATCAACTTCTGCCAATTGTGCATATCGTGAAATTACACATAATTTCACGATATATATATATATCGTAGGAAGACCAATATCTGTAGTCATAACTTGAATGAGGGTTCTGTTTACCTTCTACATTTGGATCTCCATCATAACTCAATGCTTCATGATTCTGTTGGCCCTCATTTGGTGCTGTATTCTGTGAAGAACATGCCGTGAATTAGCTACTCATTGAGAACTGACATTACCCAAATTTATGATTAAGTCCTGGGAAATAATGAAATATCTCTTATTGGAGCGACAAGAAGATCAAAAGAAATGTTCATGAATATCTAGGATTCCGTTGAAGCAATATTGTGTGCCATAAAATTTTTCCTTCCTGTTGACAATTTGTTTTCCAGTACTTATGCATGGAACCAACTTTCATAAGTTTGGTAAAATTTGAATTTTTTTTCTCCATTTTCACCCCCTCTCCTCATCCTTTTTCTATAGAAATATTCCCAGCAAAATTCTAGAATTTTACTGCCTTTGTTCCAATTTGAATCTCTTGCTTTCCTTTTTGGGTCATCCCAAAATACATGTCCACTTTCAAAAAGTAAAAGTTCGCGCTTCTTCATTTTTCCTATATGTTACACGAGAATTCTAACAAAAAATTTTCATTATGTTATGCTAGAAGAAAAGATATTTCTTGATATTTTATATTATCTGTATAAACAATATGCTTGAATTATTTTGCTTGCATTGTTTGCTGACATGTATGCATGTACATATGTGATCATGTGGATTCTGTGGACTTATTTGCATTTGACATGTTGTAGGCATATGATATATGAGCATATTTTAAGTATGTTAAATTGCAAACACAATATCAACTTACTTTAACTAATAGCATCATAATGCAAATTATTTCATATGTCATATGCCAATTGTCTTTGGAGCAAATGGCAAATCACGGGTTTAATCCTGTATGAGCATATGAATTGTATTAGTCTATAGAAAAAATGCTGTCATTTGTAATATTCCCCGAGGCTAATCTTGTTACACACAATTATGATACAAAGGTTTGTTATAATGTATTAATAAATATTTTCATGATGAGGACATTGCATGCTTTCACTATTGACTCCTAAATTTAATCATTCATGTCCCTTTCAAAACTTCCAATACAATGAAAGTGTTTAGTTTAAATTTCTCTTGTACTTTCTGAAAGTTACAATTCCAAAGTTGCAGTAAATCTTGCTTTTTAACAGCCAGATAGGAAAAATCAGGTCCCCATTCATAGTGTATATGGTGAAAGGTGAAGATATATTTACCTCTATAGTCAGGTCACCAAGCAATTCTGTTAGAAATGGTATTTCTTCTAGCACCTCTTGTTTTAAGCCTTCAAATACTGAATGCAGGAGCCAATATAAAAAATACATCTGATATTAGAGTGAGTTATAAAAATCTCAAGAAGAAAGAAAACTACAGATTTTCCAGCTACTATATTTTGAATGCAAAATTCCATGGATGAAAATGCTGTTTGTTCAGCTCATAAAATCCATGCAAGAAAAAGGTCCTGCTTTGTCTTCTTACCAACCCATAAGGGTTCTGCTTTGCCAAGATCAAAGCAGCCCTACATGTGCTTGTTTAAGATTAAGGCATCCATCTGGACATTTTCCAGTGAGAAATAACTTTTCCTTATAGCTTCTTTTGTGATATCTAATCTCTTTTAATTTCTTTAAAAAAATTGCAATTCTGATTACACTCGAGAATAGAACAGATCATAATTTTCCAAACCTGAATGAAGTTGTTGATAATTGTCTTTCCATCTTCACCATGTCTCTGCACCATTTGCTTGAAATCATGATGACTGATTCTAATAACCTGAGACAGTCTCCTAGTTCTCACTGTAAAAGGTTGTGGGATATTGAAAATTACCCCAATTTCACCTGCCATGTCTGCAGATCCTAGTTTTAACAAAAACTGAAAAAATTGGGTCAGTTCTGCCAATTAACATAAAATTTGTGTTAGATCACTTCCAGTAAAATTTATGGGTCGCCATTTTAAATCTTTTTTGACATTTGGGGGGTTGGGGGCTGGGATATTTTGGAACTCTCTGCTGTGTTTGTATTGCTATTTTATGGTAATTTTGGAACTTTGTTTTCTCTTTTGATATATATTTTTTATGCTCAATTGTATGCCTATGAGGTGTGTTGATAGTTGAGATGAACACTTTTTTTTTCCCATCTATGAGTTCATTTTCTTATCGTGGACATGTTTTACAGTACATTATTGAACCTTTTCTCAGTTGATAATTACAGGGTATTGTTGAAAGAGTATATTCCATTTTGCCAGTGAGTCTACTGCAGCTTGATCCATCCTTCTTGTAGATTCACCAAGAAGCTATCAGCAGTCTGTCCGATGTTATCTTTTGCTAGGCTTGGTCAACCCTTTGCATCAACTGCTGAACAGTTCTCATGATCGGCCTTAAATTTTTGCTTTGTGCAAGAAAATATGTTAATTCCTCTTTAATTTTCTAGGTCTTCTTTAGTTCACTTTGATCTCGTATGGATGAAATTACTGTGGCATATGATGATAAATATGTAAATGCAATAGACATTTCAAGAAAATTACTTTTTGTCTGCTCTATATCTACATATTAAATTGTGAATTTGTCACCTCTTCTCTATCTTTCTGGATTAGTTAAGAATATTCAATGTGAGTAGTAGTAAATTGGGATTTCATTGAATGAAGAATTGCCGAAGCATACCTGTTCTGTCCCATTCTTGTATGTCACCATGTCCTGCAGTTTCAGATACAGGTCAGATTTTGCATCTGAGATTGCATAGAAAATGAGAATGTGAGGAAGACACAGATGCTATACCACTGCTCCTGACACTATGATGTAGAAATCTGTTGGTATTTCGTTTTGTAAGATAATATCCACCTTAGGTGGAAAATATTCTGCTCTAATCTCTGACACCTGTGAGAAGAAATGCCAACTGCTGAAATAGCAACTTTGAAGATTTAAAGATTAATTTTTTTAATCTTATTTTTGGTTCCTCTACATTTCACTTTGATCTGTAAAGATATGGGATTGTCACAATCAATGTTCTTCAATCATATGCGGTAATCATGCTAACCATTTTGATTTACATCTTAATATTTTGCACTTGATACAGAAGTTTCATTAAGATCATTATTACTGTTAATGCTACTATCAAGTCCTGTAATTGGATTGAGAGGGAAGAAGGATGCTTACCAACTGGATGATAAGGTTTTCGGAGATTCCTTTAAATAGGTAGGCCTTCTCAACAGTCCCGCAAAAAAGATGCTGAGCAATGCCTGATCTTATTGCCTTGGGCAGGTCCTCTAGCACTTGTTCCTGCTTTAGCTCTGCTGTCTTGAATTTGAGTTGCACGTGTGCCAGCATTTGATCTCTCAGGCCTTCTGGAAGTCTATTCTTGCTTGCATATCGCAATGTCTTATTGATGGCATTTCTCTGTGAAGCCATCAAGTCAAAATAGTTTTGTCCAAAAAAAAATGTTATTTAATAGATTGTTATACAACTGTCATATAACAAGAATGTCGCAACAATGAAAATCAATCACTGTCTTCTACATCATTCGAGTTGTATGACAGTTGTATAATAGTTTATTAAATATGATTTGAGAGAATATAAGAGTAATTGTACCATGATAAATGTTCGTAAAGCACTGTGGACGATGAGAATGGTCATATTTCCTATCAAATAAGCAGTGAGGCCAATGTTAAACAGCATGTATAACATATTGAAAACCTTCTCCCCTGTATTCACTGCATGCAGGTCTCCATAGCCAACGGTGGTGAGGGTGACAATTGACCAATACATGGAGTAGGTGTAGCCCAACCAGATGCTCCTATGTTCAAAGTCCTCGACTAGTGTTCCAATCCACGTGTTTTCCGGTTTGCTATGATTGATGGCAAGCCAGAAATAGAAGCAGCCAGCTGAGTGCACAGCAAACAGTGTGACCTGCGGTAGATTAATCAAATTCCTTTACGAGAATGTTAAGATGAGAAGTACAGTGGATGCATAGCTGATAATTAAAAGGTAACTCTTACGCATATTAGCTTAGAGTATCTTGTCCAAAAGTAGCTGAAGCGCGTGTCTTTCTCTAGCCTGGAAATTATATGAGAAGTTGACGCTTTAATACAAGAGATTTCTTTTAATCATGTGAAATATAACATTACTCTTTTTATTTGTAAAAATTTACCTTGTGAAAAGTTCACTGACACGGCGGAGTCGCCATAGGCGAAGCATGTTGAGGAAGCCAAAGAGCCCGCCATGGTTCATTTTGCCAGTGAAGATTCTGTATATTAACTGAAAGGGTAGGGTGGAGGCTACGTCCATGGGAAACCATAATTTTCTGACATACCTGATCATATTAGATGGATTAAAATTATATCTAATGGGTCTCATCCATTATTTATCTTCAAATAATAATAATAATTTTTTTAAAAAACTTACTCATTTATAACCTTTTCAAATTAAATATGTTCAAATACAGTGAGCTGCATTAAATTTATCATTATTATTATTATTCATGATTTTGAGATATATATCATACTGTCTGAGTTGTGTAAACGCATAAGGGCAAGACAATTGGGTGCCCTTTGCCCACTTTCCTGGTGGCTCTATTGTGTAATGTTATAAGGCTTCCTAGAGTCTTCTTAGAGTCATCCCAAATGTGATGTGATTTTTAAAATTATCGTTGAATTTGAGATGCGATTTATTGACTTTTGATTTATTAATTTTAAATGTCACAATATATTTGGGATGACTCTAGGAAGACTTATAGCATTACTTGGCTCTATTAGGCACGAAGTCTATCAACAGCCTTGGATTTTTGTTGGCCTTTCCTAATTAGTAATTACAATGGGTCTCCCTCTTAACCTCTTATAATCTTGTTAGAGATTAGTAGGTCATGCTTTTGAAATTGTCTTTTCTATTCAATTCGGACAATGTATTTTGTTGGGAATAAAATTTACATTGGTCCCACTTAAGCAATCTCGTTCAAATAAGTTATAACTAGAAATGCAATACATTAGGTAAAAGAAATGCAAAACCCTATAAAATAAATGCGAGGCATTAGGTAAATGGGATTGATCGATTCCTCTCAAGAACTCTTAACTCAATGCATATCCTCACTTCAAAAAGTAATGCTAACTTAAGCAATGGAGTTTTTCCGATCTCCGAATTACTGGCTGATCTCTTAACACTTTTTATTATTTTGCATTTACTTATCTTGCAGGTAGCTCATTGCCGTACCAAAAATTGCACCAACATTTTTCTTTCTTTTTCATTTTTCTAGGAATGTAAAAGAATATAAAAACACCAAAGATAACTAAAGAGAGTGTAAATCGTTACCTTAAAGCAATCTTCTTGTGATCATCTACGAGGAGATAGGTTGAATTATCCAAGTAAGCCACAAAAAAAGTAACAATAATATCGACGGCAAAGAGTGCATCTACGACTAAATCAACGGGCATGAGTGACTTAGTTGCGACTTTTTGGAAAGCTAGCTCGAAAGGTGATGCCCATGCTGAGTACACGACTAGCACCACCAGAAACGTCTGCCACCACCTGCACCACACTACAAAATTACCCATGTACGTACGTTGAGATTAAACAAGTCGTTTTGAGTTTAGGCTGGCTTGGAAATGGTGCGTGCATTCCATATGCATGTGGGATGTGGCAGTGAATCTCACTGCTCAATAGGAATGGGTTAGGGGTAGCTTGCAAATGATGCATGCGCCCATAAATTTTTAGATTTTTTGAAATCTAAAAAGTTCTTGTTTTCTTATCTAAAGGTCAAGAACACTTTCATCCACACAGATACTGACGTGACTTTTAAAATCATCATTGGTTTAGTATGTGTAGCATTACTCAATATTTTAGAGTATTGGGACTTTTCAATCAAGAAGAATATTACATACACTATCTATCCTTCATAATGCACTAAATGGAAAAAATAGAAGGATTTGAAATAAAGAGATCATTTTTCCCCTCTTAAGTACTGCACACTCTCTACGTGACAGTGAAAATTCTCATCGAATTTTGGATAAATCATAATTGAGTTTAGAATCTTAGGATAATTTTGATTGCTGAGCATATACGTATAATCCTTTATGAATTAGTATCAAAACATTACCACATCACAAGTTCGAGTAATTACCAGAAGGAGCAACTAATAGGCTAACTTTGAGTAAAATTCATGTTTTGATCTTATGCATGGACTTGATGAGAACTCTAAGCATAAAGCAAATACAAGAAGTCAAGAATGATTTAGCTTTAGAAGAGGCAACAAGAAAAAAGAAAGATCCAGGAAATGAAACAAGAAAAAAGAAAGAGTGACCTGTATCTACGATCGTAGGGAGCAATAACGTATTTCCTAAGCTGAGAGTATCCTTCATCCACGACGGTTCCAAACGCCGGTAAAAGGCTGCTGGAAACTGACGTCACGTTCTTGATCTCACCACTCGACCGCCTTCGGAACAGCAGAGGTAGAGGTGGCCTTGTCTCCGACAACATCCTTAGTTGATTCTTTGCCCGGAATCACAGAGAGAGAGAGAGAGAGAGAGAGAGTTGTATAATTAATTGCGTGTTTAAGCTCAATATATATTTATTATGTGCTATAATATTATGGATAGTCTTTTGTGCAATGATAATTTAATTTAATGGAGTTTGAATATTGATTCTATTATTATTAAAATAATCTCAAACCCATCATCCCATTTTCACTCATATTCTTGTAATTTTTGGACGGCTATGATCTGTTATCAGACTTATGCTGATGCTGCTACTTCTATTAATAGGCATTTGTTTAAGGTCATATATGGGGGTTGACAAAACTTGTTGGGATTCTCATTCTCTACCGCTTAGTTTGAGTGATGAAATCAATATAATTAATTAATTAATAATAGGAGTGAAAATGTGGTTGTGGATAATAGTAGTCTCTGCATCCGCAAAATGTGAATAATGGTTTTTGATATCCGCATTTGTATTCGCATCATGTGATTACTATTTACATCCGCGTAGTTTTTTTTTTTTGACATGACTGCATCCGCGTAGTTAATGTGAATCTTATCTGCTATTCGCATTTAAGGTAATGAGTGCTGTAGATCTTGAAATTGTAATTCACTAATTATTGCTTCTTAAAAAATTACATTATTTATAGTTGAACACTATTATTCATATCACACTTTCTAATCATTTTGCCAATAAATTTTCATCACATACATTATTTAATATTTAACTCCTAGTAAATCTATAGTTGGGTATTGAGAGAGAGCATTTGATTTGAGAAATTGAGAGGGACTAAACCGCTTAGGGAGAGAGAGAGGGAGAAGAGAATGGGAGAGAAGAAGCTGGAAGCTTGAGAAAGGGAGGAAAAAAAAAAAACAAAAGAAAGAAAGAGAGTGGATAGTGGGAGACAAAGAAATAAAGAAAATAATATAATACAAAGTGAGTGGTGCATGGGAAGGAGAAAATAAAAATAAAACCAAAAAAAAAAAACAAAAAAGGAGAGAAAGAGGAGTTGGCGGAGAAGGTGGGAAAAGAAGAAAAATGAGAAAAAGAAAGGAAAAAGAAGGCCGAAGCCGTGGCTCCTTCTGCTCTAAGTATCTCATATAATTTCTTTTTTTAAAAACTTCTTGGGGGAGCCACGGCTCCCCTGGTCTACATGTGGCTCCGAATCCAACAACATTATAAATTTAGCAAATATAAAAAACATAAATTACAAATCTAACAAACATAAATTAGAAAATATTAAATATTATATATATGCATATATATAAAATATAAGAAAAATGTTAGGCTTACAAACAAATTGTACAAAAAAAAAAATTACAACATGATGTGGCACAATATGATTGAATCTCAAAAGTTAAATTTATTTAATTTTCAATCATTTTATGCCATATCATGTTGTAAAAGTTTTTTTTTAAAAATTTGTTTGTAAACCTAGCATTCATCAAAATATAATATATAAAGGAATGATAATATCTGCATCTGCATACCTTAAAACCGCTATCCGCATCCGCATATGTGTATAGCGGATTTAGGATAAGTGTGGATAGAAGATGCGGGCGATTGTCATCCGCCTGCATTTTCACCACTAATTAATAATAATTGAAAATAATAACATTATTTTATTTGTCTTACACTCTCTCATATTGTGAGTCTGTGACCATTTTTTTGGCAGTCATAGGGTGACTATAACAACAACATTATTATATACAAAAGAATTAAGATAGATATAATCTTTTCATTTTTTTACTCATCGAGTAGATATCATGTCAAAAAGATTTTTTTAGGAGAAATAAAAAAATTGATCTTTGGACTTTCAGTCGTTTCAAATCTTTATTCTATCAATTTTCAATCGAAATTGATAAAAAAAAATCTTAGAATGGGGCACCTCTTCCTTGACACTGGCCTACACCCATGGCCTTGTAGAGGAGGGTGAAGGGAGAAACCATAGGATTGACTTTTTTCTTTCTTTCTTCTTCTTCTTCTTTTTTTTTTCTTAAAACTCATGGACTTTTTTTAAACAAGATGAGAACCTATAGACAATTTTTTAAAAAAAATCAGTGAGGGTTGAAATTATGGTAAAGTAGTAAATGAAAATAGCATCATTCACAATGGAAAGTTTCAACATTCATAAAATTTTTCAAAGTCCCACTTGTTTACTTTTCTTAAAAGTTTCATTTTTACAGGTATGAAAGTCCAATGTGCATAAATTTTTTTCCAAGGTTAATTTCAATTAAATGCTTAGGTCTCCATCATGCATATTTTTTTTCTCAAACATCCATTTGAATTAAATGTTTAAAGAATATGGAAAGTCTTCAGATTTTCTTGACATATATAAAAAAAGTCGAATCCCTATTAGCATTCATGATGAAGTAGTCAAATTTTTATGTAAAATAGCTTTTCAAAAGTTATTTTAGTTAGTTTTTCTAATGAATTTTGAGCAACTCCAGCAGATTAAGTAAAAGGGCAATATTAGCTACATTTAACTATTATTGTTGTTTTTTCAACTCCATCAAATTAACTCTAGAAGAGCTAAACTAAAATTTTTGCTCGGTACGGTAATATTTATTTACTAGTCACTGTGTTCATGTTTTTTAATATTCTTTCTCTCTCTATTTTTCCTCTCTTTTATCTCTCCTTCTCCCTCTTCCTCACAGAGCCATTCTTGATTTTCTGGACAAACCCACCCAAAAAATCTTTCTTCCCCATCTACACCCCATGAGATTGAAGCAATTCCTCAAGACCAAGCTTTCGATTTTATTCTGTTTCGATTCTATATGGTTTGAAAGTAAGAGAGCTTCCGATTGCGGAGAAAGCACCCAAGTCATGACTTTCCCAGCATGAGCACCAGAACAAACAAAAGATCTGAAATCCCTAGCTTCAAACAACACCTCAAATCATCCGAAATCCAAACAAAAAGTTTTTTTTTTTTTTAAATTGTTGGAGTTGTATAGAAAATTGAGTATGGTAAAATACCTTACGCTGCTAAAATGCTTTTAAAAGGACTCTTATATCTAATTAGTAATTAGTTATATTTTTATCTATATTATTTAAATAATTTTTTTATTATTTATTGATTCTATCTTTATTTCTTTTTTAAAATTCATATTTTACTTTTTATTTTTTCAATGATAATTCGTTTAGCACAATAAATTTTTGATGATTTCAAATAATCATTTTGTAACTATAATATTTTTGTAACGGTTGTATTTTATAATATTTTTGAAACGGTTGTATTTTTCAAATGTCATATTTGCCAAATTTAAGTATGAAAATCATATTCTTATAGTAATGTTAATCATATATAAGAAATATATTTTTATTTAAAATTGTGAAAGAATATTCTCATAATAATAATCCCTTGAAAATGTGGAAAAAGTTTTTTAAAAAAAGAGAAAACAAGTGAGAGAAACAATAAAAAATAAAATGACTATTGAAAAGTGATGCTACATGTAATTTTTTTAGGAAAATTATACTTTACCCCTTGAACTATTCATCAATTTGCACTTTTACCTTCAAAGTTTCAAATGTAACACTTAACCCCTTAAACTTTCAAATTGTGGCAATTCGACCACTTTGACATTTTTCCCAAAATGCCCCATCACATATTTTATTTAAAAACATCTAAAAAGAAAAAGAAATATGGTGGGGGTGGTTGAACCACTCCATAGGGGGTGGCCGGCTACCCTGTTTGGCCTAGGGGTGGTTTGGCTGTCCCTTGGGCCAAACCCTCAAAAGAAAATTTGATGGCTTGGCCTAAAGGGGTGGTGAACCACCCCAAATAAAAGGTGGTTAAGCCACCCTAGGGTGGTTCGCCACTAGCATATTTCTTTTTTTTTTTTTTGGATTTTTTTTAAAAAATAAAATACATGATGGAGGCATTTTGGAAAAAAAAAAAAAGGTCAAAGTAGTTGAATTACCACAATTTGAAAGTTTGGGGAGGTTAAGTGTCACATTTGAAACTTTGGAGGTAAAAGTGCAAATATGTGGATAGTTCAGGGGGGGTAACGTGTAATTTCTCCTATTTTTTTTATTGGATTGCAACTCGTCTTCCTCAAACTACAACCTGTCTTCCTCAAGTAAGAGTTTACAAGTACTAACTTATGCACCCACCCACTATATGGCTTATTGGGTTGCAGTTGCATTCCAACATATTTCTCCACTCTTCTCTCGGACCTCTCTCCCTTTCCATCCCATTTGTAGTTGGAAAGATCCACACCTATCCCCTTGTCTCTTGTCCTAGCTTAAGCTGCTTTTAGTTTGTTTATGGTTTCTTGCATTCTCAATACAAAAAAAGAAGGAAAAAAAAAAAGGCTTTCACGTAAATGTATGAAATATTGCATGAATTTGGTTTAAGTAATGTTTTCTTTTTGTTTAAAAAAAAAAAAATCAATTTCACCCCTCTATTTAGATTTTTCATTAAATATTGTTAAAATAATCAAAATACCCTTTTTTTTTTTTGTCAAAAACAAAATTCAAACGTAAGTATTTTTGCAAATTCCGTTAAATCCTTACTAACGCCTAAATTTTTGCAATTTGAGAGTGCATATAATCTTTTTCAAATTGGGAGTAACATAGTTTCAATTGATAAACTAATTAACATAGTTTCAATTGGGAGTAATGTTTCCTACCACATAAATATTTTCCTAAGAGCATTAGCAGTAGCTTCCTTTTAATTTTCTCTAAGTTTAGAAAATAAAGCTACATTTTGTTTCCTTATCCAAATATACTTTAGAGCACTAGCAACAGCTTTCCTTAGGTTTTTTCTAAGTTTAAGGTACAAAACTACTTTTTGTTTTCCTATAAAAATATAGAAAGAAATTCATTTTATCTTCTTGAAGTTTGATGTGTTTTTCAATTTGAATCTCAATGCTTTAAAATTTGCAATTTACCCTCTAATGTTTCAAAAATTTGCAATTAATACCATTAATCACTAATTACCATCTAAATACACAAAAATGACATCACGTACGTTTCATGTGGTACTTTTATGCGGCATCTTTTAATTTTACACCCAACATAGCTAGTGAAATAACATAATTGCCCCTCATGAAAAACACCTGTTTTGATTTTTTTTCTTGTCAACCCCTTTTGGGTGTTGTGTGGGTGTTGGAGTGAAATAGAAAAAGAGCAGATGCCTTTAACTTATTCCTATGCAGGTGATTTTCATGTGCTTAGACGGCAATTAGTAAAGGAGAGGAAAATTTCAACCCAATTCCTGGCAAAAAGATGAAAGATAAGAGAGGAAAAAGAAATGTTTATATTAAAATAATATATAGGAAAGCAATAGAGAAGCTGCCGCATGTGACTTTTTGGGATTATTTTTTTTTAAAAAAAAATTTCATATATATAAGGAAGAGAATAGGTTATAGGGTATTTGTCGCTAATGCTCCAACATGAAATTGACTAACCATGTCTTAGTGTTTATTTATTTATTTATTTTTTAAAAATGATATAAGCCAAAGGAAAATGGAGGGAATTAACGGCTAGTATTCAATGACGGCAGCCTCTCCCACTGTCTTTTCATCTCTCTCTCTTCCCACACGGAAACCGACCAACACTCCTATCCATAGATCCTTTTCCATCCGAACAGAGAGCATAATCTCTTTGTTGAAATCTTGTTCAAATATCAGGGAGTTCTCACGAATTCATGCCCATTTAATCACCACAAATCTCATCCATGACCCTCTCATAGCCAGCCATGTCCTTGGATTCTTCATCTCCAACGAAAACCTCAACTACGCTTGGCGTATTTTCAGCCAAACATACGACTCGGAGACCGTAATATGGAACACCCTTATTGAAAGCCAACTAAAAAATGGTTCTCTAGGAGACGTCTTCTCAATTTACTCTCATATGGTTACCCGAGGGATACTACTCGATGTTTCTACTTTTCATTTTCTTATTCACGCTTGTTCTAGTGTCTCTGCGTTTCAACAAGGAAGCGAGGTTCACAGTCGGATTTTGAAATCTGGGTTTGGGGTCAATAGGTCTTTGAACAATAATCTGATGGGTTTTTATTCGAAAGGCGGGAGTTTGAAAGAAGTACACCAACTGTTCGATAAATTTCCTGATAGAGATGTGATTAGTTGGAATACCATGATATCGTGCTATGTTCGTCAGGGAATGCCTTGCGAGGCTTTGGGTCTATTCTGGGAAATGAAGGTCAATAGGGTTAAACCTGATGAAATAACTATGGTTAGCTTGGTTTCAGCTTGTACGAAGTTGAGGGACTTGAAAATGGGTGAGAAATTACACCTTTATGTTGAAGAAAATGAATTGGAGATTAGTGGGAATTTGTTGAATTGTCTGGTAGATATGTATATCAAGTGTGGGGAAATGGAGAAAGCACAGGAGCTTGTGGCTAGATGTAAATCTGAGATTGATGTTGTTTTATGCACTACATTGGTCAGTGGGTATGTGAAATCTGATAAGATCGATGCAGCTAGACACCTGTTTGAACAGATGGGAGATAAAAATTTGATTTCGTGGACTACAATGATTTCAGGTTATGTTCAAAGAGATTATTATTATGTAAGTCTAGAGTTGTTTAGAGAAATGATATTTGAAAATGTGAAGCCTGATGAGGTTGTTCTTGTGACTGCACTTTCGGCCTGTGCTCATGTGAAAGATCGTGAATTAGGCAGATCCATCCACAACTTGATTGTGAAATATGGCATGACTGTTGACGGGTTTCTTGGGAATGCTTTGATTGACCATTATGCAAAATGTGAACGACTGGATGAAGCTTGCAAAATCTTTGAGCAGTTGCCATGTAAGAGTGTTGTGTCATGGAATTCAATGTTGGATGGGTTTTGCAGAAGTGGAGATATAGAGAGGGCAAGAGCCTTCTTTAATGAGATCCCTGAGAAGGATGTGATTTCTTGGAACACCTTGATCAAATGCTATGCTACGTTTCATCGGTACGGAGAATTGTTTAAACTGTTCAATGATATGCAGATTTCAAATGTAAAACCCGACAAGCTCACTTTGGTCAGCTTGCTATCCTCTTGTGCTAGTGTTGGGGCACTGAATCATGGAATTTGGATCCATGTTTACATAAAAAAGAATCACATTGAGTTAGATAACATGTTGGGGACTGCCCTAATTGACATGTATGGGAAGTGCGGAAGCATTGAAAAAGCCTATGAGTTATTCTGTGAGATGACCGAGAAAAATGTATTTGTGTGGACAGCAATGATAGCAGCTCACGCCATGGAGGGGCAAGCCTGGAAAGCAGTTGATCTTTTTCTGCTAATGGAAGAAAAAGCAATAGAGCCAGATCATGTCACTTTTATAGCTCTTCTATCTGCTTGTAGTCATGGAGGTTTAATTGATGAAGGGTACAAGTACTTCAACAGGATGACTAATGTCTACAAAATTGTTCCTAAGATCCAGCACTATGGGTGTATGGTTGATCTCCTAGGTCGAGTTGGGAAGTTAGAAGAGGCCTTAAAGCTCATCAATAGCATGCCAATAGAACCGGATGTCTCTATGTGGAGTGCTTTGATGAGAGCATGTGGAAGCCACCAGAATGTTGATTTAGCAGAGCATGCGTTTAAACATCTCACAGAGATAGACCCTCTAAACGATGCAGCTCATGTGCTGCTTGCAAATATATATGCAAAAGCGGGTAGGTGGGATGATGTGAGCTGGGCAAGAAAGAAGCTGCATGAGGCAGGAGTGCAGAAGCAGCCAGGATGCAGCCTAATAGAGCAAAATGGAGTTGTTCATGAATTTAGAGCTGGAGATTTCTCTAACCCACAATCTGTAGAAATCTACTCCATGTTGGATGAGTTGGAGGAAAGACTACCAAAAGAAGAACTAGAGGAAGCATCGTCTAAGCATAGTGAAAAGCTGGCCATCGCTTTTGGGCTTATAAGCAGTCCTGCAGGAACTCCTATTCGGGTTGTGAATAACCAGCGGATTTGTGGAGGTTGTCACTTGGCTATGAAGATTATATCCCAGGTTCATGATAGAGAAATTGTTATCAGAGATAACTACAGATTTCATCGATTCAGAGATGGGCATTGCTCTTGTAAAGATTATTGGTAAATTTATAAAGATCAAGGCAAAGAAAATAAGTTGAACATGATACAATCTTAAATTCGATCAAAAACTTGTTTGAGTTGATGCTTATCCATCAGTTCTTGTCCCACAGAATAACAGTGAGATATTAATGATGGGGAGCCGAAACAACTTCTACTTTCTACATGATTTATTAGAAATAATCATTTGATAATGTTTTTAACTAGTTGTCGACTATGTTGCACGGTTTTTAATGTTTAATATTGCTATCTGAGAAAATCTCAAAAGCTTTGAAGTAGAAAATATTATGTAAGAGCACTTTTATGCAAAATGGCTAAACAAATGACTAAATGTCTCTCTGCCATTTTAACCCATCCCCTCCCTTGCTTTTCCTTCTTATTCATGTAGTCTGGGTTGGTAATCTGGGAATATGACAAAACAGAGGAAGTCGAAGGAGCTGTCAAGAAGGGAGGAGATTGAATACTGCCATAAGGTACAGAGCAACTTTTGGCTACAAAAATTAATCTTCATTCATTCCGTCGCCATGGCAAGGTCCAGACATCATGAAATAATTGCAAAATGTCTGACAAAATTCTCACTAGGGTGATCTCCCCTTGTCAAAAGGTCAGTGTGACTATTTCATATGCCAAATGTAATATTTTCACATGGAAGTACTGAAAGCAGCAAATAAATAATGACAATAAGTACCAATTATTACGGATTGGCTATTGCTTCACATGCTTTAGAAGTACTCAAAAGAAATATTTCCTCTTTGCCAGGTAAAAGATTTTAGTGTGACCACTGCTTGCTTGAATATACTTATCAGGGAGCAATCCTAAGTGGGTCACGAGGGAAAAGGGACGTTTTCCGGATGTTATTCAAACCGCAGAAAAGCATCACCACACGCTCCAACCCTACTCCAAATCCACCATGTGGAGGTGCACCATATCTGAAATAGACCAACAATAATGATATTTTAGCCACGAGTAGAGAAACTTTGTTCCAAAATATTATGCAGCAATTTCCCATAAACACCTATTAACATAAGTAGCAAAAATTTGATTGCACAGGAAAACTTTCTACATGGCGCACCCCTCTCAAGTGATAACGAACTGCTTAAGAGTTTTTATCAATTCTCTTCTGGTTGAGTACTTTTTTTTTCTTATCTTGATAGGAATGCTAAAACCATACTTGGGTTTAAAAAGCCACAAATTTCTAAATCCTATGCATTCACTAGACATAACTTCGACATATTATACATAAAAATTAACATTATGGTAAAACCAGATTGAGGAACCTTATAGGAGATCAATCAAGTTCCAAGAAAGACAGCTAGAAAGTTAGATAAATTTGTAAACAAATAATGTAGTCGCTCAAAGCGTTAACACAAAAAATTTAATGGGTTCAATTACAGAGTTCTACTGAAAGAAAATTAATTTGCATGGCTCTTTTTTCATTTAGCACATCTACTGGTGCACCATCAACTCAACAGGCAATAGACAATTATCATTGACCAAATTTACTCTTACTACAGCAAAAAAATCACTAATTAACAGGAATTCACAATAACCAATACTGATTTTACAGACATTTTTCTCATGATAAACAATCAACTCAATATTATCTGACAGAAGCAACCCTTATTCACCCAACTTGTAATTCTAATTTCACCAATAACCATTATAAGTAATAACTTATTAAACAGTGTAAGACACCCCTAAGTACACACGCAATATACACAAGACGCTCCAAATGAGCAGGAAACCCAAAACCCGACAACCCCTCAAGCCCAAAACCCACAAAACAGCAAAAAAGCCCAAACCCCCCAGAGGCACTCAATGCAAGAAAACATGATAATTGCCTTTCCCCCACCTAGTGGATGCACTCTTAGGATCGTAGTTGATGGAGCATTCTAAATTAAGAAGCTCCCTTCTACACTTTACTAACCGTGGAGTAGCCTCTAAGGAGACATTGTCCTCACATAAGAAGCACATCTATTGGTGTACCATCAACTCAATATACAATAGACAATTACACTTTTTGATAAGAAGAGGCGGATAATGCAATAGACAATTACACTTGACCATATTTACTTCTTACTACGGCAAAAAAAAAACTGATTACGAGGAATTCACAATAACGAATTCAAAATAACCAATACTGATTTTGCAGACATTTATCTCATGCTAAACAATCAACTCAGTATTATCTGAAAAAAGCAACCCTTATTTACCCAACTGTAATTCTGACTTTCAACAATAACCATAATATTTTTTTGGGGAAACTTTAGAGAACTCCCATGAACTTTTACCCTTTTTGAAATACCCCTCTCAAAGTTTAAAAACTCTCAATTTACCTCTCTGAACTTTCAATTGCTCTCAATTTAGACCCTTCCGTACATTTTAGGGTTTAAAATTTTTGAAAAAGACCAAAATACTCCTGATTTTTATTTTTTAAAAAAATAAAAAAAGTTCTGGAAGTTGGAATTTTATACAAAAGTCGCCGTTTAAAATCCAACATTTAAAATTTCAACGTCTAAAACGTTTTTTTTTGTTTTTTTTAAAAAATGAAAATCAGGGGTATTTTGGTCTTTTTCAAAAAATTTAAACCCTAAAATGTATGGAGGGGTCCAAATTGAGAGCAATTGAAAGTTTAGGGATAAATTGAAAGTTTTTCAACTTCGAGGGGGGTACTTAAATAATGGTAAAAATTCAAGGGGGTTCTCTGAAATTTCCCCTATTTTTTTTAGAAGGGGAAGTAATCTGTGTAAAGAAGCAGATTTGATTAGCATGAACGCTGATGAAAAGTGGCTAGCAAACTAAAACAACAATTATGGAAAATCAAAGAACAAATAAGAAACATAAAATTACCTGAAAGAATCAATATAAGTCGATATTGTCTGTACATCAATTCCACATGCTTGTGCACGTTCAGCCAAGAATTCTGGTACATGTACACGCTGAGCTCCAGAGATTATCTCCTCACCTAGGGGAAAAGGAACAGAATAAAATGTAGCAATGTTAGAATGAAATGTAGCAATAGATTCTATCTCCCAATCCTAGAAAGCTCGTAAGGAAGCAGGAGAGAAAGAGAGAGAGGGGGACTGAAGCATAAATTGGCCTTCAAAGCAGATTCTACCACTCCATCCTTTAAGGTCCCTCCATCTGGTTGGGATTCAAGATGTGTATATAATTCCAGAAGTGTCAGGCTTGGATGTCTCACCCGTACCCTTGTTGACAGAGGTACCACAGGGTAATCATACATCATATCATATTACATATTACACAGAAAAGATAATAAATAGGCATCCAAGGAAACTGTAGATCAATGAGAGCTAACAAACACGCATTACATGCAGACGCACAATGAGATAAGAGGTCACCAAAACAAACTGTAATATATTTATACATATAATTAGCCTATGATTAACATTTATATAGAGAAATATAAGCACAACCTCCTGTATCTATTTTCCAAGAATTGTCATATCTGCATATCTATATTGCCTTGTGTCCATATCCGGATTCAGTATCCACGCCACATTGATAAAATAATCAGCACTTACTATGGATAGCCTAAAATACTAAGAACAGGGCAGCAAAAGATTGAAAATATAAGTGCAACAAAAGTGCTATTTATGGAAGTTGATAATTTACCACGAATGAAGACATCAAATGAGTTACTGTAAGCGGGATTGTCGTAGCAAGGCATTGTATAGAATGGCCTAACAGCCAAAGGATAACGGTGAAGAATGTAGAACTCAGTGCCATACCTACAATCAGAAATGAAATCTGCTTGTCATTTATAGCTACATAATTTAAATCATTAATCATAGAATTTAAATACAGACAAGAAAATAACATAAATAGTATAGCCTGGATAGAGATCAAGAAAGTAAATTACTTCTCTAAAACAAGTTGGCCTAGCTTTCTTTCCGACTCAGTATTTAGGTCCCCAAATGGGTCAACTTCTACACCAGCATCCTGTACAAACAAGTCAAACTTTAGGATTGCCCTTTTTTCATTTATCAAAAACAAAAAAAAAAATTGAGGAAAGGACACTTAGCAATTAGCAGTAAAATACTAATTAACCTTACTAAGAATATTCAAAACGAGTTCTCAATCACTTAAAGCAGAATCTATTTTTTTTCTCTTTTTTGATAAGTAAATTATAGAATTTTTTTTTTCCAATTATATCACCTTTTGCATCCATTTTTGTAACTTTCAATTTGCAAAGGATTATATTTAATGCCAAAAAGAAAAGAACACAAAGCATTCAAATAAATATGAAACAGGAAGAAACTAATAATAAGCCATAAATAAGTCCTTCATTGCCTATTCTTCAAGTCATAAAGTGCCCAATAATTGCTTCACCAGCCAAAAAAAATCTAATATAACACTTTTTTCATTCAAAACCTATGCACCAGGACACTTTAACGTAAAATTTGACTGAAAAAGCATAAGGCACCCCAAGGTACAAAGACCATATACACAGGGAGTTCCCACAAAAACCTCAAAACCCAAAAAACATTAAAAACACCTGCAACCCAACCAACCCAAAACGCCCATGAACCCAACACCCACAAGACTACAAAACCCAAAATCCTCAACAAAGAAGACCCAGCCTAAGAAGCCCGCAAAAACACCCACAAGAAGACACCCCCAAGAAGCATCATAAAAAACGCCCATGTACTAGGACACTGACACAAGAATCTGCCAATCCTATTAATTTCAGCCCTGAAAATGTAATATTCATGAAATTTTTTGTAAAAGTATTAAATGTAAATTTTATTTATTATTGTAATTAGGATGATGAAGAGTAGGATAAAGCCATGTAAATAAGAAATCAACTATCATACGCAGGTAGTATTCCCCCCCTCTCTAAAATCCTAGGCTCACACACATGGACGAACATTTAGACTCATGCACATCAACCCCCATTTATTAATTTACCTTAAGCATTTGGATTCCTTCCTCAAATGTAAGCCTTAGGGTCTGGCGCAGGTACTGCACATGTAAACATTAACAATCAAATTCAAGATGAAGGCAAGAGCCAAGAGGGGATTCAAAATGGAGATAAATGTCAAGTACTCCAACTACTAGATAAACATACAACTAGATTTTCATAAGCTTCTTGAATAATGAATAATGACCTTCAAAGGCTCAAATTGGTATTGCCTCCCCACTGCTTCTAGTTCCTTTGAACAATTCTTGTTCAAAGTGTCAAACATTGTAACAAATAATCGGTCCACAACATCCATAACCTGCACAAACAAGCACTATTCCTTAGCAAATTAAGGACCATCACTAAATTTAGGTTTGAAACCAACCTAAAAAATCTGATTCTACCTCAAAATAGTGCCTAATCTCCATTTCAACATCAAGACCTGTAAACTCACACAAATGCCTATGAG
Source organism: Carpinus viminea (assembly GCA_013348765.1). NCBI lineage: Eukaryota > Viridiplantae > Streptophyta > Magnoliopsida > Fagales > Betulaceae > Carpinus > Carpinus viminea. Next base: position 11,617,938 of record CP054670.1, on the reverse strand, counting down.
TATAGGAGTCCTCTGCTCTGAAAACAGGACCAATCTCGAAAACACGCCCAAAATCACCACAAATTGCCATTTGCTTGTGAAGCTGAGGAGATTGAGCCAGACATGCAGGCTGCCCTTTGTAGTCGAGTCTAAAGACAGCAGCACCACCTTCACTTGAGCCAGCTATTAGTTTTGGCGTGTGTATTTCGACAAAACCTTCAGATAATAAGAATTGTCTAAATACCTGCACAGTAATCCAACTAATTAAGCGCAATGATGTTTAACTTAGGAACATTACTAACAACAATAAACTCTATGAACAAATTTACAAAATTAAAAAGCTTGATTTGTTTCTTGATACTTAATTTCATGAATGTAAATTATAAAGTAAAGAGCCCTAAAGAAAAGCATAATGATACATGTGGAGACTACACAGATATCAATGTGTGGAATGAAAGAATGAGCTACATAAATGAAATTTAGCCCCGTGACAACCCAATAAATCCTCAATTATGATAAAGAAATACTATTCATTAATGAATTCCAACTCCAAATTTATGTGCTCTACAAAAACATCAATTATTAGTTTAACTTTCTTAAGCAAAATACTATAAGTCTATAAAATTAATTGATAAAACACACAACATTACTAACAACAATGAACTCTAATGAACAAATTTACAAAATTAAAAGGCTTGGTTTGTTTCTTGAGACTTAATTCATGAATGTAAATTAAAAAGTAAAGAGCCCTAAAGAAAAAGTATAATGATACATGTGGAGAGTATGCAAATATCATTTTTGTGCGTGGAATGAAAGAATGAGCTACATAAATAAAATTTAGCCCCACGACAACCCAATAAACCCTTAATTCTGATAAACAAATAGTATTCATTAATGAATTCAAATTGCAAATTTAAGTGCTTTACAAAAACATCAATTATTGGTTAAACTTTCTTGAGAAAAAAACCATAAGTCTATAAAATTAATTAAGAAAACCCCCAAAAAATGCCAAAAATGAATCCCTAATTTACTACAATCCCAACCTGCCCTTAATTTCTGTTGTAGGAAGGATGGAGGGAATTTAAGACAAGAATACTCTTCTCTCGATTCAACAACCAACCAATCCTTTCATACCTCTCCTTGTTTTCTTCTTTTTTATATGTCCAGCCTATGGAAAAACTCTCTCTCACACAATGGCAATTAGAAATTCTACATGTAGAGACTATAGAAAAAATTTTCATCCCCTTCTAGAGATATTCTTGATACTATCATATATCATACATGGTTCAATAAAATAAAAAAACATGTTGCACAATGATATGACAAACAATATATAAAGTACTGATGGTAAAAAAATGGAAAACATAATCCAGAAAAGGCAGGAACTTGCATTTCCAACTTCACTCTGAATGCGAAAAATTCCTTGATTTGCAGGCGTTCGTAGGTCAAGAACTCTATAGTTCAAACGAGTATCCTGGTTAACCCGAACAAGCTGTTCTCCAGCCTGCACCCATCATATGATCCAATAATAAATATACATGCAGATAGCCAAAAATATGTAATAATACAACGTTATAATAAGGGCTTTCAGCAAAGCTTAAGAAAAATGCAGAGAGATCCTTATTAATGGATGTACCTGCAAAGCTTTTTCAATATCAGCTTCACTTCGGGCTGCATCTTCAATGTTGATGGGTAAGGTTGGCATAGCCTTGTTAACACAATATAATTTTCGCACTTGAACTTCAACCTTCAAGGTTATAAACATTGTTATGCACATAAAAACTTCAAAAACACTTGCCAAAGCTCCCATCAAATGAGAAAGGAAAAAAAAATACCAAACTTTTGTTGTCAACAAGGGTAAGAAGGGTAGCCTATATGTAAACTTCTTTCAATCTTTTTCACAAATGAGCTGCTTAATATGGTCCAGTTATCCATGTACAAATACCTACAAACTTACATAAACCAGTTAAAGTCTCCAACACCATAATCATTTCTCCCCTTCATTCATTTTTGGTTTTCCACATTGACCTAGTATTGCTTTCAACTGTAATATTCTCCATTCACTTGGCATGAAAATATAGTATCTTCAAACTTCTACTGCTCTCCTAGATGTACTACTATCCATACCTTAGATTTGATTAACTCCCTCCAATCGTCATCACATTCTACAATTATATCATACATTTCTAAATTCAATCATACATAAATACGTACATACATTCACATATACACAGAGACGCATATAAATGCTAACCTGCTGAGTGGCGCCTTTAATGGGAACATCAGGAACAGAGACGACGCCTTCGATGTCCACGATCGACTCGCGGCTCAGCGCCGCGACGTACTTAACCATCTGGCGGCTCACAACGTCGGGCTGCGCCGTGACGACGCACTGGATAGTGAAACCCTTCTCCCTAACGACCACGAAGGCCATGTTCTTCCCGACGGCGCGGATAGTCTGCGCGCGACCATGTACGACCACGTAGCGGTCCCTCAGCGCCTCGGTCAGCGCGCCGACCTCGGTCCAGTTCCTAACGTCGACCTTCGACTGTAGCTCCAGGATCGGAACGTCGCCGTAGTTGGCGGCGAGCGGGTCGTCTTCGACGGATACTGACTGCACGGTGGAGGCCAGCGCAGCGGCCTCCTGGCGGCGGCGCAGCTTCTCTTGCTTGGCGGCTTCCTTCTTGGCCGCTTTCTTGCTCTGCTCGTTTTGCGGCGGCTCAACCGCGGAGTCGGATGAGAGGGTTTGAGATTCTTCGGAGGACATGGTCGAACGCGTTGGAGGAGTACAAGGTCGTTTGTCTGTGACAGCAATGGGATAGAGTTGAAGGAAAAGTAGCGTTAGGTTTATAAACAGCAAAGATGGGTAAAGAAAATTCCCAGGAAGAAAACCAGGCGGCTCTAATTTGTGCCCAAAAATAAATAAATAAATAAATGACATTCCTTGGTTAAGAATCTTAAGATTCGTGATATTCAACCAAAAAAAAAAAAAAATCTTAAGATTCGTGATGTTTACAACTTTATTTTTTGGAAAAGTTCCTAATAAATCTGCGAGCCAATGCATGAAAATAAAAAAATTTCTCAATTTTTTTTTTTAAATTTTAATTTTCCTCCCAGAGTCAATTGAATAGACGTTATAAGCCCTTCCATTACATTTTCTTCAAAATATCTAACGTCCGTTATTTAATCCCAAAACTCACCATTTTATCTCGTCAACTCTTTTTTCACCTCACTTTAAAATATTAATTTGATTAAAAAAAACATTGAAGGGGTAGCCCGCGGTTGGCTGCCACTCCAAACCAACCATTGCAGCCACCTAATCAACTTATTTCTCCTTTTTCTTCTCATCATACCGGCTTTAAGTAATTTAAGTTTAATTCCAATTATGAAATATGTGTTGTTATCAAACTAAAAAATTTGAATAATTATTTCATTTTAACATCCTCTATACCTTTGGTAATTGGTGTGGTTCTGATGTTGAAAAAGCTAGAGTAAGAGATCGGTGGACTCAATGCTTAGACATATCTAGAACCTCTTTGTGCAAGCTGGATCTCTTTGGGTGGCTTGGGTTTGGGAAGTTAAGATCCTTCAAGGATGTTCTTGGTCTTGGAGTTGGAGGAACCTGTAAAAATTGACAGATCATGCTAGACAATTTATATCTTATAAGGTAGGGAATGGGGGAGCATATATTTTTATGGCTTGATCATTGGCATCCTGATGGGGCGTTACTTGATGTATATGGCCATCCTGTCGTCCATGATGTAGGAAGTAATATCCATTGTCCTCTGCCATCCGATCCCTGAAGGGCTTTGGTATTGGAAGGCAACAAGGCCTCCCATCCCATTAATTTTCAATTTTTTTCTTTTAGGATTTAGTTTTTTAATTGTTTTAGGACACATGGTATTTTTATGTGGTGACAAGTGTGAGAGAGTGTAACCGAGCCTAATGGAGGTATTAAGTTGATCTTTTCTGTAAGTCATGTACCATTTATAATTGTATTAGCTTCATGAGTCCATTTGAAACCATCATGTTAAAGGGTTGAGTCAATGGGCGGGCTATGGACTCATAATTGTGGACAATAATACTTGGTTAGCCTGAGGAGCCCTTGTAAATAGGGGTGGGTATCGGTTATAACGGTACCAAAAACCCTATTTTCGATAATTAACCGAAATTATTAGTTAATTTAATTAATTAACTGATAACATTTCGATAAGAAATTATTTCAAAAATTTTGGTTAAAACGGTACTCGATTAATAACGGTTCGGATAATCGGTTACCAACATTGTAGCACTACGCAACCCATGACCACGAGGCTCCGATGCTACACCATCGACAATTGGAGTCAAACCACGCTGTCACGGACTCACGACAGAAGAGGAACATGACGAAGAGAGATCCAGAGAGACAATCGGGAGCTAAGAGTGATGAGAGGGGTGTGTTGCAAGAGAGCTGAGACTAAGACGAAGAGGGGTGTGCGAGAGTCTAAGAGTTGAGAGTAAGAGCATTGCAAGAGTCGAGAGAGTAGAGGGGGGCAGCCAAAGGATTTAATTTAGTTAATAACGGTTTGGATAATTGGTTACCAATGTTGCAACACTACGCAACCCACAACCACGAGGCTCCGACACTACACCATCGACAATTGGAGTCAAACCACACCGTCACGGACTCACGACAAAAGAGGAACACGACAAAGAGAGATCCAAAGAGAGGGTTGGGAGCTAAGAGTGACGGGAGGGGTGTACTGCGAGAGAGCTGAGACTAAGATTGAGAGGGGTGTGCGAGAGTCTAAGAGTTGAGAGCAAGAGTATTGCAAGAGTCGAGAGAGCAAAGGGGGGCAGCCAAAGGATTTAATTTGGGGTTAGGGGAAAGAAATAATGATATATATATATATATATATATATATATATATATAGCATCCCAAAACTATATAGTTTTGATTTCAATAAATTGTAAATTAAGAAAAATTAAAAATTAAAACGAAACGACGTCATTTTATATGTCCACTATCGCTTGCTTATCGATTTGGTTTGGAAACCGATAAGCATTTTTTTTTATCGATGACCTAAACCGAAAATCGGTATAAAAATCTTAATTGATTACTGACCAACTTCTGGCGATTTATGGTTAATATCGATTTAATCGTAGTTGGTAGACAGTCTGCCCACCCACACCTATAAAGCCTTTAAAGACTTGGGGTTGGGCCATTCCAACATTACTACTACTTTGTTGGAGTCCACAACAACTCCCATTTGGCCAAAATAATGTGACCCAAGTAATTCACCTTCACCTATTTTTTGAAATGTATCTCATTGTATGCAATTTGAAAACACTTTTTTTTTAGGTTGTCATGGAGGTGAATTGTGCGCATTTATTTTGGTATGACATAGATGAAAACAGGCCCAAAAAGGTTGAGTTTGGTAGTATGCCCGATGTGTTTTTCGTGGCTGATTCTGGTTCTAAGTGTGAGGTTTACATGGCCATTTGTGATGGAAGCCTTGTTCTTCTCGACGGTGATAGCGTGCATAATTTGAACTGATTTTAGTGCAATTTTTTGTTTGATTAATTCTTTGGCGACCCATACTATAAAGAGGGAAGGCACCAATAGAGGAAGGTACACGACTCATCATTGAATACACAATCAACTCACTAGAAGATAATTGACTTTACCACCAGAGGAGAATTCGCTAGAAACACTCCGGCGTATTGCTCTTGACCATTTGTTTGTCATGCAAATTGAAGGACGAGCAACATTCATTAAATTACCATTTCCCCTTTGGGTTCATCAAACCGGAAACTGTTTTAACAGGTTCTGATCTTATTGATTGATATGTTCTAGGATAACATTCATTAGAAAGTTGGGGAGTTAGGATCCATGAGAGTTGAGGAGCTTTGACTTGGCGGGAAAAGCATAATTGTAACTATCAAGCACAGGGAGAATAATCTTTGAAGTTCTATTTGGATCATATTTTTGCCTCTTCACTCAGTTTTAGCTATGGTGTTAATTTCAATATTATGAAACAATATATTTTATATGCTTGCTAGGTACCTTTGACTATATCATATGGCTTAAATAGGGTGAGTTCATTCCTTGTTGCAGAATAAGGGTGAAAGAGTTTTCTCGTTTGTATAAATGCTTAAAATTGCTACATAATAGCAGTTAGAAGCCAAATTTATATGAATATCATATCATTAGCTTTTGCATTGTTTATAAATGAGGTTAGGGTTTGGTGACTTAAAATATCAACCATAATTTCCATAAGGAGATTTGGGAAGAATGCATTAGGGCTAGTGGGTTTAAAATTGAGTTCTCAATATGGATGAGGAATTGGCTTCTCCATATTGGCTAATTGCTCAACATGATCATATTTTAGTACATAATATTACGATACAAACTGTTGAACTTTTTACTTGGAAATAGAATACTCAAAGTTGCACCTATTATTATTGTCTTAGCAAAGCCGTGGTGCACAACGAATTTTTAGTATAGACTAGTTAGCATCTCTGCACCCATTGAAAAAGTTGTCTAGTGATTATTTTGCCTTTTCTAGGTGCCTTTTCTAGGAAGTTTTTTGTTTGTGTGATTGGGGTGGCGGTTCCAGGCATGAATGATCTTCATAGAGATCTCTTTTTCCGAAAAGTATCTTATGGGATACGAGCTTATAACTGCACGGGAGTTTTTAGGGTTATATTATAATCGTACTTTTTATAAGTATTATGAAATTTACTTTTCATAATTGTAAGAAGAAAACTTGAATTTTACTTAATCAAAACACTAATATAAAATTAGAAAGAATTTCTAATATTGTTGGTATAATACTTACTAAATTTCAATATAAATAAAACTTAAAATTATGAACATTCGAAAAAGTACTTTGGTCGTAGAAAAAAGTACACACAAGATTCTTTATTATAGTTTAATTTTAAAATTTAAACATATTTTTATCGAACTTTTTATTATAGGTTGTAAAAAATAAAAAATAAAAATCACGCATTTTTAAATAAAAAAAGACATATTAAAGGTTATACACTAATATATTACTCAACATATAAATTTGGATAAATCATACAAATATAGTGAATGAAGAATGTTATGAGAGTGAATGACTTAGATAAAATAAATAAATAAAAAAAGAGACGTTGAGAGAGGATGAATGAGAGATAGAGAGAGAACAAAAATATGAACCGGTTAATTTTTAAATGTTTGGTTTTTAAAATAATGAGTTAAAAATTTGGTTTAGTTTTTTTTTTTTTTTTAAGATTTATGCCACATGTCGCAATTTGAAGGCACTTCAAAAGAAGGTTTCGTTTATTATATATGATATATATGATTTTATGTGTATTATTTGTTTCCTTATTTTATTTGGATATTGATAATGCTTAATTTAAGAAATAATTTATATATAGAAAACTCTTGAAATATAATTAAACGCCATTAATTACGCTAATTTAATGATTGATTTTTACTTTAATTTTAAAATTTAAATACATAATTTTCATTATAAGTTAAAAGGAAATCTTTAAATAAAAAAAAAAAATTAAATCTTTGTTCCTATAAATATATATGATTTAAAATGAATAGTATAAAGAAAAAAAATTAGCAAGAATAATACATGAATTATAATATAGTTAACGCAGTTAATGACGCTAATAATGACATGTGGATTATATTGAAATATAATTAACGCAATTAATGACTATTTCTTAAGAAAAAACCGGTTATATATATAATATATATTTTTTTAAAGAATCCTAACCATATTAATATACATATTAAATTGACTAAATGTATTAATACATAATAATTTGATTTATATTATTTGTTTTCTTATTTAATTCGGACATTAATAATACTTAATTTATTGAATAATTTATATATGAAAAATTCTTGAAATATGATTAGTGCAATTAATGATCGGTTTTTTCTTAAAAAACCGATTCATTCTTAAAAATCAGTTCACAAACTGTGTCTTAAAAAACCGGTTTAGCATTACAATAAAAAGGATTCACGCCACATGTCACAATATTAAGACATTTCTGAAAGTGATTCAGTTTTATATATATATATATATATATATATATATATATATATGAATATATGATATATGATATGATGAGATAATGTGGTGGATTTTTTTTATTTATTATTTATTATTTAATTGATATTCTGTTAGAGTAGAGGAAATTTTGTAAATACATCATGAGGTTGAGAGGTACATATAGAAAGTTGTGTATGACATGACGTAATTTAGGTAAATCCGGTTTGATCCGGACTCTTTTGTGTTGATTTCATATATCTGAGACATGAGTTTGGACTTGGTCACAATTGTTGAAAGAAAAACTAAAAATATGGAAAGATATTGAAAAGGATGACCTATCGTTTTTATGTTAGAATGTCATAATTCCTTTGCAACGATATATTTTTTACAATTTAGTTTAAAATCACACTTCAATTATATGAAATTGTAATGATGAATGCACTATAAACTATCTTCAAGACTTTCTTTTTCGTTTTGATAGAATAAAAAAATTGATCATGGCTACTTATTATATTTGACCGCTCTCTAGATCCATTTTCGCTAAAGCTCTAAAACAAAGAGATTTATCGGTGCCAAAACAAAACCACAGGCGTGAATGAAAAAAGAAAAGGTTTTGAGCTTTAAAACAGATCTATGTTTGATGGGGAGAAATTGAAATTCAAATTTCAAATTTGAATCTTCCATTTCATGTAATTGGTCTTCTGCCACGCCACTAAAAATAAGTTAAATGTGAGCATTATATAGCACTGAAGCATTGTTCTTTTTTCTAAACATGAACTGACAATGGAGACACTTCTTCCTTCTTCTGAAAATAATTTTCTTTGAGAAAAAAATTTAACCTTGAAGATTATTCTCTCATATCTCGTTTCTTTCTTTAGGAAGCAAATAAAACCCATTTCTACGAGATTTTTCTGGGTGTGTTGTTGCAGAGAGAGGCTTAGGGAAAGTGAACTAAACATGGAGAATCTTAAAGAGAGTGCATATGTAGAATCTGTCAGAGACATATTGCAAGCTAATATACCAAAAGAAACATAATTTGCCAAAAAACATGGTGATGGCGTCGTTTTAATTTAGCATAATTCAAAAAAATGCTAATTGGCTGTTTATTTATTTTGTTACTTATTAAATTTTATTTTTTAATCTTGATCCCCTCAATAAAAACTCTGGCTCTGCCACCGACCACCACAAAAGTCTAGCTACCGCACATCCATGCCTGCTGGAAGCGTTGACACCTTGTACAAGCATGAAGCTGAAACGAGATCATTTATATTGTAGATGGCTCAGAGGACCTACTTTGTCATTAACAAATAGACAACAGATTCTCCCTGGAGAACCCTAAACGAGATGCACAAACTGAATATCTTACAACGCAAAATTTATCCCTAGTGAGGGAATACATGTGTGTGTATATATATATCTCATCCCTATTGGCATTTTTTTCACGATCTCTACAGTGCAATACAATCAACTCTAGCAGTTGCAGTACTGTAACCCTATAATATATATATATATATATATATATATATATATATATATATATATATATATATATATATCCAAATAGTCTCAACTTTAAACCTTACAAGAGCAACTTGAGATGATTTGAGATTTATTGAAAATTCCTGATTCAGCCTTGTGATGACGTTTTCTCCGCATATCCCCCTAAGCTTTGACAAAGTTATAGCACATTTCCCATAAAACGGGGCCAAGCCAAAAGGTTCAAGATCTCTGATGATTTTAGAGCAGCTTGAACAATGCCAGCGCAGGTAAAAGAAGGGTAGACCAAAAAGGTGACAGGAACAAAAAAGAATGAAGGTAAAATGCCTCTGTTTTCATCGTCTCAGGGGTCGTCAATTTCAAAAGGATGGCCCTTTCAAATAACCTCAGTGCAATCCATTTCTGTTACCAAAAACTTTACCTGGGCGAAAACTAAAATTCCTTTAGCTGTAATTTTCCTCTAGCAACAAACTACATGTACTGAGCCAACCATTGTTTACACATATCAAGCACAGGGAGTGCATTTGCATGTAATGCCTGCAAAAAAGTTGCACAAGGATGAGAAATTTCGTTCTGACCCCATGGGATTAATATCAGACAAAAAAAAAAAACAAAACAAAACAAAACAAAACAAAAACAAATTAAGATGTTAGATTGGACAGTATGGATGGTTCATTCAACTCAATTTGGAAAGGTGCTGGCCCTGCCTTCCATTCAAGGTGGCGAGGAGTTACCCTGCCCCATGGCTAAGCAGAAGGGGATGTGTGCTGCATCTTAATCATTACACCAATGTTTACTAGGATGATTTGAGGGTCTTTGCTTGCAGCTAGCAAAGACACCAAGAAATAAACCCTCCCATGTGCTGAGACAACACATACGACGGCATTTCCACACCTGGGTTCAATCCAACCTTCTTCCACAACAGTAGAGCGGTATACAATGGAGCAGTCGTGGCTTCAAAAAAATCGATCCAGCTCCAAAAAACAACCAGCCTTATTACCACCTCTACAGATGATCAACACCTTTTGAGTTCTCCTGGAAGGATTTAATGAAATCCTTCACTACAGAAGACAGCAGCGCCACTTCCACCATGGAGAGCAGCCAACCAGTGCACTGTAATCCCAGACTAACCTTGCCACAAAACCCTTCCTACTCTCTTCCAACCGGACAACTGCCTCTCCTTCCTTCACCGAGACAGCAAAGGACTTAGCCTCCACAAAGAAATGTCAATCCATATCCTTCACAAAACCACCCAGCTCTTCATGATCTAAGCAGGAACAGCTCAAACCACACCATTAACAACGGGATCCCGAAGCCCAAAAACTGCCAAGTATCAAAATGCCAAGATGAAGCGATACCCTAGAGGGGCACATCTACACATGCCGCCGCTAAGTTAGAAAGAACATGAGACAAGTGAAGAGAATATTACACCCAAACCACCGAAAAGACGATGAACAATAGGGTACAAAAGAACAAAAAGGAACGAGAAAACTGAAGAGAACAACCTATGGCTGATAGCTAGCTGAACACGGCTACACGCGCCACCGCTAGCAGAGGAGAGGGAGAAAAAGCGAGTGGATAGGTCCACATTGACTGCTGCATATTGCAATTAAAAGCTTTTGCTTGTACAACTCCAATCTCAATCATGAAAAGAGAAAGATATAAAATATAACTAATTTATTGACAACCATAATACCTCCTTGGAGCCTCTCAAACACTCAAATCATAGTATTTTTTTTGATAAGTCAGTGTATTATATATCAAAAAAAAGCGCCAAGCGCCTCTAAGTACACAAGGAAAGCGCAAAGCGCCTCAAGCATACAAAGGAAACCCAAAACACCAATGCCTCTAGGTATACAAAAGTATACCAAGGAGCCCAAAAACCCGATACAACCCAAAACCAGCAAAGGGCCTAAAAACCCCAAATGAACAGCCCTAGTTCTCCCCAAGGAGACCCTAGTGCTCCGGAGAAATGAGCGTGCATTCTTGATCCCGACCAGCCCGTCACGCTTGTCCTTCACCGGAGAGATGTCACAGTCCAGATTTTTAGCTCTCTCATCCCTTGACCTTAGGCAATCAGAGCTTCAATAATATCCCGAAGTTTCTTGTCTTCACCTCCCCAAGACAACCCCAAAACCGGAGCGAGGTCCAAAGCGTCAGACACCCGATCCCCCCCGCCCACAGGTAAAACACCCACAGCCTCCGCAATCAACTCCTTGTTTTTATTCAGCTGCTTAGCCACCTTTCCCTTCACCCTCCGGTTATACCAAGAAACAGAGGAGTTAATGGGATTAGGCTCCGTCTCCACAGTCCTATTGGAAGACTCGCAGACCTGCGAGGAAGGCAAGACAGTGGTAGCAGTGGAATGAACTCCCTGCTTATCCTCCAGCAGAGAAGGAATGATCACCGGCCCAGAGATAGAAGAGGCTTCATCCTCTGTAGAGATATCCGAGTTCTTGAACGCCGGCAAGACCTCCTTCAACACCACTGGGTGGGGGGAGCCAATTCTCGGACCAAGAAAGCCACGTCTAAGCAAGCTTTTCATCGGGGCAGGAGGGCGCACCATCTGGGTGCCTCCTTCAACACCAGAAGAGGAAGCCTCTTCATCTCTGCATGATGGGCTCGCTGGCTCATCCACCTCCCAAGGAAGAGCAAAAGCCTCCTTGATAAGCTCCGATTCAGACATACCCCTCCGGTTTGTATGCAAAGAGGAGAAAAAATCCTGCCAGTCCTTACTCAGAGAGCCCGCGGGTAAAAATTCAAGAAACTCCTCCGCAGATGGGACGAAAAGCGGTCCCGACCTGCGAGATGACCCATCACTGCATTAGCGGTGTGCGGACAGTGATGAGGGTCAGACTCCTCTGCCGGAATCACCGCCAATGGAGTCGGCCCAATGAACGACGCATCCACTGGAACCAACGAAAGCTCCAAACCCACCGCCGGTGGCTCACCGTTTGAACCCTCTCTCTACGCCGAGCTATCCCCGATAATCCCTGTGACGGATAGCTCGGCGCAGTGGATGTTTGAACACTCAAATCATAGTATTCAAACAATTCATAGAAATAAAGATGCAACTTAGGCTCCCAACATGTAAAAAATCATATGCTTTCTCTTTCTAGGAAATCTTACCCTTTTTATTTGCAATTTCATGCAAATAACTTCCATCTACTTGTGACATACTCTTTCACTCAAAACCCTTGCTTTCACATTTTCGATTCGTATCCCATGGTCGTCTGCATTACGTCACAGCTACTCCTTATATTTTCTTCCTTTTAAGAAGCCTACAAATTTTCCTAGACTCCTAACAAATTTTCCCCTAAAACAAATCCTAACTTTTTCAAAATTGGGATAGCTTAGTCAATCAAGGTTTTACTGAGGCTTTGACCCAAGGATCTACCAAGGCTTTTTGTGTGATTCCCGGTTGATTGACCATTGACCAAGGGATCTACCAAACCTTTGTGTAATTCCCGATTGATTGAGCATCGACCGAGGGATCTACCGAACCTCTGTGTAACTCTTGGTCGATAAAGCATAGGCCGAGGGATCTACCATTTTCTCACTTCCCCTCACTAAACCAAAGCCTCTACAATCCAAATACAATCTAAACAACCCCTCTACACTAACAAAACCACTCTATGCAACAAAATCAAACCTAAACTTTACATTTCACATACTTCAAAATATTAACCCTACAACCTTCACCACTTCACAAATCATCTCAAATCCCTCTTTCAATCACCACAACGCAACCCAACAACCCATACTTCAACAAAAGAAAAATCACACAAGCATAAACAAAGTAAGACTTAATCTACGAAATGAAACAAAGGGAAAACAGAATTTACCTTTGGGTTTGAGCTTCCCCAAGTCAATCCCTCCTCCCTCTTCCTCTTTCTCTCTTCTCCTTTTCTCTCTCAGATTTTGGTGGTTTGGACAAGAAAAATTGAAAAAATGGGAGAGCCCTCGAGCTTTTGGCCTTTAAATAGACAATTTTAGTTAGGTTTTGCATGAGTTTGATCAATTGAGCTTATTACTCAGGATTGAGTTTGAGAAATGCTTTTGTCAAAATGTTTCTTGGCCATTTTTAGGCTTTTTAGACCCTTAAAAACGCTTTTAATTTTTTTATCAAACAACTACTTTTTTCTTCAAATGGGCTTTTTGAATATTAAAAGTAATTTTAAGCCTCTCAAACGCAATCCCAAACAGGTCCTAAGCTTTCCAATGCCACCAAGACTATCTTTTTCTGACATTGGAATCATAAAATATGGCTGTTTTAGTAGGCCTAGCCAGCTTGTAAATTAGCCTAAATCACCAACTAAAAGCCTCTTAGCCTCATCACACTCCATTTATCCACACAAAAACACATCTATCTATTTATTATTTTATCTATTTTATTACTAAAGCGTCATTAGTGGGCTCTAGCATGAAATCTGATGCCCAAATGCAGCCTAAAATTAACACCAATAATTTCAAGCCTGACTTGGGTGTAAAGGAAAATACGTTATGCACAGTGACAAATCTACTCAAAACTTGGGTCAGTCAGCCAGGCAACACAGTCACAACCAGGAGCACTCATGCAACAATTTTACACGTAACTAATCTCTCCAGTAAAGGGGCATTGTAAATATCCCCATTAATTGCATTTGAAGCGTTGTGCATGCAGGACCTAAACTCAATCTAAAAATGAGAAGCACAGCAAAGCAACTAAAAAAGTTACAACTTTAGAATTGGCAAAGTAGAAGTTGAGGGTTAACCTGATGAGCTACGTATTGAACATCAGCTACACTTCCACTTCGAGAAGCAATTTGGAAAGCACTTTTTAAACGACCACAAACCACACAAGCCAGAACCTTCCTGCATGCACAAGTCAAGATACAAAGCCTTGGATGTCTCACATAGTAATATAGAAGATAATAGAGTGAAGACAGACACATAATCATGTATTAAACTTTTGTTATCATCAACGTTATGGTGCAAAACTAAAGCACCTATTTGATGCAACAATTCTCATATGTTAATCAAAACTGAAACTTCATAAAGTAGAAGACAAAAAAATATATAGGCTGCTTTGAATTACTTTCCACCAAGCAGTAGTACTTACCGTTTCTAAATACATCACCCCCAATTCAAAGACTAGCAATTACAGGGAAACACACAAAGGATGCAATACCCAGTATAAATTGTCTAGATTTACATTTTGTGAATAAATGATATTGATTATTATTCTAGATTGAGCAATATGCATAATATCATTATTATTCTGTAGGAGTAATTTGGGAGATGGAAATTATTTTATGCTATAGGTGTAACGACCCAAGGAAAAGCACTAGCCACATCTACGCTATCACCCCAAAATGACTAGTCAATTTGAAACTTCTCTAAAATTCATTATAAAGCTCAATTTTACTTAATAACTAGGCAATGTGGGACTAAGCATCCATGATTATCTTTATAAACCACCAACTCTATGTGAGCTTCTCATCTTCCCAATATTGGAACAGGTGTTACAAACTTCCCCTTGTAAATTCCTAATGTCCTTGTCAGGGCCACGTCATGCAATGCTACAACACCACATGACCTAGCATTACTAGGTAGCTCTGATACCATTTGTAATGACCCAAGAAAAGCACTAGCCATATCTACGCTATCACCCCAAAAGGACTAGTCAATTTGAAACTTCCCTAGAATTCATTATAAAGTCTAGTTTTATCTAGTAACTAGGCAATGTGGGATTAAGCACCCATGACTATCTTTATAAGCCACCCACTCTGTGGGCTTCTTCTCATCTTCCCAATATGAGAACGGGGTGTTACAATAGGAATTATAGGTTTATTTACAAGAAACCCTTCATAATTAAATTGGATGGCCTTTGATATATATGGAGAATTCAGAGGGAAACTTAGTCATTTTGACTTGGAAAGAGTAGTTTAGTAAACCAACCAAAAAGCCCTAGGTATTCATTCTTTCTTTTCTCTCTTCTCCCCCACCAAAAACATTCTTTTCATCTGGCTGCCCCGTCCCCCCTCTCCTTCAGCCGTACACACAACCTTCCTCCCTCCCAGCTAAACACCACCACTAGACACCACTTCAAGGGACCGCCAATCTCCTTTACAGCTGGAATTTGAAGAAATCTTCAAGATCCTATCCCACCTACCCCTTCAACCATCTCCTTAGCTTGGTAAGAGCTTTCCCTTGTGTTTTTTTCATACAAGTCAATTTGTTATACTGTTGTTTGGAGCTATGTTAAAGATTAGTCAAGTGGGAGGATGGTATGACTGAACCTCCATGACAGCCATGGAGGCCAACACCCATCCATTATCCTTTGGGTTAGAATGGTTTGAGTTAAATGGAGGCTCATATGGAAATTTCATGCAGAGAGGGTGGTGTGGTCGGCAATGAGAAGTTTCGAAGGTGGAATTGGCTCATATTGTTGGGGTTCTTAAGGACTAGCTGGTGTGAATTTATAGAAGCAAACCCATAAAGCCTTAGGCGTGTAACAGCTTTAAAAGGACTTGGGATTTCATGCTCGTGTGAAGAAAATTTCCAAGGCCGTTCAGAAATACAGAGGCTTTGATCTTTTAAGAGGGAATTACTGGAGACTTGTTCATGTTGAATTTTGATATATGTGGAGAAGATCCCATTATGTATTGAGGTGGTTTAAGCCCTTTTTAGGGATTGACTATGCTGTGACTCTTAGGGCAAGTTGATTTGAGCCTAAAATTGAATAGTTATTCCATTCGATTGGTTACTTTACTATTCCAAGGAATAACTATTCCACAAACTAAGGATTAGCTATTTCTCCCAAAAAGGAGATGAATAACCATTCCTTTATTGTTATGAAAATATGTCTATTAATATTCACACAAAAGCCCTTGATTTCCCTCTTGATACATTGTCTCTCCAACCACGAATCCATGGCAGGTTTGACAACCCCTCCAGCTCCAAGTATCTCTCTCTCTCTCAAGGTGAGAGAGAGAGAATTGCTGTTCAAGGCAAGAGACATCAAAGCTCATGCTCTTCGATGATGTAGTGCATTGTGTCGTGCTTGGCAGACCAAATGCCTCTTTTCGTCATCCTCTATTCTTCACGAACTCCCTCAAATTTTGCACCGTGCATCTTCTGACAAAATATGAAATATGATTTGAATTGCCTGCCCATTGGCTTTGGGTTCTGTATATTATATAGTCTTTATAAGGGTGCTATACATGGAAAGGAAAATATATGCTAAGTATGCAGAATAATAAATGGAAAAATAAGGAAACAATCGTGGCTAAAATAAGAGAAGTTTGGGCAGCAAGTTTGGACAGCTGTAAGCGTGGACAGCAAGTAGTTTGGGCAGCAAGTTTGGACAGCTGTAAGTGTGGACAGCAAGTTAAGTGTGGGCAGCAAGTTTGGACAGCTGTGTTATCCATTGACAGCCCCTCAAATTGATGCAGGTGATCAACAAGCATCAATTTGCTCTGAGGAAGCAATGTCGATGACGAGTGAGAGCCTTGGTGAAGATATCAGCAATTTGTAGATCAAGAGAAATATGTGGAAGAGTGATAACACGAGCTTCAAAGGCTTCCGGATAGAGTGACAATCCACTTCAATATGCTTGGTGCGCCATGATAGATGGATTGGCCGTGATTTGAATAGCACTAGTATTATCTGCATGTAGAGGTGTAGGATCGGTCTTAAAAAATCTAACTCGCAAGCAAACCATGAAGCCAAATAATTTCTGAACAAGCAAGAGACATTGCGCGGTACTCGATTCTGTAGATGACTTAGAGACTCGTCTTGCTTCTTACTTTTCCAGAGATCAAGGCATCACCTAAGAACACACACCAACCAAAGGTGATGGAGCGACGGGTATCCGCACAACCAGCCCAATCAGCATCACTATAAGCAGCAAGATGAGTAGAATTGTTGGCGAGGGAAGAATAAGCCACGGGTAGGAGTGCCATGAACATAGCGTATGATCCTACTAACAGCGTCAAATGAAGATGACGGGAGTCTCAAGGAACTGGCTGACTTGCTGGACAGCAAAAGAAATGTCCGGTCTAGTAATGGTGAGATAAACAAGACTACCCACCAACTTCCGGTATAAACTGGGATCAGCAAGTAAGTCCCCTCCTCTCTTGCAAGCTTGACATGTAATTCCATGGGAGTATCAATGTATGAAGGAGCCTCTTGAAGACCAGCTGTAACCACCAAGTCACGAGCATATTTATGTTGATTGAGGGAAATTCCAGAGGAACTACGATGCACCTCAAGACCAAGAAAATATGTGAGAGACCCAAGATCTTTCATATGAAATGACTCGAGAGATGAGTTTGGCCAAGTAAATCGGAATCGGAACCAGTGATCACAATATCATCAACATAAACCAAAAGAACAACAATACCCATGTCGGTTTTCCGAAGAAACAAGGAAGTGTCATACTTGCTTTGCTTAAATGAAAATTGTAATAAAGTGGTGCGGAATTTATCAAACCAGCCCCTGAGCTGCTTTGAGACCATAAAGAGAGCGACGAAGCTTACACACATGTGAAGTCGGAGAGGAAAACAATCCCGGGGGTGGCTTCATATAAATACACTCTTTAAGATGCCCATGAAGAAACGCATTTTTGACATCCATCTGATGAAGGGGCCAATTACTAGAAGCAGCAAGGGCGAGAATTGTACGAACAGTAGTCATTTTAGCCACTGGAGCAAAGGTCTCTTCATAATTGACACCATACTCCTGATTATTCCCAAGAGCAACAAGTCGAGCCTTGTAACGGTCCAAACTTCCATCCGATCGGACTTTGACTGAGTAAACCCATTTGCAACCCAGAGGCACAATAGTAGGAGGACAGGGCTCAATATCCCAGGTGTGATTGGCCTCTAGAGCGGCAATTTCTTCCTGCATAGCTTGTCGCCAACAATCATGCTTGGCAGCATGTGAGTAGCAAGTGGGAATATCAAAATTGGCCAATGTAGCAGTAAGAGCTGAAATCGAATTGCCAGAACTGGAAGAAGGAAATCCATACCTATCCGGGGTGACAGACACTCGAGAAGAGCGACGCACAATAGGCGCTGGAGGTGCTGCCACTGGCTGAATCTGGTGCGTGGTAGGATCAGATATCGGGTGAGCTATCGGAAGAGACTGTGGGCGGGAGCGTCTTGTATACACAATACCTGGTTTAAATCGAGAACGGACAGGATGAAGATCTGAGAGCTGCTCCTCAAAGGAGGGAAGAACCACAGTGGAAGAGGATGGCACAGAGGGCACAGAGGACACAGGAAAGAAATGTTGATTTTCAAAGAAAATAACATTCCTAGAAATGATATGTAAGGTAGGATCATAACAAACAAATCCTTTTGACATACATTATATCCCAAGAAAGCACATCGAGATTGAGCGATAATTTATGTCGCTCATGAGGAGGTAAATGAACAAAACAAACACAACCAAAAGTACGAAGGTTATCATAACTAGGTTGCTTGGCAAATAAGCGAAAATAAGGAGACTCCATATCTAGGACTTGAGAAGGTAAACGATTAATCAAGTGAGTAGCTTTTCATAGCCTCTACCCAAAACATGGATGGAACGGATGATTCTAACAAGAGAGTACGTACCACATCTAGAAGATGACGATTTTTATGCTCGCTACTCCATTTTGTTGAGGAGTAGAGGGACATGAACGCGTTGATGAAGAATACCCTTAGAAGCCAAGAAAGCACTAAACTCGGTGAGACAAATATTCACCACGAATCGGTGCGTAATGTCTTAATAGAAGCAGAAAATTGATTGGCAACATATACGAAAAACTCGGTGAAAGTACGAAGACCTCGATTTAGAGCGAAGAAAATAGACCCAAGTAAATCTGCTATGATCATCAATAAAAGTCACATAGTATTTAAATTTTTCATGTGAACTCACCGGGGAAGGACCCCAAACATCACTATGGATAAGATCAAAGCAGTGTGATGCCCGACTAGCATGCAAAGGAAAGGGAAGAATTTTGCTTTTACCAAGTTTGCAAGAAGCACACTCAAGAGATAAAGAAGAACGGTCTTTATTACCAAGTAAACTAGAGTTCAATACATGAGATAAGATCTGAGTATTGGGATGGCCCAAACGACGATGCCACACCATACTAAGATCTCAAACAGATACAAGCAAAAGACGTAATAAAAGAAACCGGAGAGAAAGTGACAGCAAAAATAGTGGAAACAAACGCCCCACTTTAGGTCCTTCGCGATCGGCTCCTTCCAGTCTGCACAACACAACCATCACCAGAAAATTTAACATCACAATTGTTTTCAACTAATTGGCCAATGTAAATAAGATTCGTGGAAAGCTGGAGCAAGAAACACATCGCTGAGCGTCAAGAGGCATCTCCGACAGCAATATTGGCAAAGAATCGCCATTGGCCAATAATGATTGACCATCATAGGGCGAACATGACACAACGCGTGGGATTAGGAGTCATGTGATTAGAGGTGCGAGTCCACGTACTGAGTTTAGTAGAATGGTTACCTTGGAACCCCATGGTGATAAGTGAAACTAGAATCTTGCACCATTGCTGGAGTGATGAATCGGATGCGAGAGGCGAGAACGGAGGACGATCGGAAGAAGAGGCAAAAGCGCGTAAGTCGTGGCATGTGAACAAGAACCAAGTCGAAATGCTTGGGCGGACGATTACGGGGTGAATCGACATTCTTTGATAATGTGACCCTTCTTCTTGCAATAAGAGCAGAATTTTTTAGGACAATTAGCAGCAATATGCCCATATTCCTTGCAGCAGAAACACTGCAAGTTTCGAGAATGCATAGGTGGTCCACGTCCTTGGGCAGAAAAAGCCACAGTTGCTGGCCCAGAACTGCCATGAGATTGTTCCAGAATAGCTTGAGTACTAAGACGTTGTTCTTCACGAAGTAACTCACCAAAACAAACATCAAGAGAAGGAACAGGAGATCGATTAGAAGCGGAGCGAATGATTCATATTACGAAGTTTCATAAGAAACCCGATCACTGTGGTAGTCATGAAGAGTCTGAATAGTGGAAAGAGCGGCAACAGGAACATCCGCAGTAACTAAGGCAGCATATTCATGCCAAAGAGTCAGAAAGGCCGAGTAATAATCCTGGATGGAAAGACTACCATGTTGAAACATGGCAATTGCATGTTCTAACTGAAAGCGACGAGCATCATTATCCTCGAAGATAAACCTTCTTCAAGTAAGCCCACATGGATTGAAGCGGATCGATGGGGCCGCAAGTTGGTGACAATATGGGACTCCACCGAACCAAGAAGCCAAGACATGATCGTGCATCAAGCACGACCCATGAAGGAGAAGACCCATCAGCCTTAGGTTTGTCGAAGTGGATGATTGTTCAACATCCATCAATATGACCCCAAAGAGCTTTACCCTTGAGAAAAAGTTCAAATTGGAATGCCTGTAGAATAATTGGACCTCAAACTTAACACACAAAAGTAATCCATAGAAAATAAATAGAACTCGATTGTCAGAACGTAGAGAGGTCGAGAAAAACAAACCAAAGAGGATGCACAGACTGCACCGGTACTCAGAAACTGCCGAGAAAACCACCGATACCTCAAACAGAGGCTGCCGAAAACACCAAGAACCACCAAGAGAAGACTGCGCCGACACCACAGGAGCACATAGACTGGACCGAGAGACGCAGAACAGCACCAACGAAGAGAAACACGGTCGTGGGTTCACCACAGACTTGACCGAAGCACACCAGCAGCACGCCCGAAACCGAGAAGAGAAAAAAAATTTACGAGGAAAAGAAAAAAAAGAACTAGCTACGGTTCGATACCATGACAAAATATGAAATATGATTTGAATTGCATACCCATTGGCTTTGGGTTCTGTATATTATATAGTCTTTACAAGGGTGCTATACATGGAAAGGAAAATATATGCTAATTGTACAGAATAATAAATGGAAAAATAAGGAAACAATCGTGGCTAAAATAAGAGAAGTTTGGGCAGCAAGTTTGGACAGCTGTAAGCGTGGACAGCAAGTAGTTTGGGCAGCAAGTTTGGACAGCTGTAAGTGTGGACAGCAAGTTAAGTGTGGGCAGCAAGTTTGGACAGCTGTGTTATCCATTGACATCTTCCACCCTGACCACTCACCGATCCCACCACCCAAGCAGCTAGCGAGACACTGAGGACCATTACTAGGCCTTACCGAACGACGTCGTTTCCAGAAAGAGAGGGACGAGTTCTCTCTCTTATTGTGACCTCCAAGAAAGAACCACCTAGTTATTAGCAGCGCTAGAGGCCAAGCAGGAACCAGGCCTTGAAGGTGAAGCTACAATGGTTAGTTACAAAGGGTAGTTAGGGTTTTACTGTTGACAAAGTAGAGGGTTTCTTCATTATTTTTTTTTATTTTTTTATTTTTGGTTTTTGGCACTTTCTTGAATGTGCTGCATAATGGGTTTAAGCCCTTTAGTCTCTTAGTAGAATCCCAGTTTGTAATTCCACGGCTAGATTATGGCTGTTTGGTTGAATCTCAGTTTTCATGAGGTCAGAGCTGCCTGTGATGTCAAGGTCCAAAAAGAGAGATGATGAATGAGAGAGAGATGTTCTGAGATATTAAAATAAATAAATCAAATACAAGAGAGTGCTAGAGTGGCTTTTTAAAACAAAGATCCACTGTAGCATTATTTTGTTTTAAAGTTTCTGAAGAGACTATTGAAGTGGGTTTTTGGGATCTTAATAGCTAAAATTTAAAGATTTTAGTCTTCTACCTACCCGTTTGAAGATGCTATAAGGTTTGGTTAAGAGACCAAACTTCCAATATTTTTTGAAGAGATGTTCAGAAATTGTAAATTACATTTTGGGACTTTTGTATGATAAAAATAGGCAATTAATGACAGATCCATTAAAATAAAGTTGGGTTTTAATGTTACAACGGTACGAGGCTCACTATTATATGAAGCTTAGGTTGAGAGCTTTTGTGTAAATTTCAGAAACCAGGTTTAGCTTGGTTTTGTAAAACTGGGATAGGTTTTGTTTTAGGCAGGTACATACATGCACCATTGAAATTTTTGGTAGAATTTAGAGGGAGTTTTAGGGCGCTCCTATTTTCGATTAGGGGCTGCAGTATGGATTTTGGTTATGGGAATTTTCATCATTGTATTTTCATTTTATTTGTAAGATTTACCTTGCTTGTTTTCTCTTTTGACCAATTAGTGTAGACTCTAGATTATTTTAGATTTTGATAGATTGTCCTGATCTTGGCTTAGGTTCTAAGTGATATTGCTTAAGGCATTTGGAGGGCAGTTCGCTTTAGTTAACAAACGGGGTAAGCAGCTAGTTAATGGATTTTTTGCTCAACGTCTCTTATACTTTAGCATGCTTCCTAAATGATTTTGATTATAAAACTTAGAAAACCCTGAGCTGCATCATCTAAACTAACTACTGGATATTCGCTCACTTATGGTTTCCATTATGATTTTTCACGGCCAGGTGGTGCTCTTCTAGTCGAGGGTTATTGTTAGCAAAGGTGTGATTTGAGGGTGGAGAATATTAAATAGTTGAGAGACATTCCTTCTGGCTTGATATATAATATTTCATGAACTGTATTGGAGACTTATCTAGACTATATACTTGTGCTTTATTAAAACACAAATTAGATATTTCCCTTGGTGGATGGGCTTTTGAAATTTAAAGAACCAAGATATGTTGAATCTAGATATAGCTGTTGGGAGCACAACTCAGATGTTTGTTAGAATATTAATTAAATGATTAAGTGTATTATTTCCTATAGGATAAGTGGTAACTTAACATGATATTAGAGCCATAGGTCATGAGTTCAAACCCTAACTTCATAATTCACCTTCCATTTCAATTAAATATTTCACTTATTGGGCCTCACTTATTAATGGGGAGTTTGAGCCTACACGCGACATAAAGTGTTAGAATATTAATCAAAGGATTACATCTAATATTTTCTAGCAGCTTAAGTTTTTGGAATAAGTGGTGATATAACAATGTTATGGAAATATTAACACGATGTGTATCCCATAACAGGATTATGAACATTATTGGCAGGCAACTTCTTTCGTGATTCATATAATTTCAGTTTATGATGGAAAATATGTAACTTGTGATTATTGTGAATGTGTATATAGCTTTTACTTTTCTTTTCTTTTTCTTTTTTTTTTCTTGAAGAATCTATATAGCAAAAGTGTTGCATATTCGGGGACATATTATTTGTCCAAATAGAGGAACTATTATGTTTGTATGGGAAATTTTATATAGGTTTCTTTAATGATATGCTTACTTATTTATCAAAAAAATTTTATATAGGTTTCTTTAAAACTGACGTTTTTAGCATACGCCATACTTATTTGGGATTTGAAGTGTGACTGCAGATACATATGTAAGTACACATAAGGGCAGAAGCCGAACAAATAGGGAGACCATTACTATCCACATACTTATCTACAGGGCGGACTGTTACCAATGGTAATTTGGGTCCATTATTTTGGACTTGATCGATAATTAAGTCTAGCTTATTTTTCAGATCCCTTTTAAGTCAACCTTCCTTTTTTCTTTCTCAATTCCACAAATCAGCCAACTTGTAAACATAGGAAAAATGAAAAAATAAGTCCAGAGACCCAACCTGAAAACAACCTGCACATAATCAGTTCCCATTTGTTGCATTTAAAGTTTACCAATGTTGATAAGCCAAACAGGAAATGAACATAAGTGCATTAATGACATTTTAAGTTCGTTCTAAAAAGGATCACAGACAGTACAAGATTCTATTTTATGGAAAATACCAAAAGCATGAAATGTAGTAGAAGAAACTATTACCTGTGGCTGCTGGTTAACATGTCTATAAGACGGTCAGGTCGTTCTTTGTGTTTATTAGCATAAACATTTATTGCAGCCCCCAAGACCTACAAAATTTCAAATATACAGGTAAACTTCATATTTCAGTAGAAAACAGAAAAGAAATACCAAAACTTCCCAAGCATGCAGAAGAAGCAAAGTGAGTGATGTATGTATGAAGTATCTGGCATAAAACTCATGTGGCAAGTACAATCAGTTGTATTTAACATCTTAATCCAATATAATGCTGCTTAATTCTTCTACTCTCGGCTAATAATTTGCAAATATTGAGGGGCATTCAGCTAGCCAAACATTTGTACTCGTCCACAACCCTATTAGTACAAAATATATGAATGAAGATGGCAACATTATTACCTTCTGCTCTCATTGATGCTGATAAGTAGAAGCTATATATTACTCCTATTAGGAGCATATTGTTTTGCAAGATTAATGAACTGAATGTAATTGAGCAAGTATTATTTTTAATGCTTCATCGAGAAACATAATTATAGCATTAGAAAGACAATTTTCAAATCCCTTCGTTTGGTTTACATGATTTAGTTTTTGGAAAGCCTTTCGGGATGCAAAATACAAAATCCAACTTGTCCAGATTTTATGATTTTTTACCCAACTTTTACAAAACCATGTTGAGAATAACATTCAAAACAGACCAATTTTAAGATTATATTAGTGAAATGTATGACATGTATCAAAATGACCAGGCCATTAGAATTCATCCAAGTCAGATATGCATCACATGCGTAGATATTTAATCTGTGATGACTTAAACATGTTTGATGGACTATGTTATGTTTCTTTCTTCTTTTCTTTTTCTGTAAGTAATTTTTTGTCCACGAGGGAAAGGGGAGTGGGAGATTCGAATTAGTGACCTCAGCTTCATGAGACGTAAATCTTAGTTAATTGAGTTACCCCTTAGGGGCTACGTTGCATTTCTCGAAGCACAAAGGTTAATTTCATCATTATCAT
Organism: Carpinus viminea; assembly: GCA_013348765.1. Lineage (NCBI taxonomy): Eukaryota > Viridiplantae > Streptophyta > Magnoliopsida > Fagales > Betulaceae > Carpinus > Carpinus viminea. The sequence goes on along the minus strand of CP054670.1, from coordinate 11,592,598 downwards.
TCTAAAAGCATGCTTAGCAAACACCAATCAGCAGATGACATTAATGATAAATTACCATCTACTCTAATATGTTTCCTATCATTTCAGGTCTTTGGCCAACTAAACACACCATTGTCAATATCAAACTATGCTCTTCTATCCTTGTTAGTGTTAAACATGATACCAAGAGAATGTAATTGCAGTACCTGGTCCCAGTCATCATCATCAATTGTGCCTTTTATGTTTCTAAAAAATTCGGTCAATTGACTGCCTTTTTTCCTCTCAGCAAGTGATGCGCAACACCGGCATATATATCAACAGCTGCAAGATATGAGAAGACATGGATACATACGTATGTGAGCACACTACACTAATTCCAAAAGCTAAATTACCACAATGAAACACAGGCTGAACCAAAAGTCTTTATGTAGTCTACCAGGAAGTTTGAATTCATATATCACTTGGAAAGCTAAATCAAAATTTTTCTCCACAAGAGTCTCAGCAATTTTACATCTTCTCCTGCATGCCAACAGCAAATAAGTCTCTCTTAGTACTTCAATACATTTCTGGAGCTAGCATGCCACAAAAAAGGATCGTAAATGTGAAATCTATTTCACTGAATCATATTACAAGGGTCATATAAGATTTAATAGTGCAAAATCGACCTATAACATTTTAAGAAAAACAAGAGACATTTAGCTGTGAAGATAGGGCATTGTAGGCAGAGGCAATTCCGACAGCCGACCCGTGCAGGTCGGCTTCTGACCACAGGCAGAGGCAGGGGCAGGGGCAGGGGCGGAGGCTGGCTTCCATTTCCAACAGAATTCCCATCCCCAGCACCCCTTTATTCTTTTTAAAATATATAAAATCATATTTTACCCTTCGTCTTTGTCTCACCCCTTCATCCCATTGCAGGCAAATGGTTGACCTTCAGATCTTGAGAGTGTAAGTGGCCACAAGCTTGGTGTTTTCCTCCACAAGTATATCACATGCTTTCTTCTTTATCTTGCACCACATGGAATTTCTCAACTTCATCTAGTGACACACATCCCTCCACTTTACAATGCCAGCAAGCAGCAGCTTCTCAATTATTCTTTTGGCTTTTCATTTGCAAGGCCCAGCCCTCAACTATCACACCCTCCTTCATCCTTTGCCACGTGGCCTTGTCTAATTCATCCAATGGTTCATCAATCGCCAAGTATCACCCACATTTATTTTTTTTGTAAGCTTCCACCACCATTCAGTGTCATTTCACATCTTCTTCTTTTTTGATAAGTAATGAAGTTTATATTATTAAAAATCATAAGGCGCCCCTAAGTACATAGGCAGTATATACAAGAGGCTCAAAACGAGCAAGAAACCTAAACGAAACAACAAGACTACCCACAAAACCAAACACCCAATATGCCCTCAAAACGCAAACCCACAAAGCCCTCGAGACACTGTCACTAGAAAGTGTGAGTCTTACCATTCCCCCACCTAGAGGATGCTCCCTTAACATCATAGTTGATGGAGCATTCTAGGTTCCTAAGCTCCCTTCTACCTTTAACCTTCTTAGGGGTAACCTCTAAGGTGACATCGATCCCCACAAACAGATCTCCTATCAAAGCCCAATCCAAGCGGGTGGCAGGAGAAAGGGGTTAGGAAAATCTCCCATAAATCTTTGTCTTCCCCACCCCAGGAATCATCGTCTTCCCCACCCTAGAAATTCTTGTCGCCCTCTTCCCTATCCACCCTAGAAATTCTTGTTGCCCTCTTCTCTATCCAACAACTCAGAAGAAGCTTCACCTAAAGGGACAAGCAGGGTAAGAACAACGACACTACCTCTTCAACCAACTAGAATTGCTCCTCTTCTCGTCCATCAACACAAATGCTCTCTGCGACCCCAATTATGTGCTAGTAGGGGTGGCAAAATAAGTTGTCGGTCATCCCGAATACGACCTAGGTGACCCGCCACCAGATTAGCCTAAACGGCTAAACCCAAATACGACCCAGGGCCTGTTTGGTAAATGGTTTAGGCAAAGGCAAGGCAATCCCACTTTTTCATTTTTCCAACATTTTTTTTTTTGGATAAGTAATGAAATTTATACCAAAAAACCCAAAGGGCACAAAAATTACAAAGTAATAGAGCGCCAACACAAACCCTAACAGCACAAAGCGCCTCTAAATATACAAGACATATACAAAGGGACCCAAATAAAGACCAAAAAAAAAAAACACGAAACAGACCCAAGAACCCGAAAGGACAAAACCCCCAACATAACCCTAACTTCCCACAACCTTAATGCACTTCAGGGGGAAAAGAGAAATCGTTAATAGACCTTGAGAGACCCCACCTACGCTGACATTTCACCGGCGACAAGGTGCAGTCCAAATTTTTAAGCTCCCTCAAGCCCTTAACCTTAGGGGTAGAAACATCAACAGAAGGCTTCCTCTTATCAAAGGCAAAAATCATTTCTAACATCTTGTTGTCTTCACCCCCCCAAGTCATCCCCACAACAGGAGCAATCTTCATAACATCTAGCACCGCTTTGGAGTAGCCCTTCGTACCAACCTGAGAAACACCCACACTGCCAGCAAATTTTGTTTTATGGAGTTGCTTTGGCCATCTCCTTCACCTCCAAGAATATGCCAATTATGCTTATGACATGTAAGCCCAAGAAGGAACCTTCAACGGAGAAAAGCAAACTTGAGTCACCACCGGACTCTTAGAAGAAGCAGGGCTCGACCCAAAAAAACACCGGCAAATCAATCCATTCACCAGCACCAACGTCCCTTTATCCTTGACGGTGCATCCTTACAGACCAGAGAAGAGGAGGCCGGAGAAGGACTTCTCGGGCCAAAAAAACCCCGGCTGAGAAAGCCCATTGCTGGGGCAAAGTTCCGAGCAGACTCCGCCAGAGCAGGGACAAAATCCTCCCTATCCCTACCCGGAGAATAAAGCACCACAGAAGTAGTTTGATCACTCACCGGAATCATCGACTCAGAATCCATCGACGATTCGGCTCCCGGAAAAGACCCATCCTTGGCTGGACAACCATCTTCCAACGCACCCAAACAACCCTCCCCCTCCTTACCCAAAGGAAAGGTCGAACTTGCCGAGGAATCAAAGATGCCTCAAGACAACCCATCACTAATCGATGCTCCCAAGCAACCCTCATCCGTCGTCGACGCAGGCAAAGCAAGAGCCTCACCCAATCCCCGCTCCGGCACAGGAGGCTCAACACCAGCGCAAAAGGCTCCCGAACGATCCTCTGATGTGAAGGCTTTGATCCAATGCGAAGGCTTCAGACGCACTCTCTTGGTAAGCTGTCCAAACCCCACACCCTTAAGGTTGGGCTTGCCCTTGCGTAGTCCATAAGTGTTACCAGTAGAAGTGGGCAAGGAAACACGCCAAAACCCGAAACCCTTCGGGCCCTTCAACCTTTTAAGAGCAGCCCTAACCTTATTGCGAACAGAAAGATTTCCAGGCCCATCAAGAATGCCTTCCAGAAGCCCAGCAACGACCCGGCCCAAACCTAATTGGGCAAACCCTAGCAACTCATCCACCCAATCTGTATCAGCCCTACCCCTCGTCTTCCTCCCAGAGCCAGCCGCCCGCACTGACCTACCCATATCACTAACCACTGAGCTTCGCATATCCCCGCCATTCTTCACCTCATTGCGAGCTCAAGGTTTCGACCGTAGAGCCTCCGCAAAAGAACACTTCTTGTCGCAATCCCCGGTGACCCCGGCCTCCACGATCTTGGCCAATACAGCCGTCGCACTCAACGAAGAGCACATCCAAGGTAACTCCGATCCACCACCTGGAGCCAAAAAACAACGCAACTCGCCCTCAAAGTGCCGCCAGCCCCATCCATCACGCCCCTCCGGGAGCCATAAACCTCCTTTCCAGCCCCCCTCCACATACACAGCCACCTCCAAGAATCTCCCTGCCTTATTAGCACCCCCATGGACCATCAACGCCTTGTCCCCCTCACGGAAAGACTTGGCGATATCCTCCACTTGACACGCCACCTCCACTGTGTCTACCAACCAAGACGAACCTTGGGAACTCACGAAAATATATCCTACAAAGCTTTTCCTCATTTCCTCCAACTGGAATAGAGGTGACCCGACCTTTGACGAAAAACAGAAGGATTTGGCTTTGATGGAAAACTGTCGCTCCATTGTAGCAGTGCCAAACCCTAAAACGCGACACCTCTCGAGTTTACATGGTCACCGAAAATGTCAGAGTTTGAAAGAGATTTGAAAAAATTTGAAAAACTGAAGAGAGAGAACAGAGAAAATGTCCTCTCAAAACTTTTTTTTTTTTTCAACATTCTTACTTTTTACATCACATCAATCACTTTTTATTAATATTCAAATAAAAAAAACTACAAAACACTTTTTTTTTCCATACCAAACATTTTTACTCACTTAAAATTTTTTACATCAATCAATTTTTGCTACAATATCAAACCGAAACTGAAACAAAATCATTTACCAAACGAACCCCTATTTAGATAAACGGGTTGAACTCTAAAATACAGACATGACACGAAAAATAACCAGATAACCCAACACGACTTGTTTGACCCGTTTAAAATAACGAGTCATGTCAGGTTGACACGACCTGTTTACTTGCAAGGCGTAGCAATATGACACGGCACAATCCGACCCAACATATTTGAAGGAAAAATAATGGGATTCAATAGAATTCACAAATTACAATTAAATAAAAACATATTCCTTGGGGCCATCGGACTAGGGGTTCGCTCCTTGATTTAACCGAGGTGCACTTGTGGGAAACTCCTTACCGAGAGCCTGTGCACCCCTGGGATTAGTCGGAGCGAAGCTTCGGACACCCGGTGCCAATAAAAAATAAATAATAAAAACATAATATGTTTAATTGTTAACAAATTAGCATTAAATAAAAACATTCACAAAGATTAGCAATTTTCAACTCCATCATAGCAAAAAGCAAATTTTAAAGTATAAAGTTTACATGGTAAATACGTGTTAGGCTTTAGTTTAGGGAATTCTTTTTGTTCTTTTTTTTTTTTTTTTTTTGATTTATACGTGTTAAGTGGGTCACCCGTGGGTGAAGCGGATTGACCCAATTATGACCCAAACCTTGTGACTTCATGTTGTGTTCGTGCCAAAATTGCCAGCCCTATGCGTTGCCCAATGACACTCTGGGTAAGTAAAACTCTTGGTCGTCCTCTTCCTCTTCGTCTTCCTTCCTCTTCCTTCATCTTCGCCACCATTCAAATGGCTCCAAGCCAGTAGCGGAAGCAAGTGGAGCTCCGGAGAGTCCAGCTCTCAAGTATTCAAGCCAATCATCAACTCTCCTCCTAGAGGTGGGACAATGATCGTCATCGACCCCCTCAGTGTTAATCAAAGTCCCCAGGTACAGGATCTCTAAGTCACAGCCCGTGGTGGCGGTCTTGCTGGCTCCCATATTTGGTGGGAACAACCTGTTTCTGTTGTTAGATCATCAGGTGTGAACTCATGGGTCTGCCAGCGCCAAAAGTGAAGGAAGACAGCGATCCCAATGACAACCACAGATGAGTCGGCAACGAGTTTGAAGGAGGTGTCTTTGGTGGAGTGGGAATGAGGTAGAATGAGAGAGAGGCTATTGGCAGGCAAGGAGGCAAAGGTGGCTACGGAGGGAGTGGGAGGAGGGAAGATCATTTGGCTACAACTTTGAGGGATGATAGACTGTAGAGCCACGATTTGAACTCAAGACTTTTGTTCTGCTACCAAGTTGAAAGAGAAGGGAAAAGTTTGGTCTTATTATCTCTTGATGATTCATTGATACAGGTACGTGCGTTTATATAGAGAAGATACATTTTTATATGGAAATACAATTAATGAGAAATATATGAAAATCAAATCTGGGAAATCTTGGGAGTAAAATCCAATCAGTCACATATCTTCAAGAAGAGAGAAGAGATTACCAAAATGGCCTACATCCAGGAGGCCCTAATTCACAACTAAATGGCTTTATTTATTAATGAGAAGCAAATATACCCAATTCAAATATTCAAGATAAAGATCCCTGATCTACAAAATATTAATTAACACCACAAAGGATGCAAATAATTAAAACATGTCCGCTTGAAGAAACAAAAGCAGGCCCCTTGTTACAGTTCAAATTATTATTTGTCACTTAGTGTATGGTCATGATTTCAAAAAATCAATTCTGTAATAATTGCTTTGTCATGCATCACAGAAAAATTTTAGTTACCGGCTTTTGCCCTTTCTTCTAATAAACTATTATTCATTTAAACAATAAACTGTCTAATTACTAAAAAGAAAAGGACTCATACTGATTAAACCAGCTTTCATGCGTAATGAATGAAACCAGCTTTCATTGAGAAGACACACCTGAATGTTTCAAGGTCATTCGGATTCCCAAAAAGTGAATATTTCCACTGGGGCCCATCTGAATCATTAAAGGATTTCACAACTTCCACCTACAACATATAAAAAATCCAAAGTATGAGAGAATTTGACCATGATATTTTCAGTTTTCAAGAAATAAAATATATATTCACCTGGTTTTTACAAAATACCATAACCAATAAATGTGCATAATCTGACTTGAAAGACATCAGGTAATTAATTAAGGTTCTGCGTTAGTTAAGTGCAGTAATCATTTGATTAAGAACTGTCTCTCAGTAAGCAATGGAAGCTTGCATAGTGATATTACTAGAGTGTGAGTCGATGCATTTAATACATGATCAGTGCTTACTGGAAAAATGATCCTTCCATCAACCATTGCTTCCTACCAGCACTTAGTATAACAAAGATCAAATTCCAAAAGTAAAAAGCACCAGGAAAGGGTCATACCTCAAAGAATCAATGTAAACATCAAAATATTCTAATCCCTTTCTTTTGATTATGATTTATGACAAAACAAAGAGAAGAAAACAAATATATTAGATGTCTAAATGCTAATTGAGCATCAAACTGAACAGACAAAGATGTCCTCACCTTACTAGAACATTTAAAGATGAGGCAGTAAGCATAAGTAGGTCAAACATCCACAGCGACATACAACTATGCCCCACTAAACACAACAATATCACTTTATGCATGTAGTGAGGAAGCATATATATTTTGTTACTCTAACTACCAAATGACTCGCGTGAAACTTATTTTAGGACAATCATCTTTCTCAAGTAAAAAGGGAATCTTCCAAAATAATATGAGAAGATGTGAATCAAGATGCTACCTTTCCTTTCCTCTCCTTCTTATTTTCATGTTTTCTGGCTAAATTCACCAACATATCCTTCAGCCTCTAATGCGTTAACATATTATTTAAAAATAGTATTCCAGGATTGCTTTCAGCTTACAAGTATTTTTTCCCCTCATATCCAATAGATGTCATTACCTGAATTGAAACTCGAGCAGAAAACCTCACAAGTCCTTCTTCAGTAAGCTTCTCAGAAGCACTTTTTCCTCTAACTCCCTTCGTGACAAGCTTAGTAGAATGTCCACCTCTATGTCGTGCTGACAAACCTTCATCAAAATGCATCTATAACCAGAGGAATATATGAAAAGCAATAAGTAAAGGAACACAAATAAAAAAACAAAGTAATTACTGCTACGCATAAACAATGAAACTTAAATATGTACATTGATTGTACATTTCAATATCAATTTCTAGTGATGGGAGCACTGCCGTAATTTTCAGAAAGCATATTCCATATGTTCTACAAGGTAATGTTTGCTAGGAAGACTTCTAGTCCGTTTGGTCCCGTGCTTTCGAAGGTCAAAAGTACATTTCCAAACAAAATCACGGAAAATGTCCCGTTTGGGAGTGTATTTGAAAAAAATGACCATTTGAAAACATGAAAAATTGCACTTTTTCAAATCACATGCAAGGGGGTGCGTTTTATATAAACACACAATTTTACCAAACAATTATGCGCTTTTTCATTTTTATTTTTATAAGTAATCACAAGTATTATTAAAAAGCGCGAATGCACAACCAAGTACATGTGATGCATATAAGAGACACATAATTAAAAGAAGAGAAAAGATCTAGAGAAGCTTGATAGCTATAAATAATAAAATCAAATACAGCAGCCCAGTAGTAAAGGGTCTTAAAGAAAGAAGCCTTTAATTCCACCGATGTTCACTTACAATCCTCAAAGTTCCGATCATTTATTTCCCTCCAAAGACACCACATAAGGCAGGATGGTATCATCTTCCATACTGCATCAAAATGAAGCCTACCAACTTGCCCTCTCCATCATGGGAAGAAGTCTACCACTCAACTAGGCATAACCCAAGCCAGCCATGGTTGAAGATAGCATTCCAAAGAGCACTGGAAATTTCACAATGGAGCTGAAGGTGATCCACTGATTCCCACTCTTCTTACACATGGAAAACAAATCGACAATAATGATATGCCTCTTCCTAAAGTTGCTCATGGTGTGTGAATCTTCCCTAATGAGGCCGACTGAGCAAAGAACATCAATTTTTTAAGGGAACAAGGACATAGGAGCATGATCTAAACATCGAACAACCTTCTCTTGGAAGGTACTCTACAACAGTTGTCCTCACCACTATCCCAACCTTAAGAAATACAACAAATTGAAGAATGAGTAAAGAGATCCACCTCCCAATTATGAGCTGCTCTAAGGAAGTTAACATTTCATTGATGAGAGGCACTAGAGAGATCCAAATGGTATGCCACGGAAGCCTCCTTAAATTGGGCAATACAGAATAAGTCCGAAAAAACAATCTTGATGCCTTGATCCCCTCACCACGCGTCATGCCAAAATCTAGTTTTGGAGCCATTACCCACCTTAAATCTAGTGTGACTAGAAAGCTCTCTCCAGCCCCTCCTGATACTTTTCCTAAGCCCAACCCCATACAACCCATGGACCTTCCAAAAAAACCACTCACCTCATGAGTTACCATATCTAGAATCCACAACCACCCACCATAAGGCCTCTCTCTCATGTGCATAACGCCAAAGCCACTTCTTCAAAAGAGATTGGTTAAACAAAAGTAAAGCTCGGACCCCTAACCCTCATTAAAAATTTGGAATACACATCTTAGGCAAGCTAACCAAGTGGAATTTGAATTCTTCAAAATTGCCATCCCACAAAAAATCCCACTGCAACTTCTCTTCAACATTAGTGACATGTCCAATAGGGACCATCTCTGCTAGATTAATCCTCAAACCTAAAACCGCTTCAAAGCATAAAAACAAACAATCTACAAAGATGATTTGGATTTGGCTTGGAAAAAATAAGGTGTCATCTACAAACAAAAGGTGAGAAATGTTGAAAGCACTCCCACTTCTAAACCTCACTGAGAAGCCTAATAATAGGCAACCCATTCACTATAACAGAAATCATTAACGCCTCTATAACAATAATAAGCAGAAAGGGAGACAATGGATCTCCTTGTCCCAAGACAATGGTTCCCCAACTTGCACAACACACTTGGTTCCCCAAATCTAATCCTACTATCAAGGCACTTGTTAGTTTTGAGGATAAAGTGGAATTTGCATACCCTTGATGAAAGCATTATGAGCCTTGGAAACAATCTTCTCCATTACGAATTTCAACATGTTAGCTAGAACTTTGCAACAATCTTGTAAACTCCACCCACTAAGCTAATAGGTCAAAAATCCATAATGTCAACGGCCCCTAATTTCTTCAATATTAGAGCAATGAAAGTGGCCTAAAGGCTTGATTCAAACCTCTAGCATGAAAATCATGGAAAACATTCATTATCTCTACTTTGAGCACCTCCCAACAAGCTTTTAGTGACCCAATAATAAAATCGTCAGGCCTTGGGGCCTTGTTAAGGGCTTTCACCACCTCGAAGACCTCATCTTCCTTGAATGGTCTCTCCAACCAAATGCCACCCTCCCCCCCGGCCGCCAGCGGAATAAAAAATAAGGTCATCCAACTGAACTGTTTGGTAACAAGTTATCATAGAACCTATCACAGTTCGATATGAAAAAAACTGTTTTGTTAACCACCAACTAATCAATGGAATTATTCCTTCTATTCGAATTGGCCACTCAATAAAAAAACTTTGGGCACTTGTAACCCTCTCTTAACCATAACACCTTCAATATTTGTCTCCAACTCACCTCTTCCAAAAGACTTGACCTCTCCCAATTATTAATCAATATAGCCTTCCCTGTTTTCTCTACCTCTCTTAAACCTGTCTTCTACCAAGCCTTCCCTGTTTTCTTCTCCTCCTCCACCACTGTTACACCCCATCTACAAAACCCTTTGATTTGACCACATGTTCTTGAACATCAAATATCTTCTGGCTCTAGGAAAGCCTCCGCAATCCAGAATGATGGGGAAATGATCCCAGCACAATCTAGGCAACCTATTCTGGGTCAAATCAGGGAATTAGGCTTCCCAATCAGGAGAAACAATGAATCTATCAATTCTAGACCACGAAGGAGGGTCCCTATTGCTAACCACATAAAAGTGTCACCTATAAGAGGGATATCCATGAGCCCCTGCTAAAAAATATAATCTAAAAACTCCACCATAGCAGTATAAAAACAGGTTTCACCTAATCTCTCATTAGGAAAAACGAGTGACATTGAAATCCCCCTTATGGACCAAGGTAAGTCCCATAAAAGCCTCATTTCACAATTGATATTAGAGGCTAGAGCCATAAACAACCACAAAAGCCCAAGACAATTAATCTTCAACATTTCTGAAAGAAATGGCTACCGAAAACTCACCCACACTCTTCGATTTTCTCCACCACCCTTCTATTCCACAGGAGCAATATACCCCCCAACGCCCCCCATTGAATCTAAGCAACACCAATCTTAAGCACATTTTGGTCTTTTGAAGACAAATAATATACCCCTTCCATTCTTAAGTACATTTCCCACAATAAGCATTTCTCCCCCTTGTTCAACCCTCTTACATTCCATGATAACAATTTAGGCATCATTGACAAAATCTTAGTTGATAGAGCATGACAATCTTTTTAACTCTCTTACTTCCAATGGCTGATTTGGATGTGGAGACCCATCCCTCTAGATAATGACTCATTTCAATGGTTGTAAGCAACGCCATTAGTTCACCTTCAAACCACTCACACGGTAGACCAGCAATATGGCAAATGCCCACCACCTTTTGCTGAACCCAACTTGAAGCCATTGGCCCTTAACACCCAGGGTTGACAGACACACCACATGAACAGCAATTCAAACACAACATTCCACTTTTAAAAATCATGTTTTCATTAACTGTGTTTTAAAATCACTACTTTTTCAAACTGCAGGTTTTGAAACTACTAGACCAAATGGACCCTTCAATTCAGAAGTCAAAAGAGAATTGACATGTTTTAAATGTAAGGCACCTGCCTTTTGAATATAAAAACGCATAAGTAGAAAGCGGTTGATAATTTCCCTCTATCCTTACACTATTGATAGTCAAAAGGAATACAGTAATAATATTTCTAAGGTTTCTAATCTTCGTGAGTCTGTGACCAAATACGGTCAGAAGAGTTTTATTTTAACCCTTTTTTAAGAAAAATATGTAGTCATAGCACTGCAGTAACGTTGAACTACTAAACACATCTGTAGCATTTCTATCCATGCTAGAGAAGCAAATTGTTTCCCATACAAGAATTTGATATATAAGGGTGTAATTAATTTGATCTAAGGATTAAACTTCGTTTTGATTTGTTTCTTCTCAATACACTATGGTTCTATTTCTCCAAGTAATTGGTGCTTAATGAAATGGTATGTACATATTGAAGCTTTTATGACTATCCACATACCAGGATAGCACCCCTTCTTTGCTTTACAAAAAATTATTTTCTTTTTTTGATAAATGAGAAAAGATATCATTAAATAGCGCAGAGGGGCGCAACCCTAGTATACAAGAAGTATACAAAGAAATTCACCCCTACAAAATTAAAAGGAAGAACACACTTCTACAAATTGCTGCATGTTGGAAACTTAATGTTCAAAACTCCCGCCCATAAAAATAACAACTTAAGAAATCTATTGCTAAGCTCCGCCATTGTCAATTCCTTATCTTCAAAACAATGAGCATTCCTCTCCTTCCAAATAGTCCACATAAGGCACAAAGGGGCCATTCTCCAAACCTTCATCACCATTTTATTGCCTCTTTGACCTTTCCAGCATGCCATAAGATCAAGAACCCTACCATTCATTACCCACTTCACATCAAAAAGAGTAAAAATCACACTCCAAAGAGTACAAGCCACCTCACAATGAAGGAGAAGATGATTGATTACACATCAAAAGAAGCTCTCATGATGTGTCGATTATAAAACTTACCAAAAGAAAAGTGTCTATTGTAAAGTTCTCTTTATTCTTCCCTCTCGGACATCAATTATAGTATGTCGCTAGTTTAGCTAACAAATCATCATAAACAGCACATTCTAAATTTTAATTTTATTCCAGAACCTCAATCCATCAGTCCCAAAATCATCTACATAGAGTCTCCAGCAATCCTAAACCTATTTCTCAAACTATGGTGCTGAAATTCCCAAGCTATCCAACCAAGGCAATCATTCTACTCTATATTAGAAACAATGAGGGTTTTCCAAATCAATAATAAAGGGCATACCTTAGCATGTTCCAAATATTTGATAGCTTCTTCTTGTGTAGAAGAATTCATAAACAACTGAATACAGCAAAGTCCAGCAGCAACGTGGTCCTTCTTAATAACCTGGACCATTAAGATTTTTCAATTTTATTATTATTATTTTTATGATAAGTAAAGCATTCCATTAGTCAAGTTTAAATTCAAGTAAAGTTCAGATAAATCAAGCTTAAATGAACCTGGAGTTAGAAAATAATTTCAAAGAAAATTCGACCATAAAAAGACCAACATTTTCTTGTGGGAAATAAAAGCAATAACTCACTCACTCTTTGACATAAATATAATACTTTTTCAAGTAGAATAGAGAAAAGTGAAATAAGAATCATAACTTGCAACTCATAAGTCTCTTAATGCCGCTGAAAGGAAAGGAGAAAGAACAGATCATAAAGTCTCTTAATACTTCAGATACAAAGATACAATATAGGAAGGACAACCACACAGGAATTTCTGCCTTAACAACGTCAAATGAATATGATGCTTAGTTTGCATAGTTTCAAAAATACATAGGAGCGTTCTATTAACCTAACATCCCTCCCCCCACACTAGCACTAATACAGCATGATATTTGTATGAATTGTTTAATAATGAATCTCTAAACAGCTTATTGAATCATAAAGCAGTTCTGTTCTTGCAAATGTTGCTAACTCAGAGTTAACATAAGAAAATAGAATAAGAGAAGGAATAACTGCTTTATTCTGAGTGGAGATTACATACCAATGAAATATTTACCAAGATTTTTTTAGTCTGAATTCTCTCTTCTAACCAGATGAACACCTTGTTTCCATTCTCACCTTAACACACCCACACAGCCCCATCCCTAACGCATCCTCCTCCCTGTCAATTTCCAAAGAGATGTCCTTGAAAAAAGGACCCAACACCTTATGTTTTGAAACAGTTTCGGGTTTGAAAATCAATTTAGGAAAATCAGAAATTACTCCAATAGGTGAAGTGGGAGATGTAGAAGATATGTCCAGTATTCATGGGCGTAGCATCTCTTCATTGCCAATAAAATAATTGGGTATGCCTTTGGGTGCTTCATATAAGGCCACTTCTATTTGGAATGACATTATTGAAAAAATGGAGCATCAATTAGCTGATTAGAATAAACTTTACTTATCTAAGGGTGGTAGATTGACACTAATTAAAAGTACTTTATCCAATGTACCTACGTATTACTTGTCTCTTTTCCCTATTCTGATGCGAGTCACCAATAGACTTGAGAAACTTTAGAGGAATTTTTTATGGGGTGGTATTGGGGAAGAGTTTAAATTCCATTTAGTGAATTGCGCAAGGATCTGTACTCCGATAAAATCAGGTGGGTTGGGAGTTAGAAATCTGATTCAGTTCAATTGAGCCATTCTGGAAGTGGTTGTGATGGTATTTAGTATGATATTTGGTGGGGGATAGGCTGTTGAAGACATCTTATCCAGTTTTGTTTAGTATTGCCTAGAGAAAAGATGTGTGGGTGGCGGATAATATGCAGTTTCAAGAAGGGATTATTCAATGGAATTTTTTTTTTTTGATAAATAAGTAATAATTTTATTAAAAGCGCAGAGGGGCGCATCCCTAGTACACTGGAAGTATACAAAGAAATCCACCCCGACAAAGTTAAAAGGAAGAGCACACTTCTACAAATTGCTGCATATTGGAAACTTGAGGAATGTTCAAAACTCCCGCCCATAGAAATAACAACTTCAGAAATCTATTGTTAAGTTCCGCCATTGTCAATTCCGTATCTTCAAAACAACGAGCGTTCATCTCCTTCCAAATGGTCCACATAAGGCACAATGGGGCCATTTTCCACACCTCCATCACCATTTTATTACCCCTTTGACCTTTCCAGCATGCCATGAGATCAAGAACCCTACCATTGAGTACCCACTTCACACCAAAAAGAGTAAAGAGCACACTCGAAAGAGTATGAGCCACCTCACAATGAAGGAGAAGATGTTATTTTAACTAGACTAGTTCAAGATTAGGAGGTGGAGATGGTACTCTCTTTCTTCGAGAGGTTGCATTCTTGCTAGTTAAGACATGGAGAGGGGGATAGAATAGATTGGACTCCTTCCAAGAGGAGTAAGTTTGAAGTGAAGTCATTCAATCAAGTGTTAACAAGCTAGGATGGTCGTCCTTTTCCATGGAACAGTATCTAGAGAGTTAGAATTCCTTCTTGGGAAGCCTTTTTTGTAGGAAAAATATTGAAGCTTGATATTTTGAGAAAGAGAAATGTTGTGGTGGTTGAATGGTGTTGTATGTGTAAAAAGAGTGGGGAATCCATTGACCATTTATTGATTCATAGGGAAGTCACAACAGAACTATGGAGTTCTATTCATACTTTTGTTTGGTGTAGAGTGGGTTATGCTGACACAGGTTATTGATTCGTTGGATAGTTCTGTTTTTTTTTTTGGATAAGTAATGTTGTATACCAAAAAACCCAAAAGGGCGTGTCAAATACAATGGGTATAGGGCGCCAAGCTCATAAGCAGCCCCCAAAAAACAAACCCTAGAAACAGAAGCCCAACCAGGGAAACAACCCAATCAAACCCAAAAAAAATCAGCCCAAGAAAAAACCCCCCAAAACCACCCCATCCCCCTACTGCACCTCGGGGGGGAAGGGATAAGCATTTTTAGACCCAAGAAAGCCCGCCTACGTTGGCACTTGGCCTGTGAGGACCTCAGCCACTAGCCTCAACGTTGAAGGAGCACTCCAGGTTCTTGAGCTCCCTCTTCCCCTTCACCTTAGGAGTAGCTAGCTCCTGCTTTTCCTTCTCAATTTTCGATAAAAGGTTCAACATACTTTTATCATCACCACCCTAGGATAAACACCACTAGCAAAATTCATCATGCGAATCACCTCCTTGGAGAATCCCTCCGCCTGTATGTCAGCCACCACCTTAGCAAGAATCTCCTTATTTTTTAACAGCTGCTTGGAAATTCCATCCTTAACCCTCTAGCCATACACCACTTGAGACTTGGAAACAGTGGGTTTAAGACCCACCTCAGCCGCCCCAAGAGACAAGACAGAAATTTCCAGCAAAGAGGAAGACAAAGCACCCTTCCCTGTGAAGACCCCCTCGAAGAAGTAGGTGACGCAGCTCTTGGACCCAAAAATCCCCTTTGAATCAAGCTCGGCGCCTTCTCGTTCAATAGTTGGGACAGTAAGGTTGGGTGCAGTACAGGTATGGAGGCTGGCACCATTGTGTTAATGTGGTGTCTTTGGCATGAGAGGGATGCTTGGAATTTTGAAGATGTAGAGACATCGGGGCAGAGTTGAGGAAGATTGTTCTTCTTCTTGATAAGTAATTACATTTTTGGATAGCTGCACATCATAGCTTGCTTGTTACAAATTTTGCAGATTTTTTGAATTTGGGTTCTTCATTTTCTTCATATTAGGGGTTTTCTTGTATATTCCATGTGTACTAGGATTGCGTTGCTTTGCTCATTATAAATGACATGCAATTACTTATAAAAATAAAAATAAAAAATTAACTATTTGATCCTCTCCCCTTTCCTTTCGCTCTATTAGAGTGTCCTTCCTTCATGTCAAGATTAACTGAACAAATCAACCTCTTTAGCTCGCGGTTTCCTCTGTTCACTAATTTGTAATAACAATCAGGATCACTACCCAAGCTAGCCTGATATTTATTTGCTTCAATGCCAACATTTGATCCTCAAAGCCCACACACAACAGCCCCACTACATGACAAAAAATTCTTCACCCTACCGAACACCCAATCAGAAGACATTGAGTGAGGCTTTTCCTATTCTTCAATCATGGCAATAGGATGTACGCACATTTTCTGTTCTCTCACTGTTAGGAACAGTCTTTGGAACAGTCACCACTGGCAAAGAAGAATTATTCATCTCCTCTCCATTCAACTCAATAACCTGCATCTCCTATAAAGTCAGACCTTTAATCTCCCTTCCCCCAACTCATTTTCTACAATAAACAAAGACCCATCCCCATCCCCAGTATCAATTCCTAACCATCCCCCTTTTCACCACCCAAAGAAGACCCTTATATCAACAATCAACTCTCCTACCTTCCTATGCCCTCTTAATTGTTGCCATTGCCACCATCGGCCTTATCTGTGGAAGACCAAACAGTTCCGTCAACTTCAACCTTCTTTCTCTGTGATGTTATCACCCTTATCAGGGCATACAACCAACAACAGACTTCAGAGCCCACCATAGGAAATAGCGCGCTTACCTCCACTTTCCATTGAACCATGTGTTTGGGATGTTCCTGACGTCGATCTACGACCATCCTATTCGACTTTTCAACCTATTGCTCGACCTGGCGGACTGGGCCTCTACTTCCATTGTCTTCTTCACACCATCATCACCAACTTGTCCAGCGTGATTTCCAGGTGTTGTCTGCACCACCTTCCTTCCAAAACCTACCAATCCTTTCTCCATTTGTATCCCATAATTACTAATTTTACCCCTGCCCAGAAATTCAATCTCCAAAGCATTGCCCTTCTCTACCAGCGCATTCATGACCAAACACCATTCCTGCTCCACCATCTGCAACGTTTCCCAGTCCGCATCAACACCATCACTATTTCGACACTTGACAACACTGTTATTTTCCAAATAATTCACCACCGTCCTCATTTGAGAAACAAAATTGCCCCACCCACTACCCTCTCAACCCTCCGGGATAATAATGAAGCTATGCCAACCTCCTACACCGTACTCCGACAGGTCCAAAAATCTTCCATAGCTATTCACCCGCTGCTGCACAACATATGAGAAACTACCATCTCGAAAAGTTTTGTAGTAGTCTCAAATTTTATTCTTTTCTAATCAGTTCCTCCACCATGTTCAACAACCATATCACGCTAAACTTGCCCAAAATCACTGCTCAATATACTCCTTTACTTCTCTCGGCTAACCGAATTCCACCATTCCCAACTTCTGACAAAATCTCAAATGTCTTTGCTTTGACGAAAAAGAATCCCAAGTATCCCATCCCTGACAAATGAAGTAACACTTCAACACCCCAGTGTTGGTGACGACTGACCTTCCCACCGCCGAATCTGAACTGTTGACTGACCTTAGGGATATTTTTTGGAATTTTTTTATTAAATAATTTAATCAATGAGAAAGATCTACATGGCCACATGGGCATTTTTGTGCACAGTTTGACTACTGTGAAAAGATTAAAGCATGGAAAGCAATTTTCCATCGTTTTAGCATACATGCAGACATAATATGTACCTGTACGCCAAAATTGTACTTATAAATGAAAAGATTATCTAATAAAAAGATTATCAAAATGCTAAAATTATACTTTTCATTTTAAATTAAAAAACATACAATCTGAAAAGTTTTACCTGAAACTTGTATAAATAATTGAAAAGTTTGTGTGTTTCACAATAGAGGCAAATGCGAACAAGGGCTGCAGCTGTATGCTGATTTACAGCCACATCCTCCGGATTTGCTGATGACATTCTTGTTGAAATCACTTCCTCAAGAACAGGCATTGCACCATAACCAATACACAACTCACACAAATCATCAATGGTCCCATAATCAGTCACCAAAGGATCTGGTCTTTGAGGAGAGGAGGAAGAAGTTGCTACAACCCCCGTTGTTAATGGTTGAAGAGGGGGAGCAACAGCATTTGAAGGAAAAAACAAGCAGCAAGCATCATTGTAGTGACCATGTCTAAACATAAAACTTATCAAATGCTGGCGTGCATACTGCAAAAGTCAAAAAGTATTATATTAAGAACACACCATGAATTAAACTAGGAAATTATCCTAAATCTACTACACAGAGAGAGAGAGAGAGAGATGCTGAGAATGCTGATAACCGCAGGTGTCAATGACATGGAGAGAAGAAAAACAAGACACTTCCAGTCCAGATCCGGGAGAAAAAAGTACTTGCATCTAAATGCCAAACCTAGAAAGATAAGCTTGATTATGTAAGGATGAAGCTTACATCTTGTAAATAGTTAACACATTCAACATATCGGATGCTGTCCAGATTACTTCGAGGTCCATCTTCAAAGTTTGACCTATGGGAGGAATTATCGTTTGCAAATTCTTGAGACCGCCTAGATCTCTCCGAACGAGGAAAGGTGGATGGCATGTAAAGAACATTGAGATATGAATCAGCAGAAAGAGAATCATCCAAGATTGTTGGTGCACTTTTGGCCAAATGCTCAAACCTACAGTATAAGTAACATCAATGAGATTGTAAGCAACAACTAGTATCTGAAAAAGTGTACCTTTTATTGGTTAGAGAAAATTAGTTATGACTAGCTTAAATCTACTTCTACTTCTTCACAAGTACAAGGTGATAATTCACAATAAACTACTGAAATTATATGAAACTAGCAGACCATTTAGAAACACAACCACAAGGATTCAACAGGCCTAACCTTGACAAGACAAAAGAGCAGCAAAATATCATGCTGGATTCCAGCGAAGGGTGATTCTAAAATAGTGATGTTGCAAGAGAAATCGTTAAATTTGATGCAGCTGATTTAGATATCACTTCAGACTAAAGGTTCAATGCATCACACATGAATACATTTTTATTTTATTTTTTGATAAGTAATGTAAACCCAAGTTTTTCTTTCTTTGCAAACCATAAGTGAACCAAATACAAAGTTTACACCCCCAACCAATATAGGTTTGTGATCTTTAATGGTAAGCAGGGCCAGCTCCAAGGTTTGGCCAATTAGGCCACCGCCTAAGCCTAAAATTTATAAACAGCCCCCAAAAAAGGCAATTTAAATTAAATTTGTCAGGAAAAAAAAAAGGTAAAAGGTCTTAAGAAAAATAAAATGAAAGGAGGCCATTTGACATGCTATAAGGGTTTTGAAAAAAAAAAACAAAAAGTGATGCAGCATGTTTAAAATCATAAGAAATTCAAAACTAAAGAACAACCCACTTTCTTTTTATACTTTTTTTCTCTTATTTTTCTTTCATCACCTCTAATCTTTTGCTTTTTGGTTTTATCATTTTTTATTTCTTTGATATTTTATATGTTATACTTACTATCAAATGCCGTTGATTTTAGTTGGTTCTTGTCGTAGTTTGAATGAACAGTTTAAACACAAAAGGAGAATGCTATTAAACTTATTCAACTTATCTTAACCTAGGAAAATACCATAAAAACTAAACTACCCCTAAAACCCTAATGACTCAAACCCTAATTCTTCTAACACTCCCCCTCAAGCTAGAGCATATGCATCATATGAATCCAACGTGAAAGATACAAGCAAACGAAAAACGATTAGAAAAACATTTTTTTTTTTTTGATAAGTCAGAAAAGTTTATTAAAAAGCGAAGGCAACCCTTAGTACGGTATACAAAAGGTCTAGGGCCAGCCAGCTGTCCAAGAGAAAAGAGTAAACAAGAAAACATGGAGGAGATCCTCAATAGACCTCGAGGAATCCTCGAAACATCGAAGATTTCGCTCCTCCAAAGACACCACATAATACTGAGGGGGACCATTTTCCAAACGACAGCACCCTTGGAGCGACCACTAGACCACCAGCTAGCCAAAAGCTCCTTAACCGAACTAGGCATAACCCAGAAAGACCAAACCGGATGAAGAAGGCATTCCACAAGGCTCTTGCAGCCCCACAGTGGAAAGAAGATGGTCAGCGATTCCCCATCTGATTCCGAGCCAGCACTGTTACCAAGCCTCTCCTCCTAAGGTTATCCACAGTGAGAATCTTTCCCCATGCTGCTGTCCAAGCAAAAAAAAGGCCACTCTAGGCGGAGCCTTAGAGCATAAATGCTCTTCCAAGGGAAAATGGATGACCACGAGGGTGAAAGAGCTCGATAGAAGGACTTAACCTCAAACAAACCCTTGCTTGAATGCAGCCACCTCAACTTGTCAACCCGCCTCCTCTCGAGGTTGCAATCATATAAGCACTTATAGAGCAGCCACACCCTCCACCTCCCAATCATGGAGCGACCTGGAAAAATGGATGTTCCACTGGATGGAACCTCTAGAGAGCTCCATGTTATCCGCAATAGAAGCCCCTTTATTGCTGGCAATGGAGTGTAGCACAGGAAAAGCGTCTTTAAGAGCTCTATCCCCACCAAGGGTCTTCCCAAAGCGAATCTGGAGCCCTCACATGGGACATAACTGCAGTGGCTCCTAAAAACCTGCCAACCCATTGAAATGTATTTCCAAAGGCCCACCCCATGAGAGCCAGTGATAGCCCCTGTTCGCCAACCTCCCCATTCCACCCCATATTTTGCCACCAAAACCGATCTCCACCAAGCACCCACCTCATGGCGAACCGCCAATGCCATTTACCCAAAAGGGCTTGGTTAAACCTTCTAATATTCCGGATACCAAGACCGCCCTCAGCCAAGGGAGAACACACCTTATCCCATTCTACCAAATGCATCTTGGCCTCATCCTTCATACCCCCCCAAAGGAAGTCTCGTTGAATCTTCTCAATTTGCTTAGCCACGGATGCGGGGATAGGAAAAAGAGACATCATGTAAGTAGGCAAGTTCGATAAGGTGCTTTTAATCAAGCATAATCCAGCCACCCTTGGAAAGGTACATCCTTTTCAAGGTGCCGACGAGACATCAAATCCACCAGCCTTGCCCACATCGATTTGAGCTTGAAAGAAGCTATTTGCAGCCCCAAGTACCTCAAGGGCAGCGAGCTGGTACCACAGCCCATAGTTAATCTATGTCAACCACAGAGCCAACCGGAATCAAAGCAGACTTGATTAATCTTTAAATGTTAGAGTGAAAACATACTCTAACATTCCCAATCAAGCTGGAAAAGTTTTTTTTTTTTTTCCTGGATAAGTCATAAGGATGTTTTATTAAAAGCGTAAGGCACCCCAAAAGTACATTGGTATATACAAAAGGAACACCTAACTAGAAAAGAAAAGTGGGAAATAAAGTCCGCATAGCAAATAGACAAAGGGGAAATGTAAGCTGCAGTCCATAAATACAAGGAGTACAAGAAAGAGGCAATGATCGCTTCCATAGAACTTTCCACATCCTCGAAACATCTATTGTTTCTCTCTCTCCAAAGTGTCCAAAAAATACAAATAGGCACCATCTTCCAAAAGAACACCAACAAGCGCACAAGTCTAAAACACACCTAGGCATGACCCAAGACAGACCAAGCCGGCTAAAGATGTGGCACCACAAAGCATGGGCAACCTCGCAATGAAGGAGTAAATGATCGACCAACTCTCCATCTTTCTTGCACATGTAGCATTTATTAACAACAACCACTTGCCTCTTCCTTAGATTATCCAAAGTAAGAACTTTCTCGAGCGCCGCCGACCACACAAAAAAGCTGCCCTTGGGGGAAGCATTGGTCCTCCACACACTCTTCCAAGGAAAACCATAACCTTCCACGTTAGACAAGGCTCTGAAGAAATCTTTGACCTTAAACCTTCCTTTTTTAAAGGGACTCCACCACAATTTATCTTGGCACCCCATTTGGATTGAAACAGTCTGCAATCTTTGATAAAAAGAAGTGACGGCCTCCACCTCCCAATCCTGAATTTCTCTACCAAAGATAACATTCCACTGAAACGCTCCGCCCAGAAACTCCACATTGGCTGCCACCGAAGCATCCTTTTCACGAGCAATACTATAAAGCATAGGAAAATCCTCTTTAAGCTTCGCATCCCCGCACCACCGATCATGCCAAAACCGAACCCAGTACCCTTCCCCAGCCACTAATCAAGCTGGAATAGTTTGGAGCACAAAATGCAAAAAACTCAACAACAAATAACAAGATAATTTAATAAAACTTCAAGACTGGTCGAAAACTCATCGGAAGCTTGATCAACCAAGATCTGATCGGACCTCACCACAAAACATCGAGGCTGGTTGAATACAACAATCACAACATTACATCGATTCTTGCCGCAAAACACCAAGGCCGGTCAAATACATCGATCAATAATAACCTGGGATCAATTCTCACCGCAAAACACCAAGGCCGGTCAGATACATCGATCACAACATTGGATTGGTTCTCACAGAAAAACACCAAGGCCAATCAAATACATTGATCACCAACAACCAACACATGATAAACCAACAAGTTTCACCGGAAAACAGATACTGGGTGAAAAAAAAATCGCCAAGACTCTCTGGAGATTCACCAGAGCTTCACCAGAGACTCACCCAAACTTCGACGGAGCTTTAAAACAGAAGAAAAACACTGAAAAACAGAATAGAAACAGTCACTGGAGGCCGCCGAACCTTCGCTGGAGACTCACCGAAACTTGCCAGAGAAGACAAAAAACTCCAGCCATTCCAAAAACTGTGGCTACAAAATCAATAGAGGACCACACAATAACTTTTCAACAACAAACACATCAAATCGCTGGAAACTTTTTTCCAATGGCCGCTGCAACTTTTCCAGCCACCACGGAACACTCCGGCCACCACAGAACATGCCAGTCATCACACCCAGCAACAAGAACTACAGTGCTGGATTTTTTTTTTTCTCGATGGCCGCAGCACCATGCCGGCCACCTTACACCAACCACTACAGACAAGCCAGCAACCATAAAACAAGCCAGCCAACATCACAGAACACCAAAACACAAACAAAATCAATTTTTTTCCTCACCGGAAGAGCCGGTCACCATGGAAAAAAATAAAATAAAATAAAGGTCTTCGAAGGTACTGCCCATGTGGGCATTATGCCCACAGGGTAGTGCTGCCACCAAAAAAACCCTCAACAACACAAACATAGTGGAAAAAAAACTACTATACCATGTTGTAGTTTGTATGAACGGTTTAGACACAAAAGGTGGAGGCTATTAAACTTATTCAACTTATCTTAACCTAGGGAAATACCATGAAGACTAAACTACCCCCAAAACCCTAACAACTCAAACCCTAATTCTTCTAATAGTTCTTATTGCAAGTTTCAATTGCATGCCATTGATTTTAGTACACGTTTAATTAAATCTTACTTATAATCATTTATCTTACAAGAAAGATAAAATAAATTAGACATATTACCTACTGAGAATAATATATTAACAAAACTTTAAGATGAAAATTTATAGTAAATTTACATTTCAATATATTAATAAATTTTTATATTAAATATTGAAAAATTAATTCAAAAATTTATTATATTAATATTCTTTTTATAAGTAATAAAACAATCTCATTGAATGCATAAGGTGCACCTAAGTACACAGGACGTATAAAAAATGATCCACCTAACTAGAAAAAGCAAAACGAACAAGAAAATCGCTATAACTAATGGTCAAAGGAGACAAAAGGCCCCATTTTAACTTTTTGCCTTAGGCCTCAATTTTTATTGAGCCACCCCAAATGGTAAAGAGCACAAGGAGATACCAATGGGGGACAAAATAGACACATAAATCACACAGCAAAATTATGGCAAAGTAAGGAGAAAGAAGCTAAGAAAGGAGAGAAAGAAGAAGCTAGAAAAAGAGAAGCCAGAGAAAGAAAAAAGGAGAAGAGAGCAAGAGAAGTTCGAAAAGGGGGGAGAGAAAGAGAGGGAGAAGAATCAATTCTTAATTTTTTTTATTCAATCAAGGCCTTGTTTGTCAAAGCCCCATCACACTCCCCAAAGCCCCAAAGCACTGTAACCCCAAATCATAAATTAGCATTTCTGTCATGAATAGTGCACTTGGGGGAACGTGAGGGTGTTTAACAAACACCCTCCAAGTCTCTCTCCGTTGGAGTACAAAAGACACTTAAATAGACTAATGACTAAACCCTCAAGCAACAAGCATTTGTTGACTAACCTAACATGACTACGCCCATTTAGAAAAATGCCTAAAATACTCTAGAACAATCAGCTATTATTGAATTACCAAAAACAATACCATTGACTCTTAAAAATTAAATAAAACATAAAATTAAATCCTAATAAATAAATATTTTACATTTTGTCTAAATAAATAAATAAATATTATTTATTCACCTAAATAAATAAATATTTTACATTTTGTGTTATGCATCATTCTCCACTGGTTGGAAAAAACTAAACCTCGACTTTTGAAATGCTAAAAGATTGAAAACATTTGCTCAAAAAATTTGTGGGTCATAGCCCAACCTCTGAAAAAGGGTCCAAACCAGTGTAGGCAGCAGCATCCAAAACACAATTTTTTATTTTTTTTATTTTTTATTTTTTTACACTTTGACCGGCTGACCAAAGCCAAACACACTTCCATTTATGTTTCACGCACACAACAATGGGAGCGAGAACTGCATGGTTCGGAGTCGCAGTTCCCAGCAAAGACCGCAGCAGCTGATGGGACTGATGGCAAAGGGACAGCACACCAATGATTGACATGGAGGGACTACCTACCAGTCTCTCTCTTTCAAGCACTGTGGGTCGTCGAGTAAAGTGGATCAGCTGTCATGGTGTTGTCTAGGCAGTGGGCTGACAACGAGGACAAACCATTGGGGGGTACCATGGTCATCAGTGCTGTGCAAGATGGTGGCTTCGGGCGATTGTTCCAGGCAGGGTGTATGTGGTGGCCACAAAGGGTGTACTGTCGTGCACCAAAAGGCATGGCCGCTAGTTATGGGTGTGGGGTGGCAGTGGCGGTTGGGTGATGGGTGGATGGCAAACTGTCAAGTTTCACAAGTTGCTTTGGGCAGCAGTGGGAAGGCATGAGATGCTGGTTGTCGTGGCTTCATATCCAATGGTGTAGGACAAGCATTGATTGCAAGTTTTAGGGGAGAAAATTGGGTTTTGGCTTGAATACTAATTTGAAGAGGAAAAAATGTTCACAAAAATCACAGAGCAACATTAGGGCAAAGTAAAGAGAGAGAAGCTAAGAGAAGAGAGAGAAAGAAGAGAAAAAGAGAAGCTTTTTTTTTTGATAAGTAATGCGGTATCATTAATAAAGTGCAGAGGGGAACAACCCTAATATACAGGAAGTATACAAGAGAACCCCTAATATGAAAAAGTTAAATACATAAATTTAGAAAATTTGCATAAGTAATAAAATGCAAGCTATGATGAGCCGCGATCCAAATATGTGTTAAAGCAGAAGCTTTCTCAATTCAAACATTGAGGTCTCTTCATCTTCAAAATGCCAAGCATTCATTTCACGACAAATACACCATATTACACACAACGGAACCATCCAAACTACCTTGGCTGGACCACCTCCACACACAGTGCCCCAGCTAATCAATAAATCCAGCACCCATCTTGGCATAACCCACTCAACCCCAAACAAAGAAAGAACGCAACTCCATAATTTGCATGCGACTTCGCAATGAAGTAAAAGATGGTCGATGGATTCCCTCTCTTCTTACATATACCACACCATTCAACCACCACAAAACTCCATTTTGCAAATTATCATGCGTCAAAATTTTTCCCAAGGCTACTGTCCACATAAAAAAAGCCACCATCGACGGAGCCTTTACATGCAATATACTCTTCCATTGAAATAAATGTCCAGCATGGCTATTTAAAACTTCATAGAACGACTTTACTTCAAATTGACCCCTCTTGTAAGGACTCCAAATCAACCTGTCCTCCCCATGTCAAACCTGGAAAGAATACAAGCTCTCGAAAAAGGATAGAATCATTCCCATCTCCCAATCCTAGACTAAACGCGTAAAGATGACATTCCACATTATAACTCCATCTTGAATGTGCACGTTATCCACCACCCACGTCTTCATCCCAAGTAACACTAAATAAAGCCGGATAACATAGCTTCAATGGGCTGTCCCCACACCAAGAGTCATTCCAAAAACTTACTTTGGACCCACTCCCCACCTCAAATCGAACAAAATTGGAAAACTTAGCCCATCCCTTTCTAATATGTTTTCACACACCCACTCCAAAAGTTCCCAATACCTCTTTTGGACTCCAACCACCCCTCGTACTCTCATATTTAACTGCAATCACCAATCCCCATAAAGCCTTTCTCTCCATAGCATACCGCCACAACCATTTTCCCAAGAGAGCTTGATTAAATTGAGTCAAGTTTCGAACTCCTAACCCACCTAACTCTATCGGAGCACAAATCCTCTTCCAATTCACTAAGTGTAGTTTTGCCTCATCCCCAACGTCACCCCATAAAAAATCCCTTTGGAGCCTCTCTAGTCTATTAGCCACACCCACTGGAATAGGGAACAAAGATAGAAAAAGAGAAGCTAGAAAGAGAGAAGCCAGGAAAAGAGAACAGGGGAGAAGAGAGAAGAAGTTGGGGAAGGGGGAAGAGAGAGAGGGAGAAGAATCAACTCTTAATTACTTTTATTCAATAAAGTGTCCCTTCATTAGAGTACATAAGATATTTAATTACACTAATAACTAAACCCTAGGGCACTACCCATTTATTGCTTTACATAAAATAACCTAGGACAACAGCTAGTTATTAAATTGCCTAAAATAAACAATACCATCGACTCTAAAAAAATTATATCCTTTTTTGGATCGATAAAGATTCAATATATTAAAAGCGCATAGGGCGCAATCCATGTACACAAAAAGTATACAAAAAGAGCCCACATATACAAGCTTTTAATTTGAAAAAGACACACAAAAATCTAGAAAATCCGCAAGCATTGAAACTTGTGAGGAATGCCATGAAACTCTCCATAAAAAAGTGTTTGAAGCACTGTTTTCTTCAATTCTATGATTCCAAGTTCGCGGTCCTCAAAACTCCATGCATTCCTTTCTCTTCATAAGCACCACATTACACACAAAGGAGCCATTCCCTAGGTTTGAAGAACTGTACGATTACCCCTTTGTTCCCTCCAACTTCCCAAGCATTCCTTCAACCTACTGGGCATCACCCACGTAACACCAAACAGCTGACATACCATGTTCCAAATCTCTGAATCAGTTTCACAATGCAATAATAAATGATCAATAGACTCACCACTCTTCTTGTACATACAACTCTATTTCGTTACTATAATGTTCTTACGTAAATTGTCAATTGTAATTATTTTCCCCAACATTGTCGCCACAGCCGAAAAAGCAACTCTTGGAGGAAATTTACTCTTCCAAATAATCTTCCAAAGGGCCATCCACCGGTTCCGAATTAGCCTTCACCTTATAATATGACTTCACCTTAAAATTCTCTCTTCGAGGGAATCCAACAAATTTTATCCGCCCCACCATGCCTAATTTGTTGGGAATACAGCAATTCGAAGAATCGCGATACCTCTTCCAATTCCCAATCATGAACAAGTCAAATGAATAGTACGTTCCAACGAATAGCACCATTTATTATAGCCATATTCTCCTACACCCATGCCTCCTTTGCACATGCTATAGTAAACAAAGCGGGATCCATTTCCTACCTCAAACCTCACACGTTGTTTAAAAATATCCCACCCCCTTTGAATACATTTCCACATTCCCACCCCATATGATCCTCCTACCTCCTTGGAACACCAACCACCCCTCATTATATCATATTTCACCTACACTAATTTCCTCCACCAAGCCTCTCCCTCATTGGCAATCCTCCACAACCATTTACCTAACAACGCTTGGTTGAACGTATCAAATTTCTTACCCCAATCCCCCCACCTCCGTAGTCCTACAAACCTTGGACCAATTTACCAAATGAAACTTGAATTCATCACCTACACCACCCCACAAGAAATCTCTTTGTATTTTTTTCTATTCTCTACCATACAAAATCAAGCTATCTGTTTTTTTTGATAAGTCAATAGAATATATCAAAAGCGCAACCCTTGGTACACTAGGAGTATATAAAGGGGACTAGGGGGAAGGGGAGAATAAAGAAAACTAATCACCCACGGGGCCAGCCAACCCACAGTCCAGGTAAAAAGAGTAAAAAAGAAAAAATAGAGCAACTCCTCATGAGACCTCGACGTCTCCTCAAAGCATCTCTCATTACGCTCCCTCCAAATACGCCACATAATGCAAAGAGGAACCATTTTCCAAACAACCGCACTCCTCGAACAGCCACCCAACTACTAGCTAGCGTATAACTCCTTGACAATACTACGCATAACCTAGCAAAGACCAAACCTGGTGAACAAGGCATTCCACAAAGCCCTTGCAGCCCCACAATGAAGAAGCAGATGATCAACCGACTCCCCATCCAGTTCACATAACCAACATCTGTTCACCACCACCATACCCCTCCTCCTAAGGTTATCCAAAGTAAGAAACTTACTACGAGCAGCCGTTCACGCAAAAAATGCCACTCTTGGAGGAGCCTTAGATTTCCATATGCTCTTCCAAGGAAAGGAAAAAGGCCCAGGGGCCGAGAGAACTCAATAGAAAGACTTAACCTCAAAAATACCCTTGCGCGAAGGCATCCACCACAACTTGTCTTCCCCATCCTCTCTCAACTAACAAGAATACAAGCACCTAAAAAAAGAAGCCAAAACCTCCACCTCCCAATCATGAATCAGCCACGTAAACTAAATATTCCATTGGATAGCGCCATTAGCTCGCTCCACATTATCCACAATGGACGCTTCCTTAAAACTAGCAATACTAAACAGCCTAGGAAACTCAACTTTAAGAGGTCTATCCCTACACCAAACATCCCAAAAACGTACCTTAGAGCCCTCATCCGGATCAAATCTAAAATGACTCTTAAAACTCTGCCATCCCATACAAATAAATTTTCAGAGACCCACTCCATGAGAACCAGGAATATCACCTGAGCACCAACCCCCCCAATCTAACCCATACTTGGCCACCAAAACCAATCTCCACCACGCCCCTTCCTCGTGAGCAAAGCGCCAAAGCCACTTACTCAAGAGATCTTGATTAAACCTCCTCACATTCCGAATCCTTAACCCACCCTCATCAATGGGAGAGCACACTTTTGCCCACTCAACCAAGTAAAACTTGACCTCATCATTCATTCCCCCCCAAAGGAAGTCACGTTGAATTTTCTCAATATGCTTAGCCGCATAGGCAGGGATAGGAAATAAAATCAAGCTATCTTCCTATCCTCTCATCCATAAAGACCAAATAAATAAACGTTTATAGGTTATTATAGCCTAAGGTGTCTTTGTAAATGACAATTGGCTGCTAATGGCACCAATTCTATTTTTTTTTATAGGTAATCAAATAAGTTCTATAAAAAGCGTAGGCACCCCCAAGCATTTAGGAAGTATACAAAAATGACACAAAAAGCAAAAAACAACAAGAGAAAGCACCCGTGAAAACCCAACACCACCAAAAACCCCAAAAGGAACCCAACAAAACCACCAAAAACCCTCAAAACCTGAAACCCTCAAGGAATACACGACATTACATGACATGAACCTTGCCTTTCCCGCGTCAAGAGGAGGAGATAGCATGGCCATAGTTAATGGAACTCTTTAAGTTTAACAGTTCCCTCTT
This sequence comes from Carpinus viminea, assembly GCA_013348765.1. Lineage (NCBI taxonomy): Eukaryota > Viridiplantae > Streptophyta > Magnoliopsida > Fagales > Betulaceae > Carpinus > Carpinus viminea. The sequence continues at coordinate 11,562,668 of CP054670.1, read as the reverse complement.
ACCCTTAGACTTAGGGCAAGCCACCAAACCAACCAAATGATAATCTTCCTCCAAGGCCTCCTAAAGTGCCAAGGACGTATCCGCGTCCACTTCACTATCCAACAACCAATCCAAAGACATGTTTGGGGGATAAGCATCCAGAGGGAAAAGGTACTCCTCATCCCAAATCTCGCAGCCATGATCCCATACTACGATCTCCTCCAAACGGACCAAAACCAACTGGCCACTTTTGGGATTGGGTCAATCCATTCAACTGGAATCCTCACCCTTTTCAGCAACCACCATAGTCACGACGAAGCTACCGGCAGCTTTGGCAAGGGAGCAGGACTACCTTTCACAAACGGCCTAGAATTAAGAAACCCCCACTGTAGCAGGCCCTTCTGAGAAACAAGCTTCACTAGAGTTGCAACCCCGAGAAAAATGGCTTTCTCAGCTCCCTCAACACAAACTGAAAACACCTCACCGTAGGAAGCCTCCGATGGAATCTGTGCAATGAACCCAGGAATAGGCATGGATTGATACTGCACGGCGGAGCTCTGAGAGACTCCATTGCCTTGAGAAGAAAGGAATCTTATACCGGTGTTCCTATGGCTCCTTTAGCTCTTCGATAGTATTTGAAGGTCTGCTTGTATACTGACCAGACTAAGGGGTCCCACTCTCCGACAACTCTAGAAGCAAACGGAGTCTTTCACCCAAAGCAACAACCCCTAAGGCAAAAATAGGGTTTTCCGGCAAGAAAATATCCTACCTAGAGGAAGAAGACAGGTCAGAGGAGCAAACAATTGCACTGCTCACATGGTAAGACCCAACAACTGATGGACACGCCACCACCAAGTTGCCTAGTTGGTGCTCGTCCTTGGGGTTGGGAACCAACAAAGGTAAAGAAACTGAAAACGTAAAGGGTTCCAAACTGGGGCTAGAAACATGAACCGGCACCAAATCTGAACCTGGATCCGAACCGGCACCCACACCCTCGTGGCCCAACAAAACGGCCTCATTTTGCATCCCTTTGGGCATCAAGTCTAGCCCCACGAAGAGGCCTTCAACCAGCCCAACTAAGGCCAGGTCCATCTCAGTTTGAAGGTACCCTAAATGATGCTTCACCCAACCCTTCAACTTCTTCATCCTCAACAAAGAGATAGCCGCAGTCTAAGATTGTGCCGCCAGCAAAGGTGCCGCCAGAGGAACGCTCCTTTGCTTCTGCTAAACCTCCAGATCATAGCAATCCACCGTTAAATGCGGCTCAACTCTGCCATGTCCCAACTCAAAACATGCCGATACTGAGAATACATCACAGATGCATGAAGACAGAAGCTTCAGCCCACGAGACACCAGCACACCCAACAAGAACCGTCCAAAAAAATTCCCCAAAAGAAGCTCTCACTTCGACCTCAGTCTGCTTTCCCGGCAAGGATGGAAACTCAGAGGCCACAAACCAGACTGATCTCTATGAAACACGAGCATCAGTCGCATCTCACCCACAAACCGATGCCAGCCCCACCCATTTCAACCCTCAGGGAGCCAGATAATCCCTTTCTGTCCACCCTCAGCATAGACAGCCACCTCCTAAAATCTTCCTGCCTTGTTACCATACCCACGAACCATCAACACCTTCACATCCTCATAGTGATGCTTGACTGTATCTTCCTTCACTGGAGACAAAGCCGCCTCTTCCACCGTATCAACCAACTAGGTTGAACTTTGAAGACCCACAAAAATGATCCCTACGAAACCCTTCCTCCTTTCCCCTAGCCAAAAATGAGAGAACCCTTGCTTCATTTTTGTTCGTCGTTTTATGTTGCGCAATTTTATTTTTATTTTTTTGCAGCAGTTCTAATTGTAGGTGTGCAGTTATGCTAATATAAATGAATTACGCATTCTTCTTTATAGTCTTCTTCTTCATTATAGTATTACAACATCCAAAAATACAAAAGTTTCAGCATATATCAAGACAACATTGTCACTAACAGGGACTGTAGATCTCGTATAAATTAAAGCCTAGCCCCCACATAGATCTTGGTACAAAGTTGTTCAGTTACTAGTTCAATGGCAACCACAAAAGAATTTTAAGGCAATAATAAATATAGGTATTGTGACATAAAAGCTGCTGATATCTTACATGGAACGAACCGCTGAAACATCAACTGGTGGACCTCCCTCAATTGTATTAATTATCTCTAAAATGACAGGAGCGGGATCACCCTTATACAATTGAAGAGCTTGCCTGAAAACAATTGAATAGGAAAAATAAAGAATAAGACCATCTGTATCCCCACTTGAGAGGAGTGAGAGACAGAGAGAACATATATTGTCTGAAACATTTCTAAGCAAACATAAATGAATCAACGCATGTCCCCATGCATTCCACACAGGCACAACATCAATCTGAGAGAAGCCCCAAATATTCATAAGCTCAATACCACTACAGACTATCAGAGTGAACTACAACAATGATCAGGCATAATGTTTACCTTACACTTTTTGCAAGTATATACAGCCATGCTGTATCGTTCATCTACAATCAACCTGTCACGGAGATGCGCCGATGACTCCTTATCAGCAATATCATCAAGAGAAGCAGCAATTCCTGATCCTGAGAGGCTTTGAAGCAGCTCAGCACGTCCAAGCCAGATGTCTGCCTGTGTGAGAAGTTCAGATAACTCATCTGTGGACTGACTACCCACACTGGAGCTACCAGCATCAGATGATGCATCATCGGCATCCCTACTTCTTTCAGAATTAGCTGACATATCACTAACCCCTGTAAGCTTTCTCAGCATGTATCTACAATATAGTAGTCCCTGACATGCAACATGGAAAATATCACTCAGCACTACAAACTAAACCACATAAAAAGGAAACCAGACAACAATCCCATAATCATCTATATGTTGTAAGGGAAGCAAAAGTGCACGTCATTGCCTATTTTGACCTTGGATTTTTTTTTTTTTTTTTGATAAGTCAGAAAATTTATTAAACCCCTTAGTACAGGGGGTATACAAAGGAAGCTAGGGAAATAGGAAAAGAGGAGAGAAATCAGAAAAGCTTATCTCCTGTGGGGCCAACCAGCCCGCTGTCCAGAGAAAAGGGTAAAGGAAAAAATTGAGGAGTTCCTCAATAGACCTCGAGGAATCCTCAAAACATCTATTGTTTCGCTCACTCCAAATACACCACATGATACATAGAGGGACCATTTTCCAAACAACAGCACTCCCGAACAGCCACCACCACCAACTAGCCAAAAACTCCTTAACCGAAAGCATGGCATCACCCAACAAAGACCAAACCGATTGAAGAAGGCATTCCACAAGGCTCGCTGCCCCACAATGAAGAAGTAGATGATCAACCGACTCATCCGACTCACATAACCAACATCTACTCACCAACACCATACCCTCCTCCCGAGATTATCCACAAGAAGAATCTTACCCCAAGCGGCACTGCTTAAAAAGCCACTCTAGGGGAACTTTAGTTCTCCAAATGCTCTTCCAGGGAATGAAGAAGACCCCGAGGCGAAAGAGCTCGATAGAAGGTCTTAACCTCGAACAAACCCTTGCGTGAGTGCAGCCACCATAACTTGTCAACCCCTCCTCCTCTCATATTACAATCATATAAACACTTATAAAACGATGCCACCACCTCCACCTCCCAGTCATGGAACAACCTAGAGAATTGGATGTTCCATTGAATTTAATAACTAACATATGATACACAAAGATAGTAGAAGACCATTGCTTCACGTTACATGGACTCCAGGGGATGGGCAAAGGTAATACCTGTACAATTGTCTCTGTGGCATGGTATGCTCGACCAATTGTTTCCATGGATGCATTCTCAGGCAACTGTTGGGAGCTCAACACATTCTTCATCTGATTAATACACAAATCCAGGGCACTTTTGGCAGACACTAACTCATCAGAGCACAGAGAAAGCAGTGCCTATAAACAGAACACCCAAACATTCAGAAGACTCACAGCAGCATGCATAAAATATGAAATCATATATGCACAAATCACCAACCAAATTTACAAAGTATACAAGCAGAACTGCATAAACTCTAAAGCAAAGAGAAGCCACTTACTACATCTTTGTCTTCTGATGCTTCAGCAGGAGAAAAAATTAAAAATATCACAATTTTCAACAGACATATAAGCCACAACTTCTCATAAATCTCTTACAAGGTATTTAGATATATTAAAATTTTGGTTAAAAAAAAATTGTGACATATACCAGAGCTACAGTTTAAGTGAAAATATGCATGATTAACCCACAATTGCACTTATATAACCTAATATACAAATAGTAAAAACACCATCCTTGTTTGCTAGTTTGTGGTGCACCAATAATATAAAAGAAATATGCTAAATAATACAGCTAAACACTCTAAATATGGTGCCTGACCCATCCCACCTTTCTTTACGATAAGTAATTTTATATCATTAATAAATTGCAAAGGGTACAACCCTAGTACACATGGAGTATACAAGAGAACCCCTAATAAGAATAACCAAAGATGAACTCCTAGATTGGATCAGTGACATGCTCCTATTTGAGCTTGAGAAGAACAATATCCCACTCGCAGAGTGAGTTATATGCACCAAATCACTCTCACTTATTTTGACTAATGCACATCTTAGTCTAGATTTATAGTAATAGGCTATCCATTTAGCACCGGCATTAAATTGATAATTCAAATAATACTAAACACTACTAAGCTGCCAACATGAACCAAACATGTTTCACCTGTTTCACTAGTATACCTTAAAGAGAGTAATGTCAGGGGCACTTTCATATCTGTGAGATGCACGAACAGCGTCATCCTTAACTGCATCACCTGTCAGCATCCATTCCTCAGCAATCGAAACAGAAGGAAGCCGTTCTTGCCCATCTGCAGGATATGAGGAAACACGATCCTCTTCAATTCCGGTCATAGCCTCCCATGCAACTCTTTCAGATGAAGTCAAACCAGAATTCTTTCTTTTCCGATAAACATCTTTAGGAGCAGCCTTGTCTCCAGTATTTCGTGGAGCCCAAGAAAAAGCTCTCCGAGCCTCTTTTTGCAAGTTACTTAGACTGCTGCTAAAAGATGACCTTGCAGGAACACCTGGTCTTGCTTTATGCCTAGCCCTTGTTCCAGACACGGATATCCGATGTTCTCTGGGGGGAGAAATAATACTGATAGTAATAGCTTTTACAGCATATGCAATAATTATGTTGCTGTCTCTCAACGAAGGAAATTCTTTAAGGATCTGTTGACAAATATAATCCAAACATAAATGCTCGTTGCATAACTAACAGAGGAAAATTTTTTTTTTTTTTTAATTTAAAAAGACATGATCAGCTTGTATTCCAAACTGTATGATTAATTATAATTAATTTTTTTTTTTTTTAAGTAATAAGTATATTATCAAACGCATAGAGGGGGGCAACCTATGTATACAAGAGGTATATAGGGAAACCCCTATTGATTATAATTAATAGGGGTTTTCGGTGCCTTATGTGGACTATTTGGAGGGAGAGGAATTTTCGGTGTTTTGAAGATAAGGAATTGACAACGGCAAAGATTAGCACTAGGTTTCTCATAGTGTTATACCAATGGGTGGGTGTTTTGAACATTCCTCAAGTTTCTTCAATGTCTCAATTTATAGATTTTTGTTCTTACTTTTCTCTTTAAAGGGGTGTCTTTGTACACTCCCTATGTACTCGGGTTGCGCCTCTCTGCACTTTTAATGATATGCTTACTTATTTATCAAAAAAAAAAAAAAAATCTATTAAACTATTATTTATCCTAAAAACTTTAGCTAATAGGAAGAGATAAATTTAATTACTCAATCATTATTTAACACTCCCCCTCATGTGTAAGCTCAAACTCCTTTTTAATAGATGATGCCCAACATGTGAAATATTTAATTTAAATGAGGTGAATTGACCAAATCAATATTCAATCCTAGGACTTTTGGCTCTGATACCATATTAAACTACCATTTACCATAAAAGCTTAAGCTTATAGGAAGAAATATATTTAATCACTTAATCATTACTTTAACAATTTCGAAGAAACATTGATGTTAATTAAGACATCTAATAAGTTCTCCAGCAGATCAATCCCATTATTAATGATACCCTTCACCCCTTGGACTAGATCCCCCTTGCTCCACTCACAAAGTCCATCACAATACCAACTGGCTTAAACATAACCAGGTGGGCCACCTCCACCATACTTAGCGGAAACATTCCCAATTTTTTCCCTTCCTCCTATTGAAGTGGCCCTTTAAGTGACCTCACCCCTGTAATCTCCTCCACCACCACCCACCCCCCACAAAACCCTCCTTTGTTTCTTTGTTTGCTTTTTCCCATCTCTTTGTTTCCCGTGTATTCTTTTGTTTCTTTTCTTTTTTTTTTTTTTTTGTTCCAATATATTTACTCAGAAAAAAAAAAATAGAAAGAAAGAAAAAGAAGAAGTAAGGATTACAGTACCAGAGCAGCAGATTGTAGTTGTTTCCTCATCAAAAGCACCTCCAGGATCAAATGAGGGTGTTCATGCAACGAAGAACATCTTTGCTGCCATGGCAAAGGCAAGGCAGCCAGAACACGAAGACCTAAAGCCCAGGAGTTAAGCCGCGAAACCTCAATATCTGACAGATTTCCTTCGCTTCGCTTCAGAAAGAAGTGAACCTTTGAAAGGCACAAAAGAAAGTCATAATGAAGAAACACAAATTTCAATACCCAAGTAACACATTGAATGTAATTGAATCACATCTCCGAGAAAGAGGACAAGTAATTACAAGAAGTTGCTTTGACCGTAAATTGGGTAACAACTGCATTGCACCCATGGCAACAGGTAGAGCATCATCAGAGTCACGTAGAGAAGAAAGAAATCGTGAAGCTTCTGCCGGACCCCCACCATTAAGAGGATCCGCGGTGAGAAGCTTCACAAGTTGCCGGCCATGCAGTTCTCTTCGCAAATCTATAGATAATCCTGCACTTTCAGCCACTTCTAAAGCAGCAGAAACAGCTCCTTTTCCAGCTAATCTAAGAGCCAAGCCTTCAGGATCTTCCTTACATTCAGCTTCAACCTGTCATTTAACAAGTATTATGGTTAAATAACTCCAAGCAGGACTTAGGCCACTTTTTTTATTCCATGTTTTTCATCTTAATTTAGATACAAGAGAGAATAACAACCTCTTGCCAGCTACTATAATGGTCATCTGCACTTAGTATGTGGCTGTACCTCTGCAAAGCTTGTTTCATTTGGAAGACCTAAGCAACCAAAAAACTATATCACCGACGAAAAGTAATGGGCTAAAGCAGAAATATGAATGCTAAAGGAGTCATATAAATTAAATAAATAAATAAAATTACGATAAAGCAAATAACAAAAAAAACCAGCACCTCATTTCTAAGCGGATCACTTTGTGGCAGGTGGCAGCTGCACATGGTCAAAACATCCAAAGCAGCATCAAGTTCCCATCTGTGCATATACCTGGAGTGAAATGTGCCTAAAAGATTACGGTCTACAGGAATAAGCATACCAAATATTCTGCATAAATCATCATTTACACATATACAGCCCCATTAGAGGTACAGAACAGAAGATATTATAAGATTGAGATATTAAAAGCACTCTCTCAAATCTACCAACATATTTGTTATCTCTTTTCCCCATTCCCTCGAGTGTGGCAAATAGGTTAGAGAGGGTGCAAAGGAATTTCTTATGAGGTGGTACCAATGAGGTGACTAAATTTCATTTAGTTAAGTGGTCTTTAGTTTGTTCTCCTATTAAGAATGGTGGTTTGGGGATTAGAAATTTGCGTCGGTTTAATCAAGCATTATTGGGGAAGTGGTTATGGCGTTATGCTACGGAGAGGGAAGCTTATTGGAGGAAGGTTGTAGAGATAAAGTATGGAGGTATGGAGGGAGATTGGTGTACCAAACAGGTTGAGAGGCCATTTGGTGTAGGAGTTTGGAAGCATATAAGAAGAGGGTGGGAATTGTTTTCCAAGTTCATTAGATTTGAAGTTGGTGATGGCACCCGAATCAGATTTTGGCATGATGTTTGGTGTGGTGATTATCCTTTGAAGGAGTCTTTTCCTATATTGTTTCGCATGGCAAGGAACAAAGAGGCTTGGGTGAGTGAGCATATGCAGATTATAAATGAGGAAGTTCATTGGAATGTTCAGTTTTTCAGAGAAGCTCAGGATTGGGAGGTGGAGGTGGTGATGGCTTTCTACGGTAAATTGTATGAGACCCGGCGAAATGTGGGAAGGGTGGATCGGATTTGTTGGATTCCTTCCAAGAGGAGGATTTTTGAGGTACGATCTTTCTTCGGTGTGCTTTCCTCCTCTTCGGATCGGTACGAGGTGGGGTGTTCTTCTTTCCTGTGGAAGGGCATTTGGAAGGTTAAAGTACCGCTCCGAGTTAGCTTCTTTGTGTGGACGGCTTCTCTTGGAAATATTCTCACTTTGGATAATCTTCGCAAGAGAGGATTGATTGTGATGGATTGGTGTTGTTTGTGCAAGAGGAGTGGTGAGTCCATCAATCATCTTCTCCTTCATTGTGAGGTGGCTTGTACTATTTGGAATGTGCTTTTCAATCTTTTTGGTGTGAATTGGGTAATGAATGGTAGGGTTATTGATCTCATGGCACGCTGGAAAAGTCAAAGAGGAAATAAAATGGTGATGGAGGTGTGGAGAATGGCCCCTTTGTGCCTTTTGTGGACAATTTGGAAGGAGAGGAATGCTCGTTGTTTTGAAGATACGGAATTGACAATGGTGGAGCTTAGCAATAGATTTCTGAGGTTGTTATTTCAATGGGCGGAGTTTTGAACATTATTCAAGTGTCCAATATGCAGCAATTTGTAGAAGTGTGTTCTTCATTTTAACTTTGTAGGGGTGAATTTCTTTGTATACTTCCTGTGTACTAGGGTTGCGCCCCTCTACGCTTTTGAATGATATTATTACCTATTTATCAAAAAAAGATTGAGATATTGTGAGAAGGGTTTTTGCTGATTGTAAATTCTGATGGTAATAAATAGCAAAAAATATATATATAAATAAAATAAAAAATAGAAGGGGAGAAAAAAGGTTTTATATATATGTGTGTGTACTACATGTATGTGTGTGTACATATCAAAAACCAGGAGTAATACATTCAAATTTCATAAAGAGATTGGATCACATTTCCAGCCCTATCCCCACAATGGAAATGGAAATAGAAACAAACACCCAACCAAACCTGAAACGAGTGGGTTTCCCAACCCAAGGTTCCACCACTAGACCTTTAAAACAAACCAAGTTCTGATGGTATGTTAGAAACCATCAACCCTAAAAGCTTAAGTAGTCAGGAGGTGAAACAACTATATATATCAAGCAGACACTAACTGTGCAACAATTTTAAACTCTTAGATATAAAATAGCGTGGGCTAACAAGGAGAAGAAAAGAACTGCTTCACATTTGAAAAACCGAGTAAAAAAGAAGAAGCTGGTCATAAACAATTATATACGTGTATCTCAACTATCAGCAAGCTTTCATCACAACAATGAAAAGACCCATACATACTTGAGGACAAGCCTAGCAGCCAGCTGTTTATCCTTCAACCGCAGGCAATACTGCCAACTATTGCTCCAGATGTTATGGCCGCCATACCCATGAGGTTGTCCAGAGATTGAATGGCTCTCTTCCCCACGTTCAATGAGTAGCTGAAGTAAACGGTCTGATGCTCCATTACTTAGAAAGCGATCCGAAAGTGCAAGAGCATCCATTAGTTTTCCTTCATCGATCAACCTATCAAAGAGAACAAAGAGTGCCAAAAATATTATTCTAATTATTGGGGAAGAAAAAAGAACAACAAACCACTAAAACCTAAAACCTAGCCCCCGTGCCTAACCCCAAAAGAAAATAAAAGGGGAAAAGAATGGTGAGGAACATTTTAGTAGGATATGCCACTAATTTTGTTTATTTTGTCGTATCTGACACGTATTACATGCAAATTAGAAAAATGAAACCACATGTTTCTGACCAATATCCCCTGGAGAACTACATAAAAGAATCCTAGAGGGTTAATATGCAATTCATAATAGCACAGAGAAACTTTCCACTAATATCTAGGCTTTGATGCATCTTCATTTGTTCCTTTTTTACTTCCATCAACAGAGCCATCTTACAATTCTTATTGTCATTTTATCCGTCATATACAGGGGTTGAATTTACCAGATATAGCTGAACAAAGAAATTCACCAAAGGATCCTCGTTATTATTACATTTCGAACGAGTATATTAGGACACATCACACTTGAAAATCATATGCAACAACGGAACAAAGATGACCAAAGAAGATAACTGAGAAGACCAAAGTGAACTATTGATATATAGTTAAGGGATACTGAAACAAGAGATAATAAGCAGTGATACCGTTCAACTGCTTTCACATAGGGTTCTTCATTCTCCCAATTGAAAGAAAGAAAAACCGTAGTATCAAAATCAGCAACCTCAGATTTTGATGAATCATGCCAAGACTCAGGAGCTGCAACCCGCTCACCAATGGAGTTTTGAAAAGCTGTTGAAATATTACTGGAAACAATGTCATCAACTTCTGACTCCATGTCATTGTCATGCTCGCGGAATCTCTTAACAGCAGATCTTGCTTCAGGTTTAAGCTTGGCATCATCAGCTGTTTGATTGATTGCTACAGCAAATTCTGAGACTCGATGAAGGTTAGTTTGCATTTGTATCCATCGATTTAAAGTTGGGAACCTGGGCATCAAAATACAAGATTAAACTACAGCCATAATGTAAATCAGACAGGTGTAAATTACTCCCCAAGTGTGTATCTTACCTCTCAGATTGATCAAGTGCAAATTCATAAAATAACCTGTCAGCATCAGGTGCCTGAAGCAGTCCATCATTGAAAGAAGATTCACTGCCAGAGTACAATATACTGCTCCCAAAAACACATGCTAGGACAGCCCTCACTGGAGACATTTTAACCAAATGTTTTACTATATCTAATTGTAGAGGGTATAGCGGGATTCCAGGTGTTGCCGAGGAACGGGTGTAACAATTGGGTTTAGCTTCTTTAGATGAGGGGGAGAGTGCTCTATTTTCAGAGCCACTCTTATGGCAGGTAGGAATGACAGGAATGCAGGCCCATCCATGACCAGATCGTGGAGGATAAACTGGAGGTACACATGCAGAAATCACTTCATGCACAAAATCAGCACCCATAATTTCAGCAACCTTTACAGCTGCATCAGTGCTGCCTCGATCAAAGACCAGACGAGTTAAAAGCTGCAAGATACAATAAAATGACATCATCATATTTATGATCCTAGGGAAATGTAGATATGCTTACTCCTTAAAGCATTAACTTGTAATTGAGGCTCACTGAAAACTTATGTTGTACTTTTAGAACCTTACTTCCTACATGTCTTTGCTGAAGTTTAGGTCAGATCAGTCATTACTTATATAGTTATCCACGGGCATGTAGGGGTAGGATTTCAACAGTATTAAAGTGAAAGTTAAAGAGCTGTTGACAGTTTCTGTACTTAAAAGATATCACTATGTTACAGTTGAATTTGAATCTAGCTAATCAAAACTTCTATTTCACTCATACATAAATAATCATTCTACCCTTATCTATAAAAAATTAAAAAATTAAAAAAATAAAAATAAACCACATACATAATCACTTTACACATGGTTTACAATTAACAGGTTAAAATCATATTTATTGGAAATATAGAGCTTGACCTATCAATGCTGTGATTCAACGACTGGCCGACTAGAAAGAAAATAAATAAATATACACACACACACACACAAAGTATATTTTAGTAACATGCAGAAATTACCATAAATAATAACCACCAAAATTTTTAAGCATGCAATAAGAGGGCATTTCCCCAAATATATCATCAGTGTCATCATTCATAGAAACAAAATTCCTTTGTTATGTTTGCCAATGCATTGTATTCTTGTTTTTTGTATTCAGTTTGAATTTCTCACTGATCTCACATACCTTAACAAACAACTCAAAATTCAAATACTTCCAAAAATGCAAAACATTTCTTATAAAACTGAATTCTTACCTTATTGTAGTGATATTTTGAGAAATCAGGTACTCAATTTTTGCAGGGGTACGAGCTAACTTAATATTTAAAAAAAAAAACAAAAATTAAAAGAAAAAAAAAATGGGATTAGAGTTTTCACGTGGCCACCCCGCAGCCACTCTCTTTTTCCTTTCTAATTTATAAATTTTTTTATAAGCACAGAGTTCAGCTCCACAACTCTTAGGGTTTTCTCAAAATGTGCAGATGTACTCCTAGAAAACATTTTCTCAAGTATGGACGCACCAAAATACATTTCTAAAAACACTTCTTACCTTTTTATCACATCAAAACACTTTTTAAAACCAAAATCATAAAGCACCTAATTAAATACATTAACAAACAAAACCCTTGAAATTATGTTTGCTTGAACATTATTCATGGCATTAAAAACTAATAATTGAATAGGCACATATTCAACTTGTAAAAATATATGTAAAGGCAAGTCAACAAGTATTACTTAAATAATTATCACGTAGTGTCACTATTCCTCATCGTATAAACTTTTGCATGCAAGCATGAATCTTGGTCAGTGTTTACACGAGTAAATTTTTGTGGAATAACATATCGGGACATATTCTTCAGTTCCAAAGTGATGCACTCTAACACGCAGCCCATGCTAATGATGTATTTTTCATCTATATTATTTCTCCCCAATGAAAGTCCAAATTTATTCTACACCATGCCCCTTATCACTCTGGAAGGCTTCCAGAAGCATTTCCATTATTCGAAAAATTACCCCACAATGCAATCAGAAGCAGAAATTTCTGTAAATAAAAAAATGAAGATAATCTTAAATACAGGAAATAAAAGATCTTACATCCTTAGGCCATTCGAACACAAGTGAAAAAAAGTTGAAATCATGAGTTGTATCAGTCCCATCAACTATGTCACCAATCGCAGCAATATGGAGAATAAATTGTGACAGATATGTTGTGGGCTTGGTACTTAACGGACCAAACAATCTCTTCCCAGAATCTTTGATATCATAGCCAACAGACTGTGCCCCAGTTTCCCCAGCCATTGAACTTATGGGTTTCTGTTTCACAGCTCTTAATCCAAGCCCACGAATCCCATCCTTTTCAAAATTAGAGAGAACCTTTCTATCAGAATACGGGCCTTCCCCTTTAGGAAAATTGGGTTCTGTTTCTTCATCAGCAACAGCCCTTGCAAGATTATGAAGCTTACCTACAATTTTACAGGATAAAGACACCTTAAGCCATAGAGTAAATGGTAAAAATTTAGCCTATAGCTCCCCGACTCAAAAAAATGGAAGTCCAAAAAGAAATTTCAGCAGTCCATAACAGACCCTACCCCAAAAGAAAAGTCAAATGGAAAAAGTACCACTCAAAAACTGCCGCTTGCCCCTGTGAGCATCTTCAATCATCTGATGTAGCATACCAAGAGCACGTTCTCTTTGCCCCTGTCGGTGTGTCTCCTTAGATGAAATGATAATATCCCCAGACAAAAAGGCCTGAAGGGGGGGAGGGTTATCCTGGAGCAGACCATGGAACAGGATCAATAACCAAATAAACATATAATTACTGACTGTTTGTAAAAGTTCTATAATAAAAATTTAAGATGGACATAAATACGGAGAGAATTCTCTATACAGATTCATGTTCCCTCAGTCAATTAACAACTGGAATTTTCGAACAAATTCCCACTCTGCATATTCATAACCACACCAGTAGTAAATGGGCTAACAGAAACTCCCCCCTACAAATTTTTTTTTTTTTAAAAAATGAAACTTCACTTTGGCCCCCTGAATTTAGACGTGATTTGACAAACCCCCCCCCCAAAAAACTTTAAAATCTCTCACTTTGAACCCCTGAATTTTGAATTGCTCTTAATTAGAACCATTCCGTTAATTTTAGCCGTTAAAAAAATAATAATAAAAATAAAAAACGCTTTAGAAGTTGAAATTTTATACAAAAGTCAGGGGTATAAATGTCATGTAACGTTTAAAATCTGACGGAGGGTTCACATTAAGAGCAATTAAAAGTTCAAAGGGTCCAAAGTGGGAGATTTTAAAGTTTGAGGGGGGTTTGTCAAATCGTGTAGAAGTTCAAGGGGCCAAAGTGAAGTTTTCAAAAAAAAAACATATATGCATGCATAATATTGTACCTGTTCCAAGAACTCGAGTAAACGCTTGAGGACACGCCGTGAAACAGAAATCACTCCAACTTCAAGGATTTGATCCCAGTAAGTGGATCCCATCTTTGGAGAACTTCCTGGATATATCTCAGATAACATAACTTGTGCCTAGAGAGATACAAGTTAATGCATAATGTTAAATAACACCACAGCACAACATCTAACTAGTAGGGAACTATGGTTAAAAACATCAAAAGACAAAGTAAAAGGAAACCATTCAGAAAAATTATTGAGATAATGAAACTTAAAAAAGTCAAGATGTGGCAGATGCAGGGTACCAAAATTCAAGAGTATTATATTCCTGGCAAGCAAACAAAGTCATCACTGATTAATGATAACAAGGGCAGATCATACTCTTTCAAAAACTAATATTTTTCTTGCATATTAACTTCCTACTTAAGAAATGAATGCCTGCATCTTGAAAACATTTATGGGATAAGCTTTGTGAAAGGAAATTAATAATATTGGTGAGAGATGGCCAGTTTCTACTCAGCTGTTTGAAAGCTCCTCTGTCCCCAAGTACTAGTGCCCATGTCTTAGGTCTACAGACTTCAAAATTTTTGTATTCTTTCAATATGAATCACCAAGTAGTAAGAAAACAGAACAACAAACAAAAAAAAAAAACAAAAAAGAACCAGGACTTTCCACTATATGACATAGCGGAAGACTAAGGTAACTAATCAAAGAGCAGCGTCTTTGATTCTACAAGGAGAAGCGTCTTTGTCTTCTACCCAAAAAGATAAAAACAAGCCTGGAAGCTAAAAGAAAGATAAAACTCCACAAAGTATTTGAGAGGAAATTCTCTAATTTGATAATAATTCAATGAGTTCAGTTTTACATAATAAGCAAGTCTATTTATAGAAGAGAAATACTTGTAGAAAAAGTAAACCTACTTCTAATAGAGAAAGTAAATCTAATCCTAGTAATAAAATAAAACTACTTTTAGTAGAAAAAGTAAATCTAATCTTAGAGGAGAGGAAAAGAATTAAAGCAAATCTAACTCAATTGAGGAAAGGAAATAAAGTCCTAGTAAAATTAAATAAAATCCTAATATAAAATTAACAATCAGCGGGAATCATGACAATCTTTCCTCTTGTACTTCCATTGTCTGAGAATGGATAAAATTCTGATCAAGTGGCGCTGCTCCAATATTATTTTTGATATTTTCTTTATTTTCATTTTTACCGAAAATAAAGGTATATATGGTCCTACATCACTATTTCCATTGCAACATTAATTTCTCACAAAAGTTTAAAGAACTAGCATGAAACTGGTGTAACTGTCATTCCATCAAAAATTCCTTCACATTTTCTTAAAAACTCTGCTTATTTACTGGGGATCTAGAAAATCAAAATTGTACTTGAAAACCAAGACAAGCATTATTAGAAGAAAAAGAAATGTCATCATATGACTACAGCCACACCAAGTAAGAACAATATATTTGTAGATAAGTGAGTCATACCTGAGTCAGAAGCTGTTGGGACATCTTTGCTGACCTTGCAGAAGTAGCAGCAACGTCAATACAAAGAAGAATCTGCCAGGAAATACACATACATCAACCTATAATCACATAAAAATAAACTTGGGTATTCACTTTTTACAGAGATTCAAAATAGGGGAACAGAGAATTGACGTTGTGAGCACTTACTGCAGCCAAAGGACCTAACTGGGAGCGTAAAGAGGCAAAATCTAGATCTTGTACCGCAGAAGTTCCATCAGCAGCACGAGAGACTACATCTTCTACCTGGAAAAGATAGTGTGTGAATATATTTATTTCCAGTTTGTGAGAAACAAAAAAAAAAACACACCCACACAACAACATAGGTAAAAATCATAAGTTCACATATGAGAGGAAAGTTAAAGGAAAATTGCAACCAAGACAATATTCATTCAGAAGTAAACAAGAGTACTCAAATACTAAAACATTAATATTGTACCTATAGCATGGTTTGATAGGAAATATCAACTTCTAAGATAAGACAATCACCTCTAGACCAAGCGTGAAGGCTTTTTGTGTCCAAGAATAAGTGTCTTTGGTAGTTTATTATGTTACTAGTGCCAGCACTGATAATGCAGACCAGAATCCCCTTTTTGTTGGTATGAAGGCCAGTATCTCACTTGCATAAAACCTAGGGGGACTACTGTTCCACAAAAGGAAAACCATGGATTAAACATGGTACAGTAACGATGTAGTTGGAGGACATGGATACTTAGAATTTATGGTAAAATAAGATAATAAGACCTAACAAACACTTTGTCACATCACTTCAATACAGATACAGTAACGATCGTAGCCATCCCCTCTGGTACCTTCTAGCGCGTCAAGATCGAATTGCTCATAAACATGGTAGGGTGCAGCTCTTGGAAAAGCCCAGCATACCCCTAACCTAACTCAGACGCTTGTTTCTGAACCAAAACATCTTATGAGAAGTCATCAGACCCAAAGCTTTAGTATTTGAAAAGCCATGCAATATGTGCAGCATCAATTATACGCTATAACCTCCAACCATTGGGAGGCACCACCAAACCCTTCATCTAGAACTGCAAATGTGATCAACAAGTGTCCCACATAAAGATAGGCACTTGATAAATAACAATATGTATTGCTCTTCCTCATCCAATATTTTATTTTATCTCCTTTAACTTGAGCCCAAAATGCAAAATTCCAATATTAATCTTCATGACAACAACTCTACCCCAACTTTTTGACACATCAGTAGAGTCCTAATGATCAATTCTTGTTTGTATCTTATCTTACCAACTCTAGACTCGCCTACATTGCAGTTTGAATGTCTGACTCAACTAAGGTTAAGCCCAAATTCCTCATTTCTCTAACACTCCTTTCAGGAAAATCCCAGCTTAGTCGCTGTATATTGTTTCTCCACTGTACTAACCACACTATTTCAAACTCTCCAGTATCATGGAGAACAAGGCTTTAGCACCTTGATTATTTGAACCAACAGCTTCCACTTATTACAGTATGAAATGATGAAGGCCAAGAGCTCACACAACATACGAGAACCTCCCACATGACCAAAAGCTCACATAATACACAAGAAATATTCCACATAATGAGATGAACTATCATTCCTCAGTTAAACATACTGACAGGTGTAGTGGGAAATGTTTCAAGAAGCCGAGTGAGGAAGGCTTTAGATATCCACTCCAATGCAAGAGCAGTTGCTGTGCAAAACAAGAGAACACTAATTCTGTATAATTTGCTGTACCAGGCCTAATTGAGTCTAATTCCTTCCAGATCTTTTTTTGTTTTATAAGTAATATGTATTATCAAATGTGCAGAGGGGCGCAACCCAAGTACACAGGAATAGAGTTGGGCGTCGGTAAACGTCGGTAAATAATTTTTCTTCCGCTCCAAAGTCAGTTAATTCACCGACTATTTCCGCCAATTTTTTTTTCTGACACCGAATGGCGGTCAGAAAAGTTGGTCAGTAAAGTCAATATGTGTAAAAATTGAAAATTTTCAATGAAGTTAATCGGTTCGGTTAAAGAATTTTATTTCACTTACCAAACCGAATTTGTCGGGAAAAAAAAAATAAATTAATAATTTGTTCCGCCTACCGCCCAATGGTTAGACAGTGTCAATAGAAGTCAGTCGGCTATCGGTCAGTAGGCGGTGAATTTGCCCAAGCCTACACAAGAAGCATACAAAGTACCCCTACTAACTAGAAAAAGAATTACAAAGCTCTAAAAAATCAGAAAATGTAGACTTATATGAGTGAGAACAAGTCATGCTCAACGAAAACAATGTATTGAGTGCCAACTTCTTCAACTCAAACACGCCACTCTCACGATCCTCAAAGCTGTGTGCATTCCATTCTCGTCATAGACACCACATCACACACAATGGGATCAGCATCCATATGTGCAACACAAGCCGATTGCCCAATTGTCTCCTCCAACTCCCCGAGCAATCACCCACCTTTTGCGGCATAACCCAATTAACACCAAAGAGTTGGAAGAACATATTCCATAACTCATGTGCAACCTCACAATGCAGGAGTAAATGGTCAGTGGATTTGCCACATTGTTTACACATGTAGCACCACTCCACCACCATAATATTCATCTTTCGTAGATTCTCCAAAGTGAGTATTTTCCCTAAAGCCGCTGTCCACACAAAAAAAGCCACTCTCGGGCAAGCCTTCACCTTCCAAATACTCTTCCAAGAACCAAACACCTGTGCCAAAGTAGAGATAATTTGATAATAAGATTTCACTTCAAAAGTATTCCTTTTAGACGATATCCAACAAATTTTATCCTCACCTCCATATCTAATTTTTTAGGAATATAACACTTCAAAAAAGCTCGAGACTACATCAATTTCCCAATCATGCACAGGCCGAATAAACATGACATTCCAATGAAGAAGATCATTCAGGGCCTCCATATACTCCTCAACCCATGCATCCTTGTTGCAGGCAATATTAAACAATTCTGGAAATACAAATTTCAAAGGACGTTCCCCACACCACACATCATGTCAAAAAATACTGTAGAACCATCTTCTATATCATACCGCACATGATGCATGAAGCCCTCCCACCCCCTTCGAATACATTTCCACACTCCCACTCCATTTGATCCCCCTACCTCCATACAGCACCAATCTCCCCTTTGACTATCATATTTAACTTTCACTAACTTCCTCCACAAAGCATCCCTTTCCGTCACATACCTCCACAACCACTTACCCAACAAAGCACGATTAAACTGAATCAAATTTCCAGATCTTCATGTTGCGGAATGCGATAAACTCCCCTGTTGAACCAAAATTAGTGAAAAACCCATCAGGCTCAAGCCCAACACCTACTACAAGGCTGAAGGAGCCCTAAGACCAAAAGAAACACCATTCCTTTGCCATCTATAAAGGAAGTCTACTCTGCAGCCAACAGTTTAACCAGGTATGGCTGCAAATTTAGCTTTTCAAGCAACAGTTTTCTCATGGACAACGATTACCATCATAACTTTCACATGCTACCTCTGGTTTTTTATGCATCCAATAACAATATATGAAGTTATCGCCTAAAACAACCTTCACAATAATGATAACATAAAGGGAAACAGCACTCACAATGATGCGAAATATAGTTCAGTTACATCATTTGCTAAAAGCTATGGAAAAATAAGAAAGGTCAAAGGGGTGATTAGTGCATCAAAGAAAGCTTCAAGAACATAATCATATATGAACCATGAAATTTCTGATGTTATGACATGTGACCACATACCCCGGCCAAGTGACTGGGCAGGAAATATGTCCACCAATCACTAAATAATGTTATATTACTGAAAGCACATTTGATAGGCTAAATTCAGTTAAAGCCAAATCACACATTACCAACCAAATGTTTTTTTTTTTTTTTTGATAAGTAATGTTGCATTAATCAAAAAGTGCAAAGGGGCACAACCCTAGTACACAGGAAGTATACATGAGATCGACACAAAGAAAAAAAGAACCAAATGTTAGATACTATAACAGCCTCCAATGTTTAAATCTATAGTTCCATTTAAGTAGAAAAAAAAATAAAAAAAAAAAAAAGAGAGAGACAGAAATACTAGTAGATGTGCAACAATATACAGGTATTAATACTCTGTGAAAGCATAAAATCTAGAATTAAATAATTGAACAATCTGAATCATACAGATGCTCTTCTGAAGGCACTATCAACCCATTCAACTAATTCAAGGGTAGCTTTGTCTTCGGCGGATAACGAAAATCGATGAACTGCTTCTTCTCCAATGTCATACTTTGCTCTTTGCATGCAACTGCACAGTAAAAGAACATAATTGTACTCACCTTAGCACAATAAGGTATTGACATCATCAGTTGATCAATTAATAGATAATTTACCATCTGTTGGATATCTAGCCACTTTCAACAATTCCCTACAATTAAGGATGCAAGACGCCTCACTTGGGATCCTCATCCGATGTCTAGCTATAATGATGGCCAAAAGACCCAGAAATCAAGTGCAATCACATAAAAACTGCTTTGCCCCTAGCCTGACCCTTCAATTTTAATAATTTCAATCAAATATGCCCCCGACCCAAGCAAGTATATTCCGGTCCAACCATGGAGATGGATTAGGGCGAATTCAACTAAAAGTACTAAATGCATATAGACATTATGGATAAGCTAGCACATTTAAATACACAAACACACACATAGAGAAGGAGTAAAATATGTGTTAGCAAACAAAAGAAGCCAAGATCTAGATGCAACCAAAACCAAAGTCAAGAATATGATTACCACAACAAATAACATAACTTCCGATGTACATGGGTTGCTCTCCTTTGTGCGTTGTTTGAATATACATTATTTATCAAAAAAAACCATGTTAGAAGAGATAATAGGGTTTGAGTCATTAGGGTTTCAAGGGTAGTTTGGTCTTTAGGTCATTAGGGTTTAGTCTATATATTGTGATGTTTGTATTAGGTTTTAATAAGCTTGAATAATATAAAGAGGCACCAGCCTCCATCTCTTTCTCCCTCCTACAAATCTTAACATGGCTTAACATGGTATCAAAGCCTTCGATTCTTGGCTAATCTTGAGTTTTCTATTGTTGGCGGCAGCATTGCTCGTGTGGGCTAAACCCACACAGGCAGTACCTTCATAGCAGTTTTATGTGGTGACCGAACACCTCCGGTGAAAAAAAAAACCAGCACCATCGTTGCTGCTTGTGTGTGAGTTCTTGTTGCTGGGTGTGATGGCCAGCCTTGCCTATGGTAGCCGGAATGTTATGTGGTGGCCGGCGAAGTTGCAGCAGCCCTCAAAAAAAAAAAAAAATCCGCCGTTTGATGATTGTGTTGTCAGAACGATGATATGTGGTCATCGTTTGAGTTTATTATTTCTGTTTTTGGAGTGGCCAGCCTGTTCTGTCTTCTCCGGCGAAGATCTGGCAACAGCTCAGTTTCACTTTTCTGCAGTTTTTCGACTTGTTTTTTATGTCACGAGCATGTTCTGCTTATCGTCGGCCTGTTCTGTTTCTCTCCAGCCAGTTTTTGCATTTTACGGCAAGTCTCTGGCAATGCTCCGGCGAAGTTTTTTTTTTCTAGTAACTATGGCGAAACTTGTTGGTTAATCATGTATTTGTTGTTTGTTGTTCGTGATTGGTGTATCTAACCGGCCTTGGATTCTCCAGCGATAACAATCAAGTGATCGTTGCATCAAACCGGCCTTAGTGTTTTACGGCAAGAATCAATCAAATGGTTGTTCAAGTTTTCGACGAGTTTTCGACCGGCGTTGTAGTTTTATTTAATTATCTTGCATTTGTATTGTGTACTCCAAGCTGTTCCAACTTGAGGGGGAGGATTAGAGTATGTTTTTCTAGTTGTTTTTTCATTTGCTTGTATCTTTCAAGCTGAATTCATATGATATATATGCTCTTGCTTGAGGGGGAGTGTTAGAAGAGATAGAAGAGATATCGGGGTTTGAGTCATTAGGGTTTCAAGGGTAGTTTGGTCTTTAGGTCATTAGGGTTTAGTCTATATATTGTGATGTTTGTATTAGGTTTTAATAAGCTTGAATAACATAAAGCGGCAGCAGCCTCCATCTCTTTCCCCCTCCTACTAATATTAACAAACCATAACAAAAAATTTTATGCCATTTGGTTGTGAATTAATTTTTTTTTTTAATAAGTAATGGAAAATTTTATAATATAAAAAATAAAAATAAAAAAGCATACAGTGCTCCTAAGTACACAGGCAATATGCAGTGGGAAACACCAAACTAAAACAAACAACCACCCACCACCAAACCTAACCCAACCAACAGAACCCCTCAAAGAACCAAAAGCCCTAGAACCCAAAAACCCACAAACACCTTAAGCCATGCTAACCGACATGAGCCTTGCCTTTTCCTTGCCTAGAGGACGCTCCTACAAAATCATAATTAATGGAGCATTATAAGTTCCAAAGCTCCCTTATACCTCTAGGATTTGAGCAAGCACCCATTTCCTCCCAAACATGTACCTCTTCAATGACCGTGAAGAGAGCCACAATTTGATCCTCTCACCCCTCGCACGAGGCCCCCGCCACAGGATAAAAATCTTTAACATAAAACAAAGCCCTATCCAAAGGGGTGACAGGGGAAAAACACTCTTCTTTTTTGTGGACGGCAACTCTTGGTAAGATTTTTACTTCGGATAATTTAAGAAAGAGAAGAGTAATAGTGGTGGAATGGTGTTACATGTGTAAGAGTGGAGAATTTATCAATCATCCTCTTCTCCATTGTGAAGTGAAAAGAGAATTATGAAGTGCAAATTTTAGCCTCTTTGGAGTAAAATGGGTTATGCGTGAAAGGGTGATAAGGTTATTGGATTGTTGGCAAGGTCAAGTGGGAAGTCGATCAGGTTTAGTTGCTTCGAGGATATTCATGTTATGCTTAATGTGAAGCATATGGGAGGAGAAGAATGCTAGATGTTTTGAAGATCGTGAGAAGTCGATGGAAGAGCTCAAGGACATCTTGGTCAAATAGGTTTTTAATTGGTCAAAGGCTTATAATATTTCTCATGTTTCTAACTTTGCTGAATTTGTGGATTTGTGTTCTTCTTTTAGCCTTTAGTGGAACACCTTTTATACATCATGTGTACTAGGATTACACCCCTCTATGCTTTTCAATAATATGAATTACTTATAAAAATAAAAAGTAAAAAATTAATGATTTTCTTGTTCTTTTTTCTTCTTCTAGATAGGCGTGTCTCTTGTATAATTCCTGAGTACCAGGATTGCACTTTGCATTTTTAATGATACTTTGATTATTTCTCAAAAAAAAAAAACTATCATAGATGAGTTTAGAAATATCTTTTCTTTCTAACTTGACTATAGGCTGGCTGGCACCGCGGTTTATTTGCTTTACAGATTTTCTTTCTTACTTCTCTCCTTCCTCCTAATCCCCCTTGTATACTCCCTGTGTACTATGGGTTGCGCCCCACGCTTTTGATATTCTATTCTATTTGACTTATCAAAAAAAAAATACTTGACAACAAATATGAAAACTTTGTATTCACTATATCTTCTTGCTCTGTTTATCAGCAATCAAAAAGTGCAACTCTGGACCAGAAACATTTCAGAAGATTAGAAACATATGCACTTCAAGGAGACAACACTGTGAAGGAATTGGAATAAGATGAATTAGAACCTAGGCAATAATACAACAAGTTTTACTTTATAAACCACCATATGACAGACTCAAGTTATTATATTAATAATAACATGATATGTAGCATGGATATCATGAGCAAGAATCAGTGACACATCATAAATTTCAGAAAAAAGTTCATTTAACTCACAGGTTGAGTAGCTTGGAGGGGCTGCACGTAATACAGTCAATGCTTCCTTCCATCTCCACTGGCGTTCAGATAACGGTAAAAGACGCTGCAAAATTGACAACCGCCATTCCCACTCTTCAATGAAATGTTTAACAATAGAGACTCTCCACTCTAAGGCATGTTTACCACCAATTGTTACACCCTCACTCGATGCTTGCTCTAGTTCAATTACAGCTGAGGAAAGACTTCGATGTAATATATCAAGTAGTATCTCTGTGAAAGATATAACCACTTTGTTTCCTTCATCAGATGGGGTGAGATCATTATTTTCCCAAGCATAGCCATTACCCAATTCAGAATATCTCTCTGGGGAGACACAATGCGTCAAATTCAGTGAGAGATCATCCATATGTAAAAGAGAAATTATAACATTCACCATCAATATCTGCATCATCAAATACAATTGACATTAATTAAGACAGTATAAATAACAGGAAAAGTAATTAACAAAAACAGTACAAATAACAGGAAAAGTAACTAATGCACAACAAATACATGATGCCACAACTTGTCTATTAAAGGCATTTGAATTCTAATAAGTGTCTTATTAACACTGCGGGTACACACTACACCCTCTCAGGAGGCTATATTTAGAACATCTAAAAGAGATACACAACAGCTCACGGCGAAGTTAATATTTTTTTTTTTTTTGATAAGTTCAATTATAAAAAAATAATAATAATAAAAAATTCAAACTAGTGACATCCGCTTCATAAGGCGTGGTTCTTAGCGGATTGAGCTATCTCTTGGCGAAGTCAATATTTAATATGATATTAACTTTGCCATGAGCTGCGTGGGACCAGGGAGAGGATTTTTTTTCCCCCGACCAATTCGATTGGGTGTTGGGTTATGACAAAGATGAGGATCCAACATTGGCACTGCTGGATGCTGTTAAAGAGGATTTTTGTCGGGAAGTTAAGGTTGCACAGCCTAAGACTAAAGGCAAGAGGAAGTTGTTCAGTTTGAAGAGTTCCGTAAACTATGGCAATGCAAATACTTCTGTTCGGCGAGGGAAAGGCAAGGCTCAAGTGCAGTAGCGCTGAGTGTTCTTATGGGTTTCGGGTGAGAGGATTTTAGGTCCTTGTGGGCTTGTGGGGTTTGTTGTGGGCTTGTTGGTTAGTTTTGTGTATCGGTGGTGTTGGGTTTTCACGGGTGTTTTCTCTTGTTTTTTCTGTTTTTACTGCTTTTTGTGTCCTTTGTGTATACTTCCTGTATGCTTAGGGGCACCTACGCTTTTTATAAAACTTCTTTGATAATACCTATAAAAAAAAAAAAATTAATATGATGAATCAAATGATTGTTATAATTAGGCTTTTCTGAAATTTGAATCCTATGTAAAACCAACAACATGTTACACTTTCAGCAAAGGAACTCAATGGGTACGTTTTCAAAGATTGCAAATTGGATTGGCCATGCAAGAGTATATGAAGTTAACAACAGCCTTAACAACACAAAGGAAACCATGGTGCAAAAAGTTCATTAACATGAGCAGTTGACCTTGCGGGCAATATTATTAATAGCTTCCAAATGGTTCTGCAGGTCTTTCAAATGGCATAATGCCAATTGGTGATGACTTTCTCTTTCATCAGTCGCACACCTTTCCATTGCTCCTAGTGCAAGAAGAGCCGATTCCAAAGCATAACGCATGTGCATAAGTTCAACATCTTGCTTTCTACCATACCCCAACCCCCACACCCAAAAAAAAAACACATCAGCATGTTGGAGGCAATAAAGCCAAACAAAACAAGGAAAAATAAGAAAAAAACACATGAAAAGCAACATCTATATAATACACAGGCTTATATCAGGAGCAAATCTAGGTATTGGTATCAAATTGACAGCCCCAGAATTAACGAATGCAATGGTAGAGCCAAATATTTTATATATCCAAATTTCTTCTGAAACTTTTAAATTCATTCTCCCTCCCATAATAACTGTTACTTTCCATTTATTTTTGTTCTAAAATGTATCCTATATTATTTAAAGTCAAAAAGTTTAAATTTTTATGTCCCCATCCCTCAAGTCTGAGATAAGTGTCCTTTATGAAAAGCACAAAGCATCAATGATAAAGGGTAATTTTGAGAGAGCATACAAAATTGACTTGTCAAAGCATTAAATCTTCTCCTTGATGCATTTTTTTAAAAGAAAAACATGATCAATATGGGAAGGAGGAAGTATAGACCATTTTCATTTGAAAATCCACGGTAATAAAATTTACAGTAATAGTCCATCCAACAATCTGTCAATGCACTCATCTGTTACTTAATAGGACAGACATGTTGCCTTTTGTTTTGTTGATGAGTAGACTTGTTGCCTTCTGTTACATGTCTAACAATATTACAATAACCAAATTATTACCTGTTATATTCCCAAAAAGACAATGACACTTTTTGATGTGTTCTTGAAATATATTTCTTTTTTTTTATAGTCAATGATAAATTTTATCGAAAAAAAAAAAGACATTTTGAAATATATTGATAAAATAGTACAGTAGCTAGAAGCTCACGTTCTATAGCTGCAGATAGCAGAAGTCAAATATCACAACAAAGAGTCGATGAATAAAATAGGACATAAATTTCCCACAAACTAGTTTGTAGGAATTCCAACAAATCAGCCTCCAAAAGTGACATGTATCTTAAGCTACTTAAAGCATGTGAGAAGCACGTGCTATTAAAAAACATATGCTTCTAACATGATAAAGTACACATGTCACTTTAGATGCTGGTTTGTAGAAAATTTCTGTCCAAAATTAGAATACCAAACACCAAGCTCATTGAAGTGAAATAAATCATTCTTTCATTATTATGTAAGTCCTGCTTAAGAAATCCTCTATGATGCAATGCAATGCAATGTTGAGCATGGAAAACAATGGCTCTACTATTAATGCCTTTTGGGGGGTGTTTTTTTGTTTTTGTTTTGAAAAAGTGTTTTGATGTGACACAAAGGTGAAAATTGTTTTTGTGTTTTTAACAGTGTTTTTGTGTTTGGATTGTTTGCTACTATTTTTTGTTTTGAGAAAAGAAAACAAAAGACAAAAATTTTAACAAACAAGGCCAATACTTTTTTTTTAAAAGTAATGTTGTATACTTTTAGTGTGTTAACATCTGAGAACTAAAGCTTCAGGTCTCATTTGCAGAATTTTTTCTTCACTAAGTCATACAAGTTCAAATTTTTAAATTAAGCATACAAAAGTAACATCATTAGACAATGTAACCAAGTTCAGAAGGGAATTTGCATAGACACCTCTTCCAGGCATCTGCATTAGAAGCAATTGGCTGCATGCTGATCAATTCAATAGCTTCCTGAAATTTTATGCCTGGGACAACATCAAACAATACCTACAGAGAACATATCGAGTCACACCTCAAAGCTCCAAAAATAAAATAGTAAAAGTAATAACAAAAAAATAATAATAAAAAGTTAGTAGTAAAAGAAGATGATGAAGAAAAGGGAGGTACATAGAATGCATACCATGTGTTAAATTCCACTAACATGTTGATGGGAACTAAAACCATGTATACCTCCAAGGAAATGATTGACAAAAAGATAAGCACGCTTTTTTTTAATAAGATCTAGATCTAAAACATGCAATCTGATGAGTGTCAAATAAATTTATCTAACAGCAAAAGATTCATACTCTTGTCACCTCCAACCTTCTCATTCGCCTTCATACTTCCATCACCACCACTAACCTACCTTTCTACAATATGCTGTAAAACAAATTAAGAGGGTCTAAACAGCTCATGTCGGGTTATTAATAGTCTAGTTTAAGTCAATTCATTAACTAAATGAACCAAAGTCAAGCACAGCTTTGAAGTTCAATTACTGAACAAACAAAGTTTGAAACAATTCCATGCTTGACTAGAAACATTTGTGAATGCAAAAGGTTATTGATGCAGGATGAAAAATAAAGAAAATGGAATTTTAGTCTTATTTAGATTATTAGTTTTATTTAGATTATTGGTTTTATTTGTATTTCAATAATGGGCTTGACCCAAAGATTTAAGTTATTTTGCAATTCAATAATGGGCTTGTACCAAAGTTGGTCAAATTAGGTTAGGGTTTTTTGTCAATCTATTTAAGTGTTCTTTTGTAACAATCTATCAATGCATTCATCCATTCATTCATTCTAAACTATTACAAAAGAACACTTAAATAAACTAACAAAAAACCCTACCCTAATTTGACTGACTTTAAGCCAAGCCCATTATTATTTTTTTTTTTTTAAGCCAAACCCTAAACCCAATATGAAATTGCAAAATAACTTAAAACTTTGGGTCAAGCCCCCTACTGAATTACAAATAAAATCGATAACCTAAATAAAACCAATAATCTAAATAAAAACTAAAATTCCAGATTCTTTATTTTTCATCCTGCATCAGTTATACTTTCAACTACTAATATCAGTAATTTTTTTTTGATAAGTCAAAATGCATTAAAAGAGCGCAAAAGGGGCGCAACCCATAGTACACAGGGAGTATACAAGGGAAAGCCTAAAGAGAAGAAGATAAGCGAGAAAGAAAATCC
The DNA here is from genome assembly GCA_013348765.1 of Carpinus viminea. Classification (NCBI taxonomy): domain Eukaryota; kingdom Viridiplantae; phylum Streptophyta; class Magnoliopsida; order Fagales; family Betulaceae; genus Carpinus; species Carpinus viminea. The sequence goes on along the minus strand of CP054670.1, from coordinate 11,534,533 downwards.
GGCAAACTAATTACAAGCGGATCAAGCCAGCCAGCTGTCCAGGTGTAGAGAGTAGAGAAAAAATAATGCAAGATATCCTCAAACTCCCTCGCGGAGTCTTCAAAACATCTAGCATTACGTTCCCTCCAAATACACCACATAAGACATAAAGGAATCAACTTCCAAACCACCGCACTCCTTGATCGACCCCCCGAACACCAACAAGCCATCAACTCCTTAACCGAGCTAGGCATGACCCAACTAAGGCCCAAACGGCTAAGAATGGCATTCCACAGGGCATTCGTCACTTTGCAATGGAGGAGGAGATGATCCACCGATTCCCCATCCGACTCGCAAAGCCAACATCTGTTAACCACTATCATGCCTCTCCGGCGAAGATTGTCAATGGTAAGAATCTTCCCTCTGGCGGCTGTCCATGCAAAAACGCTACTCTAGGCGGGCCTTCGTTCTCCAAATGCTTTTCCAAGGAAAGGAGATGTGCCCATGTGATGAAAGCACCGATAATAAGATCTCACCTCAAAGGCACCTTTGCTCAAGGATCCACCACAACTTGTCCTCCCCAACCCCTCTAGTCTTGAAAGAGTACAAGCAATTATAAACGCAGCCAATGTTTCCACTTCCCAATCATGAATTAATCGGTGAACACAATGTTCCAGAATGGTACCATTGGCGTGCTCCATATTGTCCATGATGGAAGCTTCCTCGAACCGAGCAATACTAAGCAGACCGTGGAATGAATCTTTGAGAGGACTGCCCCGCACCAAGTATCCTCCCAAAAGTTGATCTTGGAGCCACAGATCAAATCTGAAATGACTTTTAAACTTGCTCCATCCCATACAAATATACTTCCAAAGCCCCACCTGTGCCTCTCAGAATCACACTAGACCGCCACCCATCCCGGAAGACCCATACTTAGCCACCAAAATAGATTTCCACCACGCCCATCCTCATGAGCATACCTCCAAAGCCATTTCCCCAAGAGCTTGATTGAAATTCCTCACATTTCGGATGCCCAAACCACCTTCGGAGATGGGAGAGCACACCGTATCCCAATCTACCAAATGAAACTTGACCTCATCATTCAAGCCCCCAAAGGAAATCCGTTGAATTTTCTCAATACGCTTAGCCACATCAACCGGAATAGGGAATAACGAAAGCATATAAGTAGGCAAGTTAGAGAGTGTACTTTTGATCAAAGCAACCCTCCCTCCTTGGAGAGATACGTCCGTTTCAAGGGCCAACCGCCTAGCCATCAAATCCTCCAAATCCTCCATATAGACTTGAGCTTGAATGACGCTAGCGGTAAACCCAAATATTTCAAAGGCAAATCAGCAAAGTACACAACCCAAAGTTACCGCCAACCGATCCACATCATCCAACTAACCAACCGATCAAGGAAGACTTAGCCATGTTTACTTTGAGCCCAGAAACCGCTTCAAAACATACCAAAAGAGCATCCATGTAACTGATTTGGCTCGCATCCGCACCACAAAATACCAATGTGTCATCCGCAAATAACAAATGAGAAACTTCCACTTGCCCATGATCCCTAGGACCCACAAAGAAACCTGAAATCAGCCCCCTCGAGTAAATAGCACCAATCATCCTACTAAAAGCCTCCATCACCAAGACAAATAAGAATGGAGAAAGCGGATCACCTTGCCTCACCCCTCGAGAACTCCCAAAAAAACCGGAAGGTGCACCATTTATCAAGACTGAGAACCGGACTGTGGAAATACAATGTTTGATCCAAGAACACCATCTATCTCCAAAACCACATCTTTTCAAAAGATAGAGAAGAAAGTTCCAATCCACATGGTCATAAGCCTTTTCCATATCCAACTTGCAAAAACCCGGATCCCGGATTTAATCCGCTGTCCAAACATTCATTGGCTATGAGTACCGAGTCTAAAATTTGTCTTCCTTTAACAAAGGCACTCTGAGGCTTAGAAATCACCCTATCCATGACCCTCCTCATTCTATTGGCCAAGACCTTTGCAATAATTTTATAAACACCACTCACAAGGCTAATCGGAAAAGTCCTTAATCTCCTTAGCACCATGCCTCTTGAATGAGGGCAATGAAAGTAGAATTTATGCATTTGACAAATTTACCTCGCTCATGAAACTCGGAAAAACCGCCATAAAGTCCCCCTTGATAACCTCCCAACACTCCTTGAAGAAAGCCATAGAGAACCCGTCCGACCGGGGCCTTGTCACCATCCATGCCCTTGATCACCTCCCACACCTCCCTTTCCTCAAAAGGTTCTTCCAAGCTTGAGGCATCCGAGTTCAAAGCATGTCAAACTCAAGATTATCCAAGCGAGGTCTCCAAACAAGAGGCTGTAAACAAGGAATCATAGAAATGAACAATGTGGTTGCTAACAATAGTAGGATCAGAGGTGGAGTACCATTCACATCCAAGGACTCAATGGAGTTATTTCTCGTTCAGATTAGCCACTTGATGAAAGAACTTGGTGCATTTGTCCCCTCCTTTAACCACCGAACCCTCGATTTTTGTCTCCAACTAATTTCCTCTAGAAGAAGAGATGCTTCCAACTCTCTAGAAACCTGGCGCTTTCTATCCTTCTCCTCCTCGGTTAAAAGTCTCACTTCTTCAGTTCTGTCCAGCACCTTCAGCTCCTCAATACAAGCTTTATTCTTCTCCCTCACATCACCAAACTCCTCCATATTCCATCTCTTTATCTCCCACTTGAGAGCTTTCAATTTTTTAGCCAACACAAAGCTAGGAGAGCCATAAAACTGAAAAGAATCCCACCATCCTCTCACTTTCGCCACAAAACCCTCCTCTTTAGCCACATATTCTCAAATTTGAAAGCCCTCTTCCGGATCGGACAGCCACTAGCGAGAAGAATGGGGGCATGATCCAACAAATTCAAGCAACTTTTTCTGCAAGAGACCCGGATAACAAAACTCCCACCGTGAAACCAAAAACGGTCCAATCTAGACCAAGTCGAATTGTTTGACCATGTAGACTCCTCCAGCCAAAGGTAAATCCATAAGGCCTGTTCGCCACAAAGTCTGCAAAATCAGTCACCGATCTATGATAAACGCCTAAGTCTCTCATCGCCAAACAAGGTAACATTGAAGTCACCCCAATACACCAAGGCGCTTCCCATAGGCTCATCAACCCATAATTCCTCCCAGACGCCTTCTAACATGATTTCTGTTTGGACCATACACACCCGCAAAAGCCCACATCAACCCATCCTCCACATTCCTAAAATGACAAGCCACCACAAAATTGCCCACACAACAATCAATTTTGGAGACTACCCTCCTGTCCCACATGAGTAAAATACCACCCGAAGCGCCTCTAGAATCAACATGGCACCAATCCACATAAGGGCAATCCCAAAGGCTATGCACTAAACAATTCGAAGTACTCACCAGTTTTGTTTCTTGGAAGCAAACGATGTCAACCTTCCAAGCCCTAAGTAAATTACTGATTTTCAGCCGCTTGCCCCTGTTGTTCAGGCCTCTGACATTCCAAGAAAGAATTCTATGCTTCATAATCACTGCAATTTCCCCATTCACTGCCCTGGCTGTCTTCCTCTTGCTGAAAATCAGGACTAACACTGCCTCCCCCTTTCCCCTTCTCATGCTTCTCAATAACAATCTTTCTCAGGCATTCCTCTTTCCGACCTTCCTGCCCATCACAAGAAAGACCAGCTACGGAGCTGACTTCCAAAGTTAGCTTCATCTTATTATTAACATAGGGATCCTCCGTCTCATCACTCCCCAAACCTGCCCCAGCTTCAATGCCCATATCCTCCAGAACCGTCTCCTCCATACCACCCACTAACTTCACTCCACTTCCACTTTCAGAACCCTTTGAGAGCCCTCGCCAAGCATCTCTCCTTCGGTACACCTCCGAATAACGATGGATTCCCTTAAATTGACTACCTGGACAGACTCGCCTGCCTCAGCCATAGTAATCTCTTCAATTCTGTCGCCTATCGCTTGCTCTGGAACCGCCGAAACAATGGGCACCACTCCAATCTCATAAAACTCAACCTGATCGATCGTGGCCGTAGTCTTTTCAGCACATATCGGGCCAAACCCAGTTCTACCGGCAACCCACGAGCACTCGGCGTTCGAGTATCTATGTTGTCGCAAATCCTCCAATCCCTTTGTCGGTGCACCACGAGTGGCGCGGCACTTGCGTAACAACCGATCGGTGTCCTCCGGATATATTCCATGTCCGCTGCCTCCACCTCTTGCGGGCGTCTCCTCCACCAAACCGCCGCCTGCCATTATGGCGCTGTTTTGTCGCTGCATAAGAGGAGTCCGCCATGGCATCGTGCTCCTTTCTTCAAGCCCATCTCTCCAGCTTTCCCATCGTCAGCCCTTGTGAAACCAACCGGAGCATGGGCTGGTCCTTCACTTGGCCCAGATCTTCTTCTCATCCACCCCGGAAAGCCTCAACGCCATGAGCTTTGGATTCGCCCTTTTAAAAGAAGCAAATGTCAAAAGATAACATGTTATGTCCTGTTTTATGAAAAATTATTACTCTTGAAGCATAAATCAGTGTCCGCGCTAACCCACATTCCCAACGAACCCACCTTTCTAGAAACAACCAGCGCTGCCTCATCAATGGCAAAATCTGAGTTTGGGTGTTGAGGGATAGGCTGCAACAGCTCAAACTTGTCAACAAAAGAGGCTACAGACAAGTCTCCCATAGAAACTAACTCGTTGGCGAGGAGACTCTCACTAGAGAAAGGTGCTTGAAGCAGCAGGCAACGGCTAGGAATCAAAATACAACATTGACAGAGGACCGCCGGCAAGATTCTCTGTTAGTATGCCCCTCAAGACACTTAGACTACCCTTCCGATCTCCACCAGAATGAGCGGCAGTGTCTTCAGAGAGTTCTGGCAGAGCTACTGGTGCAGCAGCGGGTTGAGCCAAATGGACACTTGAGCTCGCACCAGCACACAAGCCCAAAGAGGATGCCCCCGCACTGTTTCTCACTCTCCACACGAGAGAAGGATTAGATTTGGGCCAAAACTAGAGTTTAGCCCGTGACCCAAGGAATTCCCTTACTAATTGCAACTAGACAATTGTCAATTTTACTTCAACTTTCTAATTAAGATTGTCAATTTGAACCAAGGAATTACCTTATTAATTGCAACCTTATTAATTGCAACTAAACAACTGATTAATGAACTCAACATCTCCACTGGCACATACACTAATGCTTTGTCTCTGATGCTCAACAGCTCATTCTCAAGCCCCTAACTTCTTTTAAGATGCAAATCGAATACCAATCAACAAATTAAAAAATCTTTTGAGAGCCATGGGGCACAGTAGTTTGGGGGGGGAGGGGGGGGACTAACTAACTAGATGTGTGGGTAGCATTATGTTTCAAAACTAGTATAACCATAACACCATTGAAATGCACATAAAAGTAGGAAGAACCAGATCAGTGCAAAAAAGATACATATAAACGTCATCCTCATAAAAAGCGTGCACTGTATACATAATTACCCAACTAAACACGCCAAAAATGCAGTTCACATAGGCAGATACAGTACCTAGACTTTCCTAAGTCCAAAGTACATACATTCTTACCCGAAGAGGACTCTGTACAGAGAGTCTTTCCAACACGAAGTTTTCAACAAATGGATCTGACTGAGCACCTTCAAATCCTAATGCTTTTTGTTCTCCAGACAACAACGACAATTTTGAATTCCATGATCGACCCGAATTGACACAGGCAACGAAAGAGGCAACATCAAGCTGATAACATAAGTAATTACAAAGATGCTCCACACAAGAAACCTGTCAAGAACAAAACAAACAATATTTCCACCGGGTTCTAATACAAGTGATCATACTGAACTAAAGGAATTATTACCATAAAAGTTTCTTACCTCATCCGATTGATTACCATAGAGCAAAGACTCTTCCAGCCGAAGTACCTGAGGCTTACTTGTCCACAGCTGTTGCATTAAATTCCTCCGTGCTATTGTTTTACTGGACAATAAATCCCAACCCATGGAAGCTACCAAGGGCTGAAGCCGGGGCAATAACATAAGAACCTGCCACAAATCCAGACAAACAAGGTTTGTAAGATTAAAGCTACCATCAATTCAAGTTGAAAAATTAAATTTCAATTTAAAAAAAAAAAAAAAAACTGTTGATTTCGTACTCACATATTCAATTTAAACATAAAACTTGACACATACATTGCTAGCCTCTTGAAGCTGCTCCCTCTTCACAGCAGACAGGGCACTTTCCATGACACAATCGAGTATATGTAATCCAGAAACACGACTATAATGGTACATCTCTCTCATGCAAGAACTGACTGCCATATTCAAGGATGATGTGTTATCATATCCATCTGTATCAGATTTCAACCCTACAAGATATCTTTGAAAACGCTCAAGAGGAGGTGGAATCTGGTTGTCATCAAGAGATCTATACATCTCAATCTCTTTAGAAAGCAACTCATCTTGAATAACCTGCACTAAACTAAGTCATGTTCATCCTTAAAGTTGAAAATTTGACAATAAGTAGATAGCTAATTAATGATAATGTTCAAATTCATCCAGTCATATAGCGCCTAAAGGATGATTTTTTTTCTTTTTTTGATAAGTTATAGCGCCTAAAGTATGATATAGTATAAAGCATTTCATTGGCAATCTTTGAACATTTGTCTCAAAGAATGTGCTTAGTGACAACTGTTTTTGGCACAACTAAGAATAGCTAAAGACAATTGGTAGACAATTTTCAATATGTTTTAAATCTTTAACTTATAATGTCAAAAGAGCAAGAATATTACACATATAACCAAGGGGCTATTCTGGGACTTTACAGAGTACGCAACTTAGCCCTAAACCACTTCACATGAATTCCAACCTAACCTCAGCTTAATATGAGGAAAATTAGCAATATTTTATCAAAGAGTGAGACATGTGAACTTACTGAACACAAAAAAACTAAAAACCAGCCGGATAATAACCAGCTACCCAGAATTAGTGTATATGCACCATATACACTAACCAGATTCAATCATCTAACTCATCCACTTAAACACTTGTCAGAGAATGCTGGCATCAAGCCAGCTATAGCTGATCAAGAAGATACTACCTATCAGACCACTTTAAAAAAGGTCAAAGCTATTACCTGAATCATTTGAACAAGATGTCTGCAATTTGATGAAAGAGCTTCTCCATAAACCCATAGCATTTTTTCTCGCACGGCATGCCATGAGTCTCCAAAACCCTCCCTTCTAGAGGAAATGCTCTTGACTAGATCTTGCAAAACTGTCCTGCAAGGCACAAGAAAAGAAATTCAAATGAACATCTAGAAGAGAATAAGATAACATAAGCAAAATGTATAGCCAAGTTTCTCAACCGTTAGGACAAAAGTCTCCTTACCAAATTGAAAGCAGAAAACTAGACCTTAGTCTTAATGATAAATAAGCAAAAAAAATAAAAAATTTGGATAGGTAATATCAATTCATAAATAAGCGCAAAGAGGCGCAACACTAGTGCACAAGAAGTATACAATAGGGCCCAAGTATACAAAAGCTTTTAAGCTGAGAATAAAGCACATAAATCTAAAAATTCAGCAACGAATGTTACATTACTCTCAACGAGTAAATTGTTTGGAGTACCATTTTCTTCAACTCAATGAGTCTAAGTTCACGGTCCTCTAAGCTCCATGCATTCCTTTCTCTCCATAGACACCACATAACATATAAAAGATTGTTGTCAACAAAAGTTCTCCTTACCATATTGCAAGATGGAACATACAAAATTTAAACATTTCTCAAGGGCTTGATCACAATAGCAAAACAGCGGCAGTCACACCAAGACAACCAAAGCTCATGAAACTTTAACGGTATGAACTATTCTTATAACAAAAAAATATATATGTTTGTTAGTTAATTCAGGTAAGTATTTTTTAGTTTTTAGTTTAAAAAAGTGTATTGACGTGGCATAAGGAGAGAAGTGTTTTAAGGAGGGTCCACATTTGAGAAAATATTTTATGTGGGTTACACCTCTGCTTATTTCAACTCTTTACTTAAAAAAATTTATTTTAAAAAAAAACTGTGGCCATGTTGCTACCCCATCTGATCAAGATAAATAATTTTCTTCTGATTTCTAAATTTATTTAGCAATAGGATTAAATACCTTTGACCCCTATGTTTTAAAACTTTATTTTTTCCCACTTAGTTTCAATTTGTATCGTAGATGGTATCTCGCTTATGGCTAAAAAACGGAGATGGTCCCTCCATCTAACTTTCGTCCATAAATTGATGGAAATTCACGTCAATGCCCTTCAAAAACAGACACGTGGCCCTCTACTTCATTAAAAATTAAAAGAGATAGAAAAAAATATAAAACTAGAAATATTAAAAACAAAAACAAAAAAATATAAAAAATTTATATTAAAAACAAAAAAATATAAAACCACTTTTTGAAAAGAAAATAAAAATAAAAATAGTTGAGGGGTGGCCGGCCACCCCTATTTTGGCTAAGAGTATGGTTGGAGCCACCCGCATGGCCATTGGGGGTTCGCCACTCCCACCAAAAGAAGAAGAAAAATAGTCATCCCCAAGGGCCACAGGGGTGGCCAAAACCACCCCCAGGACAAACGGGGTTTCAAAAAGTTTTTTTTCATGTTTTTAGTAGTTTTTTTTTTTAATGGGGCATGTGGCCATGTGGCAATATTTTTATTGCTTTGACATAGATTTCCATTAACTTTTTGTACGAAAGATTGACAGAGGTACCATCTCGTTTTAGCCATGCCTAAGGTACCATCTATGATACAAATTAAAACCTAGGTAGTAAAAAATAAAGTTGTTAAACCACAAGGGGCGAAAAAGTATAACCCTAAATAATAAATTAATTCCTATCCCTACAAAAGTTTAAGTACATGTTTCGTCAAAATACTCCTACAGTTTTTAAACTAAAAACGCTTGGAGAATATGTTAGAAAATATTTTTTTGTACATAATCCATGATCTCATTGCTATTTAATGCATTTGTAATTTCAACTAGTACACAATGTCCAAACTTATGATAACCCTAGTTTAAATGGAAATTGAAGAAACTCTATATTTTTCTAATATAAGTAAAACCTATAATGGGCAATGAAACTGAGTTTTCTTTTTTTCCCACTTTCCTTGTAAGTAAACAAACCTGATAAAACATAAAACCATGTTAAAAATTTCTCTCCCCACCCCCATAATATCATAAGATAATAGGAGTTTCACAGAACCTACTTCACTAAAAGTTACAATTCAGAAACAATTTGAAAGAGTTGAAGCTTGCTGTGTAATTTGGACAAAACAATTTGGAGAAGGATGCAGGAAATATAGCCCTCAGTCTTACAGTAAGACTGAAAAGTGCCAGTTTCAAGCAATTCAAATAGCAGAAAACGTGTCATGTAAAATGAAAGTTGCCACTTTCCATCACTTCCATCTCCTCTACAACCATCGACAAGGCAGTATCTATGGCTATTCTCACTTGGGGTTGGCTTGATCCGCATGTAATTAGTTTCTCGATTTTCTTTCTCTTTTTCTTCCTCTTAGGCTCTTTGTATCACGTACTATGGGTTGCGCTCCTTTTGCGCTTTCTTAATATATTTTGACTTATCAAAAAAAATGCCTCCACCTAAAATGCCCAAACATTCGATCAAGCACTTTCAATGCTTAATATGCATTAAGGATTGTCAGCCTAATGCAGCACTCCTTACCTCTTTGTATTTGAAAAACAATTGAGACAATGAGGTCTGGCAATTAAAGCTCTAAATTGTCTGTCAACAATAAAAATTTTCCATGAAGCACTATCAACGACACCCAAAGCAAACATGAAAACAATCCTGCCAACTTAGTTTCACGTTTATTCTTCTGTGGAAAGATTAAGATTGAATTGCAATTATCAACAAGGTGAAGCAGTGTAAAGAATCACCCATGTTGCATTTAAAGATGTGTAAACTCAATTACTACATTGCTAGCCCAACCTATCCTTTTCCAAGCCTAAAAAGAAATGTAACCAGTACTTCAAAAAGATACGCTAATGTCAACAAATTTAAACAGACATACCGATACTCAGCCTCTTCCACTCCATAATCAAAGTGAAGGAATCGAATCAAAGGAACCGCGGCTTCTACATCACCCTCCTTCATGCATTCCTTCATAGCATTCAAATGAGCTAGCTGAACAATCCTTTGTATCAACCCCAGAACCTTCAATTCCTCCTGCTCCTCCTCCTCCACCAACAAATCCTCTCTACTCGCATTCTCATCCCTTTGCACAGTAAACGTGAAACCTGAATCATAGACCTCCCACCCCCTAACTTGCCGCTGTATATTCCAACACAACGCATCAAAAACATCGGCGTAATCCAATATCACCTTCCTCAAACACACAAAGTTCCCTTCCTCAATCGATACGGCATCAGAACTAACCCGACTCTCAGTCCTATCAATGTTGTCGCCTCCAACATCCGGTACCAACCTCTTAACACCCAATTCTAAAACCTTATCCAAAACCCGCACGCAATCATCCAATTCACCATCAGCATCTCTCAAATCCTCGCCCTTATCCAACACCTCCGCTCGCTCCTCCAAACCCTCACTCTCAATCAAAGCATCTTTCTCTATGCTTTCGAAATCGAAGTTCTTTCTCAGACTCTCGGACACGCGGTCAATCAGATGCTGTACTAGCAACAGGAACTCGGCGCGTAATCGCAGTGTTTCGGGGTCGAAACCCCAAGCCGACGAGGCATTATCGAATTGAAAAAGCTCGAGTGTGGACAAGTAGGTGAGGAGAGGTGGGGATGGGCAAGAAGGAGACCAGAGAATGTTCTCGAATCGGCCCGATCGGGCGACGATGGTTTGGAGCACGGCGAGAGCGACGTCGGGGTTTCGGGCTCGGAGAGCGAGGAGAACGGCTCGAAGGGGCTCGAATTGAGCTAGGTGGAGGTGGTTGGCGGCGAGGCGTGAGAGGATTTGGATCTCCTTGTCCATTGTTATTGAACCATAGAGATAGCGCGGAAAAACGTTGGGTTTGGGGGGTTTCAGTGCATTGGGGTGATGGTGGTTGTATTGTATTTTGGGTTTTGAGGCAATCAGTTAGAAATGGAAACTTCTTGAAGTGGATGGCATGGGAATTGGGGTCCAGAATTGGAAAGGAAGTGAGTTTGGAGATTTGGTTGCTTATGGGATGTCGTTATATATGTCTGAAAAACTAGTGTTTGGTTCTCGCGAAAGTGGCTTCGGGGAATGAGGGAAAGCGGCAGTCCGTTTGACAAAGCAAGGCTAAATTTACAATTTTTGGACTCTGAGCTTCCTCTCGGGGTGGGTAAGCATAATCATCATTCGTCTTAACTCTTTCCCGAATTCAAGTAAAAAAAGACAAAATTTACGACTTTTTTAAACCCAAAAAAAAAAAACGACTCCAAAAACATTTAACAACAATTGATCATAAATTCGTTAATTTGAATCTTTTTTTCTCTTTTATATAAACATGTCAAAATAAAAAAAAGCATTTGGTGTGCATTTACCATTTTTTTATGAAATTCTTAAGAGCATTCATTTTGGTTTATTTTGGTTTATAGATATTTTTATGTAAAATGACTAATCAAAACCTATTTTATCCTCTTCAAAAAAAAAACTATTTTATCTAAGTTAGCCAGTGAATTTAAAAAGATATCATACATTAATTATCTATTTTTTTATCTATATCATTTAAATATTTTTTTATTTTTATATGAATTGTATTTTTCTTAAATATATTATTTTTCAACTTTTGAAAAAAAATATGTGAAAAAATAAATAATAAGAGAATATTTTAGAAAAAAAGAGATAAATAGTATATTAATGAAATAGATTCATGTGTGAACCGTGCACACTCACTATTCATAAATGCAACAATAATATATTTTGCATTTGAAATGTATAATCCAATGCATGAGGGATTTTTAATGTTTTATTTATCTATTTTAGATAAAAATAAGAAATTGCTAAGCCCAATATGAGTACTCTAATTAAATTTGTAAAATACCCACATCTAATTAGCCAAAAAATATGCAAAATGGGTTTTTTTTCACCATTTATGAACCGTGTCACGCTTTCTCTTTCTTCCTCTTTCTTTCATTTTCTCTCTCTACAGGGAAGGTTTTGCTCCCCCATCATCTTCTTCTTCTCTAATTAACTCGATAAGAAATCTAATGGTGAAGATGCTTTTCTTCTTTTCTTTTCTGTTTTTTTGTAAAGATGGGTTTTTAATTAAAATGAATACAAAAAAAAATGAAAGCAAATATATTATTTTAATAAAATAGATAAAATTTTAGATAAGTTGATGGAGTATTTTTTGAAAAGTGTTTAGCTAAGATAACAAAAGTATATTTTAGTTATCCATATAAATTTGGATAAACCATTGTGAATGTTCTAATAGATTACTTACTAATTTATAAAATCAGAGAAATTGTAAAGGAAATGTAAGAATTTAGAATGAATATGAAAATTGAACGAAGTGTATTACAAATGGTAATCATATGGGAAAACATTTGTCATACTATGACACGGAGAAAATAAATTCGTATTATGAGGGATGGTAGAAGGAGGAGTATGAGGTAGGATAAACAAATTTTTAAAAAATTGCCTTACAAATTTTTTGTTTAAAAAAACTAAAAAAAAAAAAAAAATCTTCAAACTGGATTAGAGAAATTTCCTTTAATTTAATCTATAAAAGTAATATGTGTTATTTAAAAAAAAAAATACTAATTTCATTAAGGTAGAAGTCAAAACCACAAAACTTATACAACGCAAAACAACAAAACTTTGACAAATTTTAACCATAGCCAAGACAAAACTATAGTCAAAACTACGACCTCACCAACCGGCTAACCTATGTGTGACTTCCGATATTAAAATAGATTTGCAACAAGCAGAGATCAACAAAAATATAGGTGTAGCCCCTAACAAAACCCTCACAACCCAAGGCCAGGGGACTAAACCATCCACAACCCAAACAACCAGGATGCCTTATTACAAGAAAAACAACTAAAGTTAACTCATGTACCAGATTTGCATAAAAATAGCCAATATCTAAGGCATGAGTTGCTCAAACACAACAATAAAACTAAAAAACTCCACAAGCAGCAGTGGAGGAGCCCGGCATCGAATAAATCCCTAGTAAGACACACCAAGGCTAATGAAGAAAAGTAAATATAAGAAAGAGAAGACTAGATCAAGATAAAGATCTATAAATACAACTTAAATAGGAGGGAAAATCCATATCTAAATCTATATCTTCCCTCCTAAAGGCTTTTTACTAGTTTTGTTGCCTAAAGGAAGATGGAAGAAGTGATCTCTAGAATATGTGTTATTTTTCATAACATGTAAGATGCACATAAGTTTTTAATAAAATTTATTTCAGCTCTGTCCCTATTATTAAAAAAATATGTATATTTCACATACTCAAAAAACACATATTACTTTTATAAATTAGGTTGAAATAAATTTCTTAAACTCAGTTTAAACTTTTCGAGGGCGGCACACGCCTTTGCATCCACCGCTGCATAGAAGGCCTATATCCTGACATGTCATAATATGTTGATTAGCAATCTAGGATAAACTCAACTCTCATAACAATGCAGCAAAAGATTGAAAATGTACGTGTAGAGATATTATTATTTATCCTATCAAAAAAAAAAAAGATATTATTATTTATAAAAGTTGATACTTTGCCACGAATGCAAATATCAAAGAAGTTATTGTATAGAATGGCCTAGCAGCAAAATGATAGCGATGAAGAATGTAGAATTCAATGTCATACTTAGGGTCATAAATTAAATTTGATTGTCATTTATAGCTACAAAATTTAAACCATTAATAACAAAATTCAATTAAGGATAATAGCAGTTCTCAATGGCTGCCCTTATTCTCTTGATGGGCCGAATTATTTATTTGATCAATTTTTAACAGTTTTTTTGTTCTCTTATGGTGGTGTCGTTTTCTAGTTAGTTATGAGCATTTGTTTGGGTTGTCTACCCATTTTTATAGGATCTCCTGCTCTCTCTTCCTTTTGGATCAAGAGCGGTAAGGATTCACCCCTGTAATTAGGGGATCTGTAATATTTTTCCTTATTTGCTTAAAAAAAATAAAAAATAAAAAAGTATGGACAATAAGAATTGTCTAAATACTTGCAAAGTTAGAGTTATCCAAATAGTTAAGTTACGCTTGGGAACATTACTGATAACAACAAACTCTAATGATGCCATGATAATTATTAATTTAATAAATTGTATAAAAAATGCAAAAAAAAAAATTGTAGATTTTTTGTTTTTTGTTTTTTTTTTTTTTATATATATATACACACACATAGAGAATAAAATGATAAAGATACAACTTTAGTCAAACTTTTATCTTATATGGTCATTTAAAAAAAAAAAAAATTATGAAGTAATAATGTTCCATGTGGTCATTTTTTTAAATGATGTGGCATAATATGATTGGATTTGAGATAAATTCAAAAATTTGAGAAATCCAATTATGTTGTGCCACATAAGTTTATAAAAGTTTTATTGTAAAATGTGTTTGTATGTCTAGCATTTTCCTTTTCCTTTTTTTTTTGTTGGTATTTTTTTATAATAATGAATTTTTTTTAATAAAAATACCATTTCTTTGAAGATTTTTTGCCCATATAAGGATATTATTACTTTATGATTTTTTTTTAATTTAAATTTTTTTTATAAAGGGAAATGCTAAAGACTCAACTATTTTGCCCGGCAAATATCAAACTTTTGCATTCTTTTGTAATTAAAAAAAGAAAAAAGAAAAGAATGTCTGAAAGTAATAATATCCATTTTTTGTCTTTTTTAGGGTATTTTAAAAAAAGAAAAAATGGTATTTTTTGCTTCATAATAATGTCATTTTTTAAAAATTTTGTTTTTTGTTTTTAATTACAAAAGTAAGCAAAAGTTGAACATTTTTTGGATGAAATAGTTGAGTTTTTATCATCCATCTTTTTAAAAATGACAAAAAAAAAAAAAGAGCCAAAATTGTCCAAAAAAGTTGTGCATGTATCATTCATTTTACATTATTTGTATCAAGTTTTATTAATAGAAAAGTAAAATTTGTATAGCCTCTCGTATTGATTTGTATAGTGGGAATATAGGCTATATAGCCGTTCTCGTATCCGCATTTCCTCACAGCTTGCGCTTCCCCCTCCGTCCATCTAAACACGGCGTTAGTGGATTGAAATCAAAACGGTGCGCTTGATAGAGCGGAAGGAAACTCTGAAATATTAACCCTAGAAAGGGCCCAGTTAACCGCGATCTCCATCGCAAGGTAAAAACGATTTAGGCGGGAAAACCCCAAAACTCGCTCACGACCCGACCCCTTCAACTCCCCCTCTCCGAATCGTTTGGAGCATAATTTTCGTTCCCTTCAGTTTCTGTCACTGAAAGCTCTCTATCACTAAAACAATGACCGGCCATCGCCGGACCCGTGCTTCGGCGGCGAGCGAGGCCGCAGGGAAAGAAACCCGGCCAGTGGCAAAAGAAGGAATTGCCGAGGAGCCAGCGGCGGTTCTGGACGAGTCTGATTTGGAATTGGAGGTTGCGAAACTGCGCGGACGATGGGAGCTAGCATCCGTCCTCAATTTCCTCAGCGTAAGATCATTTTCATCTCCGTTGAAATCGTAATTAAAACCGTACCGTTTGATTTCTGTCCGACTGAGGTTGGCGATGTGACTGTTTCGGTAGGTTTTTGAGCCAGTGATTGGGAGTGATTTGAAACTATCTGCGGAAGAGATTGAGATGGGATTGATTAAGCCTGACAGTTCGCTTGCTCAGCTTCACATTGCGATTTTGAAGGTTTTCTATTCATATTACATTTACTTGTTAGTTGCAGCACTATTTATTGAATTAGTTGTCATCCCAAACAGCCTTTTTAAAATGAAAACTCTTTTAAAATACATGTGATTTCAAAACAAGGTTTTATTTTCAAAAATGGTTTAAAGGTCTTGGAAAAAAAAATCCCCGATCCCCCAATTTAAAGGAACAATCCTATATATATAAGTAATGTTATAAATAACTATATTTAACCCTAAAAACCCTAGGAGACTTTAAATGCACGATTTTCAAGCCTCTTAGAGTGTGAGATTGACAACTAGAGATGAAAGAAGTATGAAACTAACGATTTGTGTCAATCCTTAAGCTGGATTTTTGTCCATTCGGATTATTTTCTCAAGTTAAAACCTACAAGTTTATTGTTTCTTTTGTATTTCCTTCCTCAACCTATAACCTTGTTGATTATTGATATATTTCTTTCCTAACCTTTGCATTGGGTGATAACTATATGTTGTTGCATTGGGAGGATTCGTTTTAAGACATAGATGTGTTTTATACAATGAGTTTAATGAAACAACTCAATATTTTCTTATTGTTTGACAATTCTGACTGACATACTTAAAAGATTTACATACTCAATCTAAACAAATAAAAACACAAAAGTCAATTTATTTTGTGATTGTTTTGATGTGATAACGTACTCAAGGCAAAACTCTTGATGATTCTTGTATCAAGAGTGTTCCTTGAACATAAAATTATTCATGGACATTTTTGGGTATTGTAGAAACTTAAGGACGTTTGGGAGTGTTTGGATGTGTTTAGGGGCTTGTAAAGGCTTGAAACTGGTGCTAGAAAGCACCAAGATCGATCCTTGCACTGGTAGGATTAATCTCTGCTAGGCAGGATCTATCCTATAGCCAAAGCAGGATTGATCCCAACCCATCATGATTAATCTAAGTTCCTCAGATCAATCCCAACCCTGTAAGATTGATCCCTCGTCCCCCAAGATCGATCCTAAACAACTAGGATTGGTCTCAGATCTCCTAGGATTGATCCCAACTACCCTGGAACCCTTTTTAGGGCTTAAAATGCGTGTTTTAAGTTTCTAAGAGTGCTTTAGGTTTTGTGGTTAGTGTTTAGATCATAGAGTTTGATTGTTTAGTATGTCTTGGATTGGATCTAACCGTTTGAGGTAAGTAAACTAATTTAGTATTTCTTTAAGCATAGAATTATTATTTTTTGGCATAATGTGAGCCATAATTATATATTCGTTTGCATAATTATATTTTGAAAGCCTAATTATTTTATATTTATCAAGCATGTTTGACAATGAAAGATTATATAAAGTTGTGTATACGGTATACCTATAAAAAAAAAAAGAGATTATGTAAAGTTATGTATATGTTACAAGGTATGCAGATGAGACTTATGATTGCCCTGAAAAGGGAGTTAGTATGAGATTTAAGCTTACCCAATGAGGGTGCCGGTATGAGTTAACTTGAACGGGGAGTTGACATGCATTACGATTACTCTCTAACATATTTTTCGATATGAGATCAAATATCTTGTAATGGATTGTCAATATGATGGCATAACCCGTATGTTTATAGTGGCTTGTGGCGGGGGTATCGGTATGTTGCAAATTACCAAATAGGAATCCGATATGTTATGCTAATGTCCTTTGTACTAGGGTTAATATGCAGGTACAATATCATTACCAGTATGTTATGATACTTTGTGTGCCAGTATGTTAGGGTGCCTTGTGTGCCGATATATTACGGTACTTCCTATATTGGCAAAAAAGGCG
Organism: Carpinus viminea; assembly: GCA_013348765.1. Lineage (NCBI taxonomy): Eukaryota > Viridiplantae > Streptophyta > Magnoliopsida > Fagales > Betulaceae > Carpinus > Carpinus viminea. The sequence continues at coordinate 11,516,892 of CP054670.1, read as the reverse complement.
GACAATCAATAACTGCATGCCAACTAACTGCCTACAACCGCTAAAATCGCCAAACCACTAACCACCTAGGGTGAGGTGGTTAGCAATTTTAGGGTAGGCATATAACCACTAACCTCCTATATATATATTATTTATATATATATATATATATATATACACAATGATGTTGTTTTGGTGTTTAACACCAAAATGATGTCATATCACGTCTAGGGTTTACACCATCTTAACTTTTCCTTCCTACCCAACGCCACACACATCTCAATCTCATTCTTTCATTTCCTCTCGTGTCGCCGTCGTCTCTCTCTCAAGCACTCCCACCGCTACCAGAGAAAGCGCTGTCAACCCATCTATGCAAGTAGATCATGAATGGATTGAATAAAATCCTTTCGTAGTCGTGGACAACGCCTTCAAGGACAATGTGCCCTTGTTCAATGTGAACCAGTTCGGATACTTCAAGGTACTAGGCAATGGTATCTTGTCCGAGAACCAGCCTGCCGTGATCAAGGCGAAGTTGGTGTCTGCCGAGAAGAAGATCAAGGGGGCTGGTGGAGCAGTCGTGCTTTCTGCTTAAAAGGTTGTTGGGTATTTCATTTTGTGGGTTTAGTTTTGATTGGTTAATTAATCTGAACTTGTTTACTTGTTGGAATTGGATATATGATATTTGGATATCATATGTTGCCCTGCGTTTCGAGTGACTTAAATATTCTTTTTCTGGAATGCGTTTAGTGTGACTGTGAAAACTTTTTTTTTGATAAGTCAAAAGGAATTTTATTAAAAGCGAAAGGCGCCCCAAAAGTATATAGGATATATACAAGAGGAACTCCTAGCTAGAAAAAGAAAAGCGGGAAAGAAAATCCGCATAACTAAGAGACAAAGGGGACAAGTAAGCCACAATCCACAAACACAAGGAATACAACAAAGAGGCTAGAATCTCTTCCAAAGAGCTTTCCAAGTCCTCAAAACACCTATTGTTTCTCTCCCTCCAAATAGACCAAAAAATACAAATAGGCACCATCTTCCAAACCACGGCACTCCTAGTCCTTCCAGAAGCACACCAACAAGCACACAAATCCAAAACACTTCTAGGCATAACCCAAGAAAGACCAAGCCGGCTAAGAATATTGCATCACAAAGCATAGGCCACCTCACAATGAAGGAGTAAATGATCGATTGACTCTCCATCCTTCTTGCATATGAAGCATCTATTGATGACCACCACTTGTCGCTTCCTTAAATTATCCAAAGTAAGAATTTTCCCGAGCGCCGCTGACCACACGAAGAACGCAGCCCTAGGAGGAGACTTAGTCCTCCACACACTCTTCCAAGGGAAACCTCTCCCTTCCATCCTAGATAAAGCTCTGAAGAAATCTTTGACTTTAAAAGCTCCTTTTTTGGAAGGAATCCACCACAATTTATCTTGAATTCCCCTTTGAATAGCGACAGACTGCAATTTCTGAAAAAGAGCAATGACGACATCCAACTCCCAATCATGAATTTTCCTGCTAAAGATAACATTCCACTGAGGAGCTCCGCTTAAAAAATCAACATTGGTTGCCACTGAAGCATCCTTTTCACGAGCAATACTGTAGAGCACAGGGAATTCCTCTTTAAGTGTCATGTCCCCACACCACCGATCATGCCAGAACCGGATTCAGGACCCATCCCCAAGCACTAGTCTAGTGTGACTAGAAAAATTTTCCCACCCTATCCGAATATTCTTCCACAAACTTGCTCATGTGTGAGGAACAGTGCACCAACCACCCCACATGCTCCCGTATTTGGCCTCCACCACAACTCTCCACCAAGCCTCCCTCTCAAGCCCGTACCGCCACAACCATTTTCCGAGTAAAGCACGGTTGAAATCCACTAATTTCCTTAAACCAAGCCCACCTGCCAAAAGAGGGGAGCAAACCTTGGACCACTTCACCAAATGATACTTGAATTCTTCCCCAACTCCACCCCATAGGAAGTCGCGCTGAAGCTTCTCAATGCGATTGGCAACTTTAACAGGAATCTTGAAAAGAGACATATAATACGTAGGAATGTTGGCCAAGGTGCTCTTTATCAAGGTAACTATCCCTCCCTTAGACAAAAGAGGCCGTTTCCAACCGGCCAAACGGCATTCCATCTTCTCTAGAATACCATCCTAAATATGGGAAGCGTTATTGGGAGCCCCCAAAGGAAGCCCTAGATACTCAAGAGGCAAGGAGGCTACCTCACACCCGAGAATACTCGCCAAATAGTCTACTTGTTGAACATTTCCCACAGGGATCAACACTGACTTGGCCAAATTGACCTTCAACCCCGAAGCTGCTTCAAACAACATAAAAATGCCCCTTAAAAAAGCCAACTGGTCAGGGTTATCTTTGCAAAAAATCAAAGTGTCATCAGCAAACAACAAATGGGAAACAATCACATTGCCAACTTTGAAACCCTTTAAAAGCCCATCATTAATCCCTGCAGATAACATACGACTCAAAGCCTCCATCACAAAAACAAATAACAACGGGGAGAGGGGGTCCCCTTGCCGGATCCCCCGAGAACTGTCAAAAAAGCCTTCAGGAGACCCATTAACCAGGATTGAAAACCTTATTGAGGAAATGCAAAAAGAAATCCATGAACACTACTTCTCCCCAAAACCGCACATCTTCAACATATATAACAAGAAGTCTCAATTGACATGATCATAAGCTTTCTCCACATCCATTTTACACAAAATACCTGGCTCCCCCGATCTACGCCTACTATCGAGACTTTTATTCGCAATGAGGATCGGATCCAGGATTTGTCTCCCTTTGACGAAGGCACTTTGCGTCTTGGAGATAACCTTATCCATCACTCCTTTTAATCTATTCGCAAGGACTTTGGCTATAATTTTGTACAAACTCCCCACAAGACTAATGGGACGAAAGTCTTTCATCTCCGAGGCACTTGGAATTTTTGGGATAAGCGAAATGAAGGTAGAATTGAGACTAGCTTCAAATTTACCTTCAGCATGAAACTCCCTAAATATCTTCATGATGTCCTCTTTGACAACTTCCCAGCAAACCTGGAAAAAAGCAATAGAAAAGCCATCCGGACCCGGTGCCTTATCCCCCTTCATAGCCATCACTACCTTCCTCACTTCCTCCTTTTCAAACACTCTCTCCAACCAGCCAGCCTCATGGTCAAGAATTTGGTCAAACACTAGACCATCTGCCCTGCGCCTCCTCAAAGAGCTTTTTATAAAACTTAACAATGTGCTCACTAATCACCGCTTGACCGTGAAAACTAATGCAGCCGATGCATTGGGAGAAATTGTATTAAGTCTCAGATGAATGAGAATACCTCGATATCTCTTGTAACAAATATGGTTGGTATTGATATGAAATTTTCTTTTTAGCTTGATTTATATTGATACATATCTACTCTAGGAAGATTTGTTGAGTAAATGAAGATAACAAGAGTGCAGAAGTTAATAGTTTAAGAGAACTTAAACGTTATATTTTCATATGATTCTCACTCATTTTAGTACGAATAAAGTTGTCCTCCAAAATAGTTTGGAAGAATTTCATGATGGGTTTGATGGGAACAAACCCACTACGATGAACAGAACTATGATAGAAATATTAACTTCTTTTGGGTAGGAAAGACAACATAGTTCATTTCGGGTATGGAGATCACAAATGAATCCAATTAGGGTTGGAAACAAACCACAAATTCTTAATAATTTTATATGATACCGTTGGTTTCATTGGCCCCTTATTTATACTACTCTTGACTACTAAAACAAGATGATAAAGAAATACCAACTCAATACGTAAAAGAACTACTGCTACACAAGACAACTAAAGGTAAGGTAAAGAAGATGATTGTGAATACAACATGTAAAAGAAAGACTATAGCAATTAGAAGGCATATAAGCTAAAGACTTGAAAGAATAAATATGCAGATAAGATAGAATTACATAAAGGCTGGCTGTTGACACCATCACGTTCCTTATTGTTGTCAAAGTAGAAGACAAACTCTTCTTGGACATCAAAGTAGAAGATGGACTCTTCTTGGACATGGACTTCTACATGTGATGAACTTCTCCTCGTGGAACTCTATTAGGGTTCCTTCAACCCAAGTGTCCAAAATGCATGCAATACTCACATGTATTTTGGACACATGTTAGTTTAATAGATTGAGATTGAAGAAATTCCTCGAACCTAGTTTAGAGAAAAACTTTATCCTTATAATACATCATGTAAGGTGGTTAATTGAATAGTGGTAATTATTGTTAACGCTTTTTTTGGGATATATTAAACATTTGTGTCATGAGATAGTGTGATAGACAAGGCACTAGCATGTGCATGGGTAGTGTACTGTGTGTTCTACTTCATGTCTACTATGTATGCATTAATAGGTTCCAAATTGTCCTTCTCACTGAAACTGTGATTTCACATATAGATTCTTCAGAATCTGTCTTGCTCATGTGTGCATTCAAGTTGTACTTTTTTATGTTAGTGGACCACACAGACTTTTCTATCTTCTGGCAGCTGAATATGGTGCTCTGTATTGGTGTTGTCAGATACGGTCCAACATTTTTCTCAATCACAATTGTTGTTGTGTAATCCTTCTTCTTTTCTTTTTGATTGCTTTAGGAAAGTCATAAATGGACTTTACAAAATTTCCTTAAGTTTTAGGTCTAGCACTAATATCATACTTCAAAATCTATAATATGATAATTCGTAGTAAATTAATTTTAAATGTCAAGAAAAAAAAAGTGATTTTGTGTTCAAGTCATCAAATTTCTCTTCAAAACTTACAAATGTCTCAAATTTTTTTCCAAGAGCTCTATGTATGTTGTCCATCTCATTTTTGTCATGTATATGGCCTCGGTTCTTTCTAGGGAATACCACCTGTTAGTAAACCATTGAAGGGTCCTGATGCGTGGGTGACTGCACTTTGTAAGAAACTTCTTGTTTGGTGGCCATGGGTAAGCTGTTACAGCAAACATGCTTCTATTTATTCTTTTTATCACCCTTATAAAATAGGATGGCTTTACTGTTTGTACATTTATTTAAATTTTACTGCAGGTAGCTGAAGGGGAGATTCCACTAATGGCAGCTAAGGGGTATTTAATTGTGCATTACTCATTTTTAATTTGACCAGGTCCTGTCAATTTCTGAGGTCATAGTGCAATTTTTGCTGTTTCTTGTGCAGAGGGGAGATTTCCAGATACAAAGAGCTTGATCCAACAAATCGTTTATTGATATTGAAGGCACTTTGTGAAGTCCGAGCTGATGTAATATGTCCTGCCTCTTCTTCCTTCAATAATTTTCTTCTAATTATTTAGGATTGTTCTCTGTGCTTTCCATGTAGAGATCCTCTAATTTGTGTTGTTTCTATATGATTTGTTTTTTTAAAATTTTTTTACAATGTAATTTATTTTCAATTCACAATCACTTCTTTCTTTGTTATGTAGATTTTCAAAACAGTAATGTGTTGGATGCAGTTTTATAACCTATCCCTTTTGTTAACAGCAAGATGATACACTATCTTATATAAATGATGCTTTAAAACAAAGAAATCAAATATCTTGTTTCCGCAAAGATAAGATAGGAGGAGATGGAAATGGGATTACCTATTGGTAAGTTTTAAATATATTATGAATGTCATTATACTTAGTAGCATGATCAGTGTTGATAGTTCTTCCTATGTTTATGGTAGGTATGATGGAAACAAAACTATTGGCCATAGATTATATAGGGAAGTAAATCTGTGTCAGTCAAGGAGAAACTCTAAGAGTAAACAATGTCTATCTCCAACAACTATCAGTTCTCGTTGGGAAACTCTTGCAACCAATCTTGAGGAATTTCATAAAGTTGCGGTAAGGTTTAATTTTCTGTTTGTTCTGGAATGGGAACCTTAATTCACTTTGTCTATTTCTGGCAATGGCAGGATGAACTCTCATATAGCAAAGTTGTAGGAGAAGTTGATGTTGGTAAGGCAATCGAAACTGATGCAATTCCTCCTCTTGAGAGACTTAAGAAGGTAAAGTGTATTTTAACAGTTTTAAGCTTGTATAGCCATTTGTAATTCATGTTGATTATAGCTAACACTACCATTATATTCTACAGAATAAAGAAATGGCACTGAAACGAAAGCAAAGGCAAGAGATGCTCCTGAATAATTTTTGGAATCCTCATGATGCTGGAATTACTCGTTCCTGTCGCACTCGTAGGCCAATCAGCTATACATTTGGTACATTTTAAATTTGTTTTTCTAGCTTATATTATCTGCTTATGTAGCATAGATCCTGATGGAACCTTGCAACCTACATCTTTTGGTGAATAAATTTTATAACTTGCTTATAAACCGGGATGCTATCAGTTCTTGTCCTGTGCAAATTCAACATTAATAACACGAACTTGTGCTAAAAGTTATGGCCCCCCATAAATGGTTCATATCTTATTTTTGATAAGTCATAAAATTGTTCATATATCATATTTTATTTGGAACAGATGGCTGATGAATTAATTTAACGCAGTGCTTTATCTTTAATTTTCTATGAATTAATGTAATTATAGGGTGAGCTTTGAAACATATGCATTTAAAGAATTTATGTTTTTAACCTAAACATAGATCAGGTTCCTGTTAGATACATTCAGGAAATAATATGTCGACAATGGCACTGAAAGTATACTTGTGCTAATCTTTATATGTTCTGGCGAGGGTGGAGGTGGGAATTGGTCATTGTGATTATCTTTTAGTAAGCTAATCAGGACAGGCTGTTAAACGGCTTAAGCTGCTCAATTATTGCCCAAGGTTGGCTCTCTTAGTGCTTGTTTGGAAGCCTAGCTTAATCTTAAATTTGACAATATTGGCTGCAGTTTATGAGTACAGGTTATCATGCAATTGCACAATCCTTTTTTTTTGAATTATATTATACTGGTAATCTATATGAACGAACTTGTAGGTTACAAAATCTATTCTTTGATATTGTATTTCTAAATACAAACTTGCCACAAACTTACCTAGTTGAGTGGAGAATATTGTTCATGGAAGCCAAGTTTCGCATGGTTGTTTGGTACAATTCTTTTAGACTTGGACCATTCTTGAATATTCTTTCAGTCAACTGACCTGAGTTTGAAACCTTTTTCCTTTCTTCATTTACATCAGTACCAAATAGTCCAATGAACTTAATTAATCTCCGAAGTAAAGCTTGCATGAATTATTCTTTGTTTTGATTCTTAGCTTTCATAAAGTAGCTCCATAATAAGTCATTGTGGAGAAACTAAAAAAATTGTATCCACTTTATTAAGAAGTTTCATAGATCAGTAGTTGCTTACTCTAAATCCAACATGTGGTTTATTTGGCCCTTATAATGAAGTGTTAGTACATCAGTTGTTTGTCATTGTCTCCAATACTGGGAGTGTTTTTTTTATACTATATTATTGCTTTGGTTTTTATATTCTTTTGGAATCATCGAGTCTTCAAGAAATTTGTGAATTCCGAGACCTTTTTGACTGTTCTGCTCTCAATGTCTTATATCCATGAAACTCAATCTATGCAGGGAGTGAATCATAAATTAGTCTGGAGAATTTCTCTTTCTCAGCATCTGTTCAAATTTCAATCTTCCTCATTATGCTCTGTCCTTTCAAATGGGTACTATTTAATTATTTTTCCTTGAATTGAACTTCTTTTATGGTAATAGACTGCTTTCAATTTTGGAAATTACATGCAGATGAATATGACTGGGCCATTGATGATGCTATACGATTAACAAAGTAAGTGAGATGTGACCTTACAATGTTTACTTCTGTAGATTAATTTCTATGGTATCTACTCTGCTCTGTGTATTGTGTTTTGGTGTGATGAGGTAGTTCTTGCTACACTAGGGCATTTTAAGTTCAATCACTTAGGACTACTTACCAAAAAAAAAAAAAAAAGTTCAATCAGTTAGGACTCTCTTTTTATTTTTTATAATTAATTCACATTTTATTAGAAGAGCTGAAGGGTGTAATCCAAGTACACAAGAAATATATGTGAGAAATATATATGAGAGACATCCAACTTGGTAAAAGAAGTAGAACACAAATCTAGAAAATTAGAAAAGCAAGGACTATTGTGGGCAGCCATCCAAACATAAAGAGACTTGTACATGATAGCCTTTCAATTCTATCACTGTTCTCTAGCAATTAGGACATTTTGGTTCATTAAATGAGAAAGAAATGTAGCTAGGTTTCTTAGAAGCTACATCTAATTGTTTTAAGGTTGTGGCAAGGTTTCCACGTTTTCTTGCATATGGTGCACGGGAAATTGGATAGTGTGTTGAAAAAAAATCCCAACTCTCTTAAATGATATCTTTTTTATTTTTCTGGGTTAATAAATTTTTAAATAACTGGGTTTGCAGTCTTTTTTTTTTTCCCCCTCCTAGGCTTCCAAAATAGTCATAAATGGTATTTGACCTATGAGAAAAGACCAAGTTGATACTTCTGTTAGGTTCCGTTAGCCTCTGTCACACGTCACTGCATAAATATGCCGCGTGTCCTAAAAATACAAAATACAAAATAATAATAATAAAAGTAAACCTAAAAAAGTTGGAAAATCTAAGGGGTGGCTGGCCACCCCCATTTTAGTCATTGGCCAAGGCCGGTCTGGGGGTGGCTTCGTGGGTTGGCCGGCTACTCCTTAAATTTTCAATTTTTTTTTTTTTTTAAGGTTTAGTTTAGTTTTTTTTTTTTTTTAATTTTAATTTTTAGGACATGTGGCATATTTATATGGTGACTCCTATGACAAAGGTATCAACTTGGTCTTTTCCTATAGGTTAGGTACCATTTGTGACTATTTTGGAACCCTAGGAGGAAAAAATAAAAAAACTGAAGACCAAGATACTAAAAAAGTTATTAACCCTATTTGTTTTTATAGGTTCTTAAATGATATCTAAGTAATTGCTTTTTATTACTTCCCAAAAGTATGTTGTCAGCTTCAAAAAAAAAGTATGTTGTCAGAAAACATTTTCTAAAAATTTGCAGTCCAGTGGACATAAATGCTGATGGCAGTCGTCTTTCATGAATGGGCTGAATTGTTCGTTGAATTTGGTTAGCTGATAGATGCATATGTGATTGGTCTCATTGATAAGTTGACCATTCACTTCAATAGCTAGGACTATGAGAAATGTTTATGTGGAATTGATCTTAGCAAAGCAGAGACTAGAGCATCATATGAAAATGTATCGCTAGATAGCTAATGATTAAGCGTCAGCCAGTGTGTCACACTTCCACCTTGTGAAAGTCTTTTAATTAAACTTGCCAAATTTCACCATGAATCTTGCCTAAGTCTATTCTTGGGCAGATTTATGCTACATTTAGTTGCAGCCAGAAAACTGGGTTTCCCCTACACGTCAGGGTGGGGGGAAAAAACAAAGAGTATCACAACAAAGTAGAACTCTCTGGGGACTTCTCTGGGATCACTCTCCTAAAACATTTGATCATGGCCAGGTGCATGATGATGATAGTAAAAAATTACGATAATAGAAGTGCATGATGATGATAGTAAAAATTACGATAATAGAAGTGCCACTTAATATGAAATGAACGAGGTTTGGATAACTATGTCATATTTTTGCGAGGATGGTGATTGTTAGTCCTATTTATTTTTGGATGTAAACCAACTTAGAATAGAGGATTGTTTTTCATAAAGAATGTTAAAGAGTTCAACTCACCTGAAAACAGTCAGCCCATGGGTGGTCTAGATGCAGCTATTATCTAATTATCCAGCTTGTTCATAAAGGGTAAAGATATATGAATGCCTTAATACATCACTTTAAGATTGTGGTCTCACTTAACATGGTTTGTAACAGAACAATCTGAAACTCAATTAGCTTGCACGTTCCATATTATATTAGGAATTCATATTTGTTGATTGTGACGTCAATTTTTGATTCAGAAAAGAAAAAACTGCTATAGAGCAAAGCCAAGGAGTGGAAGATAATGACCGCAATGGGGGCCAAGAAACAGACACAGATTCAAAAGACAATTCTGGTAAAAAGGGTGACTCCATGGATAGTGACACTGAAAGTGACGTGCTTCAAGAAGTTGGTATTGATGATGAGAATGAGGATAGTGATTATAGTGGGAAAATGGAAGATGATATTGACGATGGTGGTGAGTTTGAAAATTCTGAAGCTGACGGGAATCAGAACAGGGAATAATGGAGATTTGTATGAAGACGTACCAGAAAATACTAAGTAGATTTGTATGGAGATTTGTATGAAGATGTACCGAAACCATGCATGTGACAATGCTTCATTCGCAGAAGGCGAAATTCCGCCCTCGACTCTCTTGCTGTACCCGATTCAGAGGATGAAGACGTACCAGAAAATACTAAGCAACGAATATCAGAAGGTGAAACCCCCCTCCCCAGGCACTTATGCAGAAGAAGTCAGTGACAGCTAAAAAGAGTTGAATGTGAAACATCATGAGTTTTGTGTTTGGGAGGAAAATTTTGAAGCACACGTTGTATAAAGGTACAATGATGGAGATTTGTATTCATGGGACCGGGAACTAAATTGTTTGTTTAAATGTCTGAAAGAAAGACGGCCCATACAGGTTATATTTTACTTTTGATGGCTTTGGTATCAGCTGATGAAGAATTAATTTTCTGATTTGCCTCGGAAACCATTGAAATTATACATGTTGGAGGTATTTTTCATTTATCTAGCATATGCGAGCTGATATTATTCACACTTGTTTTTAAGCTTCATACTATGTTCTCATGTTCTTGTATCACAAATGCATATGATGAGATAGAATATTAAGACAAAAGTTTCAAAACATTTTCAAAGCCTCTTTATTAAAACTTCCATAATAGTGTTTAACAAAACCGAGCTCCCAATCCCTTTTGACCTTTTCCTTGAGCGACATTAAAAATCAGAAGGAAGGAAACAAAAGTAGGGCTGACCACATTTTTTCTTCACTCAGTAATCATCGTTCCAGCCCCTTTATCGGTCATGATCTCCAAGAGCAACGAGTGCGGCACCCTTCCATCAATAATACTTGCAGTCCTGACTCCTTGTGCCAGTGATCGTACGCAGCAATGGACCTTGGGAATCATCCCACCCCCGACCTTCCCTTCCTCCACCATCCTCTTCACACCGTTGATGCTTATTTTCTTTACCAAACTATTTGGATCCTCCTTGTCCTCCAAGATCCCCGCCACGTCTGTCAACAGTATCAACTTCTCGGCCCCCAAAGCTGCCGCCAACTCCCCAGCCACCGTGTCCGCATTGATGTTGTACGGCTGACCTGACTCGTCTGCCGCCACAGACGTCACGACCGGAATGTGTCCACTATCGATGAGCGGACGCATGACAGTGGGGTCCACACGGGCGACCTCGCCAACGAACCCTAGTTGCTGGGACTTGGGGCTGGGCCGGGCCGTTAGGAGCTGACCGTCCATGCCGGAGAGCCCGACAGCAGTGGCGCCTGCCCTGTTGATCAAGGACACCAGGTGTTTGTTTACTTTCCCGACAAGCACCATGGAGACGATCTCCATGGTTTGGGAGTCAGTGACGCGGAGACCCTCATGGAAGACTGGAGGGATGTTGACACGCTTCAACCATTGGTTGATCTCTGGACCACCGCCGTGGACGAGGACAGGACGAAGGCCGACGCATGCAAGTAGGACGAGGTCGTTGACGACAGAGGCCTGGAGCTCCTGTGACTTCATGGCTGCACCCCCGTACTTGACCACGATGGTCTTTCCTCGAAATTTCTGGATGAATGGCAGCGATTCTGATAGAATGTCGACCCGGAACTGACCGGCGGTGACCACGTCATCTTGTGCCGAGTTTGTGATTGAGAGGGAGCGTGCTTTGGGAGAGGGAGAGTGGAGAATCGGGAATGCGAAGTTGGGTTTCTTGGGGTTTTGGGTTTGCGTTCGGGTCTTTGAAGAGCATGAGAGAGGTGGGTAGTGTTTTATTATGGATTTTGCCGTCAACATCTTTGCAAGGAAGAGAGGGAGAGAGTGCGGGTGACGGAGTCTGGGTTTTTGTTTGCTCTCTGAACAGGGCAGCTGGGGGGGGTTTAAGACAGAACAAGAAGCAGCCAAAAAGGTGCTGATGCTGAAGTGCTAACCAAGGTCAAACCTCTCCAACCTGTACCCAAAAGAAAATTTAAAACAACAAATTAATAATGAAAAAAAGTTGATGAAAAGAAGTAGAAAAATATGTGGTGGATGTAAAAATTCATTCTAAATGAAATAATAAAATATAGTGATAATTTTTTCTATTTATATATTATATTTTTATTATAATATAATAAATACAATTCAAAATATAAATTATAACACAATTTGTGTATCACTCTAATGATATTATAATAAAATTATTTTTTGGATAAGTATTATAATAAAATTATTAACATATTATGTACGAATAAAAAGAACAAATAATATATTTGAGATTGACAATAATTTATTGAAACGCATTGATGGCTTTTTTTTTTTTTTTTTTCTAAGCATATGGGGAAAAGGCTACAAGGGAAGATTTTTCCCACTCTTCATCCGAAAGAAAGAGAGAATGGGAGATCAAGCTCATTGATGCTTAAAAAAAATCTCAAAGTATATATATAAAAAACACCTAAGAAAAATGTCAATATTATTTAGAAACAAAATTTTAATAACTCATAATTAGTAAAACACCATTATATAGTAAAACATATAAGAAGATGAAATGCCAAGAAGATGAAAAGAAAAAATATATATTGCCAGGCTCGTTAGCCGAGGAAACTTCGTACTGCTTGGAGCCACAACTAGTGCTGGACTTTTTTTCCCACCCTTGGTCTCCATTAAAACATCAACACTTCTGAAACCCACAACACCCATTACGATTTCAATCATGTTTCTTTATAAAAACAATATAGAATCAAACACATTAACATATACTTTAATACCCAAATGAAATCAATACCGTACATGTAGTCTATGTAGAGGGCAAAAGATGAACAAAGAATGAGATGTATGTAAAAACTAAATTTAAAAGACTTATAGTTTTCCTTCTTGTTAATTTGTTTATGAAAAGCCCAAACAATCTCAGAAAAAGCCGAAAACGATTTCCTTCTTGTTAATCTATTGATGGAAAAACCCAAACAATCTCGGAAAAAGCTGAAAAGGATTAGGAAAAAAATTGATAGGACCATTACGAAGAATGAGTTTTATAAAATACACTAACACCCCATTTAATTTAACACACACCCCATTCTTTTTATTCTTTTTTTTTTTTTTTTTTTTTTCCTTATACCCCTGCCGTCAACTGACCCACTCTTTCTTCTTTCTTTTTCTCTTTCCCTTTTCACGCGTCTTTGCTTCTCCGTTCATGCTCATCTTGGCAGAACCAGTGAATTCACGGAGAGAGCAGTTTCGAGAGAGGGAGGGAGAGCTGTTGAGCGGGAGAGGCAGATAACTGGGGCAGTGAATCAGAGAGAGCAGTGGATACAGAGAAAAATATATATATATATATATATATGAAAATTTTTAATAAAAAAAAAACTCTACCAGGGGCGGGCGGTCGCCCCTGCATTTGTGTGTGTATCCGCCCCTGACTAGAATCGTACCTTTGCAGCTAGGTTTTTGACGATTGGCCTCTTGTGTTATGCGCTCCGGCGCTCTGGCGACTGAAGATCCAAAATGGAAGGAAGAATTAACCTAACAGAGTTCACTCTCATAATGGACTAACAGAGAAAAATTAACCTAAAACCCAACCGCTGGAGGAGAAAGGGACCACTTACCACCGGTGGAGGAGAGAGAGAGATGACCATAACCCAACAATTTCCACCTCGCTTGGCTGGAGATTTTGTGCGCCGGAGTGAGAGAGAGACAGAAGCAAGGTTGGGCAGATGTTATGACCCTAAAACTTTCCTATATAATATGCCCACTTCGGACTTTCGACGCAGAATCTCTGCACTGCGGCGCATGGTATGATTTTGATATTAGATTACATCATTTTTATTTATTTTTTATTTTGTTATCTTAAAATTATTGACTTCAACAACCCTTTTAGGTGATGCTAAATAATAATTGAGGATATATTTTAGGGAAAAATATAAAATTAGTCCATGTGGTTTACTTGATTTATAATTTACTTCCTGTTGTATCAAAATGAACTTAGAAATACTTGTGGTATGCGAAAAAAATAATTTGGTCCCTACTGTTAAATTCCATCCATTAACTTAACGGATTCCGTTAGTGTGCCATGTCATATCCCATAAAATTATGATACATGTCATGTTTTATTTATGACTTTTAAAAAGCACACTTGGATTTTTCATATCATATTATTATGTCAACTAATATTCCCATCACAACTTTTTTTTTTTAAATGTTAAATACATCAGGTAAAATATTTTTGAAAACCATAATTCTACCAAATTATTGATTTGAAAACCTAATTAAAAAAAAAAAATCTACCTATAGATGTTTAGGTTTTTAGGCATATCCCCTCCTCTTCTTCTTCTTCTTCTTCTTCTTCTTCATTTTTTTCTTGTCATGGTTTTTTTTCTCCATACCTTCTTCTTCTTCTTCTTCTCCATTTTTTCTTGTCGTGGTTTTTTTTTCTCCATCTCTTCCTATCTTCTACTCCATTTTTTTCTTGTCGTGGTTTCTTTTCTCAGTCTTTTCCTATCTTCTACTTTTTCTCTTATGCTTATGCTCTTCTCCTATGTTGAAATTCCTCTTTTTCTTGGCAACTTTCAAGAGGGAAGTACAGAGATAGAGATGGAGAAAAAAGAAAAAGAAAAAAAACCTCCATACATAACTCCTTTGTCGACAACCCTGATCAAGATATAGAAATTTAATTTCCAGACTTGCCTTTCACGTTTCCTAGTGGAGACACAAACTTGGGTGAAGAAGCGACAAGAAGATGACGGAGAAAAAGAGAGGAAGAAACGACAAGAAGAATAAGAGGAGGAGGAGGAGGAGGATAGGCCTAAAAAACTAAACATCTACATATAGAAATTTGTTTTCTTCTGAATTAGGTTTTCAAATTCATAATTTGGTAGAATTATGGTTTTTTAAAATATTTTACTTGATGTGTTTAACATAAAAATAAAAAATAAAAATAAAAAAGCTGAGGTGGGAGTATTAGTTGGCACAATAATATGATGTGAAAAATTCAAATGTGTTTTTCAAAAGTCATAAATAAAAACATGATATGTGTTATAATTTTATTTGATGTGATGTGGCACACTAACGGAATCCGTTAAGTCAATGGATGAAATTTAACGGGATGGATTAAATTGTTTTTTTTATATATCATAGGGACTTTTAAATTCATTTTGATACCACATGGAGTAAATTAAAATTAGGTAAACCACGTTGACTAATTTTGTATTTTTTCCTATATTCTATTCGGTGACTCACGGCTTAAGAGGCCTAGATGTTGAATGCCCACCAACCAATAAAGGACAAATCAGCTTATTACAAATTAACTAAAACACAGCAACCTTTCAATTTATTTGCCTCTCACTTCCATACTCAAGATGAAAACAACGTTAAATTTTCATTGCCGCTAAAACAGAGTTACAACCCCAACTCAAAACAAGAACACATGTAGTAAATAGAAAACAATATCATTCACAAAATTTCTCAGAACTTACCCGTGGAGGAATGGGTTTTTTTCTGATTCCCTCAGCTGGAGCACCGGTGGTGAACCGTCGGAGTAGCATTGGGCAGGGCCGGCTCAATGACTTTGGGGGCCTTAGGCGAAACTCCAAAATTGGGCCCTTTTTTTTTTCTTAAGTTTTTTTTTTTTTTGGTTATTAGGATTTTTTTTTTTGGCACCGTGTAATGAATTTGTTTTTTTTTTTTCTATTTTTTATTCTTTTTCTAATCACTGGTACTTAAATATAATGATGAATTAAGCTTAGAATTGTATCAAATCCTTCAATTAAATGTTTAAATTCTAACAACTAATATTCTCAATATTTAATAACAAAAATATTCATACTATAAAAATTAAGGTTTATGTCCATACTATAAACAATTAATGGTAAAATTGAAGCTTTCAACCCATTAATCTAATAATCTAAATCTTAATTCATGCATAGAAATTCATTGGGTAGAATGAAAACGCAAAAAGAAACTAGAGATTTCAATAATAAAGAAAATCCCCTAAATTCCTTACTTGTATCATCTTAAAAGTCATAATACTTCATGTCAATCATCTTTTCGTAAATAAGAATCAATCAATCAAGACCCCACATGAGGTGATTGAAAACAGAGGATTACAAATTCAACTATTTATAATGGGCACCACTAACATGTATTATTCTCTTAATTTGATCAAATCATCAAAGCTTGAAAAAAAAAAAATTGGGGACTAGAAATCTTGGGATACCTCAAGATTGCTAGTAACAATCTAGCCATCTAGGCGCCAATCAACTCTTGACCACCTATTTTTGCCCCGAAAATACATGACACCCATTCAAATTATAAACAATTTTGGGTGCTCATATTTCATAAAAGAAAACAAAAAGAAAAAAAAAAAGTTCAATGCATAAAATTAACCCTAAATCAATTTGAAGGAACAAACTACAAAGAATGCAAAACTCACATGTTATCTCAACCTTATATATTTGAGAGGAGAGAGAGCATCGTCTGAGTATGAGAGAGAGCATTTTATTTGAGAAATTGAGGGACTGAACCATTGAGAGAGAGAGAGAGAGAGAAGAGAATGGGAGAGAAGGAGCCGGAAGCTTGAGAAAGGGAGGAAAAAAAAAAAAAAAAAAAAGAAAGAGAGAGTGGGTAGTGGGAGACAAAGAAATAAAGAAATTAATTAGCATAAAACAAAGTGAGTGGTGGGTTTCGTGGGAAAGAGAAATGATGAGAATTTCTCATATTTTAATTATTTTTATTATTATTTTTCTGAATTTGTGTATGGGCTATCGCATGTGGGGCTCTATTTGGGGTGAGGTTTGTCTGATTTTTTTTTTTTTTCTGAATTAGTGTGTGGGCTGTCGCCTGTGTGTGGGCTATTGTTTTCTCAATTTTTTTTAAAAAAAATTGTTCTTGCTTTATTAAATTTGGGCCTTTTAAATTACTTATTTTTTTATGGTTAGGGGCCTTAAATTTTGATGATTTTTTTTTTTTGCCTTATTAAAAAAAAAAAATTGGGCCTTAAATTTTTTTTTTTTTTTTTTTTTTGCCTAACTAAAAATTTTTTTTTTGGGCCTTAATATGCCGGGGGCCCTAGGCGAGTGCCTAGCTCGCCTAGGGGTCTAGCCGGCCCTGGCATTGGGTTGGGTGTGGGGATCGAATCTGGGCGGTGGGATGGGTGGCGTAGCTGGGCGGCGTGTGCTTGGCGGAGCCGGCTGGTCGGCCTGAGCTTGTCGGAGCGGGCTGGGCGGGGTGGCGTCACTGCCTGGGAGGTGGAAAATTTTGGGCGGCGTCTCTACATAGAGCCGGCTGGGCGGCGTCTTTGGTTCCAGACCATTTTGTAACATTTGGTAGGTTTTTTGTTGTTTTCGTTAGATGTTTTGCAAAATATCATCTGATGCTGCCAAGCTTATTTTCTAATTTGTGATAATCTGAGTTGGCTCTCATTTATTAGTGGGCAAAACAAGCGTATAGAATACGCACTAATAACCCTTTTAGCTGAGGCTAAATAATAATTTCTAAAAACAAATCCACATCGGTATTGTCGTGTAAAAAATGATGTGATAATATAATATATTAACATGGCCATGTTCTATGAATTTCCGCACCATTCAACATCAACTCATGT
This sequence comes from Carpinus viminea, assembly GCA_013348765.1. Lineage (NCBI taxonomy): Eukaryota > Viridiplantae > Streptophyta > Magnoliopsida > Fagales > Betulaceae > Carpinus > Carpinus viminea. The sequence continues at coordinate 11,499,146 of CP054670.1, read as the reverse complement.
CACATTAGTATTTTTTTAAGGGTAAATATACGATCATGTTAATTACGTAGTATTTTTTTTTTTTTAAAACCAAGTTACGTAGTCATTTCTATTGGGTGTAATTAATGATTAGTTCAATTGAAAATAATATCATGGGAATAGGCATTTATAAAAAAAAAAAATGGTACAGCAGAGGAAGAGACATCATTTCAAGTGAAATTGAGAATAACCATTTTATGGTTCAAATTTAAAAACGCCATGACAATATATTTAGCGTTTGATAATAAAAAAAACCAATAAATTTAAAGAATTTAATTTGGACCATGAAACTATTACCCTCCGTATTTTTATGAAATTGTCAAGATGCATTTAAAACGAATAAGAATTCTCTCAATTTCATAGACAATTCAAATTTGATATATGATTTAGAGATCAAAAACCATAGTTTGGCCGATAACCTTCTTGATTGGCTATTGAACTTATATAAAATATATATATTTATTAAGTTTGATTTTGGATAATGGATTATGAAATTTTGGATAAATCTTGTTAGGTCCTAGTAGTAGATGTGAAAAAATGGGTGGTTATTAATATCGTGGGGGTAGCCACAGCCTCCTGTGGACCCCGTTGCCATCGAAGGTGACCAGCCACCCCTGATGAGCCTTGGGGATGGTCATGGCCACCCCCAGGTCCTACAGTGGGTGGCCGGCCAACCCTGCAATTCTAGGTTTTTTTTTTTTTTCAATTTTTTGTAATTTATTTTCTATTTTTTTATAATAAAAAAAATTAAGGGTTAAAAGACACTTTTGAAAAAATAATAATAATAATAATGGTTTTCTTTGGAAGAAGTTGTAAATTCTTTCGGGAATAGCTATTTCTCTCATTTTGTATAAGAGATTAGTGATTCTCACAAGAATAACTATTCTTAAGAATGAATATACCCTTACTAAACAAAAATATGATTATTCTATAGGAATGACCATTTCATCTCAGGGGTCTTATTTCGCAAACCAAATGGCCCTAATCACCAGTAAATTTAGGATAATTACTAATAAATTTTAATTAAATAGTAATTTTAAAAACCACATTATCTATGAAAATCAAAGATGAACAAAAGTCCTAATTTTAGTATTACTCGTAATGAGACACATAACAAATGGCAAACATTAATTTTGACGGTAAAGTGACAAAGAGACATAAAATTTGGACAAAATGTAAAAACTTATTCTTGAAATTGAAAACCCAAAAACTAAATCAAAATTTAGGGGTTAAATATCATTTTTTTTTTTTCCCTCTAATCGCTATAGACAAATCATATCCACTTGATATATTACGAGTTTTGAACTATGGCAATATTAAGAATTGCGTGGCCATTGTGAGTGAGCTCTGTGCATATTGGAAAAAAAATTATTGTTATAATAAAAATAAATGAAAACATACACCAGAGCTATGAAAACAAAATGAACTAGATTGGAATGCTCTTCTCTTCTCCCTCCCCAATTCTCTTTCCGGTAAGAATAATAAATAAATGGATAACAAAGGGAAAGGAAAAACCTCATAAACAATAATTACATAATCTGGGCTACAATTAAAGCCAATCGAAGACTTATGTAACATTTAATAACCAAAACCGTTGCCCATAAAATCATCCTCATCGTCACTACTAAAAGATTCAACCAATTGACTATCATCCTCGTCTTCCTCTGTAACAATCTCTAGAATTCCACCTCCCCCATCCATCATGAAATCCCTATCATCTTCATCATCTTCGAGGCTAATGCTATCATCATCGTCGTCGTCATTGCTCATATCATCGGCATCAGTTTCACCATCACCATCAAGATTTGCGCCTAGTAGAGAGTCCACATCACCATCATCATCATCCTCATCTTCCTCCTCGCTCTCAGCATCATCGGGATCAGAATCATCATCAGTTGGCCGTCGGCGACCAATTTCGTAAACCCTAGCTGAAGAGTACATTTCTTCTGGGTCATCCAGTGTAATCAACCCTACAAAAGAATCTGTCGGCTCTGTTGCAAAGTCAAGGACACATCGATCTACTGGAAAAGTGGCAATGTCGGAATAGTTGACTGCGTCAACGGTGCGGAAGGCCTCAACGAGGGGATGCTTGGCTCGATGTAGGTTGTGAACTGATGACATTACATCCTCAAGATTTCTCCTACGGATTGCATAAATGACATCACCACGTGCATTAAACGTTATCACTGTTTGGTCCAATGAAGGTACACTTCGGAGGAGCCTAAACTTCCGGAGATCCCAGACCTCCGAGTTTATAATTACCTGTCAAAAATGAAAGCTTTCTATTAAAAAAATCACAGGAAAGAAGAGGGAGGGGGTTGGAAACTACGAGCTAGCAAACAAAAGTTTGGCAACGCAGACTGGCATGTATAGGCGAATGAATGGAAGAAGTAAATGTCCGTAGTGAACTTTGGTAAACTCTTTTTAAAGACAAAAAGAAATTTTTTAGGGAGCATCTAGAAAAACTGAAACTTCAAGATGAGTTATCAAAATAATAATCTTCAAGACACTGAAAAAAGCCCATCAAACAGTTTATATGATCAAGTTATTCTCTCTACCTCTACTGATCTTGTCTGAAATCTCAACTACCTAACTTCAACTATCTTAACAAACACAATCATATGTGACATAGAAAAGGCCAACTAAACCCCTACTATTCAAAAAGAAAATAATAGTAATAAGTTATTCAAACGTTAACCATTTTCTAAATAATATTAATATTTATTATTATTATTTTTTGGGGAGGTCTTTAACATATGATAAAGTAAAAGGAACTAAAGAAACTGTTGCTCTAGTGATTAAACCTGCAAAAGATATCCCACTAAATGATATTCATATTAGAGATACCACGACAACTATTGACTATTGTAGTAGCAGCGGGTCCTGCATACCTCATTCCCGGCTGGATGAAAGCCACCGCCTCCATAATCAGTAAATTGATCAAACCGATGAACAAGACCAGAAACCCGCCGATCCCACAAGACTCCATTCCATAGGAGCAGAGTGTCTGAAGGGCTGAAGTGTATGAGTGAACCCCGGCTTGTAGAATTGGCAGAAGGGTGGTCTGACAGCGTTGTTTCCACCTGGCAGGTCTGGATATCATACAGGAGAATTTCTCGTCGTGCAGGCTCCAAGGACAGGGCTGCAAAAATGTTTCCAGATTTGCTGAACCTTGCAGCCTTACACCCTTCAAATGGATGCATTGGCCCAGCTGAGACTGAAGCTGCATCCCACAACCTTACATCCTCGGAGCTCGATGAAAGCACCAGCTGTGTCTCACTGGAAAGATATGACTCAACAAATGTCAAAGGATACTGGTGGCTTGTGCAGCTCTCCAGCACACTGTTGCTGTTGGAGTCAAAAATTTTGAGCTCTCCAGAGTGGCTGCCAACTGCAAGACGGGAGGAGTCTCCAAGAAAACTAATGCATGTCAAAAGGGCACCAGCATCATCCCGACAAGTTCTCCATGGTCTAAATCTGCTGTAAACAAACTGGCGATCCCTACGATTTCCATGCACCCCACCATACATACTTTTGAACTCACGTGTACCAAGTCGGGTTGTCACATTTGATGGGGCATCAAGGCTTCTTTTAGGTTCAGGACAAACATGTTGGTGTAAGAGGGAGAGTGGAGGGAGAGTGGTTATAGGGGCAGGGCATTGGCGATGCTGGTGCTTCAGATATTGAACAACAAGAGAGTCTAGAGTTAACCGCTCTGTGCTGCTGGGCTGAGGATCATTTAAAAGCCCAAGGTGTGAGAATGGTGTCACCTGACCCATATGGGTGTTACCATATTGGTTGTCATCCGTATAATCTGCCAAGTAACCAGTTGGTGTTGATCGCCAATGCTGATCTCTAAGGTTAGAACTTGGTGTAGAAAGCCCAATAGTATCAGCTAGTAGATTGCTTTTCCGAACGGTATTGGGTGTCGGACAAACTGGAGACCTAAGTCCTTGCTCACCGGTGTGGAGTCGCTTTCCAGAGGATGAGACCAGCCCAATGTCCTTTAACTCCAATAATTTTCGCTTCATTGGCAATAAGATTGGAGTCTTACAGTGGGACTCTGTATCAGAATTAGATTTCATCAAGGACTCTGATGATGTTTCTAATACAATTGCAGGTGCAGAAGATTGTTTTGCACTGCAGACTTTCCTGACAGATCCGGACTGATAATCATTGGATTGCAACTGATTTCTTGGCTGTGAACCAAAACTAGGCGAGAAAGCCAGTGATTTTTTCTTTGAAGAAAATACAGCTGAATCACACTTCAAGCTTGTATCCTCATCCCGCGGAGTAAGTTTAGATTTTCCTGTTAGAAATCCACAAGTGGCTCTACCAGAGGGCCACTGGAGTTGTATAGGGGGTGCTTCTTGTGTGGAGGTTTGATGCATAAGAGATGATGGAGCTGCCAAGGATGGCAAAGGTGTCAACTGAGCCTCTTTCAACAGTGTAGCAGCAGTTGCACCCAAACCACATGCCTGTAGGTGTTCATGCATTAGAAGTAAAAGTTCCCTGGGATTTTCATATATGTCAAACACAAGAAGAGAGACAGTCAAAATGTGAAAAGAAAGGAGTTAGCAGAAAGAAGTGGATGAATGTACACAACCACACTACAGATGAAATTAATAAGTACCTGGAGTGGTAAGTAATAGGAGTAGCAGCAGCAATAGCTGCTCTTTCTATTCGCCTCAAAGTAGGGGTAGCAGCGTCAGTAGCTGCTAATGTACTTGCACGCCCTGAATTTGTCACAATCTGCAAATAATTGTGCAACATAAGTTTCAGATACTTCTTTGGGGGGGTGCTTATATGGGAATCCTACTCAAACTCATGACCTCTAAGCTACCCCTAGGTTTTCTGAATATTAAACAAAAAGGGAACCCCACATGCGAGGAAAGAGAGAAGGTGGGTTTTTTTTTGGGGGGGCGCTTACTGCTATCAGCTCAATTGCTGCTTGGGAAAGTTCAGCTTGCCACCTGCCTTGCTCAGTTCCAGTCGTCTGGCTGCCTGAATCTCGAATTAGCTCTGATAGCTTCTTCCCAACCTAGAACACCAAATTGCACTTAGTAACACAAAGTAATTACCTATGAAAATTTGTCCACGAGTTTCCAATAATAGTTGAATTATCCAGACAGTTATGACTTAACATCAGAAAAAGCAGCAACCTAAAATGCAGCAAGGTATAAATCTTTTTTTCCCCCAAAGGTAAGTGGCAAAGTATAACATTGACAGACAAAAAGGTATCGCAGAAGCTTAAATGGGATAAAATAATTATTATCTGCTGTGAAGAAATACAAGTGCAAAATGAAACCATCTCTTAAAACAGGGAAAGTTGACTACGAGAAGGTCTCCAACGACTATTATTTCTTGACTTTACAAACCCAGTACTCTGGAGCAGCATACAACTGCATATGAGCTGAAGCAGCCCAGATTGGGTGAATATAAGAAACAAGAATTGATACAACTGCATATGGCTTAGCTGGGATTTGATACAAGCTGTAGTATCGATTCTTGTTTCTTAGATTACATCTTTCATTATCACCATGTCTGGCACTAGAGGCATCCACAATTATTGTAAAAAAAATAGAATATTATATTCAGTTCATTTCATCTAAAGCTATTGCTATCAATTATATGAAACAGTCATTTACCTGAAGCTTTGTCAATATGTGTGCAATAGTATCATCCCTGGCTAGACCAAGTAGGACTCGGCATGCAAGAGCACGGAGACAATCAAGAGCAGCAGGAGGTGAATATATGCGTGGTTGAAGGAGATAAAGTAGAACCTTTATGCCGTTGTGGGCACGTACAGCCTCTCTTGCTTGATGATATCCTAATTCTAATTGTGTTGCAAGGCCTGCGCCACCTGCTCCAGCACCTAAAGATATTCTACGATCTCCAACAAGTCCTGAAGTGGCTGCAACAGGAGTTTGTGAAGTGCTACCAATGGACTGTGTACCAACTCCTACAGCACTGCCCTTATCTACCACACTAGATTCCCCATTCCGGTCTCTCGGATCACTCTGCCCAGACATGTTAACAGCTCGATCCGAGATATTACGTTCTGTGTTTCTATCTCTAGTCTCAGTGGCAGGACCACATGAGGCTTGCACCGAAACAGAATGCTGACCTTGTGCAAGTACAGGTGGTTTATTGCAGATTGAAGGTGGAGGACAAACAAGATTGACTAACACATTTAGTGCTGGTTGAATGATCTGCAAAGATACAAGTAAACAATAAGAAAGTATGACATAATGGTGAACGAAAAGACAAGCACAATACTAGTCTATAGGAGCCTGCTTCCAGAATCCACAAATGTTATGGAAGATGAACAAAGATGATAAAAAAAAGTTTGGAAAATATCTCTTACCTCTGGGTCGACATAATTCTTTTGATAACTACTAGAACTATTTGCTGCATCCAAAATGACCGCTACACCAACACGACTATTGCTTAATGTGGCACTTACGATCATCTTGCGGCTGTTCGGTACTAATGTAACAATATGCAAAACACCCAATGCATATTGAAGCAAATCATGCAAATAACGCTCAACTGGTGGGGCCTACATGTAACCAACACCAATATGATATGAGAATGCAAGAAGCAAAAACAAAAGTGCAAAGACAAAACCTGAATATATCACACCTGACACAATTCCAACAAGGTAATATGCCCGTTAGAGCTTAAGAACTTCTCAACTGCAGGCCAGCGAGTTCTTACAAATGCAGGACCCAGCTTCCGATCCTTTTGTAACTGCAGAAATGCTGCATCCATAGCTTCATTACTGATGTCAAGTGGCTTGTAGGCTGCCCTTACACTTGGTGTATTCCGGGCTGTACTTCGATTGGTTTTATTTGGACGGAGAGAATCCACAAGCAAAAGAAGATGAGCTCTAAAATATTGCCGCAAAGCAACACAGGTATGGTAAGCTATCTGCTTCTCTGATGATGTCAGTACTTCCGCAGATGAACGATCATTTCGAATCGATCCTGAACTGGACAAGCCTAGAGCTCCAGTATTTACTCCAGATCTTACTGAGGCAGCATCATTCAAAATGCCCAGTAATTTCTGTAAACCATCCTGCGCATCAAAGGCATCAAGAACTGCTCGGAAGACAAATGCAGCAGCAAAAAACAAGGCCGCATTTTTTCTGGCTTGGTCCTGAGGGCACTCAAGAAGTTGGATAGCTAACTCAACCACCAGGTGAACAACATCTGAGGGAAGAGCACAGACACGTTCCATTATGCCCTGAAAGGATTTATTAGAAAGTGAGAAGCAAATGACAGACTACATAAAAACGATTATAATGGAAATACTCATGGACCAAGTTTCAAACAATCGGAAATAAAAGGCCATTACCTGGAGAGAACCAATAGTAAATAAGCAGGAAGAAAGACCAAAGAAGGTTTGCACAATTCTAGGGACAGCAAGCAGTTTCTGCATGCCACCCCGATCCACAAATAATGCAGCAAATTTCCGGTGAGCAGCCAACGCACAGATTAGCTTCATTACATCAGGCAAGAGAATTGCAATCTTTGATGCCTCCTTGAGTCTGGAACTCCGTTGTAATAGTCCAAGGCAGACATCAACCCCCTTTTCATTCAGTACAGGCCCAAGAACTTCAACATATTCTCCAAGTATCTCAAGGCACTGAATACAGTATTTTTCTCTCAGCTGTGCAAGAGATTCAGAGTCTGGGATGAAATATTCTTCAACATCCTCATTAGTTTCCGTTTCTGTGCTGGCTGGATACACTGTATCACCATTGATGCTACTAGTGCTCCTGACACCATTGATGCCACTAGAGCTCCTGTTACCAATCACATGGAAGCATACTAGAGTATTACTCAAACTAACAAAACTACAATATTATCAATTTTAAGCAGCACATTGTTAGTACTCCCTCAATCTCTTTTTTACCTACCTTGAAACTTCAATTGCTTTTGCAGCATCAATAACAGTGGATGCAGCTCTGGAAGCAGCCAAAATGGCAGCTTCTTCATCATTCTTAGCTTTATATTCCTGAACATAGTGAATAGCATAGCAGTAAGAAGTAAAAGACTCCACATCATATGTCAATATTAAAAAAAAACAAAGAGCAAAGCTGCATACCTCGAGAGCCGCACTTATGACAAGTTCAGCAGCAGCATCACCAGCTGCTTTGATAGCTTCTGCAGGTGCATTGGCTGCTCCTGCTTCAGCTTCGGCAGCTCTAACTGCTTTCTTTACAAGATCAGAGATATCTTTAGTTCCAACCCTGCATTCTTGGAAGCAGTCATCATTATCCTCTCTTTCAACAGCCAATACATCAGATGTGACCCTGCCAGAAGACTTTTTAGCATCTGGTACTCTTTTCACATCTAAATGTCTTGAAAAACTCCTGTCTCTTGTACTTCGGCCCAGTCCTAATCGAGTACCAGATCCGGGTGAGGTTAAAATCTGTTCATTCTCTAGACCACCTTCATTAACTCTTCCCTTGCATTTGGATCTCACCAATCCGCGACTCGCCCTGCGCCTTGAGGAGTCATCCCTGCCATTTTCATCCAAATCCCCAAATTTTGCTTTCCCATCTCGGAAATCTCGACCATGCCATCTGTCCTCACCATCAGCATCTGCATCATAGATATCAACCCTTTCATCCAACCCATCAGGTGGTTCTCCATCATTCACCCAGCATTCTTCTCCATGTCCTTGCCGAACAATGCTTCTATCCTGATCCCTTTCACCGCTTTGGTCATCTAAGGACCTCTCACCTGCTGTCCTCATATCATCTAAATAAGTTGTTTCCAGAGCCAGTCGAACTCTACCCCGACTTTCCTCCCTACCTCTTATGCAAGTAGTGCCGGATGCATGCTTACTTTCTGTTAAATGAGCAGCATCTTTCTGGCTTGTACTTGTCTCTCCAAGGACACGCACCCGAAGATAGCGCATAAGCTTGGCAGACAAACCAGATGTCAACACATCTTCTACTACTTGACCACCGCTGAAATCAACCGAAATATCTAAGATATAATGTGAACAAAACTAGTGCAGAACAATATAATGAGAACTGGAAATAAGTGTTAAGCTAATTTACTTCAGGAGCATACCCAGTCAAACATACAGCAAGAAGTCCAGAAGAATAGGTCTTCAACATTTCATAATCTGAGGCCTCCTTGCTCTTGCAGTTGTGATCTTCACCAGGAAATCTGATAGTGTCATCAATCACCCAATTTTTTATGTTCTCCAAAACGGCTTCTTCGAAAACAGGATACTGCATAATGGCCCATTAAATTGATACTATACCATAAATTTAAGAAACACAAGAATCAAACTAAATAGTAAATACACGAGCAAAACACAATCTTACAATCCAAGTCAGCGAGCAGCTTAAAAGAAGCCTTGCAGAAGCCGCCTGGATAGAGGGCGGGTATCTAGTGTCCGATAGAAACTTAGAAGATATCAATTCAAAGAAATCATCATTTTCCTGAGCATAAGAGCCAAAAAAAGAAATTAGGACACAGAACTTCTATAAAAGTATTTGAAATGCAGTTGCTATGGCACATTCCAGGGTAAGGTATTGGGGGAGCAAAAAACAATTATAATGACCAAAAAAAAAAAAAAAGGAAGAAGAAGAAACGGTTGACATTGGCCAAGTTTAGTTACCCGGACTAAGTTTCCAAGCCGTCCAATGTTATGCGAAGCACGGCCATTATTGGAGGAATGGCCATTCTCTTCCATGTATCTGCGTTTAACCCAAACACGTATACAAAGAAAAAAAAAGGTTCAAAACCTACCCACCAAGAACCACGTAATCGTACTAAGGAAGTATACCAATTCATCATAAACGATAAGCAGACTTAGTGAATGAAATGAAACACGTCACTCACAAATGCAAAACCAGTATCGGCATTCTAGAAAACCGAAAAACGGGTATCAAACTACCACAAAGATGCCACTACAAAAGAAACTTACTTTCCAACATATAAATGAGAATATTTGGTAAAAATCACACCGCGAGGAAACAATTATCGGTCCTTAAACAGTTCTACACGCACAATTCAAAGGCAATTCCTTCACACTTTTTATAAAATAATTAATAAACAAAATTCAAGAACTTGATTCACACAGACACGCAAATGCACACACGCACAAAGCAATTGAACTATACCTCTCGAACCCAAAACCTAATGATTATATCGTAACCCACCAATCGGCCATATCCGAAACGAAATTAACACACACACACAAAAAGAATCCGTACCTGGATTCTTGAGTTTCTAGGAGGGAGGCGAGGGCATGGAGGACGAGGGGGCTAGGGTTTTCAGGCGAAGAGGTGATCTTCTCCATCAGCTTCTGGGCCTTGGCGATCAACTCCTCGTCTTCGTTCCTCGGTTCCTCTTCTTCCTCCTCTTCTCCCCCTCTGGACTGAGCCTGGGGCTCCTCCGCAGGAGGCTGGGCCCGCTTGCGCTTGGTTCGCTTGTTCGTCCATGGCCGCCTCCATACGTAATCGATAGAGAGAGGAGTGATATGTATACAGACGTTTATATATACGAAGATATGGCGGCGAGAATGAAGGGAATTTGAGGGCTTATTTATGTGAGATTTTTGTTATTCATAAATATATTTGTTTTGTGTGTGAGCCTGTGCAGTGCTGTTTGGTTTTGGAGTTGCAGAGAGCTCAAGGAGAGGAAACCAGAAGTTGTGAAAAAAAATAAATAAAGAGAGACGCGTCGAAGTGTGCGTTTGGTTCATTTTATAGTGGGACGAGAGAGAGAGAGAGAGAGAGGGTTCCTCAGGGTGGGTGGGAGAGACGGATTGGAATGTTCCGGACAAACCCGACCCGGTTTCGTCTGCAACCCTAGCCAAGCCATTTTTTCGGGCCTCAATAAGCCTAGCGCGTTGGCCCGAGTTCCACTATGCTTAATTGGCCCGGATCGTTTTTCGTTTTAAATTAAAACCAAAAAAAAAAAAAAAAATTTGTTACACTTCCAATTCTTTCCTATCTTTGTTAACTTATTAACATGTGCAACTATTTTTTCTGACCTAAATTTCAATTTGTATCGTAAATAGTATATTGAGTATGGCTAAAAACGAATATGGTAATGGGAATCCACGTTAACTTTTTTTTTCTTTTAAATTAAATTATTAAAAACATTAAAATATATATATACTTATTTTTTTAAAATGGTGGCTCCAGCCCCCATTTTGGCCACCCCTTACAGTTGGTTTGAGGTTGGCCACCCCCAAGGGGCTAACTTTTTTTTTTTTGTTGGCCTGGTTGAACCACCCTCAAAATGGTTATAGAGGGTCATTCAGCTTTCTGCTCACTCTACAATTTGACGATCAGTTAATTTGTAAAACACCAAAGTGTTCACATATGAAAAATTAATTTCATAAGTCCACAACCTAATAAGTAAATTATTATTGAACTGTAATTAGTCTTTAATAATGTTCCACATCTCTCAACTATAGTAATCAAAAAATGTCATGGGGTTTTACAAAACAAATTGTGTTGCCTTCGTTAAAAATTGGTTTATTTCAAAATATGGTAGGCATAATCTTGGTAACAAATCATTCATTTTAATTTTTAATGCAGATAAATTATCATTATACATATATAATTATATATATTTTAATAATCAGTGACCCATGAATGACGTGTTGGGAGAACGGGAGAGGGTGTAGATAATAAAAGAGACAATATGTTAATACATATATTAACTTCTTCAGCAATCGTTTGATCATCTCTCAGTTCCTAACTTAAGTAAGGTGTCTACACAGTAATAAAAACCTATTATATATTATGTCGAGAGTAAATTTTTTTTGTATGGTCTATCCAAAACCTTAACCCTTTCTTGGTAGTGTTGACATTGTCTAAATAAACCTATAGTACAATATCAATGTCCCGAATATTGTCACTTTCCGTCTTCGTTAATGAACCAACCAGATTTAAACCTCAAGTGATATACAACACTAACAAAGATAGTTGTGACTACATTTCTACATGATGTGTCAGTCACTTGTAAAACAATTGAATCCATGGCTAAAAATAAAAACAAATCTCTTTGACCATAGAGTGAAGGCCATATAATGGTTATTACCCCGCTACATAGTGTACTATGTCAATCGATACAATTATCCAATTGAAGCATTTATAAACACTTAATAAATTTAATAGGCTCATGACACATTTTGCATTGAAACCTGAAGTAATAGTATGTTCAATTCACAAACATATCGCATAGCCAAAAAAAAAAAAAAAGTTATGTAGGCATTTACTCATCTCGGATGATTTTCCTCACTTTCAGACATCTTAACCCTAATGTCATTGCAATATATATATTATTTATTAACGAATCCGACCCATTCCGTGCCGGTCCTGACTTTTCAGGGTCAAGTTAGGCCGACCATGTCGGGTCGAATGGATTTTTAATGGAGGATTTCTCTGAACCAATTTTCCACGTTTAACTTTCCAAAAAAAAAAAAAAACACGTTACAGAGATACACGAGTTTCCGTGAGTTAGCAAACACAGCACATTCCTGGGAATTATTCCGGGGTTCCGTGAACCGATAGCAAATTGGATCGTAGACGACACACAAGCCCACTGTTTGGTTGCTCGGAAAATCCTAATCCCGACATGGAAAAGCAATCACCGGATACCTCACCTCCTTCACAAGACCACAATCATTGGATCGAGTATGTAGCACAAAATCATCCCTTTTTATCAAAATCTGTACCAATTAATCACGCAATGAACTGTAATCAATTAGGGTTTTTCTAGGGCTCAAGATATGCTTAAGCGAAGATTGGTCACAGAGGATGATTTCACATGGAAATTGCCAACAACCTACGCAGAGGAAGAGGTGGGGATGTTGAGGTATGTGGGGGGGGTCGACATGAGCTTCTCGAAGGAGGACCCATCAGCTGCTTGTGGGACACTTGTGGTGTTGGACACTCAGAATCTCCAAGTTGTCTATGAGGATTACTCTCTTGTCACCCTTGATGTCCCTTATGTTCCTGGTTTCCTTGCCTTCAGAGAGGTTTCTTTTTCTATCAAAATCCTCTTCGTTTGTCGTGAATTTGGTTATGGATTTACTGTTTGATGCATTTGATTGTTTTTTGCTCTCTTAGGCTCCGATTCTTCTAGAGCTTTTGCAGAGAATGAAGAAAAGCGATGCTAGTGTTTTCTACCCACAGGTAGATTCTTGTATCTGTGTTTGATGCATACTCCCACAATTTGTTAGAATATTAGTTTAAATGATTAAATCTATCGATTTTTATCGATTTAAGTTTTTGGAATTACAAATGATTTAGCTTTGATTATTAAACTGCAATGATTTAACATTTGGGGACAATTAATGATTTAATAAGATCTTAAATTTGAAATTTGACTTCATAGTTTTTCCCATTTCAATTAAATAGTCTCTGGTCTCATATGTGAGGTGAGTGTTAAAAATGAGTTTAAATTATTAAATCTATCATTGTTAAGAGGATGATTAACAATATAAATTGTTAATATGATTTGTAACACTGGTTCATTTTTCAATGAACAGTTGTTAATGGTTGATGGAAATGGAATACTTCATCCTCGAGGCAAGTGCTTTGTTACAATTCTGTTTGGAATATATGTGTCTTCTTGATCCTTGTGCATAAAATTCAATTAAGCAATATACATCATGACAGGCTTTTATATATTAACTTTTTCACCGACTTTATTCTATGAAAGAAACCTAATAATGTAGGGATGCCTGTACGTTAGTAAGATACGTGGCTAGTTAAATGGTGATTTTGCTAAACAATCTTTCAAAAGTGCATTTTTTTTTTTAAATTATTTTTATTTTATATCACTACACATTTGTCTCTATATTGTAACTAACGTTTTTTTTTTTATCATTTTTGATCAATGTATCAATTGGTTAAACATTTTGCAATATATGATGTATGCCATAACTGCAAAGTGATTAATTGTCAAACCAAGCTTAGTAAACTAAATGCCTTGGATGAGCTGCTGAATTAGTAAATTAGGTACATATAATGAAATCTAAAAAAATTGGAGAAATAATTGACTTGTTTGCTTCTTAATTTGTTTTTTCCTTCTTCCTGTATCATTCCAAATTATATGAAAATGGCTGGATTCTGGCCCCTCTAATTAGCACTTTAGGTCCAGGTAACAAAATTCCAAAAGTTTGGACAAAAAATTAGCTTATTAATATTTTTATGTACAATTCCATATTATAAAGAGAAAAAAAAAAAAACTCGTGCATATAATTCTTTGTTTTGTTTTGTGAACTGGTTGTCTGAATTCTCAAATTCATTCTATAGCTATGCATCGTTTTATACCTCTTTTTAAAATTAGAAATGAAAGATTATATAGATAGTGACAATGTGATACAAATAAAAAGAAAGAGTTTCCTTTTATATAATAGAAGTAACTAAATCCTTTTTCTTTGATTTATTTCATATGATCCTCTTAGACACAAAATATTAAAAGCAGTACCATGAAAAGGAAACTTGTTACTATATGTAGCGAGGCATGGTTTAGCCTCCAACACTCTCCTACTGCAAAGAAAAAGCTTTGTTGAAAGTACTCATTAGTTGGAGAATTTGACGCTGTACACTTCGAAAAGGAGTTAACTAAAAGAGTCTCATCTATTTTCTGTATCTTTTTCCTTTTTGAATTTAAGTTTGATTATTGCTTTAGTGATAGACTGGAAGTGACTAAAGTTTGAAATTTTTTATATAATTTTGAAATTTGTTAGTTCAGTTCACATGATTTAGAAGGTAGATTCATTTATGGCTGTCTTAAACGTGAACTGCGATTGATTTACTGTGACAGTTGATTTCATGGTTTGTCACCTATTCTTGCTTTAACCAGAGAAATTTTTTAAACCTTAAATTTTCTTGTGTAGGTTTTGGCTTGGCTTGCCATCTAGGTGTTTTAGCTGACCTCCCTACAATTGGAATTGGAAAGAATGTGAGTTCTGACTTTATTACAATTTACCAATTAACTTTTCTTTTAAATCCAAGTCCCCAACTCCATCTATATATATATGATAGATATATTTTTGAATTTATCTGAATTTAATGGATGGACATCATTACGCCATTTTGGTTATTCTTGCATTTGCCTATCCTCATCTTGGCTTGAGAGCTTGATTCCTGATTACTTATTCTCTTGGTTAAGTTATGACGATGTTCTGACATATATGTCTCAGCTGCATCACGTGGATGGTCTGTCTTATTCTGGAGTGAGACAACTTCTTGAAGCCAATGAAAACTATTCCAAAGATTTTGTTACCTTGACTGGATGCTCTGGGCACGTATGGGGAGTGGTAAGAGACTGAATATGATCTATTTTCCTTGAAGTGCTATTGGAACCTAGCAGTTTATCATTAAATGCATAGATTGATTTATTACATCATTTGGATTATATGTTATTAACGTAACCACAAATGGTTCGCTAACTAAGATGAGGCACTTTCCGAATTTTTCCCTTTTTGTTACACAAAATTATTTATGTATGATCTTCTGTTTTGTTGGTATTTAAAAGTCATACTTGTGGAATCCTTTTGTACTTGCACGGAGAAAATTTCCGTTAAGATCAAGTTTGGTATTTGTTCTTAGCATTTTGGTGGCTGATATGCGTGTCTCAAATCCTGAACCCTATCAAGAATCTTACAGGGAGCTCCCAGTGGTACTTTTGCTACTGGGTTCTCATGTTTTGTGTTGCCCACATTATATTAAAGAACTGTCATGTTGCTGAAATCTCTCCCAACACCCCTCCCCGCAAACAAAAAAGAAAGTGTTATGTTGCCTGTTGCATGGGCTTGGCACATCCTTACTGTAAAATACTTTAAAACAAATTCGAAAAAGCATATGTTGATCTGCCCCCTGTCAATCGGCTTGCCAATCAACTGACCTACTTTCCTAAGTCAATAGAGGAACTACCCCTATTCCAGCCTTATTTTATATGTGTGCAAGTATGCAAGACTGCTCTTAAGGCCGAGTAATGCTAGGTACCGATGTAAAATCCGGAATCCATCCGGAGTGGGCCCACTTACTTTTTTTTTTTTTTTAATTTTAAAAAAATCCTGAATAAAATACTCTTAGGCTGTTTTTAATATAGTAAGTGGGCCCACTGCGGATGGATTCCGGATTTTACATTGGTACCTAGCATTATTCCTTAAGGCCAATTCAGTATAGTTCAAATCCTTCTAACTGGCCGGGGCATTGAGGTGGTATGTCTTACTCCGTGCCATCAGTGAACAAAGTGTTAAAGTGGGGTGAGCTAGCATTTACTGTTCATAAATTTATAAGAAGAGGTGAGGGTCAATGAATTCATCACCTCAAAGATAGATGCTCCCAGATCATTTCAGCTTGTAGAAGGTTTCACAGAAGGTTCCTGGAGGGATATCTAAATTATACTGATGTGGTTGGCATACATACACTACAATCCAAGCCAAAAGATTATATATCAAATCCAGATAGATGCTCCCAGATCATTTCAGCTTGTAGAAGGTTTCACAGAAGGTTCCTGGAGGGATATCTAAATTGTACTGATGTGATTGGCATACACCACAATCCAAGGCAAAAGATTATATATCAAATCCAATCCATTCACACAACTTTTAAATTCTAAGCTGGTTTTACATGTTTATGCAGTTAGTATAACTCTTTTTCCTGAGTTTTGACTTAAAGCATTGTAATTCAAACTCTCTTTCCTATTTATAGGCAATGAGATCTACACAGGGTGCATTGAAGCCTATATTTGTTTCAGTTGGTCATCGTGTATCACTTGATACTGCCATCAGAATTGTTAAAATGACTTGCAAGTATCGTGTGCCAGAGCCTATCCGGCAGGTAACACTTAGAGCCATTCCAAAGCTTCAGTTTGGGTCCTTCAATTAATACATCGGACCTACTATTGAGTCCGAATATAGAAACTAAGTACAAGTATTGTAACAGGCTGATATTAGGTCAAGGGAATACCTGCAGCAGCGTCAAATGGGAATGTCAGAGTGATGCAACTTCATGGATCTGGTTGGTTCTTTTTTTTTTTTTTAATATATTAGTTTTTTTTTTTTTTGATAAATAAGTAAGGATATCATTAAAAAGCGCAGAAAGGCGCAACCTTAGTACACAGGAAGTATACAAAGTTACCCATAAAATGATTGGATAGATAAGATTTCTAGAACATAACATGCTACATGCAAACATGCATTACACAGGACTCTACACTTAAGTGGTGGATACAACTTCTAAGTTATAATGAAGAAATGCTGTGGAACATACTTTCAGATCACAACTTAAACAATAAACAACTCTTATGAATTTACAGACGATGTAAGGGTCAATGGCATTAGAGAGAAATTGTAGTGTTAGCCCTGGGTTGGGGGTCACAAAGAAGTAAGGTTTACCATGTCACCAAGTGTAAAATAAGCCAACGCAAGGATGAGAACAATCAGTATTCGATCAAATACAGCCACACTGCCACAGGATGATCCTCTCTAGGGTTCATTGAAACAAGTTTTATGTTTAAAATGCACACAGATAGTGTCAGGAAATTTCTAATTTCCACAAACAAACAAAAAAATTGGCTATTTGTCTCAAAGACTTGCTCATTTATGCAGGACTGCTAACTTGTCTTTAATTATGGTATTCAAAACCACTGATAGTAATAACTAATGTTCTTTTGAACTTATTTGCATCATAAATGATTGAATGGTGAAATGAAAATGAATTAATTTGTACGTAGTTTATCTTATAATGCTTTATTAAATCATTGCCCAAAAAGAGAGGTAGTAACATAATCATATCTCTTCCCCCCGCCTCCCCTACTTCCCCAAAATCCCTTGTTTGCCTAAAAGCCATTATTGAAAAACAAAAACAAGAAGGTATGCGGCTGAGGCTCGACCACCTTCTGGGTGGATTTTTAGCATAGATTTTGGTGGCCAATCTAAATCCCCATTTAGATCTATAATTGAAATATATGTGTGAATGGCCTGCCTACAAATCAAAAAGGTATGGCATAAAAACTAATGAGAGGTTATTGGATGCCAATGACAGTATCAAATTCAGAAAAGATCAGAGGCAACTAGATTTAGATTCAGAAAAGATCGGAGGCAAAGAGGTAAATAGAGTGAAACAATCTTCCATAGACTACCTCGACTCTATCTGCTGCAAAGGCCTTCAAGGCATACTTATTGGTGGAGCCTTTACAGTAACCATTTAAGAACTAGAACATTGTGACTTTTAGATACTCTATGAGTTATAAATGTCATGCCAGGTGAACAAATGAACCATGGGCTTGGCACATCCCTCCATTGATGGTCATGCCTACCTACACTCCTTGTCCATTCTACCCATCCATAATGAGATGTTAAACCTCGTAATGTTTCCGTTCCCAGATCTAGATGCTCGAGTGTCTTGACTCTGGATTCAGTTGTTTGAGCATCAGTTGTCCGAGGAGGGGGCTCTCTGAGTTTGGAACCTTACTTCTCCTACAGGCAAACTGATAGGGTTGAGTTCTTAGTAATTGGCCTCTGGGGATTAATTTAATATCAAGAATTCTTTCTTTTAAAAGTTAAGGGGACTAGTTAAATTTCTTGCATGGATTAAGTAGAGGGTATATGATGGAAACATGGATCCAGTTCACGAAGTTGCAGACTAGAGTATTATATAATGCAAGATCAAGTTGCTTATTTCAAATTATTCAACCAATAAACAATGACTTGCTTTCTATATTCCATTAAGGTGCAAGTATACATCTTACCTTTGACTTTGATTCAGGGAATATAGTTGGTGAGATCTAGTATGAATTGTACATGAATGATAGTTGGAGTCAGCGGCTCTCTTAGGGATCCCTCATCTAGTATCCCTCGGAAAGAAGATTAAGTTGGCCCTTGCTAACAGCCTGATGCACTATCTCTCTTCGACCCTTTGAGCGATTGAACTTTTTGCAGAGAAACATAGAGATCAAATAGAGCATTGGGGTAAATGTAATTTTGAATCCCTTATTTTATTTTATTTTTTTCAGTTTCTCTGTTGATAGTCTGGTGGAGTCAGAATAGTATGTGAGTTTGCCCTTTGGTGGGGTTGTAAATGATGTATGTATTAGTCAGCTTATCAGTGTCAAACGATTCTGGAATATTTTCCATGTTTTGGTTTCTGCCAATTTAACAGTCATTGGGTTTATTTTCTGACAACAAAATTGAATGTGGACCAGATCTGTGCGGTGTTGTACACTGAAACTGTTTCCAATGCCCATTGGATCTGTTAATTTGATTTTCATATTTATTAATCGAGTGGCATAATATGTTAATTTCAAAGTGATTTGTAAAGGAACTATTTTACGGTAAAGATTTTATTTTGTTATTTTTAACTGATTTTTAAATGGCATGGCAGTATATACATCGTCAAATTTGTAAGATTTATTCTTAATCATGAAATCGTTTTGAACCGGAGAGAATCATACTCTATGGGGCCAAACAGTTGCAAGGCAAGAAGGACCTTGAGTGCTTAAATAAAAGAGTGAATAGTTTTAGTTTCCATGACCTCATAATGTGCCACAATGATTGTTATCCCCTTCATAGGGTGCTTCAATTTCTTATTTAGAAAAGGATAGAAAGTGGGGATAAAAAATAAGACATCAAGTGTAAGTTTAAATCTCTCTTATCTGTTTCTCTTTTTTTATGCCGTAGAATTTCATCAAGGTAGGGCTCTTCAGACCCAACTTGAGAGTAAACTTGTAAAACATAACTCCACCCATCAAAATTGTGTATCAGGTAATCCAAGAAAACCTTTAGTGCGAAATTAAACACAAGATGTCGGAGTCTATGACTCATCCAAAACCCTGCCTTTGACAACTAGGCTGCACCATGGCAGGTGTAAGTTTAAATGTCTAAAACTGAAATATTATAGTCTATATACACCGATTTAAAAAAAAAAAAAAAAATTGAAGCTAGTAGTGTACTATACAAAGCAGCAAAATCACAGAATTGTACAGATAAACAAGAACAGAAACAACATCAAACCAACAGGCTGCTGAAGTGATTCAACTCCGCTTGCCATTCCATTCGCCACCCCGGCAGGCGCGTTGATCATGATCCTAAATCTGCAGTCTCCCATTGATGGGTCTGTATTTGTGACAACTGAAAGGTTTGGGAACTTGCAGGCGGTCTCCAGCTGATTCTGTATCTGATAGTAACTGTTGAATGCATAGGAGACATTCCCACGAGCATCCAAATTTGCACATGAAGTCCCATATCCAAGACTTGTGCAATCGGCATTTTGACATGCATAGTTGACACTGTCCACAAGTTGCGGATTGTCGAGACTCGCCGATGGTGACATGACACACCATCGACGGGCCAGATATTGTACATTACTTGCCGCCACCAAGCCCTTTGAGTTTGCCGTAAAATTTAGCTGGTATTTGGGTGTTCCATCAAAGTAAAACAACCCCCAATGGCGTTCAAAGTTACCTGGCTGAATGCTTTTGGCATCTTCATCAATAAGGCTGAACAAGTAAGCATCTAAGGGGCCTGATCTCATTGGGGTCCCCTGCCCGGCCAGATACCGCGCCATGAAACCTTGGTTGAACCGCTGAGCATACTGGATATTTGCATTTTGATTTCCATCAGTAGGCCAGCCAATTTCTCCAACAATGATGGACAAGTTTCCAAAGCCATATTTCTGTAAGGTCCAAACAAGGGTATCATAGTTTGCAGTAAACATGTCCTGATAGATTCTTCCATTATCATCAATGGGGGAGGAATAGCCGTTAAAGAAGGCATAGTCGACGGGGAAGCTGGGATCATCATAGAGGCTGATGAAAGGGTAGATGTTGACAGTAAAAGGAGAGCCATTGTCATTCAAAAACTTAACGATTTGCAGCATGAGATCATGGATGTCTGCACGAAAGTCTCCCTGAGAAGGGATATTGTTTTGACTCTCGTAAACATCACCATTTAGGGGGACTGTGACTTTAACCCTACTGCTCAAACCAGCTTTTATAAGGGCTGCCTGGATATTTTGAAGTGCAGGAAGAGTTATTCCTTCAAAGCTTCCATTGAAGGTTGTCAAGAATGGTTCGTTCCCAACTGCAACATACCTTGTAGAGAATGCATGGAAAGGTAAATTAACAGAAAACATAAAATTGCAAACTAAAGGAAACAAGACAACCCCATAGGTGTAAAAATAACCAGAAAGAAAGATGATAAGTTTTAAGTTAATAGGAAATGAGCGATTTAATAATTTAATATAATATTTTAACACTTGTCTTACAGGTGGGGCTCAACTCTCCTTCAACAAATAAGGCCTAATACGTGAAATATTTAATTGAAATTAGGGGTAAATTGTAGAGTTAAGATTTGAATTCAGGACCCTATATTTTGATACAATGTAAAATCACAATTTATTTCAAAAAGGTATGTTTCGTGCACAGAATGACTATTCCATTAGGAAAAAAAATAAATAATTTTTATTAGGAATGGAAGAATATGGAATAAAATAACTTTGGTGTTCGAGTATATAATAAGGATAGAACCCTTATCTTATACTCTTAACACTTGAAATAGTCATTCTCTCATAGAACATGAGAATGACTATTCTAAGGCTATTTCATTCCCAATAAAAGCTATTATTTTTCTTCCTAATGGAATAGTCATTATGTGTACCAAATGTGCCCTAAGTGAAATGGTGAATTTAAGCATTTTTAATTAGTACTTTAACACAATTTTCAAGTGTGGGCTCAAACTTCCACTCAACAAGTAAGGATGAACACTAGAATATTTAATTGAAATGAGGGATAAGTTATGGAGTTAGGGTTCAAACTCATAATCTCTACTATGATACAAAGCAAAATTGTCACTTATCCAAAATACTTAAGCTAATAGGAAATAATAAATTTAATTATTTAATTAATACTTTAACACCTTTAGCCTTTCTTGATGCTTTTACAATCTGGTAAGAGCTATCTAGGAAGCTACTCTGTTTGTAGATCCTATTCTTAAAAGCTGTGTGTTTATCCAACGTTTTTATTTTCTGAAGACTGCATCTTATATGTATCTATCTGGGGCCTCTTTATACATTATCTGCTACATTAGCAAAAGGAATACTAAAGTTGCAGAATGATGTGAAGTAACATCACGTATATATTCTTACAGCTTCACTAGAACAGAAGGAGAGAATTTATTCTGTGGCATCTCATATCACAGAAACCAGGTTATAATCCAGCAACACAAATCTCATCATTACAAAATAGATTAAATAACAACATGAACTTGTTCAAATATGTCCTTTTTTCTCTAAGCAACTGTTTGGATACATGTCACTATTGAGATCATAAGTCCCAATTTTGCAGAACAGCAAACCAGAAATCAAAGCTATTCATGCATGTTGGTAAGAATAACATGGGGTCGTCATCACAAGTTCATATGTTCACCAATTGATAAAGCAAAATAAAGTAGAGGCAGCCATTATCTAAATTATTGTACAGATGATTTCCAGCGCAACAACAAACAATTTGGAAGCACATGGAACCTACAGCAGAATGTGTAGCTCTGTATGGACAGGCTCCATCAAGCTAATAAGGGAGAAAAAGTATCTTCCGATGAAGGAAATCTGAGGTTTAATAGATTCAACTATAGGAATAGCACACTGTTCATGGAGTATATATGGGATACCTGTGGGGGAGGAAAAGAGGTTTTTCTTTCTTTCTTTTTTTCTTTTTTTCAACCGAGGGAGGGTAATTGTAAACGCCACTAGCTTATTTAGGTGATGTTTATTAAGGTCCAAGAGCATGTTTGAAATTGCGTTAGAGAGCTTAAAAGTACTTTTAGTACCTAAAAAGTTGTGCCAACAAAAGTTGGCATGTTTGGTAAAAAATTCCAAAAGTACTTAATTGACTTTATTACTCCAAAAATTGTCAAAACGCATTTTTGGCAAAAGCTTCAATTCTTAAAAGCTCTATTTCTCAAATATAATTCCAAATGCTCGTAATCTATTAAACTGTAGCCACCTAATGCAGATTTTTAGTTATTTAGTTCAGTGTAAACATCCTAGATATGCAAGATAAAAGTTGCATAAATATTCTTTAACAATAAGTGAAATTCCATTTGTTCTGATGCAAATACCTGATGATAGTAGTATGCTAATCATAAGTTCAAAGCTATAAAAAATTAGAAAAGGGCAATATAAGAGTTAAAAATGACCTAAATTTCATATTAAAGAACCACATTTGCACATGCAATAATTTATTAAAAAGAAAGTTGGTCAACTCACTCACAGGATTGTCTAGTTGTCTGTTAAGTCTTAGTCTTCCTAATTTGTTTTAATAGAAAAGATTCTTTATACCTAAATTGTCAATAAATAAAAATGAAATTTTTAAATAATTGACAAGCATTATAAAATGTGGATGAATGCACTCCACGTTTAGTGGGAATCTTAAGAGTTATGAATTTACTATTAAGGCCCAATAGCTCCAAAGAACTGTGCGCTTTATCTATAAGGTTCTTGGTCAAAGTTAATCTCAAATGTTTGGTTTCAGGGAAAAAAAGGACACAGAAACAGACACATACAAATTAAAGTCTTTATCTCAGAGAAGTCGTTTTCTGTTATTCCTCTGTGTTTGCAGATGCAAGTATTGGCAATCTGACCACTTTTGTTAAATCTGTAACATCTTTTCCTTTCAGGAATCACAGTTTCTTCTACAATAGGAATTCTGGATCTTTTTTATTTTATTTTGTGTGGCAGTGATTCATTCAAACACTTCTCAAGCATTTCGTTGACCCAAAAAGTGAAAAATTGTGCAAGCAGAGTGATAAGATTCATCATATTACAGCCAGGTCTCACATAAGCAATTACTTGCTCCATATGCAAAGGGAGAGTAATTGCAGAAAGAGAAGCGGAGCAAAGGGTAAATACCTGATGTCTACAGCATTGGAAGAGACATGTGCTGACACATTCTTGGCAACCCAATTCTCAGCTGCTTGCACACTATTAGCCATAGTGTAAAGCATGTCATTAGGAATACCCACCATCACCTCCATCCCAGAATTCTTCAGAGAATCCAGAATCGTGGAATCGGCATCGAAAAGCTTAACCTTCTGAAACCCATTGTCCTTTAGCATCTTCACCACTGTTGCAGCCGGCAGAGAGTGGGTTGTCTGGGTTCCCCAGTTAGCTCCAATTCCACTCACAGAACCCATCGAAAATACAGCAAATAGCAACAACATGGCAACAAGAAACCCAGAAAAATCCAAACTTTTCAACCACCCCATAATCCCTTTAACCAATATACAATATAAATTGTGCTTGGAGGCTCAAAAACTGTGTGGGTCTTATGATAAGATACTGAATTAAAGCTATGGGGTTGGCTTTAATACTGGGGTTGGAAAGCAGAGTTGGTTTTACTCACCAACTGAGAGAGAGAGAGAGGACAATAATATAAGGCAGAAAGATGCCAAAGCAGAGTTCAAACTGAATGCAGCCTTGATGTTTACAAAGGATTTATTCCTTTCTGCGCAAGAACGTCTACAATAAAATAAGAGAGTATTCAATACGGAAATCGGGAAACATGGTCTTACGAGAGAGAGAGAGAGAGAGAGAAAGCGTGTCTTTTCTCGGTAAGTAGGAAAGAAATAGTTGAATAAAGAAAGATGAGGAAAACAGAGTAGGAAGCGTTAACACGGAAAACAAAAGGAATTCGTATGTGTAGATACGTTTGAAAGCATCCAAGCAGAGCCCAGAAAGAGCTCAGAAGTCAGAAACAAGAAGTGAAACACTGAAGGAAGAAAAATCATGGTATCTAAGAGCTCTGGACAGAAGCTGAAAAAGAAACATGGTAGAGAGCTGCGATGCCTCAATAATACAACACCTTATTATGGCTGATGAATAAGTGAATAACCACATCCAAACGACTTTTTTGAAAAAAAAAAAAAAGCAAGAGAGACAGAGAGAGACAGAGACAGATTAACTGATTAAGAGGAAAAAGAAGTTAAGTGTGACTAGGCAATCTCTCCCCCTTTTTTTTAGCAAGTCGGTGGGCACAAATAATTACGAATTTAATATGCTACAGCGGGCATCAGCTACACCCTAGTCCAAGTTTCAATTGTTAAAAATAAATAATAAATAATAATAATAATAATAATAATAAAGGTGAACAAACATGGTCACATTCGCTTAAGAGAAAGCATTACTCATTTAATATATTTTTTTTACATGTCCACACATAAAAATAATGATTCGAATTAATAATCTTCACTTTATAATGTATGATTTCAGCCCATTAATCTATTATTTGAGAATCATTTAATATAGTATTAAAGGTACTTAGATTAATCTTTTATGTTCAAAATTTTATGTGTGAATGGAGCGTTAAAATTTTATATGTGAATTTATAACTGAGATATGTTACACATCATTCTCTCAATCATCTTTCAACCATCTTTTGTTGTAAATCTAATGAATTCACTATTTATTTATGAACTCATGTAGATCTTATAAAAATTTCATAGTAAATTCATCCATTCACTATAGAGAAATGGTTGAAAGATAGTTGAGAGAATAATTTTTATCATTTCTCTTTATAACTTTAACTCATTAAATTGAATTGATGTGGTTCCCTTTTGTTAAAAACAAAACAAAAGAAAATATGGTACTTATGCAGTAAGATTGAAATGAAATAAAGTATAATATATGGGGTTTTACTTTGGAGAGAGGATTAATGGCTGAAAGTTGAATGAAGATAAATAAAGAAATTAATGCGCATGCATAAATAATTGAGCAAAACAAATTTATTTTTAAAGTCTTTCCTTTTCATACCATTCATTCACCCACTCATCATTTTAAATGCAGTTTACAAAAAAAAAAAAAAATCATTTTAAATGCTTGCGTGATGTCTGAACAAATTGCACGACCAATTGACGTTTCTTCTCTTTTCTTTTCGTAGAACTGCTCATCAGAGCCTTGTGTTCACTAAAACGGTCGTGTTTGGCAATAAAATATTCTCTCTTTTTTCTTCTTCTTCTTTTCTTTTCTTTTCTTCTTCTTCTTCTTTTTCTTTTTCTTTTTCTTTCTTTTTTTAACTCTTTCCTATCAAAAATATATATATTTTCTTAAATACTACATCAATTATTTTATTATTATTATTCCAAAAGAAAAAAAAAACTCATAACAAAACTCTTCACCAAATGAGCTTACTAATTTTCACTATTTTTACTAGGGCTAAACAAATTCATCGACTCCCCGCTAACTAACCAAATTTCGATTGTAGCTGACTGTGACCACCTAAATAATGGATGGGAGGAATCATTATTTTTTCTATTCCGAATTTTTCGGTGTGGTATGCAGAATAGGTTTTTTTAACCGAACCGGCTTCACTGATCGACACCAATCGACTCTGCCGAATAATTTTTCCTTTTTTCACTTACCGACAATATTGACCACCATTCAGTGATGGAACAAATAGTTGACGGAATAAGTTGATAAAATTTTCGACTTTACCGACATTGTCGATGCGAAATGCGAAAGTACAAAATTTCTACTGAAACCGACTGACTTTCAACCCTAATTTTTACAATCTACTTTAGGTGGACTAAAATAAGGTGTTTTAATTTTAATTTTATTTTTTATGTTAAATACTTAAAAATATGTCATATCAATCAAGACAAAATGGAGTAATATTACCCGTATTGATCTGATCTACTTACTCTATAAAACTCATTAGCGTAATATTATTCTTTTTTATTACTCATTTAACATTGAGTGACATTGCATATTTTAAATAGTTTTCAATATGGACCACTTAAAAATTCAAAACAAAAGCATAAGCATCTCATAAAACGTAAATTAAGTGTAAAGAAAGCCCCTCCTTTGTTTAATGTCTCTTTCTTTTTCCCACTCCTCTCGGCTTGGATAAAACAAAAAAGGAAGAATCATGGGGGATATAGTAGAACAGATCACCTTTAATTTAGAACACCCTTAGTACGTATTGGAAACACATGGGGTTCACGAAGAGACAGACAACAATGATTATTAAAAGGAATGTTGAATTGCAAGGTTGTCTTCCTCCATTGTTGAAACCCAAGCACAATAGTTTCCTTTATAAAAACAAACAGAATCTAATCCAATGGTTCCAATCTCACTAATTCAGCAACCCAACCCACACATACCTTCAACTTTGGATTTCCTTTTTATGCTGAGAAACTTTCTCAACACTTTTTTCAAAAAATTTGGTTTCAAATTGACGTTTCACATCCAAATTATAATCTCCTACAATTTTAGACAGATTATAGATGATCAAATTATAGAATTTAGGTTGTGTTTGGAAAATGCTGCGTCTAGAGACAGATTTGGGAGGATTGTCTGAGGCTATGGTCCCCCCCAATTCCAAAAAAAAAAAAATTGGGCTGTAATTTTTTTTTAAATTCTAATCCCCCCCTCTTTTTTTTTACTTTGCTTCGGTCCCCCCATTCTTCTACCTGGTTTCGTCATTGACTACATCATAAAAATGTGGCATGTTATAATTGATAATTGAGTATATTTTTATCAAGTTCTTGTTTAGTATGTTATAAAAAAAAACTTTGAACTAAAACTTTTTTTTATTTTTATTTTACATGTTCATACAAGGGAAGGGGGAGAGAAATTCGAACTAGTGACCTCAACTCTATGAGGTGTGATCCACCACAGCTGATTAAACTATCCTTTGAGGACAACTTTGTACCAAAACTATTGTTTAGTTTTAAGAAGAACATGGGTTTTTGCAAAAGTCAAGAAAAAGCCTTTTGAAAATGAAATTCTTTATGACTGTCTCGATATAAATTTTATAATTTCATTAAAATTGTAAAAGATTTTAATCCATCATGTTTCATATAAGAGTATATCTTAAGTTCGTCGTTGCGTAAACAACCGAGTTTACGTCCACCAATAGAAGCAAGACACTTCATCTAAAGCAAAAAAGCAAAAAACTTGGATAGAAAAAAAAAAAAAACCACTAGATTCAATTGCCAGCAGAGAAAGAAAAAAAAAAAAAGAAGAGAAGGAAAAGCGAAGAAGGAAGTGCTGCCCAAAATGCAGACCATGGCGGACGCCCACCCACCCAGCGCCGCCATTCCGGCGATGCCCACCCACACAATGCCTCCATTTCGGCCCACGCCCACCCACCACGGTACCCCATGGGTCTAGCGTGACCCATGTTCATCTTCTCTAGCGGATCCCGGACCCTTTTAGGGTTAACTTTCAAAATCTAGGTTTTAGTTTTGAATCAAAAACGATTTTTGAGGCATTAGAAATAGAATTTGATGCATTGGAATCGATTTTTGAGGTTAGGTTTGTGTTTTTTGGTGTTTTCCGGTTGGGTTTGGTTGGAAATGAAGAATGTCGCCGAAAATGGTTTGGCCGGAATGGTGGGTGACAACTAGGTCACAACCAGACTCAGCCGTGGGTCTGCCGTGACCCAGTTGTTGGGTCAGTCGTTGCCAATGAGTGTTGGTGGGGGAGAATATCCAGTGTTTTGGTTTCATTTTCTTAAGGTGCATTAGGTGAGGTGTCAGTAATTTAATGGAAGGCCAAAAACATGCCTTTTTTGTCATGACCAAATAGTAGATGCTCTCTTCGTATAATATATTGTTTTAGCAAATATAGCATAAGATAACAAGTGACACATCAATTTAGGACCAAATTTTTTTAAAAAAAGAAAAGTCATTAAAAAAAAAAAAAAACTTAAAATATTTAGATGAGTACATTCAACGGTCCCACCAAAGGTAACAAATAGATCGCCTAAGAAACTGTGGGGCCGCTCATGGCCCTTTGTTACTTGTTTAAGATTGTGCTGGGCCCAGATTAGTTTGGGAGAAAATTTCTCTCAAAAAAAAAAATACTAATTCAATTTACTAAATTGATCTTATTCTTAAATTAAAAATAATTGTAATAAATAAATGTTCTAAGACGATATGTTAGTTTAGTAGACTAAATTATAAGAATTTCTCCAATCTAGTTTGACGAAAAACTAATTAGAATGTATTTTCTTATTTTTTGTTAAAAAAAAAAGTCAATTCAATTGTTTGTTAATATATATATATATATATATATATATATATTTAAGTAGTAGATTTGTGTAAGAGTTTGGGACGGCGGAAGGAGTCCTTAATTGGGGGTTGTTTGTTAAATAACACCTCCTTTCCAAGTAATTCACTTTGTTTCTTAAAAAATTGACCTCACTTTTATATCACATAAACCATACCAAATCATTTACTTTTATTATTGTTTAAAAAATCATTAAAATTAATTTTTACTTTTCACAATATTATTTTTTTACCTATACTAATTGCACTTATTCTAAACATAAACAGTGTCATACGGTTATGTCACCAAACACGACCCATGACCCATTTAAAATGTATAAGCTTGTATTTTGAGGTGTAATTGTTAACATCGGTAACCTCCAACAGAACAAGAAAAAAAAACGAAACCCTTAAAATCAACACTATCACCAACTCAAAAACCCAAAAAAGCAAAGAGTCAAAAAATCATACCCATTGAGTCAATAGATCAAGAACCCGATATAACAAACTAAGATAAAAAAAATTAGATCATGGAAAGGTGGAAATATTGAGAGAGAGAGAGAGGCTTAGAGAGAAAGTGAAGGAAATTTTTTAAAGGCTAAATTTAAACAACTTGTAAACTTAGATTGGTTTAACTCCACAATTTAGAAGGAAAGTACTTCAAAGCGGATTGACTAACCTAAGTGTTCCAAAACCATAACCAAACCCAAATAGCGAGATTCTTATATACGAATCAAAGTTTGTTCATAGATTTTAAATGAGAGCTAACTATTTAGGACTAAACTAATCATTTAAATAATCGTATTTGATATCTCAATAACTTGAAGATTCTTACAAACTCAACACCACCTGCTGCAAACCAAAGCAAAAATAACAAGTAAAGCCGAGGCGAGCGAGCTGGGCTCATAGCGCCGATGAGGCGTGGAGTGTGACAAGGCCAAGGCCCAAGGGTCTGGGACTTGGGTGATTGGGTCTATGAATATGCATTATTTAAGAGAAATGAACAAATATCTAAAATTATTAATGTGTTTTATGATTTTATCCTTTTTAATTTTTTTTTTTTATGTGAAAAAAAAAAACCTTGATTTCTTGGCCGGGTCACTGTACAGATTTATTTATTTATTTTATAAATACATCAAAGAAAAGATAAAAATTAAAACCCGTTTTTTTTTTTTGACATATCCCACAAAGGAGATTCAAACTTACATAAACCCGAACCGTTAATTTACGTCGTATTGTTCAAGAAAATTCCTTTCTCTTTGTTAAAAAAAAAAAAAATACTTTCAAGAATTTGGATCGGGTGGGCTAAGTAGAATATTTGCTTCACTGTAAATTTTGGTGATTGTCAACTATTAAAGCAATAATTGAAAATGTGGAAATGGTGGATTTCACTAATCATTTTTTATATCAAATCATTTACTTTTTATTATTATTTAAATAAAAAAAAAATCATTACAAAATAATTTTTTTTTACTTTTTCAGTTTTCAATATTATTTTTTTACTTTTCTATACTAATTATTGCACTTATTTTTTTTCTCACCAAACATAAACAGTGTCGTGGCAATTGATGTTATTTGCCAAACGGTACCATAGTTTAGTTTTTTGTATGTGTATAGTTGCTTGTATTTTTTGAGGTGTAATTGTTTGGTTTTTTGGGTAGGTGTTTTGGAGATTTGTTCGATTCTTAGCTTTATCAAATAAAACTTTCCAAAAAAAAATCTTAAAACACTTTAAACTCCATGAATAACAAAAAATAAATTAAACGGTAAAATTTGTCCTTATATCAACTAAAGTTTTTTTTTTAACAATCGGTAATTTAACATGATGTCAAAGCATTGATGTTACGATCCTATATGTCATGCATGGTTTGAGTAAAATATTGATTGTGCGTATATAAGCTCTTAGACACCCCTCTTATTGCAAACAAATTTTTTAAAGTGTAAATTTTACCAAAAGTTTGTATCAATTGATTCAATTTTGAATCTTAACTCCACAATTTAATCATTAACCAAACAAGTATTTTTTTCTTCAAACGGATTTTTTGAATATTAAAATCACTTTTACACTCCTAAAATACAATCTCAAACAGACCCTTAAGATATTCATCTCCAAAAGAGTTTGTTCATAGATTTTAAATGAAAATTACTAACTATTCATAATTATTATCTAAATTGCTAATCATTTAAATAATAAATTATTTGATATCTCAATAACTTGAAATGTCAATCTACCTGCAAACTCAACACCACCTGCATTGCAAACCAAAGCAAAAATAACAAGTAAAAACATTACGTCTCAAATAAGAAAAGAATATATGACGAATATGCACATATTTAGGCCTAAATTGATCAGCCTCTATGATGTGACAAGGCCAAGGCCCAAGGGTCCCTGACTTTACATGGGTGTAAATGAATATGCATTATTTATTACAACCCACTCTCCAACAAATACATTTAAAATTTATTAAAATGTGATACTTAGGATTCTCAATATATATTATTTAATTGGTTTTTTTTTTTGAGCACCGAAAGTCATGCTCTTGATTTCTTGGTCGGCTGCACTGTACAGATTTATTTATTTATTTTATAAGTACATCAAAGAGAAAGAAAATTACACAAGAAAATTCCTTTTTATTATTTTTTTATTTTTGACATATCTACACAAAGGAAGGGAGAGAGGAGATTCGAACTTGTAACATTCGCTTCATAAAGCATGATTCACAACCGATTGATCTAACCCTTGAGGACAAGAAAATTCCTTTCTACTGTTAAGGAAAAAATCCAACAAATAATACTTTAAGAGAATTTGGATACAGTGGCCGATTGGGCTAAGTAGAATATTTGCTTCACTGTAAATTTTGGTGATTGGTCAACTATTTAGAGAGCCCAATAATTGAAGAATGTAGGAGACAATGGTGGAGATCTTCTAATCGAACCGGAGAGGAGCCGGTTCTTGTAAGTAAGAAGGCATTTTTGTTTTTGTTTTTGTTTTTTTTAGATAAAAATACCCTGCTTTTTATAAGAATTAGATCATCTCTAGTCCATTTTCCTCTCGCTCCAATCAAATGTTAGGCAATTCCATTGAAATCCAAAAGTCAAAGCTTGTGATCCCCACAAGAATAATTGGCCTTATTTGTTAACTTACACCATATTACAACATATTCCCCCACATTCTACCACATGATTCACTTCATATTTTTTTTTTTTTTTTAAAAAAGAGCATATTAAATCATTCACTTTTTATATCACATCATTTACTATTTAAATAAAAAAATCATTACAAAACAATTTTTATTTTCTAATACCACTTTTCATTTTCTCATATCAATAATTTATTTTATTTTTTAATATGTGAATAGTGTAATGTAAAGTGAACTTGAGGGAATGTGTTGTCATTTGCCAAACACCCTCAATGTTGTTGACCTCTTGCTCTATGGCAATATTGACAGCAAGCAAAGCAACAACCTCATTTATTGGGGCGAAATAACGGTTGTGGTTAGTGGTTAGTAGCTAAAACCGCTAACACATAGCTCCTAGCGATTAGTAGAAATCTACTAAGCGCAAGGTAGCGGTTAATGGATCTGATTAACTTTTCTACTAACGCTTTTTATTAGGCTTTTTTTTTTTTTTTTTTTGGGCACTTTAAACCTTTTTTTGCTCACTTTAAACATTTTTCCCCCTTTCATGGCCATTTTACCAATAAAAATTGTTGTTTTAAAGTGAGCATTATATATTAGACCATTATACCAAAATCTTATTGGTCACCTTCTACAACATATAACATACGAATAAAATTACAACAAAATTATTACTTCACTTGTAGTCTTGTACACAACATAGAAATAAAACATAAAATAATTCATAAACTCACAAGCAACCAAAAAATCAACTTTATTGACCTTGAAGCTTGAAGTAAAAGAGGTATAATAACCACTAAGCTATAATAACTCAATGTTACTTACTATATAAAATATAAATATATATTATATTTTAAAAAAGCGGTTAGTGGTTAGCGATTAGGCGATTTTTCAAAACTCACTAAGCTGACTGGTAGTTTTATAACTTACGCTTTCAAAGCGGTTAAGCAGTTAGTCTGATTAACGATTAGCAGTTAGTGCGGTTAGCGGCTTAGCACGGATCTGATTAAGCGGTTTTAAATTTCACTCCTACTCATTTAGATAACAGGGGGCAGACACTTTCATTTTATTTTTTTTAGCAAATGTGAAATTCATGTTGAGAGGGGAATGTATTGAAGCAAGGAGTAATGCTACATACGGCCATAAAGAAGAGACACATCACAGAAAGGCACCAATGACCTCTCTAGAAAAACCCCATAAGACACTAAAAGGTTATAATGTACGCATATAAGGCCAACGATAAGACTTGAGGTATGAACTCTAACAATCTATCACCAAGCAAAACATGACGACTCACCTTCCCTCGTAAAGCCCATTACTAACTTGGGCGTTGGAATTCCTCTTGTTCTAATGACTTCTTTCCTATTTTGTAGATGGAGCTCTTCCTTACAAGACGACATCATTAAGTCATTGTTGGTTATGTAAACCAACACTGTTTAAGCATATCAATAAGAACAAGAGTAATCATACTGCAATCATACTATTTTGACGTGATCATAATTGGCAATTTTTGACACAATTCATAAATTTAATATGAATCCAATATAAAATTAGCGAACATAAGATTGAGAGGTTTGACCCAACACACGAACATGAATTATAACACCTAAACGTGACATTGTTAATAAATTAAGAATTAAACGGAGAGATATGAGCTCTAAATTGGGTCTGCGTGAGGGAGTGTGGCTGAGAGCAGTGTGAGGAATGGTTTTTTAAGTGGCTTTGCGAAGAAAGAGTAAGAGCTGTGTGGTCAAGCGTTGGGTTGAGTGTTGGTAGATAGAGAAAATTGGTTTGACGGATTTTAAAATTGAAAACTAATTTATGGTGGTTAATAAAGGATTTTATGATCAACGGAAAATAATTTTTATTTGATCAATATTTTACATCATAATAAATACCATAAAATATATAAATTATTTTCTGAAAACTATTTTTAAACAAAGTCTAAATTTCATAATAATTTTAAAAGCATTGTACATG
Source organism: Carpinus viminea (assembly GCA_013348765.1). NCBI lineage: Eukaryota > Viridiplantae > Streptophyta > Magnoliopsida > Fagales > Betulaceae > Carpinus > Carpinus viminea. The sequence goes on along the minus strand of CP054670.1, from coordinate 11,464,965 downwards.
GATAAAAGTTCAATGTATAGAAGTAATCATTAGGATGAATTACTCTACCAATAAATGCTTGGAAAAAATATAAGAAAATAAATATCTAATAATAGCGAAGGTGAGTCAGAAAGGTGAAGCAAAGCCAGAAAAGAAACAGGTGGCAGCTAACCACTGAAGTTGACTGATTCTAAACCGAAAATTTTGGTTGGGGGTGATGATCAGTTGATAATCCTTCATAGGAATGTATTGATCAGAAAACAAATCAAGAGACGTATGGGGCCGAAATGTAAAATCCTACTAAAATTTGATAGTGTTTTTATGTTGAGAATATAAATCAAAAAAGAGAATGGAAAAAAAAAAAACCAAACAAACCATATCTAAAAACTAAATTGTTATTTGATTGTGCCATTAATCATTTAATTAATATTTTAATGTTCAATTTTTCTTTTTAAATATTCTCACTCACATGTAGTCTTTCAATAAACAAGGTTTACTGTGAAACATCTAACTATATTTAATTTCGGCTATGCGATTCTTGATTTTTCTTGATTTCTATTCATTTTACTCATAACACCGGTCTAGCTACTTAATAAATTTGCAGAGATAACCTTTGCAAAAAGAAATAAATGAAAAAAAAAAATGGTAAAGTTCACATATTCTCCTTAAAATATCATCTAATTGATAATATCTTTCCTAAATTTGTAATTGTGATAATGTTCTCCAAACTATCAAAATATTGTCAATGTCTATCTCAAGAGTAACAAAAAGATAAAAATGACCCTATATATTTCTCAGTGAGATAAAAATATCCTATAAATTTGAAAAAAAAAATAACAAAAATTTTAATTAAAAAAATATTTATTTTATTTATAAAAAAGATTTTTTTAAAACAAAAAAAAATATTTTATTTTATAAAATAAAAATAAAAACAAAAACAAAAACAAAATTTTCATTTTTTATTAAAAAAAAATTGAATTTTTTAATTTGGCCATTCCTTGGATTTTTTTTTTCTTTTAGTTTTAGTGTATATATATATATATAATTTTATCAAGGGTAATTTTATCATTGAGGAGGATATTGATAATGTTTAAAATTTTTGATAATTTGGAATGATATTGTCACAATTGAAAGTTTTGAAAGAATATTGTCAATTAAATGATAATTTGAGGGGAGTACGTGGACTTTTTTCAAGAAAAAAAAAAAAAAAAAAGAAGAAGAAAAACTCATAAAGACTTGACATGGATGAAAATTAAAAAAAAAATACAAAATTAGTGTGGGAGAAATTAGAATACTCATAAACAATTAGTAATAACTCTTAACATGCAATACAGGTAAAATACTGGTAGAAAATGGTGGATTGACAGCGGAGGCATCCCATTTAAGGTAAATTCCAACAAGATTCTGAATCTACGAAGGTAAATAATCCCTGAATTTACGCCGTAAAAGTGTCCAAGTACATCACGTTATTTCATTAATCTCTTATATATAATCAACAAATTAACCTCGTCTGCAGTCTGCAGAGTCCCAACCTTGAAAAGAGACACGCCAAGGTAATTAAGCGCTTTTTTTTTCTTTCTTCTTCTTCTTCTATATTTTCTTTAATCTCTTGAATATTATTACATTTTGTGTTAATTTTTTTTTCTTTTTCTTTTTTTTTTTAATAATAAATATGATATGGAGTTCCTGTTACAATCTGAATTTGTTTGAGCAGATCTTATATATATATATATATATATATTTTGAATTTCAGAAAGAAAACCTAAGGGGTTAATTACCTTTCTTTGTTTATCCAAATTGTTCCCTTTTTTTTTTTTTTTCTCGGTTCATTGTTTAATTGGGATTTTTCTTTGGAGGCTAAAGCATGAATGTGAGATCAAACCTAATTTTTAAGTATATATATACATATTAACAAAAAATTTCAAAATCGGAGGCTCCCACCTCTCGGATTTAACAATTTACTGATAGAATTGCTAGCTTTCTAGTTCTGTCCGATGGTAGATAAGGGATTCGGGTTGTTAGCAATTTAGTTTCTATGTCTCGATTAGACAACCGATCCTAAATATGTATACCATGTTGCTATGATCATAATCTTATAATTTGTCTCACCATCGCTTTCATCTCCATAATTAATAATTTTCACGTTGAATATTGCATGGATTTAGCGTCCCATAATTTGTCGTCTCTGGGAGCATGGCGGTCACTGCAACAAATATGGCTATTATCGTGGGTGCACTCGGCGTTGTCTCTTTCATATTGGGCATTGTAGCCGAAACTAAGAAGGTATTATCTCTCTCTCATCTTTTGGTTTAATGGTTTCAAAATATGCTAATTTCAAAAACACAATTAAATGTTTAGTAAAATTACAATTCGATTTACATTTTCTATGATTTTGGCTTAAAAATGTGTTTGGTTTACCAAATCGTCAAGTCAAACTCTTAGGGTGCATTTATCATTGCAATTTCATAAACAAAAAATACGATTTTAAACTAAATCCTAGAAAATAGATTGTTTGGGATTATGATTTGAAAATGTAGATTTTTTTTTTTTTTTTACAATATTTTCAAATTGCAAGCCTTTGATAATCTCATCTAAAAACCAATTGGCTTCTAGTGAGAGAATTAAGCCAAAACCTTTTATGCATTCAAAATCGCACTCCTACACTGCATGTTCTAAGAGTCATCCACATGAGCAATGTGACACTGTTGCATCTTAACGCACAATTTTAAAGGCCAAACGCTTAACTGTGTATTTAAAAATCATGTTTTCACAACCTTTTGAAATCCAAACCCAAACAAACCCTTAAACCATGTGGATTGTCTTTTTTGTTTTTAAATAATTTTATATATATATATATCCCCTAATAAGTTTGATTTTGTTTTTATGAAACTGGGTATGATAGCCTGCAGCCGGAACCCCAATAACCGGTAAAGGTGTGGTGATTTGCAAGTACCCAGCGAGTCCGACAATTGCTTTGGGATATCTCTCATTTGGGTTTCTTGTAGCTTCTACCGTCGTCGGCTACTTGTCACTCTTTTACCCTTACAAAGGCAAATCCGTTCCAAATTCCTCGCTCTTCAAAAGCTCTACCTTCACCGTCTTTTTTAACATTTCTTTGTAAGTACCATTTCTCTTCTCAACTTTCATATATACCCACCCTCTTCTTTTATTTACTTTATAATGTACTTTTTTTTTTCTTTTTATTGGGCTAGCTAGTCAAAGCGGGGTGGAACTAAAATTTTACGTTTAAGAGGGCAAAACTATATATATATAAACTTTTTGAGAGTAAACAATCAATGTCGAAGGATACTCTATCTTATTTGGAGCATCAATTCTGCATGTAATTCCACCGGATAGTTGTGTGGTAAAAATGGTCAGACGTGAATCGGACTTTGTAGCTATTTATCAATGTAACTCTTTGTTTTATTATAGATACAGGTTTTTATAGCCAAAGTAGGGGCAGAACTAAAATTTTAGGTTCAAGATAGCAAAACTATATATATAAATTTTGAGAGTAAACAATCAATGTTGAAAGGTCTATCTTATTTAGAGCACCAATTCTGCATGTAATTTCATCCCTGAACTAAGATAGTCGTGTGGTAAAAAGGGTTGGAAGTGAATAGGGCTTTGTTGCGCTATTTATCAATGTAACTCTTTGTTTTATTATAGATAAAGTTTTCTTCAAATTTGATTAGAAGAAATTCTTTTAACTCAATCTATTAAATTGATATTTGTCTTTAAAGTAAGACAATAAAAGTCAATATTTGTCGGGCCAGATATGGATACTGAATAGGGCTTTGTTGCTATTTATCTATATATATATGGCTCTTCGTTTTATAGATAACTTTTTCTCCAAACTTGATTGGAAGAAATTCTTTTAATTATCTCAGTTTATTAAATTGATATTTGTCTTACGTGAGGATAATGATGGCGGTGAAATTGTGTACGTAACCCAGGTTTACAACTGGTTTAGGGGCAACATTTCTGTTATGGCCTACCATTGAAGAGCAACTTCACCTTTCACGCAATGTTCATCACAATCTGGAAACAGATTGCCCCACAGCTAAAACTGGGCTCCTGGGTGGTGGGGCTTTTGCTTCCCTTGACGCAGCTCTCTTCTGGTTGGTTACCCTTATGCTTGCTATCAATGCACGGGAGGACTTCTTTGATGAAACCGATGAGGACTCCTCCGTTATGGCTGATCATTCGGCCACCGTTATCTCAAGCTATATATGATGATGGTGATGATGATTTATATTGTGGGTGTCATTGATGCTTGAAGACGAAGCTAGCTAGTATTTGTGCCATTGATCGATGCTTGTACAGCAGGCTGGCCGGGGGATGGATGGGTCATGGGTTAAGTTGTCATAGGGAAGCTAGTGGATCTGTGACTTCCATTGTTAATATCATTAATAATTGTCGAGATTGTGCTTTACAGCTTTGCCTTGATTCATAAGTTGCTATGCTAATGCTAGAAATCATATTTTTATTTCACAATCTTTAGATTTTTTTTTTAAATGAATTGAAAAATGCATTTAGCATTATTGGAAAAAAATAATAATAATAATGCTAAAAATCATACTACTACACTCATCTCATTGGACTAATGTGATAGGTCCATATCAATTGGATCAATTGTTGTTGTTGTTTTTGTTTTTGTTTTTGTTTTTTGTTCTTTTTGATATGATCAATCGTTGTTATATATATATAAAAAAATTAAAAATTATGAAGATTATCACATCAATCTAATAAAATTAGGGCCCACAATAATGCTTTTCCACTACTATTCTTGGGAAAGCATTCAATGCCATCAAAGTCTCGGATTAGGTATGGACAAATTGTGGAAGATATTAAAGTAGTCAGATCAATGAAATGAAATCCTCAAGTATTCGATTAAAAGAAAATGTTAAATGCTCTAATGGTGTTTTTTCCTAGTCCTATATGAATTTTATAAAAACCAAGTGAAAGAAATAAGAGAAATGTAAAGTGTCAATATATTCCCCATATTTTCCTACGATCAATTGTAGGACAAAGTCATATATTCCCCATATTTTGCCCATATATTCTCCACCCCAGTTTAAGGACAAAGATTCTCCAACCCATTATTATGGATAAAGAATTAGGTTGGAAAAGAGGATAAAGTTGAAATAAATTTATTAAAAGATTTTCGTATGTTATTAAAAAAAAAATACATTTTCTAATAGATTGGAAAAATTCCTCCAACCTAATTTGGAGGAAAACTTTGTCCCATTATTATTATTATTATTATTATTATTATTATTAAATAACATGTAAAAGATAAGTTGGGTATTTGTTGATTTTTTGTTGTGGTTGTATCATACTTTTTTTTTTTTTTTAAACTGCATGTTCCTCCATTAAACACATACTTTTTTAAAGGAAAATCTTTGGTTCTTCTCTCAGGTGTTTTACTTATATAAAACATGATTTAAGAAAAATAAAATTATAGTTACTCCACTACCTTTTTTAGGCATTAGCATCAAATTTGAGGCATTAACAATAAATTTGTGAGGCATTAAACAAAATTGAGGCATTAGCATCAAATTTAGGATGATCAAATCCATTTTAGGTGATATCATCCTAAAGGTTAACCTTCCACCCTTAGTTTAATTTTGAATCCAAAACAAGTTTTAAAGCATTAGAACCTAACTATTATTTATAAAATTAATCACAAGAAAAAAAGATAAGACTACAATTTTATTTTTTATTAAATCATTTCTTTTAAACTGCATGTACTCCATTAGGAGAACAAAACCTCTTTTAAATAACATTAAAAGAGTTGGTATAATTACTAAACAACAGAGTGGTGGAGAAAAGAGCATCCTGTTGGTCAGAATTCTCATTAAAACAGAGTAATCTGACCTCAACCACAGAGATGAAGAAAGGTACCATATAATTATTATCATTTGTTAGGTACTTGGCCTTGATATCTTCAGCAGTAAATAACTGTTATTATGTTTTGAAACAAGTCATATGATATCTGTATCAATTGTAATGATCATGGCAATTACAAAAAGAAAAGAAGGAAAAATAACAAATCTGACAAACACAAACCAGCATACTACATGATCATTGCATAACCCACCACCAATTATCCTACAACCATGACAATTACTAAACAACAGAGTGGTGGAGAAAAGAGCATCCTGGTGGTCAGAATTCTCATTAAAACAGAGGAATAATCTGACCCACCCACAGTGAACGAAGAAAATCGAGAACCAAGTAAAGGTTAGCTGCACTCTCATTCTGGATCGGGCGAACCGCCAGGGACGAGCTGCGTTCCACACGAAAGTGTTAGAACAGTCATTTAGATAATTAAAACATATTTCCCTCTTTTTGCATCAAGGCTCCTATTAGCTTTAATTACAATACACAATAAGCAGCTAGCAACTAAAGGCTTGCAGAAAGCAGTTTAAAGCATAGGATTTACAATGTAAGATGAAATGTTTGGGACTTCTACATTTTATTGTTTGTGAGGCTCAGTCCTGGTAATTTGAATCACTGATAGAGGAAATATTTTCTGTAAACTTGGAAAAACGAAGTTTAAACACTCAAGCATAAAGAATGGCCCATGACTTTCAACTTATTTACCAACGAAAGAAAACCATTCTGTCTCACTTACAATAGCAATGTTGTTTCCATTTAGTAAAATCTGATCAAGCTTTGTTATCCGTCTCCCTTCAGCAGTAATCTCACTGACATAGAATCAGAAAACCAAATAAATATTTCTTATTGTTAAGATTTTTAACGATACACAAAAGTTGACACATAATTATTGTGAATAATAAAAAGCAAGCACACAACACAAACACAAACACAAACACAGGAGTGTGTGATGGGGGTTAAAGCCAATCCAATTATGTACTAAACACTTAGAACCAAAAACTAATTAACTGCCTTTGTTCACTAAATGAAATCTAAATTTCTGGATCTCAAACTGGGAAAGAACTCATCAAGAAGCTAAACATATCGGGTCACCAAAGTTCATTTAAAAGTATATAAATGGAGAAAGTACAGAAAAGTAATTGCAAAGTGATGTAAAAGGAGACAATACAAATAGTCAAATCTGTACATTTTCCAAATTACATTATTATTTGTTTTTCTCAAGAAGCTAGTGTTAAATTTTCCATGCCTTGTAGCCTCCAAAATTCATCATTGCAAGTCATATTTGTTTGTGGAATATGGAAATGGAAATTCACAGAAGAAAAAAAGCACTTTCCATTAAAAGAAGCACAGGCTACTGAGAATAACAACCATGCTAAAACAAAGGAGTAACAGTCCACAAAAATTCAAAAACAAAGGCAGAAAATTCCCATTTGTCATCCAATTATCAAGCTTCCCACTGTCTCACACTTTACAAAGAATAGCCAACTAAGTTGAAAGACATGTCATGTGAAGAATGTCGCTGAACTCAGTAAGTAGGAATACAATACAGTTACCAATTTCTTTTTCAGCAAGTGAACACAATTACCTACCAAAAAAGGGAGGCAATACATTGAGGTCCAGAAATAATTACAGTGTTCCTTATACTTTAAAATTAGACACACGTCATTCCCTAGAAAATCAAGAACAAAAAGGTTCAGGAAAACAATACAACATGCACCCTCTACTTTAGAATATAAAGAAAACTGAAAATAAAAAATGTACTTTTTTTCCTAGATAGTATTTTTTCTGATTTTTTTCAACAAGTTAAATTTAGATAAGAATTTTTTTTTTTTAATAAGTAATTTAGATAAGAATGATAAAGAGGGTGCATCAATAAATGTATATAAGAGAACCCCCACGGCCCTAACAAGAAAAGGGAAGTTTGGCAATTACAAAGCTATACAGGACATGATCCCGCAAAAACTCAGAAAATGAGGACGTGCTAAGCAGGGGCCAAAGTCATAATTGTCATTTGGAAGAAATACTTTCTTTTTTAATAAATAATCGAAATATCATTAAAGAGCAAAATGCATAAACCTAAGAACACATAAAATATACAAGAGAAACACCTAGTTAAAAAAGAGAAAATATTAAAATAAAATAAAATGAACACCAACCAAATTAGGATAGTCAAACGCAGTTGTCCAAAGGTAAAGAATACCAAAGAGAAAAGACTTTATCTCTACCAACATTCTCTCACAGTCCTCTAAACATTGTTCATTTATTTGCCTCCAAAGGCACTACAAAAGGCATGAAAGCACCATTTCCACATTGTTGCACTCTGAGGATTACCATATAACCCCCAGCCCCCTAAAAAAATGCAAAAAAGTCTACTAGTCATCTAGGCATAACTCACGAGAGCCCAACACAACTAAAGATACGGCATTACCAACCTCGCAATTGAGAAGAAAATAAGCCACAAACCCTATGCTTCTCTTACATATGCAACACAAATCAACCACATGACATGCCGCTTCTTTAGGTTATCCATGGTGATGATCTTTCCTAAAGAGACTGACCAAACAAATAAAGCCACTCTCAATGAGACCTTTATCCTCCAAACAATCTTCCAAAGGAAGGAGTGCCATCATGAGGGACAAGGACATTGTAGAAAGATAACATCAAACAACCCTTTTTTGGAGAGGGTCCAACAAAGCTTCTCTTCATCTCCACATCTCAATCTAAGGGAGTGCACGAATTAAAAAAATGAAGTAAAGTCATCTACCTCCTAATCATGAGGCGCTCCAATAAAGATTACGCACTACTAAAGGGAGCCACTAGAAAGCTCCAAATGATCTGGCTATAGAGGCATCCTTAGCGCGAGCAAATGCCATATAAATCCAAAAATGGTTACTTTAGGGCTTGATCCCACACCATAGGTCATGCCAAAATCTAAATCTTGGAGTCATCTCACACCTCAAATCTATGACTGGAAAACACCCTCGAGCCCCTCTTGATATTCTTCCATAATCCCACCCCATACAACCCATGAACCTCATTAAAACCTCACCCACCCCATGGCTTGCCATATTTAGAATCCACCATAACTCTCCACAAGCCTCTCTCATGCATATAGTGCCATAGCCATTTTTCCAAAACAGCACAATTGAACAATAGCAGGTTTCGAACCCCCAACCCTCCCATAAAATCAAAGAACAAACTTTGGACCAACTTACTAGGTGAAATTTGAACTCTTCAATGGATTTGGCCTTAAAAGAGGCTTCAAACAGAAAACCAAGATATTCCAAAGGTAAAGCCAAAACCCCAAAGCCCAGAATATCAGCCAAACCATCCACATTATTGACATTACCCATCGGATCCAATTCCGACTTAGCCAGGTTAATTGAAAACCCAAATACAACTTCTACATAAAAATAAGGCACACAAATAGTGTAGGTGTTCAGGATTAGCCCTACAAAAAACCAAGATGTTATCCACAAACAAAATTTGAGAAAAGTTAACTGCACAAGACTTCCTAGATCCTAGTGGCTTTATAGGTTCTCATGGATATTAAGTCACACATCGGTTCTTTACTAGGTGAGACTAGGTTTTATTAGTAATTCTAGAAAGCTCCAATTGCAACTTGACTAGTTCTTTTTGAGTAATAGCACTGAATAGGCTAGCATTTTCCCTGGGTCATTCCAACCACCACCCTCCCAGTTGAACATACATAATCCACCACCCCACTTATTTAACACCATTGGTTCACAACTAAGATTTAGAAAGTAAACCCCAAGACTACATGCCCAAGACAAAGAGAACATTTCAATGGCATTCTAAACACCAGCTCAAATTCTCAACCTTCTTCAAAAAAACAACCACCAAGTTTATCCCTCTCTCTCTCTCTCCACCAGCATATTGAGCCTTATCAACTATTAGCTTCCTTAAACATAAATTTTTGACCGCCTAAGACCCAGCCAACACTAAAAATATAAATTTGAACTCTTATTTCCTTCTACTTTCTAACTCACAATTTTACAAACAAAACCCAATTCATACACATACGCATACATGTCTAAGATCAACATACACAATCTCATTAGCATATATCAGTGAGCAAAACTAAAACCCAAACCAACATTAAAAATCCAAACTTTGAAATCCAATTTCCTTCTTTCCTAGCCCACAATTTTACAAAGAGAACGCAATTCACACGCGTATACAAATATACATATCTAAAACCAACATACACAATCTCGTTAGCATAAATCAGCAAAAAAAATCAAAACCCTAATAATATACACGTTCAATAATGAGGGACATACTATTCAGTGACGTCTTCGAGGACCATGTTGACGTAGACGTCGAAGCCCCTGAGAGTACCAACGAGCTCCTTGTCTCCCTTCATTATCACCCATATCTTCGACCCTATGCACCTATCAATTAGCTCTGCATATTTTCCATCACAGAACCCACAAAAAAACCCAAACCAATTTTAGTATCCCGTTTCATTTTTGACATTGACGGAGAGAGAGAGAGAGAGAGAGGTACCTGATGGGAGCAGCTGAGAAGGATTGTTGGCGGCCATGGAGAGTTTGAAAGCGGATACTGGTGGCAGCAATCAATTATGGAACCTGCGGATGTGTGAGTGGGAAATATGGAAGTGTAGTTCAAGGTTTGTAGCAGGAGTGACTAGGGGTGTAAACGAGCGAGCTTGGGCGAGCTTGGGCTGTCCAGGCTTGGCTTGTTTATTTTTGGCTCAAGCTCGAGCTCGAGCTTGAGCTCAAGTTGAGCGCTGCTCGAGCTCGGCTCGACAGGTTGGCAAGAAAACCGTGAGATGAGAGCATATGACTCTGGAAATACCATATATGAGTACTATAGATCATCATGGTACTAGAATTGGGTTTAAAACATTATTAATCTGATGAAATTATTAATTAGGTTGCCAAGCTTCAAAAAATCTATGTGTTATTTAATTTGCTTGTCATGTATATTTGTGTGCCTATGTGAAAGAATTCATTGAATCCCAAATCTTAATTACAAGGCCGATTTTTATAAAGCAAATTGGCAGTTTCTACAATAAGACAAAGGTGATATTGATGATCAACTTTGTCGGAAGAAAGAGCAAAAAGTATCAACTTTGATGATACTAGCTTACAACCCGCATTCCGGCGAGGCACAAAGTATGCACAAATTGAAGCGAAAAGTGTAGCACAAAGCCTTCCCCACAAGATTTTATAATAACGCTAATCACAAGCAAGTGTATGCCGGATTTGAAACCAGAGCAACCCTTTTCCACCTTCTCTGGTTTCTCCACAACGGCTTGAACTAAAGAAAATAAAACCAAACAGTTCACTGAGAGGCGAGGCATACCGTGAGAGGCGAGGTGAGAGGAGAGAGGCGAGACGCTCTCCAGAAAGAGACGGCGACAGGCTAGGAACGGTGAGACGGCGAGAGGCGAGAGCGGCGTGGACAGCGAGTTCCGGCAGCGTTGAGGTGTGAGGTTGCTGCGGTGGTGGCGTGGACAGCGACTTCCAGCAGCGTCGAGGTTTGAGGTTGCTGCGGTGGTGGTGGTGGTGGTGGTGGTTGCTGTTGGGGCACTTGGGTGTTGGTGGGAGCGGCAACGGAGATAGGAGGCGAGGAGTTTGGAGACTCTGAAAGAGATGATAGATCTGAGTGAAATTTGGGTTCTCTGATTTTCAACCGTTGGATTTGGAAAATAATTAAATTTTAAATATTGACGGTTTGATTCGTTTTACCAAAAAGCTTATCCCACGTGTCTGTTTCTGCTTACATCTGGTGTGCTTGTTCAGTATTATCCGTTGATTATATATACGTTTTCAACATTTAATATTACTCATCAATTAGATCAATGCTTAGAATGTTAGATTAATGAGCTTATTATGTCATGTGGAGCACCATATAATTATTACTTTCAAAATATTCTATATTTATATATGATTAAATCCAACGGCCAAGATTAAATTTAATAAAAAATTCAAAGTTAAAATTTTAGAATTAAGAATAAAAATTGTGTTATGTAGTATTATTAAAGTTTGTTATTTCAATTTCAATAATTACGATTTTAAAAATTGTGATTTTTTCAATCGCGTATTTTTTTTCTTCTTATTTTAGATTAAGTATTTTTAAAATCACAACGTTAAACGCTTTATGTCACACACACTAATCACTATTATCATATTACATATAATATTATGGACAAAGTTTTTTTCCAAATTGGGTTGGAGAAATTTTCTCTAATCTAGTCTATAAAAGTGATATATGTCTTTTTTTTTTAATAATATATAAGATATACATGAGTTTTTAATAGAATTCATTCCAACTTTGTCACTATTATTAAAAAAATACATGCATCTCATATGTTCAAGAGACACATGTCACTTTTATAGATTAGGTTGAAGGATATTCCTCCAATCTAATTTGAAGAAAAACTTTGTCTTAAAAATATGATCATTAGATAGTTTATATTTAGGAAATTTGAATCGTATACAGTATATCACATATGAATTGTGAGATAATATTATCATAAAATTTAAGTATGAGTGTATGACCATTAAATCATGAGGAATTTATTACTTAAAGTTTGAGTATTACTATTAGATTAAATGATTAATAATTAAGTAACTAATGTGTTTCTTATAATTTATACATTATAATCACAATTTGTAGTAAGTAAAAACTTAACAATTTGAATTTAAATAATATGTTGTGAATTGTGATCATGGGATAAAAAATATAAGTATATAATAATTAATATTTACCCATATAATACAATCATATAAGTATATAAATGTTTATATATAAGATACAATATATATTAATATTGACATTATGACAGAGTTACAGAGTTTTCTTCTAAATTAGGTTGGAGAAATCTCTTCCAACCTAATTTGTAAAAGTAACATGTGTCCTTTGAACAATATATATTAATATTGACATTAGGACATAGTTTTTCTCCAAACTGGGTTGGAGGAATCTCTTCAAACCTAATATGTAAAAGTAACATGTGTCCATTGAACGTGTGAGATACACATGAGTTTTTAATAATAGGAACAAAGTTTGAATAAATAATATTAAAAACCCATGCATATCACATGTTATTAAAAAAATGGACACATGTCACTTTTACAGATGAGTAGTTTGGAGGAAAACTCTGTCTATATTTTTATGGGGAAACTTCAGAAAGACCCATCATCTTCCAGAGTTTTGCACAAGACACCCATAAACGAACATTTCTCTCACTTACCCTCTGATCTTTCGTTTTCTCTCATTTTGGATCCATAAACTCTAAACTCACCGTTTTGGGCCTTTAAGGGTCCAAAGTAAGAGGAAATAAAAGATTAGGGGAGTAAGAGCGAGAAATTTTCGCTCATATGTGTCTTGTGTAAAAGCCTGAAAGATTGAGGGGGGGGGCTTTTAAAATTTTTCCTTATTTTTCTTAAATGATACAATAACTTGTACGGTTGTACCATATGATTATATCATATGATAAAATGATTAATGATAATATCATATATTTCTTATTATTTACTATATATATATTTCTTATATGTATTTATATTAATATATACATACATATATAATATTATTACCCACATATGCATAAATTACAAGAAACAAAGGTATATAATATATTTGTTATTATTGAGTAAATGAGTAATGTTGACTATAAATTGCTATTTGTTACTTAATAAAAAAATATACGAACTGAGTCTAATAAGTGAGGCGAGCCTTATACAAGTTTGCTCATGAGTATAATTGAGTCGAGCCAAATTTATTTCGTTTAATATTCGAGTCAAAATTTGTGTTCACGAAACGTTTCACAAAATTTGTGTTCATTTATCTATATACACTCTTTGTTTTATAGACAAATTTTTCTTCACACTTGATTGGAAGAAATTCTTTTAATTATCTCAGTTTATTAAATTGATATTTGTATTATGGGAGGGTAATGATGGCGGTGAAATTGTGTAAGTAACCCAGGTTTACAACTGGTTTAGGGGCAACATTCCTGTTATGGCCTACCATTGAAGAGCAACTTCACCTTTCACGCAATGTTCATCACAATCTGGAAACAGATTGCCCCACAGCTAAAACTGGGCTCCTGGGTGGTGGGGCTTTTGCTTCCCTTGACGCAGCTCTCTTCTGGTTGGTTACCCTTATGCTTGCTATCAATGCACGGGAGGACTTCTTTGATGAAACCGACGAGACTCCTCCGTTAAGGCTGATCATTCGGCCACCGTTATCTCAAGCTGTATATGATGATGGTGATGATGATTTATATTGTGGGTGTCATTGATGCTTGAAGACGAAGCTAGCTAGTATTTGTGTCATTGATCGATGCTTGTACAGCAGGCTGGCCGGGGGATGGATGGGCCATGGGTTAGTTGTCACAGGGAAGCTAGTGGATCTGTGACTTCCATTGTTAATATCATTAATAATTGTGGAGATTGTGCTCTACAGCTTTGCTTGATTCATAAGTTGCTACGTTAATGTTAGAAATTATATTTTTATTTCACATCATTATTCAGTAACACTTAAAGGTAAAACGTAGCATTTTTTTTTTTTAACATAAAATGTAGCATTTAGCATTATTGGAAAAAAAAAAAAAGAGTAATGCTAAAAATCATACTACTACACTCATCAATTGGATCAATCATTATTATATATACAAAAAAAAAAAATTAAAAAACTTATAAAGATTATCACATCAGTCTAATAAAATTAGGGCAAGTAACATTACACGTCAAACAACATAACTCCAAGGGGTTGACTCAAGTGATGATGGATTTGGTCTTGCTGTCCATTTTATTAAGTTTAAGATTTGAATATCTTTGGCTGTAAACAATTCTCTGAGGCTAGCTCGACAGCAAATTCGAGTATTATCTAATCCGTGTGGAGGGAGTATTTTGCACAGATTTAAAGTTTATCCGATAAGAGTAAGTACACAAATTGACTCATCCTTAAAATGGGTTCCTCGTTATTAAAAACAAACACTTAAAAAATATATTCTATCATTTAATATTAGAGGAGTATGATTGTTTTTTTTTTTGGACATGTTCACACAAGAAAATGAAAAGAAATATTCAAACTAATGACTTCTACTTTATAAAATGTGATTTACAGTCAATTAAATTACTCCTTAAAAATTAGAGAATATGATAAATGAGTGTCAAATGCAACGGTTACCATAATATAATCCCGGATAAAAATTTGCTACGAATAAATTTCTGTCTTACAATTTCCACAAATTGCATCTTCACGATTCATGATGCTGGTCGTTGCTTGATTTAAAAGCTTCTATCTTTCTCATCAAGTGGCATGATTATAGACATTTGGACCCATCTCCTTCGACCTAAAAGTCAAAGTTGACGGTATGCATATATATACCACTTGCCATGTGTGTGTGTATATATATATATGATTACTCTAATTAAATGCAAGCACATGAAATGATAAAAAAAAGATCGGATTTCGTGTATATATGTACTTAAATCACACTCTATCTTCAAAGTTTAGACGATAAAAAAATAATAAATTTAATTATATAAATTCTAACTCAAAAATATATTTTTTAATATTATGTTAAATTATTTTTTTAATAATATATTTAATTATTTATTAATATCTACATCAATAATTAGATTGATGTAATTGATCAAATGGCTTAGACCTCTTAAAGAGGAACAGATAAAAAGTGTCACTTTTCTACATAAATTTTATGGAGCAAATATGCCAATCCTCGGGCCCCACAATAATGCTTTCCCACTAACTTATCTTGGGCAAGTATTCAATGCGATCAAAGAAAGTCTTAGATTAGGTATGGACAAATTGTGGATGATATTAAAGCGTCTTAAATGGACTAGAAGAGTTTGTAAATCTATCATATCAAGAGAGACAATAATAGTTCCTAAGAGGTAATTCAATCGGTTGTGAATTACGTTTTATGAAATAGATTACAAGTTCGAATCCTCATTCCTCTATCCTTGCGTGGACAAGTTAAGAAAAAAGAAGAAAAAAAGAGACAATAATGGTGTTTAGCTTTATGTTCGTGATCTTTAATCAACAAAGTTCTCAGGTTTCCGTTCAAAAGCAAAATGCTAGATGCTCTCTATGGTGTTTTCCTAGTCCTATGTGAATTTTATAAAAACTAAGGGAAAAAAAATAAGATAAATGGTAGGTGTCAATATATTCCCCATATTTTGCCCATATATTCTCTAACTCAGTTTAAGGACAAAGATTCTCCAACCCTTTTTTTTTTTTAAGAATAATGATAAAGTCACCACATAAAACCAACAAATACTTAACTTATTTCCTTTTTATTTTTTTTATTTTTTTAAATGACATGTTAGAGATAAGTTGGATATTTGTTGATTTTTTGTTGTGGTTATATCATACATCTTTTTTTAATTGCACCGAAGACAGGTCCTCCATTAAGCATGTGAAAAACAAATACTATTTTGAATAACATTTAAAGAGTTGGAATAATTTTATTAAGGGGAAACTTCAGAGAACTCCCCTGAACTTTCACCCTTTTTGAAATACCTCTCGAAATTTAAAAACTCTTAATTTAGCCATTGAGCTTTTAATTGCTCTTAATTTGAACATTTCTGTACATTTTAGGGTTTAAATTTTTTGAAAAAAACCAAAATACTCTTGATTTTTATT
The DNA here is from genome assembly GCA_013348765.1 of Carpinus viminea. Classification (NCBI taxonomy): domain Eukaryota; kingdom Viridiplantae; phylum Streptophyta; class Magnoliopsida; order Fagales; family Betulaceae; genus Carpinus; species Carpinus viminea. The sequence goes on along the minus strand of CP054670.1, from coordinate 11,448,414 downwards.
TTTTAAAAAAATAAAAAAAACTTTCTGAAAGTTGGAATTTTATACAAAAGTCACCGTTTAAAAGTCCAACTTCCAAAACGTTTTTTTATTCTTTTAGAAAATGAAAATCAGGGGTATTTTGGTCATTTTTAAAATTTTAAATCCTAAAATATACGGAGATGTCCAAATTGAGAGCAATTAAAAGTTCAAGGGGATAAATTGAGAGTTTTTAAACTTCAATGGGGGTATTTCAAAAAAGGTGAAAATTCAAGGGAGTTCTTTGAAATTTTCCCTTTTACTAAAAAATTGCAATTTTATAATATGTGGTTTGAAAATGCAATTTTTAAAAGAATAATGCTATATATTATATTTTTATCATATAATTATCAAACAATATTAACGTGACACTTATATATTCAAACCCAAAGCTTTTGCCAAACAATACCTAAATGAAAGATGCGATTATGTTTTAAAATATATTTTTTTACCTGCAAAATTGCCCTACTTAATGGATTCTTAATATGATATCAAATGAATCAATTATACACTGAAAAATGATAAATTCAAAACTTTTTGGTACAACATTTGCCTATTTTTCCTTATGTGGTCATTTTTTTAAAAACAAAATAAAAAATAAAAAATATCATTTAAAAAAAAATCAAATAAAAAAAGGACAACATTTGAAGATATTGCTTCAAAAAAAATTATTTTTTATTTTGTTTTTAAAAAAAATAGGAGAAAAGTTTGGATAAAATTGTGCCAAAAAGTTATCCATTTATCATGTATCATTATACAAATCTAATGGTATATATAAATATATATATGTATTGTCATATCATTTTAAAAATTTAAATGAAATGATACCATATATAAATACAACAAATAAAATAATAAATACAGAGAATTATTCGGATACATTAAAAAATAAAATAAAAACCATTAAGTGGGGAGAATCCTTATCCTTATCAGAGTAATTCCTCAACTGCAAAGCTTGTATAATTTAATTCTGTTTACAATCTCTTACAATGGTATGATTATCGAATGAAAATGTGACAAATAATCAATTTTAACTCTTAAATAAAAAAATTAGGAGAAAATTTAGTTTTAATCCATGAAGTTTCGGTAGTTTTTCAATTTTAACTCCAAAGTTTAAAAAGTGGCAATGTATCTTCCTAAGTTTCAAAAATCGGCAATTTTAACCCCTGTTAGTTTTTTTTGTCAAATTGGATGGAAAAGTATGAAATGACAAAACTAACTTCAGACTTTTTTTCTTTAATTTTTGTTAGTTTTAACGGAAAAAACTAACGGGGGTTAACATTGCAAGTTTTTGAAATTTCAAGGAGATGAATTGCAAATTTTTAAACTTTATAATTAAAATCGAAAAATTACTAAAAATAAAAATAAAAATAAAAAATTAAAGGAATTGAAAAATAATAATAAAATTTTCCCCCAATGTGGGCGCAACCAAAAAGGCACGAACCAGTAGGATACGGAGACTTGGAGAGATTCCAGGGATGACCTATGAATCTCATAGGCAACCAGAACCACAAAACGGTTTCCTATTTAGCCCCAATCTCTTAGCTTCTCTGTGCTCTGGAGTGAGGGAGTGAGGGAGCGATCTCTTCAATTGGCTCAGTGCGTTTCGCTTTTTGTCAATCTCAGGTATAATCCATATTATTTTCCTTTGGAAATTGGAATTTGGTTCAAGGGTATTTATTTGTTCATGGAGATCATTTCTTTCCATGGAGGTAATTTTCCGGGAAAATAAGAGGATGTAGAGCTAATTGAGGCGGCATGCTTAATTTTTCCTGAGAAAAAAATGTTTGCATTTTCCGACCGTTAATTTCTTATCCTTTGATAGTTGGTTTATTGCCATCGAATTCGTACAAAGTTTGATTTTTTTTTTTTTTGTTTTGGGGACTGAAACTTCTATGCTTTCGTTTGCAGGTAGTCAGCGAAGTTTCTGTTGGCAACAATGGCTGTTTCCGTGAGATTAATGGGTCTGATAGTAGCATTTTTTGGTGCACTTTCCTTCATATTTGGAGTTGTTGCTGAGAACAAGAAGGTAAAATCTAGATGATGTTATAGAAGAATTCATTATTTTGTTGCTTGTCACGCTATTTATTTGTTTGGTTATCAAAATCGTGTTCTATGCGTGGAAATTTGTTTACTGTTTTTTCTGTGTAAAGAAGCTCGTAAGCTGATGTATGGTGCTCGTTTAATTAACTTTTCAATTGGGTTGCGCTCGTCGATGGATATGATCAGTGGTGGAGCCAGATATTCTTTTTGCTTTGGGAGTCATATAAAAATCAATATATTATAAAGTTTTAATGTCAATTTAGCAACCTCGGAAAAAATTTGAAGCCCAGATTTCAGAATGCTCTTCATTCAAGTGCTTGAGTTGCATCAAAGTTATTGAGCCTTTGTACTTATGATTTGCAGTGTACATTAATAATTTTCCATGCTGTGTATAGGCTTATAATGCCTGCAGAAATTGCCAAGTTGTCCGCTAGCATTTCCACTTGAACTAATTTGTTTCAATTTCTTAGATACCAGGTTTGCATGCATAGGAACCATGGATAGTAAAAGAATTATGGAAATAATAACTGTGTGTGAGTTTCAAGACAAAAATGATGAGAACTCATAATTCTGAACTTCATTTAGGTGAATGAAGGATAGTTATTACTGTCCATGCAAGCGTCTTACATGGTTTGACACAAGTCTCGTAAGCTACAAGTGTCAGTGATGCAGTCCGAGAGCAATGATAGATTTGTGTCCCTGTAACCTCCATAATTTTCAATAAAATTTATGTATCATCTTTCTAATGCTCATAGTTTGCTGTCTGTGTCTTTGTTCAAGCATATAGCTGGAGGCAAGATTTTTGTGCTTTTTACTTCCCTGTATCAAAATTCAAGTTTCAATAGTTCCTACTTTGTAGCCCCATATGCCCTCTTTATAAATTTATTTCACTTTATTTTGTTACTCAGCGAAATGCTTTAAATTACATTTTATAGGAGTCCAAGAAGTGGAGCACAACTGGCTCTGACCTATAGTTACTTATTTTTATGCTTTGAATGATTTGTCCATTGAAGCTAAATGTTCTCCATTCTTTTAATCGTTATATTGTTTCTTGGTTGCTGTCTGAGTATTCTTCTTGTTCTCTCTGATCTCTGCAGCCAGCAGCTGGAACTCCAATAACAGGGAAAGATGTTGTTATCTGCAAGTACCCCTCTGATCCAACTGTCGTTTTGGGGTATTTGTCTGTAGCATTTCTCATTGCTACTACTGTGGCTGGGTATTTGTCTCTGTTTTACCCTTACAAAGGAAAATCTGTTCCACAAAGTGCCTTATTTAGAAGCACCAGTTTTGTTGTATTCTTCAACATTGCTATGTAAGCATTCTGTTCTCAGTTCTCACTCTCATATTTTTTGATATTCTTATTCTGATATCTTGAAGAGACAAGCACTATTCATACTCATTTTTCATCCTTTAACACACATGCATGCACTGAATTATTATGGGAGAGTGAATTTTTAAGGAAAAGCTGCTCTTCATCTGAATCATTAATCATTAGCACTTTGAATGTCAAAAGGAGGTGCAGTGCCAGAAATTATTTATAATTGAAGTTGACCAAATACCAGGAAACTGGGGTATATTTTCCAGTAGGTACATGTGTGTGTGGTCATTAAATCTTGGCAGTCCATAGGGATTGTGGTGTCAGTTTCAACAAACAATGATAGTAGGTTTTTGTTATAACGTAGGCAAAGGTAGGTTAAGAAAGTTTATATTGTAGCTGTTTTAATGTCTATTTGCAGCCTGTAACTGTCAAAATCTACAGGGAAGGCACCCTTCCCCCTACTCACCAAAAATTATATAAAAGAGGAGAGTTGAAACCTGCCTAACGCTAGGTTGGATGAGACTTGAGAGGACCACGTTTTTTTATTGCATGCCATTTTAGTTTGGTGGCAATCTTCTTGCGGGAAATCAACATTTATATGAAAATTAGACACTTATCTTTCATCTTTGGAGATAATTATTTCATTAACATAAACAAAATATATACAATAGAAAATTAAAAGGTACTGCCATTGAATTCGCTGTAATGGCAACAGAACCTGACAAGGTGCTTGGACTGATGAACTAGTCACCCTGCTGATCCGCTTTTTGGATCAATTATACCTTGAAGCCATTGAACCTATTAGCTTAGCATTCCCTTTGCTCACCATTTTACTATTAATTATTATTGAGTTATTGATTACCAATATTATTATGCATATTTACATCAAATGTTTGTGCAATAATTCTCTACTTTCTGATGGTCTGACTCGTTTCCTACCAACTAAATTAGTGTCCTGTCGACCCAACTCTTGACCAGCTCACTATTTTGGCTATGACTGGGATTTTGACTAGATAGCCTTTGTAGAGTCATGTTTAATTGGGGCTGGCGAGCATTTTTTCAATGATTGTATTGGGACTGTAGATTTCTCACTTTGTTACTTCATTATATTGGAGATGCAATTTCCTGTTTAAATTTCTTGCTTTCTCTTTCTTTAATGAAATGGGTGACCGGTAACATTGGCCAGATTTACTACTGGATTAGCTGCAACAATGCTATTATGGCCAACAATCCAAGAGCAGATTCACCAAGCACGCAATGTTCATAGCAATCTCAACACGGATTGCCCGACTGCCAAGACCGGTCTCCTTGGTGGTGGCGCTTTTTTATCACTGGATTCATCCCTCTTCTGGCTGGTTGCCCTCATGTTAGCCGACAATGCTCGTGAGGACTATCTTGATGAAACAGGAAAGGATGGTGTGGCTGAACAACAAGATCAGGTTTACATGGATGATTATGATACACGTCAACCTGCCAAGGGCAGTGTGTGAGGCATTGTGTTTTCGCTTTGGGTTTAGGCTTCTTTTCCATATCATGCATAATGAACACCGTTATGTAATTGGTGTTGGACTGTAAATATTGTCTTAAGATCATTCTGCTTTCATTTGTCTTCTCTTTTAAGCCGTTGACTGGGTTCTACTTTGTTGCATGATAACTTCTATAAAGTGGACGCTTTACTGTCTCTTCGTACTTTTCTTTTATATATACATCGACTAATTTTATTTTGATTAGTGATCTGCTATGCTTGACCAACTTGTTTATTCTGCTCATGGGACTTTTATCCGCACCTGGAAAAATCATGAAATGACAATCACTTGATCGTGTAGGCCACTTTTCTGGGATAAGATTGTTGAAATTTTGTTTTGTTGCGTTTAATGGTGTATATGTTGCCATGTTTTTAAAAAAATTTGGATGACATGGCACTGTATACACTATTAACTGCAGTAAAACAAAATTTGAACCATAAAATAGATCATCTCTCTATTTCACTTTTTTTGAGTTTTAAATATTGATCAATACTTTGAGAATAAAATTAATTGCAGGGCACTATTTTGAGATTACCTTTCTGATAGCTATACACTTACGATTATGACTAAAAGGGTTCTCACTGCAAGTCTCAGGTCGAGGATCATTTCTTCTTTCCTCTTGAGAGACCCTCTGTCCTCCACCTTCCTTGTGAGTTCCTCCCCCGCGAGAGTCACCTCTCCCTACCCCGTGAAAATCTGGCGTAGGAGGAAGTTCCCTTGAGAGTCACAAAGATTTGTGTTCACAAATTGTTTATTTAATAATCGAGTTGAACACAAGTCGAGCTTATACGAGCCACTCTCGAGTTTGCAAACTGGCTTCGCTCGTTTACACCCCTAATTAAAAGTTGTACAATTTGGTAACTGCCTACAATTTCAAAAGAATTTACTACAACAAATCAGGTTGACTGTAAATGAAGGGTCACATGGTATTTTTTTTTTTTTTGTAAACTGGCACAGGATATTTGAACTGACCCTATATGAGTCATGGTCAAAATTGTCATTTGGAAATTTTACCTTAAAAGATATTATAGAAGTAAATAGTGACACATAACAAATCATGTGACCTGTTGCACCAATGTCAATTATCCATTAATTAGTTTGAATTAATACTAGTGACATCAAGCAAGGCATGGCAAGATGAAGAAAGGAAATTGCCTCCCATGCTGGAGAAAAAGGTTATCTTGCACATTATATTGCTATGTCATTTAAAAGGGAATTCTAAATAATTGCTTATATATTGTTAATTGTTATGTCATTTAAAAATTTTAAATGATGTGGTACTATATATACACGGGTATACCCTTTTATGATTATGAATAAAGGGGCTCCCAATGCAAGTTTCAGCTCAAGAATCATTTTTTTCTTTCCTCTTAGAGGCATCCACCTTCCTTGTAAGTTAGTAAGGGCCTTAGTTTTAAGGGCATTTTTATCAGGTTTAAGGTTTAAATATATTTTGTTGTCAAAAAAATTTCTTGGGGCCTGCTCACCAACAAAGTAGCTGAGTATTACTTGATCCATGTGGAGGAAACACTACATAGATCTAAGGTTTATTCGACAAGAGTGAGCATATGAAGTAGCCATACATTGGAAAAGAAATATGTTTTGAAAATTCAAGTGTAATGGATATTCAATTCTACAACATTCAATTCAATTCATGGATAATGCTGTAAAACTAATGCTACATCCTAAAAGTGGAATTAACATCCTCTTCATTTTATTTGAACAGGAGAATATTCAGTTAGTTGTAATGAAGGGTATTTTGCCTCCTCAAAAAGTGAAAAGACAAAAATACCCATCCATTATAACTAATTTGATCTTATCTGGTTTTATTTGAATTGGAGTTGATCATGTTCCCAAAAGTGACGGGCATTCAATAATTCATGCGTAATTGCAGCTACAGAATTAATGTTGTGTAATGAATGTAATTAACCAACCGTTTTGGCAAACATAACAGAAATTTCTCTAAACCATGGAGGAAATATATATTCTAAAAACAGTTATGTGGTCAAGTTATATATATATTCTAACATTGCATGTTGGGTGAAATGAATGACAAGGAGGCAGTATAATTAAGAGATTTTTGTCTATTATTTGATAATATTGAAAGCAAAGAAAAAAAAAATTGATACTTGAACAATAAAAGAAAGAAGAGAGAGAGACACACACACACACCCTATTAAAACATGTCTCTAACACTTGACACAAGAGTAATGCAAGGGACTATTTTTGTCATCTTTTTATCAGTGTTTTTATTTTTATAAAGTTAAGGTGGCTTTTAAAATTATTATGAATTGTTAGTTATAACTTATAAATCTAATGGTAATTTTAAAAGGTACGTCAACTTTGAAAAGATAAAAGATGATCTCTAACATTACTCCGTGACCAAAAACCAAATTTTGTTGTTGTCAATAAAACAAATATCTCAACGGATCTTATATATATCAAGAATTTTTTTAAAAAAAAAAAAATTATGAAAGGTGTTTTTGTCATGATTTGGTAGTTGAGGGAAGACATTGGCATGATTAGTAGTTTGGAGAACATTGAAAACAGAATGATAGTTTGAGAGAATATATGCACTTTTTGAGGAGGAAAAAGAAGAAGATTCACATACCCTATTCAAATTATCATTTAATTGATAATATCTCCCCAATCTTTTAATTGTGATAATGTTTCCCAAACTATAAAAAATTGTCAATATCCTCTTAATACGAAAATACCCTAAATAAAAATAATAAAAATACTTTTTTTTGTATATAAAAAAATTAAAACTAAAAATTAAAAATAGAGTGGAAATTTAATTTTTTTGAAAAACATTTTAAAATTGAACAAAAATGTAAAGTTATTTTTATTTTTTTCTAGCTTGGGGAATATATATTGACAATTTTTTTTTTTTTGTTGGTAGTTTTCCACCTCATCTTGCACTTCCACTTATATATATATATATGTTGAATAAGGTTATAGTCTCTAATATATGAGTAATGCTACAAATCCTTCTTGTATTTTGTTTTAATCCCTCTAAAAATGATGTAGTTATTCAAATCACTAATGATCTTATAACTTATCATTATTGAATTTTGAACAAATAATAATTTTAATAGTTAGATCATGCTTGGATTGACTTAAAAAATATAAGCGGAACTTATGCGATTCCTGCCAAATTTTGAATGGGATAAGTAATTTTTCTTCTTCTTTTGAAATCAAGATAATTACCCAATCCCCATCCCTATTATAAAGGATTGTTAAGCCTAATGAAAGTCTCTCTCTGCTAGGTTTTTTGCTCTCAATCTCTGCACCTAAGGGTCTCTTTGCTCTGCAATCACATACAAGTCGAGCTATACACACAGCCATGCCACGGTACGTTCTTATTTGTCTTCACGTATTTTTACCTCATTATTATGATTTTTTTTTATGCTAATATATATGTCTGTGTGACGTATACGATTTTGCAGGTACTACTGTTATTATTGTGACACTTACTTGGCCCACGATTCCGTAAGCCCCTTTGTTTCAAAACTGATTGATGCATTTGATTTTGTGTGGATATGTTTGTTTTGAGAGCTTCTGATTATGTATTTTTTGTTGTTGTTGTTGTTCTTGTTGATTTGTTTCAAAAGTTTTGAGGATTAGTGCTAAGATTGAACCAATAACATTCGAATGCTGTTTGTTTCTTTCACTGAAGTTGACTGCAAATAGTTCATGGCTAGTTAATTCAACTGGGGAAGGGGAGCTGTGCAAGTTAACTTTTATTCTAATGATGGTTTTTCTTCAGTAGAAAATTCTGTTATTTTATTTTATTTTTAAAATAGTCAAATGAAAACAATATGGTTGATGGCTTCTAAGAAAGTCAGATTATTTTCTAGGGACAGTTGGTATTGTTTGCCATTGGATTTTTTTTATAGCATGTAAGAATCAAAATAGCTTTTTCCTAACTTCTCGCTGCACCAGAGCTGCATTGCTTAACTTAATGGTTTAGCCTTTTCAACTTGATTATGGTCTTAGGTTGAACTAGCTATCAATATCACTTATCAAAATATAAAAGTAAATGAAGCTTAGCTTATTAAGTGCAGGCTCAGTGTTTGGTTAATTGTTTGTTTTGGGTCTACTAGTTTCTGTCAGACCCTCCGTATTTTGATGGAAACGATTACACCTATTGGAAGATTCGCATGAGAGCCTTCCTTAAGTCCTTGGATTATAACGTGTGGATTTCAATAGAAAAGGGCTGGACAAAGCCGGATGCTTCTATTGACATGTGGTCCAAGGAAGATCATAATGAGTGTAGTTGGAATGGTAAGGGATTGAACACAATATTCAAGGCTGTTGCATCACCTAACGAATTCAAGCTGATCTCGCTGTGTGAAATCGCCAAGGAAGCTTGGGAAATTTTAGAAGTCACGTATGAAGATACACAATTTTTAAAACAATCGAAACTTCAGATATTGGCTTCTAAATTTGAAGAGATCGAGATGAGTACGATGATGAGACTTTTGATGATTTTTATGCTTCTTTGAATAATATTGTTTATTCATCTTTAAACCTAGGTAAGAAGATATCTAACAATAAAATTGTTAGAAAAATAATGAGGTCTTTGCCTGAGAGGTTCAGAGATAAGGTCACAGTTATTGAGGTATGCCAAGACCTGGACACCATAAAAGTTGAAGAACTTGTTGGCTCTTTAAAGGCCTATGAACTCACATTTCTCCGTCCTAAGAAAAAGAACTTGGCTTTAAAAACTGTGAGGAAAGAGGCCAGTGACTCCTCTGATGTGGAAACCACTGATGAAGAAAACCTGGAAATGTTGGCCAAGAGGTTTAAAAGATTTTGAAACCATTATCAGAAAGTTGAATCTAGAAGACTCCCTAAATCTGGTGAGAACTTTGAAGAGGACTCCCCTCAGGAAAAGAGAAATTTCAAGGGGAAGAAGGGAAAGAATGGTCAAGGTTTCAGATGCCATGAGTGTTCAGGTTTTGGACATACTAGGGTTCAGTGTCCTAACTATCAAAGGTCTAAAGGTAAATCTATGAAGGTCACTTTAAGTGAGGAGTCATCTAATGACTCTGATTAACTTGATGATAAGGAGGGCAACTTCATGGCATTCACCGCCTCTTTGAGAGATGATGATATACAACTTCAACATGAGTACAGCCACAACAGTTCCTCCAAGCACAGCAGCACCTGCTTCCAATGTTGTCCCACCTGTGTTCACACCACCATTGTATCAAGCCAGTCCAGCACCATCAACAAGTGGGGGCTATGATAATGTCAATGCCAATGCCAATGCCCAAGCAACTGAGGCTATTTACTGTCTTTGAGAAACTGGTTGGTTTTACTTCTGTCTAATATCTAAAGGAGCAGAAACAATTTACAATGGTGTCTATGGGACATTAAGCATTATGAGAATTCATTTGATACAAAGAAATCATCAAATTATGTTTCTGTTTGAGATAATGGGACCTTTTTTTATTTTTATTTTTTCTGATTCATCTCTATCATTACACTTTTGTAAATAATAATAATAATAATAATAATGAGACACAAATTTATCTTGTTGAGTTATTACAGGAAAGAAAAACTTGTGTAGAAGCTGGGTGCCACAGCATGTAATGGCCTCACCTAAAATTTGAATATATTAGAGAAAATTGACAAAATTGTGTCAACTTGGAAATTGAGAAATATTTTGGTTACTAAATTTAGCTTTTGTCTCTATGCCCTGGTGGGTGTATAACTAGCATGGCCGTACATACAAAATACTTATTGCTCAAGTTCTTTGACTTATTAACGCTGGAGTACATGAGGAAGCGGGAGAAGGAGAATGGTGGATAATTTTGGGGGCGTTACATCATGGAGTGAGGTTGGCCTTTTTTTCTCGATGTGGTGAGACATTTCGGGGTGTATTTGTTGAAACTGTTGCATCATTGTCTGGTTTTGCTACATTAGTAGGTCAATGTTTTGGGCCATTTTGTTGTAGCTAGAGTTTGAGGGTGGAGATAAGTGATATTTGTTGAATGAATCAGCCAATTGACCCATGTATCTCTACTGTAGGGTTGTACCACATATTGGTTTGTAGCATTTATGGCCGTTATCTACTTTCTCAACCAGGAGTAGTAATTTTAGTAGTACCTCTTGTATTCATTTAAAAATGAGGTGGTTTTTAAAAATACAATTTTATTAAAATTTAATACTGATCAATTACAAGCCAATGATCTCTAATAGGTAGTTCAATCGGCTGAAATTACGCTTTATGATGTGAATGTCACTAGTTCGAATTCTCCTCCCCTTTTGTACAGAAATGTCAAAAAAAAAAAAAATAAAAATAATTACAAGCCCAATGATGATTTTAAGAGTCACATCATTTTTAGAAAGATATTAAAAAAATATAAGAGAGATTTCTAGTATTACTCGTATTAAAGCCATATGTTGAAGTGGTATGAGATTGATCCTCTGCTTCGCACCTCCTCCTACTCTTTGATCTGAGAGGTGGACCGAGATGTTGGGCCTGATTGGTTGCCTTTTATTGGGCTTAGGTACTTGGTTTGATAGGACTCCTCAGCCCAAGGATGTATCCTTTTTTTAAAAAAAAAATAAAAAAACGTACTTTTCTCAAATACTGTTAATAAATAATTTAAAATAAAAAATACTTTTATATGATTTCTATATAATAAAAAAAAACACTTATTACCTTTAAATCAAATCAAACATGTTTCAAACCAAAATAAAAAATCACTTTACAATATAAATATATCACCATCAAATAAGGCTGAAATAACGGGTTGCTAATCACTCTAACCGCTAACCGTGTAGCCGTTGACTGTTTAAGCGATGCGGTTAACGATTTTAGAATTTGAAAAAATCGCTCACTATCTATATATATATATATATATATATATATATATATATAAGGTATTATGTACCTTACAAGTGACGTTTTGTTTTTTTATTTAATTTTTTTTAAAAGTAGTTAATGGTTAATTATCAATTATCAATTATTAAATAACTACTAACCACTTATTAATCACATATGCAATTATAGTTAGCAGTTTTAGTAAAAAAAACACTAACCGTACCACATTTTGAAAAAAATACCCGATGTTGGTTGGGCTTCAGTCCGATCCAACCCCACCAACCCAGGTTGTCACATGTTTTTGGTGAAGAATCCCGCCCAGTGCGCCCACTAGCCCCGCCCAAAACCCTAATTCCCAGCTCCTATTTAGACAGACAATATCATTTCCATTTCACTTGGCTTCAATAAAAAACCCTACCAAAACCCTCTCAGCTTCACTCTCTCTTTCTCTCTCTGTGTTTACAGTAGAAAGAAAATGCCGCTAGGGGAAAGGTCTGGGCATAAGGAGTCTCGGTACTGCGGGGTGGAGACTGAGTTCAACGATGACATTCCTCAGCTTTTGGCTTACAATATCTCTTCCGGTGGCTTCGATTTCGCCGTGGCTCCTCTGGTTCGTGCTACTACTTTTGCTTGCTATGATTGCTATTCTTTTGTACATTTTCATTTTGTTAGAAATGTTCTTTATCACTAATGTGAAATCGTTGTTCACTTTGCCTTATTATTCTACAATCGCACTCTACAAGCAAATGAAACTCATCTGTAATGTATATAGTGGCGAATTAGAGTAGATGAGCGCATTGCGTTTGTATTTGTGGTATGGTGGCCAATTAGCCACTCACATGGCAGCTTAATGGCTGTATTATTTTGTGAATGGTCAGTAAGCTCACCTAAATGAACGTTTTGTTAGCGACCTTTGATAGTGAAGCTGTTGGCTATGGAGTTTCACTGTGGGGCTGTTAAGTACATTCATATCAATTTGTACTTCTATGTTTTTTGTTCAGAGTAATTAGCTTTGTGTGTGATTGTAAGTCATGCTTGCTTGATTTCAAGTGCTGGGGAAGATAGGTTTACGCTGTATATAGTGGTGAATTAGTATATATGTAGATGAGTGCATTGTGTTTGTATTTGTGGTATGGTGGCCAATTAGCCAGTCACATGGCAGCTTAATAGCTGTAAATTTTGTGTGAATGGTCAGTAAGCTCACCTAAAGGAACGTTTTGTTAGTGGCCTTTGATAGTGAAGCTGTTGGGCCATGGAGTTTCATTGTGGGGCTGTTAAGTACATTTATATCAATTTGTAATTCTTCTATGTTTTTTGTTCAGAGCAATTAGTCATGTGTGTGATTGTAAGTCATGCTTGCTTGATTTAAAGTGATGTGGAAGAAGATGGGCTCATGCTGTCTGTATATCGTGGCAAATTAGAGTATATATAGATGAGAGCATTGTGCTTATATTTGTGGTATGGTGGCCAATTAGCCAGTCACATGGCAGTGTAAGCTCACCTAAATGAACGTTTTGCTTGTGGCCTTTGATAGTGAAGCTGTTGGGCTATGGTGTTTCACTGTGGGGCTGTTAAGTACATTCATATAATTTGTACTTCTATGTTTTTGGTTAAGACTAATTAGCGATGTTTGTGATTGTAAGTCATGTTTGCTTGATTTCAAGTGATGGGTAGGAAGATAGGCTTACATTAGAGGCATGGACTTGCACTAAATTGGTTGATTGTTTTCGTTATTGAGCAAATATACTGTGTCAGATTTGGTATTGATAATAAATTTTAGTTTTGTAATGATTGTGTTGTGCATATTTGGTTATTTACCAAGAGCTTGGAGGTATTATATGCTTTTGGTGGCCAATTAGCCAATCACATATTGCCTTACGGCTGCTGTTTTATGCGAATGGTCAGTAAGCTTACCAACAACAACACTTTTTTTTTTTTTTTTAATTTTTTATGGCCTTAGATGTGAAGCAAAAAATTGGTTTCACCTTTTGGTTGTGAGCTACATTGTTATGTGCAATAATCATGCTATGGCTTCCTTTGGACGCAACATATTTACGTTTGTGACGCCTTCTAGGACACTATTATTTTCATTAGCACTTTTGCCACAGTATTTGATACTTTCGATGGTTTATTGTAATACACCAGTATTTGGAACTGGTTTATTTAGTCACATATCATTAGAGATGTTTTGGTCATGAATGAAAATAATTGGTGGTGTATTCTAGATTAAAATGGTTCGTGGTAGTAGTTGAGTTTTGAGACAGTGTTTCTGCTTTACTTAGCTTCTGGTGGCTACTAGCCATTTAGATGTCGGTTGAATGACTTCATTTTGTGTGACTGGTAGTAGGCTCACCTATACCAGTTGAAAGCCAAGGTGGATACAGTTGAAAGCCAGCGCATGTGAGCCACTCGGTGCGTGAAGACCACGCGCTGGCAATGGATGTTGGGAAGCAGAAAGCAACCTTAGAGGTCAGTAGCAAAGGTGGAAGGTGGCGGATGGGAGGAAAGGAGGTGTCACGCCGGTGCATGGTGGCCGGATGGGATAGTTTTTGGTGGCGGCTAGAAGCTGAGAGGCTCGGGAGTAAGGTGGAATGGCGTGTCTAGGGGTAAAACTTCCTGAAGTGAACAGATCTGGTTTTGAAAAAACCAAATCCAAAAACTTCAAAAAGGAGGTAGATTTGAAATTGGGAATGATTGGAAGAGGCGTAGAGCGGATGATCTGCAGTAAAGGAGGAGATGCCGGAGCTGTTGAAATAGGATAAATTGCCAAGGGCGATGAGTAGGGCCTCCACCAAAGAGGCAAGTAGGGCCTCCAAAGTGGCAGTTGGAGCCTCAAAAGAGGCAGGAAAGGGAGGGGGGAGGAGGAAGAGGGGAGTAGAGGGGAAAGGGGAGGAGGAGGGAGTCACAAATCTCTCCTCCCATGGCAGCTGGAGTATCTTAGTTGTGTTTCATGGGTTTGAAGGTTGGGGTCAAAGAAGAGAGAGTGTTGTTTCACATATAGGATATTTACTTAATTGTATGGCTTTTTAAAAGTTGTATAGCTCTATCATACGATCATTTTTTGTCTAGGATTTGTTTAATGCAATAAATTTTGCATGAATGCTAGTAAGTCTGCGATATGGGCAAAATTCCACAGTTGTTATAGCATTGGTTGACAGAATTCTAAATCGTTGTGTGTGGACCAAGGTGTTTACAACTAGTTACTCCATGGTGAATGATTGTCAATGCCTTAAACTTATGTAACATGAAGGAAGAAACACAATCTAGAAAGCTTGGTTTAAATAGTAATAGAGAAGTAATTAATAAAAAAAAGTAATAGAGAAGTAAGATAGAAAAATTTCTTATGCTATTTATAAAAAAAAAGAAAAATTTCTTATGCTAGTTCCCTAAATGTAGACATTCCCACTCTCATTTTTGGAATGATGTTAGAAAGGGTTCTCAAGTCGTCTTGCGGTTGGCTCGGCGGTTGGCTCCTTGGAAGCGTTTGTACCTCTCTAAAAGGGGAAGGCTTGCGTTGATAAAAAGTACTCTTTCCAATTTGCCTACTTGTTATCTTTGTTCCCTATTCCTGTTAATGTGGCCAAGCGTATTGAGAAGATTCAACGTGATTTCCTTTGGGGGGGTTTGAACGATGAGGCCAAGCTCCATTTGGTCGATTGGGATTCGGTTTGTTCCCCCATTTCGGAAGGAGGGTTAGGAATCCGGAAAGTTTAATCAAGCCCTCTTGGGAAAATGGTTATGGCGGTATGCTCATGAGGTGGATGCTTGGTGGAGAAAGGTCTTGGTGGCAAAGTATGGGTCTTCTCGGGGTGGTTGGCGCTCTAGTGTTATTTCTGAGTCACATGGGGTGGGGCTTTGGAAGTATATTTGTATGGGGTGGCGAAACTTCAAATGTCACTTTAGATTTGACCCAAGGTTTGGATCCAAGATCAGTTTTTGGGAGGATATTTGGTGTGGGGAGTGTGCTCTCAAAGACACATTTCCTAGTCTCTTTAGCATTGCTAGATTCAAAGAGGCGTCCATTGCAAACAATGTGGAGCGCTCCAACGGTACTATTCAGTGGAACATTGTGTTTACTCACTTGTTACATGACTGGGAGGTGGAGGTGTTGGCCTCGTTTTACAGCTGCTTGTATTCTTATAAGTTGAGGGAAGGGGAGGACAAATTGTGGTGGGTTCCTTCGAGAAAAGGTGTTTTTGAGGTGAGATCATTTTATCGGGTTCTCTCTTCTAATGGTTCACCTCCCTTTCCTTGGAAAGGCATTTGGCGGACCAAAGCTTTGCCTAGAGTAGCTTTTTTTGCTTGGACGGCTGCTAGAAGTAAGATTCCCACCATCGACAATCTTCGCCGGAGAGGCATGACTGTGGTTAATAGATGCTGGTTATGTGAGTCGGATGGGGAGTCTGTGGATTATCTTCTCCTTCATTGTGGAGTGGCGTATGCTTTGTGGAATTTTATTTTTAGCCGGTTTGGGTTGTATTGGGTTATGCTTGGCTCGGTTAAGGAGTTATTCGCTTGCTGGTGGTCGAGTGGCCGCTCGAGGAGTGCGGTGGCTTGGAAAATGGTTCCCCTATGTCTTATGTGGTGTATTTGGAGGGAACGTAATGCTAGATGCTTTGAAGACACGTCGAGATCTTTTGAGGATCTTCTCCATTATTTTCTTTTTACTCTTTACACTTGGACAGCCAGATGGCTAGCCCCAGATGTAATTAGTTTTCAGATTTTCTTTATCACTTCTCCCCCCCCTCTTAGGCTTTCCCTTGTCTACTTCTTGTGTACTTTGGGTTGCACCCCTTTGTGCCTTTATATATATTTTGACTTATCAAAAAAAAAAAAAGGTTTCTCAAGTCGTCTTTCCGTGAACCTATTCTATAGCTTGTGAGAAAGATGCCTTAGTGTCTTATTATTTGGACGACTCCAACAATTATATATATTGGAGTCCGACTTTCATTAGGGTAGTTCAAGATTGGGACCTTGAGTCATCTATTCCTCGACCTATTATGCTCCTAAAAATACACATTCTGGGGAGTTGGACAAAATGTTGTAGACCCAATATGCAATCATGGGTTCCTTCGGCGGTCTTGCCGGCGGCTGGAGCCCTTTAGTATTGGTTGGTTACTCCAATTTTTCAGTTGAAGAACATGATCACTCCTCCCTCTCGACATATTTTGTTGGGGAGGTGGTGGATTTGGTTCCCTTTTCTTTTGGGCTTTCATTGGTGAACCATTGTGGCATTGAGCCTAATTGGGCTTGGCAAGATGGATGGGTAGATGGTTTTGTTTCATGAAAATTCGAAGTGAAGGAGGTCACCAATTTATTCGTAGAATTTCCTTATGAAGAGACTCTTCCAAGTCAAGCGCTTTGCTGAATAACCCAAGGGGTTTCTCTTTTCCCAAAAAGGTGGTGCAGGGGACAGTTCTAGGAAAGCTAAGGATAAGCATGTTGAGTTTTTTGACACCGTTGTTACCTAACATTGTCTGGAGCTGGATATGTTCTCGGTGGTAGAGTCCTGCAGTGAAGAATAAGAAAAAAGCTGGGACACTGCTTTCCGACTGGGGTTTGTAGATTGTAAAGGAAGATTATCCTGTTCCATTAATTATGATACGTACATTGGCAGTTCTTGCCGTGGTAGGAACAATGGGAGGGTTGAAAGTTGGTTTTTTGAAGCATAAGTTGCTTTCTTGGAATGTGAGAGGGTTGAATGAGGGTGACAAAAGTGGTTGAGAGTCATAAATCTCCTTAGGTAGTTGAAGGTGGACATTATCTTTGTAGGAAACTAAACTGGAACTTATTTCTAGCAGTGTTGTGTGAAGCTTGTGGGGATGTCAACATGTGGATTGGTGTTACTCAGCTTCAAGGGGGGGAGAAGATTGAGTGTGGGAAAGTTTGTTGTTTCCTAATCATAATATTGTTAGAAGGTCTCTTTGGGAGGAGTTGGTTGGCCTAATTAGTTGGTGGCATATCCTGTGGTGCATTGGAGATGGTTTTTCCTAGTGAAAGGTCGGAGGAAGGTTGTTATTGCTCCGCTATGATGGAGTTTTCTGACTTTATTTTTGAGCATGATCTCATGGATCTTCCCCTTGCAGGGGGTCTTTTATGTGGTCTAAAAATAATAGTTCTTTTTAATAAATTATTAATCTACCAAATGTATGACATAACCTCGTTAGTTTGTGCATTACTCAAATTTTCTTTCGATGCTAATAGTTGTTATATTTGTTCTTTTGTAATTCTGTATGGTTGTTTGACTGTGCCCTTCCGTCCGTATATCTCAAACTTATGCATCTCTCTTATTTCATATATCATTTTCATTTCAGTATTTTTTCTTTCTGTCCATAGCCCGGTTTCATGCCCCGCTCAAATTTAATCTCACTTATCTTAAGGATAAAACATGGAAAATACTTTTTTTTTTTTGGGTAGTCGTTTTCTTTTGAATGTATTAGATGTCTGGATCAGTGTTTTTTTTTTCTTTCATTTTTTTAACTTTTCTTTTCAATACATTCTTGCTCTTGTATGATATCATGAAATTTGTTTTTTGACTTGGGAATAAAAGACACATTTCTTGTATGTTTGAACACACAATGGCAGTTACATATTTATATGACATCATGGTGTAGATGGATCCCGCTTATCGGCCAAGCTTAATGGAGAAAGGCACTGGTGGATCTGGTGTTCTGCCATTTGCTGGGTCAGACTTGGTTTTGAGCCCATCCCAGTGGAGTAGTCATGTTGTGGGTATGAACTATTCTCTACCATTATTTATTGTGAGCAACAAGATGAGATCTTGTTAAGAATGTAGTTGAATTGGTGATCCAGCTGGCTAAGGTCATTTAACGCATTGTTACTGGTTATAGAGAGATTATTGCAGCTGCTTAGGTCATTTCTACATATTATATTTATTGCTCTTTCATTATGATGCCTTCACTATGAAATCTCAGGGGATGCTGCTTGATTAAATGATAGGCCAAATTGTTATTTTTTATTGTATCCATTTGGCACTGTAAATCTTGGAACTCCCTAATTTATTCAGGAAAAATTAGCTCATGGATTGACTTGGACTCGGAGGATGAGATTCTTCGGATGGATTCTGAAACCACTCTGAGGCAAGAAGTAGCTTGGGCTTCTCATCTTTCCCTTCAGGTTTGTGACATGTTGATAATTTTGTCATGTCGGATGCACTTCAATGAGAGAAATGAACTTGTGAACTATTTCTCCTTCCTACAAAACTGTCTTGATCACCTAATTGTCTGTCCTTAATATTTTCCCATCGTGTGAAGGGCACCAAATTATCCCTTACTCTGATTGAATAACATGTTTTAGAATTGTTCCCCTGCATTCCAGCCTCAAGTTATGGGTGGACAATTTTGGGAAAACTAAATGCATGGATATGATATGTGAGTTCTTTGCTTGAGTCTAAATATATTAGCTTTCCCAAAGAAAGTCTTTTTGGGGTTATAAGAAGTACCTGTATTTGTCATCTGATTAACATGCAACAAGAATCAAGTATTGTGGCTAGTTGATATGGTCCATTTTATCTTTACTAATTCTAATACTGAATATGTGATTGAAGCTTCCTTATGGAAGTACTGTAATATATCCTATTTATTTGAGGAGTGTGCATTTATGGTGGTTGCAGTATGTGTCATTCTTTGACATGTGGTCGTTACCTGAAAAACTTCATTTATGTCTGTGATTAAAGGCTAATGTTTTTCACTGTTTACTTATCTGCTGCAGGCATGCCTTCTTCCTGCTCCTAAGGGAACATCATGCGCTAATTATGCTAGGTGTGTTAATCAGATATTACTGGGCCTAAACAATATGCAGGTGCCACTCTAAACCAAATTTGTATATATATATTTTTTAATTTTCTTTTTGTCATTATTTCTCTGTTCTTATTACTTCCGTTTTAAAGTTGTGGCTTAGGATTCCCTTGTTGAAGACAGATGATGACTCTATGGATGTAAACTCCAATAGTTTGGTGAGTAGTCACCTTCAATTGCACTTAATCTTACCTTGAAAGATCTTTCTATCAAGCTCAAGCAAGAGCAACAGTTATTTATTTTGAGAAAAATATGATTAAATATCTTTTTTGCGCCCCCATCCCCTCACTCCTTTTCATTGTGGCTGATTTGTACTCAACCTTAAATATCAAATTGAACTCTTTAGCGGACAGTCTATGAGCTTGACCCAACGCACCAATAAATGATTCTTTGACTGCTACATGGTGACCAAAGTAATTATTGAAACTGTGGCCTTTGTCCAACATTGACCCTGCAGGTCGGTGAGGTTAGGGCCATATGACCCACAAAGCATGACTATAAAGTCTTTGGCATTATTTGTGTTAGGAAATAAAGAGAGGTGCCTCTTGTGGGGAGCTTGCTTTGTGCTTATGTTGGTCTGTTTGGACTGAGTGAAGAAGCCAAATGTTTTGGCCCTTGCAATGTCCTCTGAATGAATTGGAGGCCTTTTTTTTTTTTGTTGAGAAACTTCACTTAACTACCCTAAATTTTCATCACTTTTGCAATTACCTCTCCAAAATTAAAAAACTCTCAATTTAGGGTATCGACCTTTTAATTTTTTGCAATGTCTCCATTTTGTTATGATTTTTCGTTAAATCTTGTCAAATTTTTTCAAAATACTCATTTTTTTTTTATTATAAAAAATAAAATAAAAATTGCGAAGCTTCAGACGTTGGTTAGGATTTAATGGAATTTTCAAAAATATCTACCCTTGAATCTTTGCAACTTTTTATTTTTTTTTTTTTTAAAAAGGGTATTTTGGAAAATTTGGCAAGATTTGACGGAAAATCCTAAGAGAAAGGGAACATTGCAAAGAATTGAAAGTTTGATATCCTAAATTGAGAGTTTTTGAATTTTGGGGGTATTTTAAAAACGTGAGGAAGTTCAGAGATTTTTTTTTCCTTTGTGTGTGGATGATGGATTCTACTTCATTCACCTCCTTGCGTTCTTTCTTGATCTTGTTGGACTCTTATGAGTGTTATGAGACTGATTTTAGCACCCCTTTTGTGGTTTTAATGGCTGTTTTGCATCAGGTGAAAAAGTAAAAAAGAACTATCAGAATGATGATTGACTTACCTAACGAAGACCTTTTTGATTTGGAAACATAAAAAATGAGAATTGAAGGTCTTAGAAATTGTCAAGAAATGGCTGTTTAAGGTGCCTACTATATTTTTGTTTACCTCTCTGTTTCTGCCACACAGGTTGATTCCTGGGAGTTGTGGAATTCATTTCGTATGCTTTGTGAGCATCACAGTCAATTGTCAATTGCCCTTGATGTTTTGTGAGTTAAATAAGGCCTATGATCCATTGTTTTTCTATAAAGCTACCATTCACAAGACATTGTGCAAGAATGACCACTTATTATTCTCAGTACTAATTGTATTCGCTTGTTCATAGGAGTTCACTACCTTCAGCAAACTCACTTGGACGTTGGTTTGGAGAGTCTGTAAGAGCTGCGATTATAGATACTGATGTCAGTATGTCTTTAAGGTTTATTATCTTCTCTTTAGAAGATTAAGGATGCTGCTTTTTTACTTCACCTATGTGATGAGGTTGTTGTTGCTTTGGCAGTCTTTTCTAACTAATGCTAGGGGTTATCCATGCTTGTCAAAGCGCCACCAGAAGCTAATTACAGAGTTTTTCAACCGTTCTGTTCAGGTATCTAGAACGGAATTTAAACTTCATTGACTCTTATGTTCCTGTGGAGATTTTTTTTTTTGCTGCCCGTCCCCCACCTTGAAGGTTAAAAAACCCTAGTAAAATGCTGCGAGGAACTTTTGTATCTCAAAAAATGGCCTTAAATGAAGTATGAGAGTGATAGATTCTCTTTGGGTGATGATCAATTGCATATCAATGTGGTACTTGCTTCCATCCCGGAATCGACTGGTATTAATTGGCTTTTTCCATCATGGTTCTAGATCCAGAAGGTGTTGGTGTGACATGCATGGTAATTGTTGCACGCGAAGAATCATTGTTTGGATGGCTTGTGAAATTTTGTTATTGCATCAAAGTACTTAAAATTTGATGCAGTCTTTGTATTGAATTGAGAGTGATAGTCCAAGTCAGTGGTCTGTCTTATATCTCACAATTACTTTGCTTTGTTTCAAATTTTAGTAATCTTTGTCCTTGGTAATGTCTATTCTCAGATTGTCATATCTGGAAAACCAGTACATAGTCTTCCAAAGGGGAGTGCAGATTTGGCTGCCAATAATAATGATAGTAATTTCGATGGTGAGTTCCTACCTCTGGCTAGTAAGTGTATGACGCTGAGTCTTGTTGGAAATTGGTTTAGTAATTTTTTTTTTTTTTTTTTGGGAGAAAGAAATGTAAATGGTTGAATGGGACAATTGATATTTTCTTCTGTTTTTCTTTAGAATGCTAATGATTGAGCACTAGTAACGTGAGTTGTAGTTTATGATTGCACATGATATTGTGGTTATCATGTCGTAGTATCTTTTTTGTTTCTATCCATGATAATCTGTTGTACATCAGATTGGGTCCTGCAGAAGGTGAAGGATTGTGTGGGAATATCGTGTGAGGGGTTTGAAGAGGAAAACAAGGCTTTGTTTACAGCCATTGAAGCAAGTCATTACGAGGATAAACTGGACTCCTTTTCCAACCCAGCTAAAAAAGGTAAAGGAGAATTAAAAAGATTGGCATGTTCTTTTAATTATGACTTTGAAGATCGAAGTTCTAGCCAAGGCAGAGAGTTAAGGGGAAGGGTTTTTCAGTTCATTATGAAGCCTAGATTGGTACCCTGAAATGTAAGAGGGTTGAATGAGGGGAATAAATGCCTATGAGTAAGAAATTTGCTAAGAGAATGGAAGGCAAATGTTATTTGTTTTAGGGAACTAAATTGGAGCATGTCTTGTAGTGTTGTGCATATTTTTTGGGGGTTGCCAACATGTGGATTGCTGTTGTTTAGATTCAAGTGGGGCTTCTGGGGGGATTTTGCTCATAAGTGGGATAGGAGGGCGGTGGGAAAAAGTCAGAGAGTTTGTGAGGGAGTTTATTGTTGCATGTTCTCTTAAAAATTCTAAAATGTAGTCCGAATTTCAATTAAGATTGAAAGTTTTTATGGGATGAATTGGCTGATTTGCTTTGTTGGTGAAGCTTTCCGCGGTGCATTGGAGGAGATTTCTATGTCACTCAATTTCCGAGTGAGATCAGGCAAATTCGTTTGTTTTTGTCCAGTTGTGGTGGAGTTCTCATATTTGATTTTCGATATGGGGCTCATGGTTATTCATCTTGTAGGCTAAACATTTACATGGTTGAACAATTTGGATCCGCCCTCTTGGCATAAAATTGATAGATTTTTCATTTCTCCGGATTGGGAAGCCCAGTTTCCTACATCGTCCCAGAAGAGACTGCCATGACTTTGGCTGGAACATTTCCCTATTCTTCTTGATTGCGCAGGCGTTCATGGAGGTAGAAGGTATTTCAAGTTCCAAAATATGTGGTTAAAATCAGTGGGTTCTTTGGATAGGGTGAAACAATGGTGGACTTCTTATAGCTTTTAAGGTTCTTTGAGTTTCATTTTGGCTTGCAAACTTAAGGCATGGCAAGCTAATTTAGGAGTTTGGATTGAGATGGTTATATAAGAAATAACTTCATTGATTGGGAGATCGATGTCTTTGCTTTGTTTTTTAATATATTGTACTCCTTTAGATTGAGGGTGGGGAGGTAAAGATAAGCTTTGTTGGGCCATCTCTAAGAGAAATCGTTCTACAATGCCCTTGCCCCCATGATGGTTCTCCCTTACCTTCAAAGCGTAGTTGGCGGAGTAAGGTTCTCCTAAGAGGAGTGTTGTTTACTTGGTCGGCCGCCCTAGGAAAGATCCTCATTTTGAATAATCTAAGGAAGCAACATGTCTTTGTGGTTAATTGGTATTGTATGTGTGAGAAGTGTGGAGTTTGTGGATCAACTTCTCCACTTTGAGGTTGCTAGTGCCTTGTGGGGTGTTAATTTTAGTCGTATTGGGATGTCTTGGGTTATGGTTAGAAGAGTGGTAGACCTTTTCACTTGTTGGAGATGGTTATATGACATTTCTAAGAGTGCAACAATATGTAACATGATGTCACCTTTCCTTTCGTGATGTCTTTGGAGGAAAATAAATAATATGTTTCGAATCACAGTGGATGGTAGTGAAACTGGAGTCTTTTACCTATTGACAACATATTTAGACTTTCCAAATGCACTTGATTTTCATGCTTTTCTTGATCTTTTTTTTTTCCTTTCTAGCTAGGTGTATCTCTTTTATACTTGTGTAGTTGGATTGCACCTTTTGCGCTTTTTAATAAAATTTTGATTACTTATTAGTGAAATGTATCTTTTTTACGAGATGAACATGATTGGGAGCTAGATGTTGTGCTTGCATTTTTTGAGTGGTGTCATTGTTTGGTTGGCTGTGTTAGGAAAGATTCTCACTGCAGATGGCCTAAGGAAGCGACATATCATTGTGGTAAATTGGTGTTGCATGCGCAAGAGGAATGAGAATCCGTTGATCACCTTTTATTCCCTGTGTGATTGCTAGTGCCTTATGAAATATATTATTTTCAATCTTTTTGGGTTAGATTGGGTCATGCCTCGATAAGTGGTAGACCTCTTTGCCGGTTGGAGAGGGCAATTTGGTAGTCTTCATAGTGTAGGACCTGTGTGGCAATGTGGAAGATAGTTCTATCTTGCCTAATGTAGTGTATTTGGAGAGAAATAAATAATTAAAGTTTTGAATACCGTAAGAGGATGGTGGAATTAATGGTTTTTTTCCTCAATACTCTATACCACTGGTAAAGGGATCCTCTCTATTTAGAGAGGAGCCAGTTCCTTGCTTTAAGGGGGGTAATATTGTCATTTTACTTTTTTGGACAATACCACCCCTTTAGAATAAGGGACCGATTTTGAGGATCCTTCTCCCTACCACTGACTACTGCCTTTGATTGTCATGATTTTCTGGATATTTTTTCATTTTCTGGTTTTTTGTTTTGCTTTGTATACTTGGGTTACACCTTGTGCTTTTTAATGCATTTTTGATTACTTATCAAAAATAATTTATTCTTGCCATTCAGGTGTACACAGACATCCACTGAGGTCATATTTGGACTATGTTGGTTATCTTTATCAAAGAATGGATCCACTTCCTGAACAAGAAAGATTTGAGGTAGCTTGTTCTCTCTCTCTCTCTCTCTCTCTCATATGCACAGAAATGGTAGTAAGTTTTTCACCGTTATTGTTTTTCTTTTGAGCATCTATCTTTGTATGTATTGCAGCTTGGTTATAGGGATTTTTTACAGTCGCCCTTGCAAGTAAGTTTTTTCTGCCTGGTGCTATTTTCTAATAGTGTTTTTAGTAGTATGTTCCTTTACAATTTTTCCTTTCGTTCAAATAGCTGATCCTATATTTGTCATTCTAGTGCTGTATTTTTTTTTTTGCACACTCTTGTAGTAATTACAAGCTGGGCCTTTCCATTATTTGAATGCAGCCTCTGATGGATAACCTTGAGGCTCAAACCTATGAGACATTTGAGAAAGATGCGGTGAAATACATTCAGGTATGACTGCATTCTGTGTTTCTTTTTTACCTGTAATTTTTTTTTCTTTTTCTGTTTGTGTGTGTGTGTTTTTTTAAAGTTCTGCTAGTTGGCAGGCCTGTTGATAGGCGATAGTCTATATCATTAGTAGGTGTACAGACTATGATTGGCAGTTTTGTGGTTCTGCGATGTACTATTTATATGTCGTGATTGCTACATAATTGCAACTAGTGATGTATTTATTTGTTTGAATTAATATTCATGCTCTTTATTGTTTGCTAGTACCAAAGGGCAATTTGTAAGGCTTTGCAAGATAGAGTCCCTGATGGAAAGGCATCGATGATTACCACTGTAAGCAACCCACGGCTTTTGCAATTTCTTCGATTTTTTTAAAATTTTTTATTATTTTATTATTTTTTAATGAATACGTCCATATATGTACATGATTTTGTTTTTGTAGTCTAAAACTATGACTTGATTTGATTTTCCTTAATTGTGTGGCAAGGTATTGATGGTTGTGGGAGCAGGACGTGGACCTCTTGTTAGGGCATCATTGCAAGTACATTCTTCTACCTGCTGCTTATTTGTCTTTAGACTGCATTCTGCATGATGCAACTTAATTTCTTTATTATTTATGTTCTATTTTCCTCCTTTTCATACATAGGCTTCTGAAGAAACCGGGCGCAAACTTAAAATTTATGCTGTGGAGAAAAATCCTAATGCAGTTGTTACACTACATGTGAGTCGCAGATCATTTTGTATTGCAAACTGTGTTACCTTGCCAGAACTTTGTTAACATGCTGGAAAATATGCAAATAATTGTCATATTGGTTCATAAACTGCTGAAGTCAATCAGACTGATTCTTTTTAATTTCTGATTTGGAATTTTAATCAATCAACCTAGGTAAGCTGATAATTCAAATGCTTGGTTTTCCTTTTTTTGTGTGCCCCTTCTAGTTAGGTGGTTTTTCTTGTATACTCCATGTGTACCAGGGGGCGGTTTTTATGATATTTCAACTACTTATCAAAAAAGAAGTTATCTTTTGAGCATTGCTATTGCTCACCTTTTGCTAGCACTGTAACATTTTATTTTTTTGAAGCAGAGTCTAGTCAAGCTAGAGGGCTGGGAAAACATTGTTACCATAGTTTCTAGTGATATGCGGTACTGGGATGCTCCTGAGAAAGCTGATATTTTGGTATGTGTATATTACCATGGCAAATCAATTTTTATATCATTATAACCCTTTGATGCCTGCTTATTTATTTGCCCTTTTGTTTCTTAGGTTAGTGAACTGCTAGGTTCTTTTGGTGACAATGAACTGTCTCCTGAATGCCTTGATGGAGCCGAGAGGTTTTTGAAAGATGATGGGATTTCAATACCGTCCTCGTAAGTATAGTATTCTTTTCAAGTCATTGATTTTTATACTTACATAAATAGTATCTAGGATTGTTATACTTACTGAGGAATTTGGGTGGGCGATATGCTTGTTTACTTGATGGTTGGCATGCTTATAAGGAAAGATCAATGGGCAATATGCTTCATTACTTAATGGTTAGTAATACTTGGTATGCATATATATCTATTTCTGTCTCTTTTCTGTCTCCTTTTCTTATTGGCTGTCTTTCAATCCTGGTTAGGCTTTGTGGTCAATTGGCATTAGAGCACTAGCAGCAACTTCCTATGATTTTCCTATGTTTCTGTCTCTTTTCTCTCTCCTTTTCTTATTGGCTGTCTTTCAATCCTATGGTTAGGCTTTGTGGTCAATTGGCATTAGAGCACTAGCAGCAACTTCTTATGATTTTCCCTAAGTTTAGAGAACAAAAATACTTTTTGCTTCCCTATTAAAATATATTTCACAATAGCTTCTCTTACATTTTCCTATACCAGTAAAATATTATTTATTTAAAAAATACAAGTTCCCTACCTACCCTCACATTTTTAACAAAATTCCAACACAATTTCCAATGAAAGACAAAAAGATGAAAGAGGGAAGAGAAATGTTTATATTAAAATAATGTATAGGGAACCATTTTTGGTTCCTACACATTGAGAAACACTGTATCTACCCAATGATGTTGGTTAAATTTAGGAAAACTAATGTGGGTGAGTTTTTGTGAAATTTTCTCTAAACATAAGGAAGAGAATGAGCTATAAGGTATCTGCTGTTAGTGCCCTTAGTTTCATTTAGTTCATTAGCCTTTCAATAATATCTAGTTTAGGGCTGGCAAATTGGGTTGGCCTGCTTGACTCGCCAATCCATTAAGGTTCACCCCGAACATGACCCGTTTAGTTAAATAGGTCAAACCTTTTAACTATGATACAACCCACTTGTTTAACTCATTTGTCCCAACCCACTTGACCAGTTTTGACCCGTTTCAACCAAAACACAACCTGTTTGAACCCATATTTGTTAGATAAAAATATCTAATTAATTTCATAAACTAGTCAAACGGGTCAAACAATGGGTCATGATTGACTCATTTATTGAACGGGTCAAGCGGGCCGACCCATATATGACTCGAACTCATTTATGCCACCTTCTAATTTCATTTCGGGTTTGTGGGTTGTCAAAAATTGCCAGCCCTAAGATCTATCCTTGTAAGAATCATATAAATAGAATTCATTACTTTATTTAGCTTCATTTGATGATCTAAGCCATTTGACTTCTTTGTTTTTTTTTTTTTTTGGGGTGCGGGCAACATTTTTGGATGTCTTGTAAGAATCCTCTAGTTTGATTGTGACCCAAGCTTATTGTGTTGAACATTTGTTGTACTAGATGGACCAATCAGATGTGTGTTAAGATTATATTTCTGATTCTGCATTTTTTGTTTATTATCCTAAAATATATTTTCAGAACTTGCTGCATGCTGAGCTCAGTGAACTAAGCTTTCAAAATCTTTATTAGTGAATGGGAAATGGTGAAAATGATATTGCTCTTGATGTGTACATTGCACTGCCAATAAGGGTTTACATGGTAAAACCGCCATTGAGCGGTTGCCCCTTGTCAGTTGTCAACTGTTTGCAGAAGTTATGCTATTTAGTGGCAAGAGAGATTGTTCTCTTAAGTCATTCTTTTGCCAATAGTTGCTCAAGGGGTCGACTTTTCTCCCAAGGAGCGGTTTGAAAGCGCATTTATATACCAACTATTAAAGAGTCTTGTTGAGCAGAATAGAAGTTGACTCATTTATTGATGCCTCATTAGTATTTTAATATAATATGCCTCTTTCATGAAATTATGATATGCCTCTTTCAGATACACGAGTTTCATTCAACCAATAACAGCTTCAAAGCTGTATAATGATGTATGTCCCTTGTCTTTATGCTCTAAATTTGTGTCTTTATTTCCTAATTAAAGCATTTCGTTTGAACTATTTTGGGTTTCCTTGCAGGTTAAGTCGCATAAAGATGTTGTGCACTTTGAAACTGCTTACGTTGTCAAACTGCACAATGTAGCAAGGCTTGCTCCTTCTCAACCTGTGAGTTTTTCTTTCGGATGGCTTTCTATCCTACTTATGAAAAGAAAAAGGCATTCTAACGCTAATGTGAAAAAATTATTTGGTCTATGCTTGTCTTCTAATATATTGTTACTTGTTTGTTATAGTATTTAATTGATATATTCTTAACATGTTGTATGTCGTCTCACGTGGCAATATTTTCTTCTCCCTAGGAAACTTGATATTAATTTGTTTGTGCAACTCCTTTTGTTTTCCACTTCGACAGGTCTTTACATTTACTCATCCAAATCGGTCGACTAACAAAAGCAATCAGCGTTACATGAAGCTTCAGTTTGACATACCCAGTGAGACAGGATCTTCCATGGTGCATGGTATGGGTGGCTGAGTTTTATTTCTGTTCTTTAGTTGAAGTTGAATTGTCCAGATCTATGATATTGGCCATGAACTTCTTGTTGGGGATATTGTCCTTTTACTCCTATAAATATCAGGCTGGTACTCATACAATTATCTTGAACCAGTGTAGGAAAGTTTCAAAATGGTAGCATAGGATAAGAAACATGCTGTTGAAGTCCAGGTGATAAATTTAGAAGGGTTATACATTTTTACCTAGCTCAGCTTAGTTTTAACCAACCAAACCAGGGTGTAGGGCACCATGCCTTTAATCCACACTTCATTAGTTCTTTTTCTTTAGAAGTTTTGGATAAAGTCATGTTAATTTTTCCCCAAATGCTGAAGAGTTTTTATTTTCTTTTTCCAGTGGGATATTTCAGATTGACCTCTTTTGCGCACCTTATTCACAGGATTTGCTGGCTATTTTGATGCGACATTATACAAAGATATACATCTTGGTATTGAACCAACAACAGCAACACCAAACATGTTCAGCTGGTAAGGCATCTGATTCCCTTCTATTTTATGCGCGCGATACTTTTTCACTTCAATCCTGTGATCCTTAATTTAGCACCCAGCAATTGCTATTAATTGCTATAGCTCAAATATGTTTTGGGATCTCCCTCTTCTTTGTTTCCAACCATATCATGTAATTCAGATCCCTCTCATCTGCTCTCAAGTACACGGTATGGCTTTTTATTTGTGGGCTATATGATATGTGTGTGAGGGAGCTTAGTTATTAACCAATTTTGGTGAAATATTGTCCACAGTTTTAGACTTTTAGTTTAGTTAACAAGGGGTGAAACGCCTGAGGCCGAGCGCTTCCTTCTTGAGGAAGGGGTGGCATGGTATTCCATGGGAAAGGTTTAATCATGGCGCACGTTAGTGCGATAGGCATACATTAGCAACATGGGGGCTGCCATGACCGCTCTGCTGCTCTAGCTTTCTGCAGCCAGTGCGAGGGATTGCCCTACATTTTTTTTTTTTATATATATAATTTTACTATTATATCCCTATGTGTTTTTACCTGTCGTAAAAAAGTTTTAGTAATAACAGAAAAAAAAAAGGGAAAAGAAAATATATTTTGTACTTCGTATATAACATTGGCATTATATGCTGAAGATGAACCTGAGGTGAATTATGTGATAGCTCTTTTCTGAATGCATTCCTGTTGATGATGTTCTCCTTATTATTCAGGTTTTCAATATTTTTCCCACTGAGGACGCCAGTAGTTGTGCATCCTGGTTCTTCTCTAGAAGTACATTTTTGGCGTTGTTGTGGTCCTGCCAAGGTAAACTCTTTTACTACATCGCGTCTAGGATTTATTAACATCTTTTCTAGATTGATTATTTGGGAAAACCCAAATTTAGTCATTAGGTTTTCATGAGATTTTTATAGTCTTGGTTTTCATATGATTTCAAATAAGTCCATCTGTCAACTTACTATTCAATTAATTAACGGTATGCCATGTCAGACCAATCAATTAATGCCACATGATTCTTGTTTGACACATCATGTGCCAATTAAAAATGTACTCGAAATAATAAATTTAAAAGTAATTTTGTTTTTAGAAAAAAGGGTGGCCGGCCAACTTTGTCACATGACATGTACAATTGACATGACTTGTCAAATGAGTCATATGACATTAATTGATTGGTCTGATACGACATACAATTAATTAATTAGACAATAAGTTGTCAGAGAGATCTACTTGAATGAGACGAAAATTTAAGAACATAATTATCAAAATTGAAAATCCGAAGATTAAATTAAAATCGCATGAGAACCTAAGGACTAAGTTTGATTTTTCCCTTGAAGCACCGTTGTCAAACTGTGTTGTCCAAGTACAATAGCAATGAGCAGGAAATTTTGGATAAGTCCTGATGATGTTTAGTTGTGGAATGGGGCAGGTTTGGTATGAATGGTGTATTACATCGCCTTCCCCGTCATCCATTCAAAACAGCAATGGACGTTCATACTGGGTTGGCCTCTAGTATTTCTTGATTCTGTATATTTATTATTTTCATGGTCCAGACAGTTTTGATGTAACACTTACGTACCGCTAGAGGTCATTCCCGTTGGGTGCTCTGAATCTTGTATTCATAATGTCACTCAATTGTAATGTACAATATAATGTTGAGATTCTTCTCTTGTGTTAGTCACTGGTTAAATATTTTCTTATATATATAAATTTTGGATATTTAAGAAATTTTAATTCAATTTAAGTGAGTGCATTTGTTGTTATCAAACAAAAGAATATTGATGATTATTCAATTTTAACTTTTCAATTATTCATTTTTATTTTTGGTAATACCCATTTCAATTTTTTTTTTAAGTAACTATTGTGTACTGAAGGTGCTGCGCTTAGAGCTTCTAAGTCATTTTAACTATTAAAAATATAATTTTTTATATTTTAGCTAGTAGTATTTTGGAGAAAATACTTTTTACCCCATTGAATTATCCATTCATTTACACTTTTAACTCTAAGGGAAAACTTCACTTACCCCCTTGAACTTTGGCCACTTTTGCAAATACCTTTCTCAATGTTCAAAACCTTTCATTTAGGTGTATCAAATTTTGGTTCTTTTACTTGGCCCCTTCTATAAAGAAGATCCTTTGCAATGTCAATTTTACCCTTGACTTAAAAAATACACCGTTTTAGGTTTCAAAACTACAACACCCGCCAAGCCCAAAATAACATTGTTTTGGCCATTATTATTATTATTATTTTTTATATCCTGATTTTCATCATTTTTTTTATTACTATAAAAAAAAAAAGATGAAAATCAAAAGAAAAAAAAATGATGAAAAAAATGGGGTGGCCCGGTCTGGGGGTGGTTGGAGCCACCTCGATTTTCATCTTTCTTTTTTTAAAATAAATAAATAATGGCCAAAATGACGTCGTTTTGGGCTGGGTGGATGTTGTAGTTTTGGAATCCAAAACAGTGTAGTTTTGGAGTCAGGGATAAAATTGGTATTCCGTTATGATTTTCTATATAGAATGGGCAAATTGAGAGAAAACCAAACTTTGCTACACCTAAGTGAGAGGTTTTGAACATTGGGGGTATTTGCAAAAGTGGCCAAAGTTCAGAAGGGTAAGTGAAATTTCTCTAACTCTAATGTTTAAAAAGTGGTACTTTAACACCCTCCAAAACTTTCAAATTGTTGTAATTCGACCATTTTGAGTTTTTTTTTTTTTCCCAAAATGCCCCCATATTATTATTATTTTTTAAAAAAATTAATTAAAGGGTGGTTGAAGCCACTCCCGGGCCCAACTGGGGTGGCCGGCCACCCCTTAATTTTAAAATTTTTTCTTTTAAAATTAATTAATTATAATTTTTTAACTTGGGATGGAGACATTTTGGGGAAAAAAAATAAATCAGAATGGTCAAATTGCAACAATTTGGAAGTTTAGGACTAAAATGTCACTTTTTAAATATTAGGGTTAAAAGTGTAAATATGTAGATAGTTTAGGGAAGTAAAATGTATTTTCCCTTAATTTTTTACTACAATCTCTCGGAGCAATATCTATTCAACTCTTTACTTCATTTAAATATTGTTTTTATTATTTTTTATTCTTATTATGAGGAAGTGAAGAGAGACATGAGAGAAAAAAAATAATAATAAGGGAAAACTTAATTTAAAACCCTTGAACTACTGTGCGTTTTCAGAAGACCCTAAAAAATTCAAAACCTTTCAATTTACACCTTGAACTTTCAATTTCAATTAATTTACCCACTTCGTTAGTTTTAGCCGTTAACTTCTAACGAAAATGCTTAAAAAGACCAAATTTTTCGATTTTTTTTTTTTCAAAGAAAGAAGTAGATAAAAAAAAGGAAATTAAGAGTAAATTTGAAGTTTTATAAAACAGACAGGAGTATAAACTTTATTTTTTTTTCACTTTTAACGTTTAAAATGAGGAGGTAAATTGATTGAAATTAAAAGTTTAGGACTAAATTGAGAGTTAATGAATTTTAAGGTGTCTTCTCAAAATGCGCAACAATTTATGGGTCTAAAGTGATATTTCCCCTTTGAGACACATCACAATCAGCATCACAACGCATCCTCTTTCTTTGCTGGCTTTCGTCATTAAGTAGCAGCACGTCTATACTAATACAAGAGTGATGATCTCAAAGGCATCTTTTGATCTCATTTCTTGATTTTGATCTCTTCTTTTGAAGGGTGCCCATGACCTAGGAAGTCTGTTCTTGCTCCGCAACAAGTGAGAACTAATGCATAATCTAGTCGGATTTCAAAGTGAACGAGCCCTATTTTACATTGAAATAGAAAATATTTCTAGTCCCAATAACATTGCCCTTATAATCATATATCTTGTCAGTACAGCTCTCGTTCCAAACCCCACAATAGGTTGTTCGCCCCACTCAATTTTTTGATAGTTTCTTCAACTTTGTTGAAAAGTAAACCTTCCCTTTCGGATCAGAAATATCACAACAGATTTCCTAGGTAGACTTTTCATTGTACAAATCAAGCTCACCGATCACATGCTAAAAAAGCCCTTCACCATTAACCTTCTTCAACAAATAGTCGGTTATGAGCTCATCATCGTATGGCCTAAAGCAAAATCTCATTGGCAACATTTTTTGTGTTGTTGGAATTGATTCCATTTCTCCTTTCCTTTTATCTGTCTTTTCTCGTTGAATAATAAAGAGTTCTCCCGTGCGTAAATTGGAAATAATGTCCAAGGACAAACACTTATATACAAAGCCCTAAACCAACATACAAGTTTGGTTCTCTGATGTGGGACTAAGACTACACCAACGCAAAAGGCTGACTCTCTCTATTATGGGACTAAGGCTTACTCTCCCATATGAGATGAAGGTGGTGCAAGCCAACTGTTGAAATATGGTAGCTATTAAAATTGTATTTAAATTTTTTGAGAAACTTCACTTTATACCTTTGAACTACTGTGTGTTTTTCTTTTCTTTATTTTTTTTAAAAAATAATAAGAAAAAAAAGGTAATTAAGGGTAAATTTCTAATTTTATAAAAAAAATCAGGAGTATAAACAAAAATTTATCACTTTTAATGTTTTAAACTAACGGATGGGGTTAATTGATTGAAATTGAAAGTTCAGGTGTGTAAATTGAGAGTTTTTAAATTTTTTGGGGTATAAAGTAAAGTTGTCCCCTTGGGGCACATTGCATTCAACATCGCAACACATTCTTTTTCTTTACTGGGTTTTGTCCTTATGTAGCAGCACGTCAGTACTAACAAGAGACAGATCTCAAAGTTGTCTTTTGATACTAGCTCTTGATTCTAATCCCTTCTTTTAAAGGGTGCACAAGACCTAAAAAGTCTGTTCTTGCTTCCCAACAAGTGAGAACCAGAGCATAATCTTGTTGGATTTTGTGGTGCACGAGCCTTGTTTTACCTTGAAACAGAAAAATTTTCTAGCCCCAATAATATCACCTTTACAATCATATATCTTGTCAGTAGAACTCTCGTTCCAAACCCCACAACTAGTTGTTTGCCCCACTCGATTTTTGGATAGTTTCTTTGGCCTTGTAAAAAAGTAGACATTATCCTTTAGATTATAAATATCACCGCAAATTTCCCAGAGATACTTTTCACTGTACAAATCAAGCTCACTTATGCCATCCAAGGAAAGCTTTTCATCTTATAACTTTCTTCAACAAATAGTTGATTGTGAGGTCATCATCGTAGGGCCTAAAGCGAAATCCCACCGGCAACATTGTTTGCGTTGATGGAATTGATTCCATCACTCATTCACCCTTACATGTCTTTTCTCGTTAAACAATAAGGAGTTCTCTCGTGCATAAATTGGAAATAACATCCAAGGACAAACACTTATATACAAAGCCTTAAACATACATACAAGGTTGGCTGTCCAATGTAGGACTAAGACTACACCGACGCAGAAGGCTGACTTTCTCCAATATGGGACTAAGGCTTACTCCCCCATATGGGATGAAGGCGGTGTAAGCCAACTGTTGAAATGTGGTAGCTATTTAAATTTTTTGAGAAACTTCACTTTATATCTTTGAATTACTGTACGTTTTTTCTTTTATTATAATTTTTTTTAAAAAAAAAAAAGTAGAAGAAAAAAAAAAAGGTAATCAAGGGTAAATTTGTAATTTTATAAAAAAAATAAGGAGTATACACTTCAATTTATCACTTTAATGTTTTAAACTAATCGATGGGATAAATTGATTGAAATTGAAAGTTTAAGTGTGTAAATTGAGAGTTTTTGAATTTTTTGAGGGTATAAAGCGAAGTTGCCCCTTTGAGGCACATTGCGTTCAACATTGCAACACATCCTTTTTCTTTGCTGGGTTTTGTCCTCATGTAGCAACATGTCAGTACCAACACAAGAGTGAAGATCTCGGAGGCATGTTTAGATACTAGCTCTTGATTCTGATCCCTTCTTTTGAAGGGTACCAACACTCTCCGATGTGGGATTAAGATTACACAGACGCAGAAGCTAACTCTCTTCAATATGGGACTAAGGCTTACTCCTCCATATGGGATGAAGGTAGTGCAAGCCAATTGTTGAAATATGGTAACTATTTAAATTGTTTGAGAAACTTCACTTTACACTTTTGAACTACAATGCGTTTTTTCTTTTATTTTTTATTTAAAAAAAGAAGAAAAAAAGGTAATTAAGGGTAAATTTGTAATTTTATAAAAAAAAGGAGTATAAACTTCAATTTATCACTTTTAATGTTTTAAACTAACGGATGGGGTAAATTGATTGAAATTGAAAGTTCAAGTGTGTAAATTGAGAGTTTTTGAATTTTTTGGGGTATAAAGTGAAGTTTTCCCCTTAAGGCACATTGCATTCAACATTGCAACGCATCCTCTTGCTTTGCTGGGTTTCATCCTCATGTAGCAGCATATCAGTACCAACACAAGAGTGAAGATCTCGAAGGCGTCTTTTGATACTAGCTCTTGATTATGATCCCCTCTTTTGAAGGGTGCAAAAGACCTAGAAAGTTTGTTCTTACTTCCCAATGAGTGAGAACTCGTGCATAATCTTGTTGGATTTCGTGATGCATGAGCCCTGTTTTACCTTGAAATATAACAATTTTCTAGCCCCAATAACATCGCCCTTATAATCATATATCTTGTCAGTAGAACTCTTATTCCAAACCCCACAACCAGTTGTTTGCCCCACTCGATTTTTGAATAGTTTCTTTAGCCTTGTGAAAAAGTAGACACTATCTTTTAGATTAGAAATATCACCACAGATTTCCAAGAGATACTTGTCATCGTACAAATCGAGCTTACTGATGCCATCTAGGGAAAGCTCTTCATCCTATAACCTTCTTCAACAAATAGTTGGTTGTGAGCTCATCATCGTAGGGCCTAAAGTTAAATCCCATCAGCAACATTGTTTGCGCAGATGGAATTGATTCCATCACTCCTTTACTCTTACTAGTCTTTTCTCGTTAAGTAATAAGGAGTTCTCATGTGTGTAAATTGGAAATAACGTCAAAGGACAAAAACTTATATACAAAGCCCTAAACCAACATACAAAGTTGGCTTTCCGATGTGGGACTAAGGCTACACCGACACAAAAGGCTGACTCTCTCCAATATGGGACTATGGCTTACTCTCCCATATGGGATGTGACGGTTCAAGCCAACTGTTGAAATATGGTAACTATTTAAATTTTTTGAGAAACTTCACTTTATATCTCTAAACTACCGCGCGTTTTTTTCTTTTTCTTTTTTCAAAAAGAAAAGGTAATTAAGGTTAAATTTGTAATTTTATAAAAAAATCGGGTGTATAAACTTCAATTTATCACTTTTAATGTTTTAAACTAATGGATGGGGTAAATTTATTGAAATTGAAAGTTCAGATGTGTAAATTGAGAGTTTTTTAATTGGGAAACTACTTCTAGCCCCCATGAACTACAGGGTGTCGGCTATTTGCCCCTATGAACTTCCAAGTGCAATACCCAACCCCTTCAAACTACCTAACCCTAGCCAACAACCCATTTCCGTCAGTTAGCTCCGTTGAAACTCACGATCAACGTTATAATAGGTGAATAGTAACATAAACAGTAACGTGAACACGTAAACAGTAACATTGACCGTGAGTTTCAATGGAGCTAACTGACGGAAGTGGGTTGTTGGCTAAGGTTAGGTAGTTTGAGGGGGTCGAGTATTGCATTTGGAAGTTTATGGGGGCAAATGACCGATGCCCGGTAGTTCATGGGGGTTAGAGGTAGTTTCTCATTTTTAATTTTTTGTGGGTATAAAGTGAAGTTGCCCTTTGAGGCACATTGCGTTCAACATCGCAACGCACCCTTTTTCTTTATTGGGTTTCATCCTCATGTAGCAGCATGTTAGTACCAACACAAGAGTAAAGATCTCGAAGGCGTCTTTTGATACTAGCTCTTAATTCTGATCCCTTTTTTAGAAGGGTGCACAAGACCCATAAAGTCGGTTTTTGCTTCCCAACGAGAGAGAACTCGTGTATAATCTTGTTGGATTTCGTGGTGCACGAGCCCTATTTTACCTTGAAACAGAAAAATTTTCTAGCCCCAATAACATTGCCCTTATAATCATATGCCTTGTCAGTAGAACTCTTGTTTCAATCCCCATAACCAGCTGTTCGCCCCACTCAATTTTTGGATAGTTTCTTCAGCCTTGTAAAAAAGTAGACATTATCCTTCAAATTAGAAATATCACTGCGAATTTCCCAAATATAGTTTTCACTGTACAAATCAAGGAAAGCTCTTCATCTTTTAACCTTTTTCAACAAATAGTTGGTTGTGAAGTCATCATCGTAAGGCCTAAAGCGAAATCCCACTGGCAACATTGTTTACGTTGATGGAATTGATTCCATCATTCCTTCACTCTTACATGTCTTTTCTCGTTGAATAATAAGAGCATTCACTGCACCATTTTCAAAGTCATTTTTTTGTTATTTTGAAGAGAAAATTTAACCAAAATGGCTTAAAATGCCACTTTTCAGCCTTTATATTTTAACAAAAAAAATAACATGAATGGTAAATCTTCAAACATAAAAATTACTATTCACTCTCTATTCATTAAACAACTATATTTTCTCTCTCTTCATTTTTACTTTTTATTTATCTCTCATTTGTTTATTTTGTTTCATTGCTTTGGAATTGTGCACGATGACACCGCATATGAATTTTATTCTAATTTTTATGTAATGTTTGCTGATGGGTTTGTCGGTTGTAGTTAGACTATGTTCGTGGTGATAATACAATGCTTCATTTGATAGCAAAGACGGTGGGAAAAAAAAGTGAAATATTAGGTCATGTTGTTTTGGATTCTAACATATGCAAATTTCAGCTCACCTGAGCATGATAGTTTTTTAATGTAATTCTATGATTGTTGCAGAAAAAATATTTAGAATCATTGTTTGGATTAAGGATCTAATAAGATAAAGACAAAATTTTTGAAAATATGACTGCTAGGATAAGACACAAATTAAAAAAAAAATATGACCATTAAAAAAATTACAAATTTTTAAAAATATTACTATTAGAATAAGTAAAATATTCTTAAAATAGACTATTAGGAAAATATAAACATTCAAAAATATAAAAGTTAGAGAAAAAATAAACAAATATTTTAAAATAATATTTAAATGAAATAGTGAAAGTAAATTGTTAAAGTAGTGCAGATGAAATGGGTGTTCTAAAAAGGTAAGTCGTTAAAATAACAAAAAATGTATTTTTGGTTATTTTGAAGAGGCTACTGTGATGCCTCTTCAAATTGGAAATAATGTCCAAGGACAAATACTTATATACAAAACCCTAAACCAACATACAAGGTTGGCTCTCCGATGTAGGACTAAGACTACACTAACGCAGAAGGCTGACTCTCTGCAACATGGGACTAAGGTTTACTTGCCCATATGGGATGAAGGTAGTGTAAGCCAACTATTGAAATATGGTAGCTATTTAATTTTTTTTTGAGAAACTTCACTTTATACCTTTGAACTACCACATGTTTTTTTTTTTTTTTTTTAATTTTTTTAATTTTTTTTTTTAAATAGAAGAAAGAAAAAGTTAATTAAGGGTAAATTTGTATTTTTTTTTAAAAAAAAATCAGTTGTATAAACTTCAATTTATCACTTTTAATATTTTAAACTAATGGATAGGAAAAATTGATTGAAATTAAAAGTTCAAGTGTGTAAATTGAGAGTTTTTTTTTTTTTTTTAAAATTTTTTGGGGTATAAAGCGAAGTTGTCTCCTTGAGGCACATTGCGTTCAACATCACAACGCATCCACTTTATTTGTTGGGTTTCGTCCTCATGTAGTAACATGTCAGTACCTACACAAGAGTGAAGATCTCGAAGGTGTCTTTTGATATTAGCTCTTGATTATGGTCATTTTTTTTGAAAGGTGCACAAGACCCAAAAAGTCTGTTCTTGCTTCCCAACGAGTAAGAACTCGGGCATAATCTTGTTGGACTTCGTGGTGAAAAAGCCATGTTTTAACTTAAAACAGAACAATTTTCTAGCCCCAATAACATCACCCTTATAATCATATATCTTGGTAGTAGAACTCTCGTTCCAAACCCCAATACCATTGTTCGTCCCACTCGATTTTTGGATAGTTTCTTTAGCCTTGTGAAAAAGTAAACATCATCCTTTAGATTAGAAATGTCACCACATATTTCCCAGAAATACTTTTCACTATACAAATCAAGCTCATTGAAGCCATCCAAGGAAATCTCTTCATCATTTAACCTTCTTCAACAAATAGTTGGTTGTTAGGGCCTAAAGGTATGAATTACCATTTTGTGTCTAAAAACTCACATTTCATCTGTCAAAAGCCCATTTTGTTAGTCAAAGGCTTTAACTTAGATGGTCAAAGTAACAATATGTTATAGTTTATGAGGCAAAGTGATAATGCATTATAATTTATAGGGGCAAAGTGACGGATATATTTTCTGAGTTAACACCTTTAACTAACGGAATGAGCCTTTACTTGACGAAAGAAGAATTTTGGGCATAACATGATAGTTCATGGGAGTCGGGCAATAGAAATGGTAGTTCATGGAGTAAAGTAAAAATGTGTTATAATTTGTATGGAAAAAATGTATTTACCCCGAGAAAAAGAAAGAAGCAGGAGATACATCATAGAAGAGTTGTATATCTGTACAAAATAAATAGAAACAACGGGTTTAAATTGCCTACGGCGGTCTGCACCGTGTGCCTCCTTCTTTACAAAGAGAAATATCTTTTAAAAAAGACTAGGGCTCCTACATTTTCTCACTCCATTCATTTTAACCCGGTGAGAAGAGGGAGAACAACAAGCATTCAAAGCGACAGGTAATTTTCTCGTTCTTGTTTGTTTCAATAGAAAATAAACGAATCCCGATTGTCTCTTTCTCCTTCATTTGAATCCGTCGTTGATAGGTTTAGATTCGATGGTTTTGAATTTGGGGGTTTCGAAGCCCGATCTAACTGAAGAAATCCAATTCTTTTCGTTTTTTTCATTTATTTTTTGTTTGGAAAATTAAATCACTCTCTAAATTACAAATTTGAAGGTTCTTGATTTGTGATTGCTTAGGGTTTGAAAGGCGACGATGTACAACGGAATAGGGTTACAAACCCCGAGGGGGTCAGGGACTAATGGGTACATACAGGGTAACAAGTTCTTCATCAGGCACAAGACTGGGAGGATCGCCGAGAATACCAAGGGGTTCGAGCCGAACCAGGGCACTGCCGGTGTCACTAGGAAGCCCAACCAGGACATCCTCGAGCACGATCGCAAGCGTCAGATCGAGCTGAAGCTCGTCGTGCTCCAGGACACGCTTATGGATCAGGGTTACACTGATGCCGAGATTGCTGAGAAGCTCGATGAGGCTCGGAAGACTCTGGAAGCCGCCGCTTCCGATGATGGACCTGGTGCCATTGTGGCTGCGGACAACAAGTAATTTCACTTCTCAGTTTTTTGAATGTATGTTAAGTTTAGGAACCATGATTGCATATTGTCTTTGTACATTGCTTAATATAGTTTAACTTGCAGTTGCTTTTAATAATTGCTGGGTTGTTGATACTGTTTTTTTTTTCGTCACATATTTCATGTGATGTTGATGGGAATAAGATATGCTTGGTAGAATGTGACGGTCACAACAAATGTTGTAATAACATGTGCTATTGGGGATAAACAGTTTAGCCTCTCGATTGGGACTGTAGGGTGGTGTTCTGTGAATTGTGTTTCTCAGTTCTTACCCTATTGTGCTTTGACAAAATTTCATTTATTGGCGTTATGTTTGAAGGGTCTATCTATAATTGTTTCTTATGAGATCTTGGACTGGAGGAGACTATTGTCTCGTAGTTTTAACTAGAAGAGTGTACTAGATTGAGCATTAGTATATGTATGAGACCCTTTTTTTGTGTGCTTACTATTCATACCTTTAGATACAAAATGGTATATATACCCGGAGATTGCCTTTTGGCCCATGGTTTACAATGACATTTTATTGTGTTCATTTCTCAATTGTGTGTATCAATTAAAAATATTTCTACAACAGATTTTTGTAGAGGAAGGAAATATAGTTAGTTACCCCTTAAATAGCGCAAATAACTTCCTGCAAAAAAGTAGTTGGTTTTGCATTTGTATCTAGCTTTACTTCCCACCATGATTTTTAAAGTTCTATTTAAATAGCTTCAAAGATGGACGTTTTCTTGAAAAGTTATTTGCTTTCATCTTCATCAGGCTTTCGGAGACGCAGACCCACCAAATTGCTGCTAGAAAAGAGAAGCAGATGGAAATGTTAAGAGCTGCTTTTGGGATAGCTTCATCTGAACCCAATGAACAAAATATTGAAGGGACTGATGATGCAAGAGATGGCCGGAAAAATGGTCCAAGTGATGATATCAAGCAGTATGAGAAGCGTGAGCATTCTTTTCTGGATAGGGAGTTCAGATCGAAGAAAAATATGGAGGAAGATCAGAAAGCCGAAAAAGATAAGAAAAAGGGCATCGTTAAAGAATCAAGGCGCCACAAGAAGGAAAGTAAAAAGAGAAGGCATGAGACTGATTCTTCTGATACAGATAGCGGTAGGGACCGTGGAAAGGCTCTTCAAAAGAAACACCAGAGAGGTAATAGAGGGAGTGATGGCGAAAGTGATTCTGATATTGATGTTTATAAGAAGCGCAAGCCTTCTAAGACTTATAAGAAAAGCAGAATGCATGACAGTGATGATTCTGATTCTGCCACTGATTCTGATGACAATGTGAATGTGCACAAGATTTCAAAGAAGCACAAGAAAAGCAGAGCACATGACAGTGATGATTCTGATTCTGATATTGATGTTGAAAAGAAGCGTAAGGCTTCAAAGAAGTTCAAGAAGAACAGAAAGAATGATAGTGATGCTTCTGATTCTGCTACTGATGATGATGACATTGAAAATGAGAGTTCCAAAAAGGGGGCCCAGTATAAAAAATCTAGCAGGAGGCATGACTCTGCTGTTGATTCTAGGTTTGATGAGGGCCCATCTAAGCAACAAATTCAGAATGGTAATCGGCCTGTGAGAACTAGCAGAAGACATGATTCAGGGGATGAATCTGATGATACCGATAGTGAAGTGGAAAAGAAAAGAGGTCAACTGGAGAAACAGAGGAACCAGCATACTGGAAGTCGTCAGAAAGATAGAGGTGACATGGACGTGGAAGATCTCAGAAAAAGTAACAATGGTAGGCATCTGAAAAGCACCATAATTTATGGTGTGGATGGTGAATATGACTCTGACAGAGGAAGAAAATATAAACGGGAAATAACAGATAAAATTCATAGAAGTGGCAGGCATGACTCTGAAGATGACGATGATTTTGATAATGACAAAGCAGAGAAGCATAGAATTAAGAGGAATAATACTGATAAAATGGACTCTGATGTCCGTTATGAAAGCAATGCTAAGATGACCGCAGGGAGGCAAAAACCAGTGGAGAAAGAGGTTTTTCCAATTGATGACATTGATATTAGTCGGTACAAGTCCAAGAGAGATACTGTGGATGGATCCAGCTACCGAAGTCAAGATGTAGTAAGGAAGAGAAATCTTAATGGTGGAAATGAAGATGGGCAGCCAGAGTCGAAGTCAAGAGGCCACACTTATGTGAAAGAGGAAGAGCACAGTGGGGAGCAGCAGCAGGACTCTAAAATTGAGTCTGAATCGTATGCTAGAACATACATAAGCAAGGATGACCAGAAGAGGGAGGATTACAGAAGGTTTACATCTGGGGGACAGCATGATAATGAGACTGTTGAACGGGGTGGCAGAATTTATGATAAAGAAGATGAACCAGAGCGCCTTAGTAGAAAGGATGACCGGAATTATGAGGAGCTTGGGGGAGGGAGAAGACACAACAGATACGAAGAGGAGCCCAGAGGGAGAAAGCACAGAAGAGATGAAGATCATGAATATAGAAAGCATGAGAGGGTTAATGAAGAGCAACAGCATGGAAGTAGAAGGCAGGTAAGAGGGGAGGAAGAAGAGCGTGACAACGGTCGTCATGAGAGGGATAGACATATGGACTACTCCAAGAAAGCGAGATATGATGATTCTCGATCAAGTGAGAGAAGAAGGTATGATGACAGATATGATGATGATAGAGCCAGAAGGCATGATGACAAACGTGATGATGATAGAGCCAAAAGGTATGATGACAAACGTGATGATGGTAGAGCTAGGCGTTGAGGCTAATACTGCCATTTGTCTTGAGAGTTTCAGTGCAGATGGTGAGTTAATTTACTCTCTTGAAATTTACTTATATTTTCTTTTGGTTAATTCTCTTGAAATTTACTTATATTATATGCATTGGTTGTTAAATGGTTTTGGAAATTTTCCTATGTAGGATTTTGGCGACCTTT
Organism: Carpinus viminea; assembly: GCA_013348765.1. Lineage (NCBI taxonomy): Eukaryota > Viridiplantae > Streptophyta > Magnoliopsida > Fagales > Betulaceae > Carpinus > Carpinus viminea. Next base: position 11,404,438 of record CP054670.1, on the reverse strand, counting down.
TACAAATGTTTGCATGTTAGCACACTTTAGTTTGAACATGCAAGGACAGAGTTAGGTTATGCCTGCTAGAGTTGAAATCAAATGCTTATCTTTGTACAGAAATGGGCGTGAGCATTTTATTTGGATAAGGAACATGAGCTGAAGGCCGTCCATCTTCTTTTCCAAAAGCAGACGTTATTTCATTTTTTTCCGTGTGTCTCATTTTGGGTTTTATTTGAAGCAAGGCGGTTGTGGCCGTTTTTCTTATTGGCATCTTCTGCTATTATGCTAGCTGCTCTACAAAACAGAGAAGCATGTACTTGTTCAAACATTCGGGTTTGAACCAACCAGTTATTGGATTCCATTTATTCAGTATGGCTTCATCTCGGCTTCCAGCTTTAGCTGGATCGTTTATTTTTTTTGGTAAAAAAAAAATTCTCTCACCTTGCTTGGTTAGGGTTTCTTCTCCAATCAATTATTTTTATTATTATTTAATTCTATGCTGCACAATTTTTGAAGGTTTTGGAATTAATGTGGCTGGATTCCTTTACAATTGTCATCTTTGGGTGAAGCGGTTTTCTGATTTTAAATGTGTTGCAGGTGATGTGTTACAGCACTTGTCACATCGCAAGTTGGATAAATCAAGTATAGCCAGAGAAAAGCTGAATCTGTGTACCAGGCCTTGCGAAGAAGGAAGATACACTCTGCTCAATGTACTGGAAGATGCACGTTTTTGTTTTTTGCTTGGTATTTGGAGCATTTCTTTCGTTTCCTGTGTCTCTCGTACATTTTGAATGAGTTTGCAAGGGAGTGTTCTTCCCCGTGTAATGTTGCCCCATGTAATGTAGCAACTGAAATAGGATTTTGCTTATTTCACTTCAGAAACCCCGCTTTATCTGATTGTTAGTTCTTGATCTTCTGTTGATATGTTCTTTTGATTTTCAAATTAGAGATCAGATGAAGCAAATAATCACATTAGAATATTATGCTTCTCCTGTTATTTGTTATGGCATGGGGGTCTATGTAGTTTATCAGAAAGGCTGTTCTTGTACTATATACTAGGACTTGTCCAAAGAAAATGTATATTCCTATGCCAAAACTGTTTATTTTTCCACTTCCAACTCATTTTGATCAAAGAATGTCTGTCACACTTTGTGACTTCGTATCTCCAGCACCTTTCCTACAACTGGGTTAGCAGAGGGTTATAAATTTCCCAGTGGTGATGGAATGTTTTGAAGAATACAAAAGTATACTACATTGACTGTTCCACTAATCTAGCCTCTTTTATCCAAGCCAGAGGCCATAGGTTATGAGAACCTGCAAAGCATACTGATTTAAAATGTAAAAGAAAAATGTTTTATGTTTGCAACTTTTACCGTGGCAATAAAAAGGCATAAAATTGATAATTCGAAAGACTTCAGCAAGAATTTTTATCACTTATAATCACTAATTAAAAAAAAAAAATTATCACTTATAATCACACAAAAGTTGGAACTTAATAACTTATACTGCAACTTGAGCATAACAATAGAGAATTAAATTTTAATTTTGTAAAAATAAAAATCAATGAAATGAGGTTATAAGGGTTGGCGAGACTTGTTCATGTATGAACTGTTCAACTTCAAAGAAAAAATCCTCATTTTTTACCCAGAAAAATTTAGCAGTAAAAATTAGCGGCTCCTATTATAAAATGCAAAGATTGAAATAAGCATTTTAGCTCAAACCAATACTGTAATAAATAAGACATCCAAACCTTTCACAAGTATAATAAATTGCTAAGTGTGTCCTAATATGTGAGAATCACATGTTTTATTTAAGGACAGAAAATTTCTCCAAACTAGTCCAGAGAAAATATCATTCAACCCATTAAAAATAGGAAAATTTTAAAGGCTCAACTTTTTTGCCCAACTTTTATCCAACTTTTGCCTTATTTATTTATTTTTTTAAAAAAACAAAGTAAAAAATGAAAAAAGTGTCTGAAACAATAATATATATTTTTTGTCTTTCTTTTTATTGGTATTTTTTAAAAAATGAAAAATTCATTTTTTTGAAGAAAAATGGTCATTTTCATAAAAATGACCATTTTATGAAGAAAATGCAATTTCATTTTAAAAAATACCAATAAAAGAAAGACAAAAATATATATTACTAGACACTTTTTCATTTTACTTTAAAAAAAGGCAAAAGTTGAGCAAAAAAATTGAGTCTTTATCATCGCTCTTAAAAATATTACCAAGTGTCTATAAATATTTAAAATACACATTAAATTCTTAGGGTCATTAATAGCAGTTTACTTAGACTAAGGTTTTAAATGATTATAAACATTTGACATTATTTTAAATGGATTTGATGATATTTTCTCCGGACTAATTCGAAGAAAATTTCTATCCTTTATTCAATTAGCTCAACAACTATTTTAGCCGTTAACTCTCTTCTTCTAACATCACCACCACAGTTACCCAACTCCTCACTCAGCAGAAGATTTCACCCGGTTACCAAAAGCGTGCCCATTTCATCATCAACACCTGTTTGTACTCTTAATGCGTTGAGGAAGAAAGAGGAGGCTAATCTGCCAATAGGATGATGTTAAATCAGTTGGCCACACTCAAAGTAGCACATAGGATACCACTGTGATGATGAATCTTCTACAATTTTGTTCTACAGTACCAAAAAATGGGAAGCAGAAAAAAAAAATTAAAAAAAAAAGGTCAACCAAAAGCAAAGCAATTATTTAGAATTCAATGTCAGACTACGTTTTGTAATTTAAATTTTTTCAAAAAGAATCAAAAAATTAGAAGGACCGAATTTACTTGTACACATAGAGATCAAGGACGAAGTTCATGTAAATGATCCAATTGCTGATGAACCCATCTGTCATAATCTCGTAGTAGTTGCTGCAGAAGCAATGGTACGAGCCTATCCACCAGGGCTTGCATCATTCTGTATGTCACCACACTTCCACTAACTGAATGGGGTGCATGTAATAACCCTAACCAAAGAGAATAATAGAGGTTCTAGAGAAACAAAAATGCAGCTTGTAAAACAGGAATTGTTCTTATCCTTGGTAATATGGCTGAAAAGATTAGCCACTTAGCTTTGGTATAATCTTACTCTTGGACTAGGTTGTGCTTTGGTATAATCCACTTATCTCCTTTTTTTTTTTTTCGAGATACCAATATCTTGAAACAAACTGATAGTCTTAACGTGTTGTGCATTTTATGGGAATGCTAGATAAAGTTGAATTCAAATTTAGATCTCAATATAGATTTCATTGCAACCAAATTAAGGTATGAAATGATGAAGTGTTTAAATGGGTTTTATGTCTCTCTAGAAATATCAGAAGTAACTTCTTGTTAGGATCAGGGGAGCAGCAGATGCAACAACTGTGGTGAAATTAATATCTTCTGTACTTTCTAGTAGCAGAAATTAGGCTTCCACAGCACTCAAATATTATCAGATAAGTACACTGAATACATAGTGGTTCAAGGTATCTCAGACCAATTTGCAGCCCTGAAGACCAATACTTAGTTGTTTTCAAATTCTAATTCACAATGAATTCTAACAAGCATCCAAAATATGCGCAACACACTTCTTTTCTGAAAGGTACCTCCTTCCATAAGTTTATTAAGGATTACAAATACAAAGATCGATCATGACACTTCTATTGTCTATTGTTTTGATTGTAAACAACATACACAGTATATTCGCTAATTACTGATGTGATTGTGTTACACGTTTTTGTAGTTTGTATAGCATAGATACTATACATGCTGAAGATAAACCTGAGGTGCAATTTGATGAAACTCAGGTGAAATGTGAGGGCTCTTTTCTGAAGTACATTTTCCACAGAGGACACCAGTATTTTTGCATCCTGGTTCTTCTCTAGAAGTAAGTTTTTGATGTTGTTGCGGTCCTACCAGGATAAACATTTAATTACATCACGTCTAGGGTTTATTAATATCTTTCCCGCTCTATTATTAGTGAAATGATGAAACTTAAAAGGGCAGCTCATGTATTTTACTATATGCACATAAATTTTTGTGGATGGCTGGTCTCAAAATTGATGCCCAAGTACAATATCAGTGTTTAGCAAAAATTGCTTGCTTTTGCAGGGAATGAGGTGGGTTTGGTCTAGATGGTGTGCTACATTTAGTGTTGACAATTTTTGACACAATTCGCGGCTGATACAAATCCAACACGAACTTAGCAGGTTCGGATTAAGGGCTTTGACCCATTAATTAAATTAATCAAGTTATGATTAACTTATATAATCTAATACCTATGTCTTGATATGACATGAACTCGACACGCGAACGCGAATTGTCACCCCTAGTTACATCTCCTGAGCTGTCACTACTCATTCACAACACGAATGGACATTCATATTGGGTTGGCCTCTAGGATTTCTTGATCTTATTTAATGACAGTTAAACCATGGCTGCATGGCATGTTCAAGAAGCAGCTGTTCCAAGGTTTAATCTGTCAATACGGAGGATGTGTTTGTTGTTTATCTAAAGATATTTAAGCTGGAAAGATAGGTTCCAAGAGGAGAAACTGCAATAAAAAAAAAAAAAAGATGATTACTGAATTACTTACAAATTTCCAGGACGCTCAACAGCTGATATAGGCATCATGGTAAACGGCCGTGTGTAAATCTGCAAGCAACAGGTAGTGTTCTTCATATACTAGGGATACCGTGTCCTAACTCAATAACCAGCTGGAGCAAAGATGTGAAAAGTTGCATAAGCAACAAATAACTTCCACTGAACTAGAAAACAAACATGAAACGAATAAATGACCAAATTATCCTGCATATGGCACAATCAAAGAAAATTATCACGACTTTAAGGGAATAATAACAACCTCAAGAGTGAGATTCAACTTCACGTCAACCTCCAAAAAAGACTCAAAATCATTTGTCTCCCATTTCATGTGATTCATCATAAATGCTGTAAGCCAGAGCAAAGATTAAAAAAAGGAAATCATAATTATTCTTTGCAAATGATATAAATGCATTACAGCTCAAAACAGTGAACCTCAAAGATCTTAGACAAAAAGTATGTAGGAACTTAGCCAGTCAAGCAATGAGGGCATCCTGGTATTTTCTTGAAGAAATAAACAAAATTTATCATACACATTGAACTTCTCAGATCCTAAAAAATGTTGTAACCTTAACAATCAAGCGATGGAGATATTCAAACAAGGCCTATTTTTCATTGCAAAACTGATCATGTTGTTCGCATCATGTCAAATGTATATACCACTCCATATATTATGTAAAAGTAGTAGGAAAGGTTCTTGTGGGTGTTTTAGATGAATCCTCTCCATAGTTCAGGACCATCTAATAAAAGTCTTAATATTTTCAGGTTTAATTTGATGAAAGAGAGAAAAATAAAAAAATAAAAGCAAAATACAAAAAGGTTAGTCCTCTGTAGCAAATTTTAAATTTTATTCCCATGGGCAACTATTTATTCTTCTAAAATCTATGCTAGTAGATCTACATTTACCTGAAAAATGGTTGTTTTGGCGTTCCATGATCTTTGAACCCTCAAACTGCAAAAAATATTGGGTAAACTTTATTTTATTTTTTTTCCATTTTTATTTATTTATTTATTTTTTAATGAATACAAATTTTATTGGAAAACAGAGAACAAATCAATTATTGAGTCAACTTAGAAAAAATGTCTCAAAAGACAAAAAATAACTCACCATCTAATGTTTAAAAGACCTAGGCACACCATGCCATATAATTTATTGTGTGGCTCAAAGTAGTAAGTAAAAGTTCACATTAATCGAGAATCATGCTTCTGTGTCTTATATATATATATATATATATATATATTTCACAGTATATATTTATGGTTTATCCCAAAGCCATCCTGGTATTTTCTCCTTAAGGTTATTGTGTCGTGTTTAAGTAAGCTACAAGGCATTTATGTCAACCACCCTGTGCCTAAAGTACATAAATGAATTGCAAATCATTTATCAGTGTGCCTACACTTTATAATTCTCTATCAGATGCCCAAAGTAATAATGCAATTCGTCTTAGGTTGCATTTGGTTGCGTTGCCAATTTACATTTCCCAAACAGAGGAAACAAGCATTCAACATTTGTTCTATTTTGTTAAAGCATTAATTAAATGATTAAATTTACTATTTCTTATTAGTTTTTAAATTTTTGGGATAATAGAAGATTTAACATAATATCATCATAGAGGTTGTGAGTTTGAACCTTGATTGTATAGTTTACTCTCATTTCAGTTTAATATTCTAGGTATTGAATTTCACTTGTTGAGAGAGGGTTTGAACCCACACATGAAGTATTGATTAAATAATTAAATTTCTTATTTCCTATCAACTTAAGCTTTTGGGAGAAGTAGTGAGTTATCATGCTTCCAAGAGTTTGGAAATGAAAACTATGCTTAGTAGTTGAGACATGTTCATGGCAAAGGTAATGGCAGCGACCTGTTGGTAGTTGTAAAGGATTAAAGGCGTTAATGTCATGGTGGTGGTGGTGTTATGGGGAAGTTGGAGGTGTCCAGGGTTAAAATATACTGGTGATAATGGTGGCAGATTGTGGCCGCAACGGTGGTGGCATGGATGTGATGCTGTTGGTGGGGGAGGTGAAAGCATGGATTTGTTGTTGCTAAATGGTAGAGGAAGTAGTTTCTTTGTTGGAAGTATAAAATTTTAGTTTCTCTTTTACTGATAATTATGTATCCCATTCCTTTCATTTGGAAACAGGACCAAAGCAATGTGTTTTTTTTTTCAATTTAAAACTGTTTTTCTGAATGAAAACAGAAAACAGGAAAAAATGAAGCAACCATAGGAGCCCCTTTCCCACCCCCTTGGTATTTTTACTTGTACTATGTTATCTAGAGGAGAAACGCTCACCTTGCAAGAAAGCATTTCAACTGTGCAATTTTCATTTGTCTGGGTCACTCGTAAGTCCAGCACAGGGGCTGCTTCAAAATTTAAAAGTTTAACTTTCGGAAGAGAGCACCTGCACAAGCCATGAGGGATAATCTTTGTTTGAAACTCAATTTTTAAGAATGTGCAAACAAGGAATCTCTCTACAGTGTATAAAAGTAGAGCCACAGGGAAAAGTTTGTTGTCCATGAATACCTTGGTCCTGAGGTCTGTCTTTGAGATGAGTTAACATTTAGTTTATCTATAGTTATTAAAAGGGAAAACTACCTCTAGCCCCTATGAACTATCAGGTATCGGTCATTTGCCCCCATGAACTTCCAAGTGTAATACCCGACCCTTCAAACTACTTAACCCTAGCTAATAGCTCCCTTCCGTCAATCAGCTCCATTGAAACTCACGATCAAGCATTCTTCATTTATATTCTTTATTCACGTGTTCACGTTACTATTCATGTTACTGTTCACATTATTGTTCATCAATTAGGTAGTTGATTGTGAGTTTCCGAGTTGAATGAAACTATTGGCTAGATTAGGTAGTTTGAGTCATTGCACTTGGAAGTTCATCAAATATGACACTGTAGTTCATGAATAGAGGTAGTTTCCCTGTATTAAAATAAAATAAAATTAAAATTAAAAAAAAATTAAAAAAAATTCAACTTTCATAATTTTGGAGGAGATTACAACTGAAATAACATGAGTCTTTGATTCATTTATACTGAATTTGAGAACTCTTATTTAGCTTAAATAAAGAACCAGGCTTTCTTGAAATATCATTTAGGCAATCTACTCATCCTTGCACATTGATCATACAGACCAGGAACATCTAATAAATTTTGCATAGATTGATTAACCAATCACTGTCAATCCATGCCACCAAAGCAGCACCACAAAGATGGGAGAGTTACCCAGTTCTTGGAACAGAAATTGTAAAGCACCAAAATAAAATGCCCGTAAATGGTACCGAATAATAGAAAGAAGCTCCCAAGAGCAATAGATTTTTCCATCCTTTGCTTCGCTCTCTGTAGTGTCTAGAAATTTTTGATGTTTCCAAGCTATATTTTATCTTTTAAGGGTTGAATGCCGGCTAAAAACCAACAATGCAGCTTTTGTATGTATTAGGTTTTTAGTATTGGCAAATTAAGTATCAGAACATGCTATGTTGTAAGTTTTAGGATTAGGGTTGCGTCAGGATCAAAATGCGATTCGAGAGAAGTTAAGAACTGAAGTTTGGAAGACATCGATTGATTAACCAATCACTGTCAATCCATGCCACCAAAGCAGCACCACGAAGATGGGAGGGAGTTACCCAGTTCTTGGAATAGAAATAGTAAAGCACCAAAATAAAATGCACGTAAATGGTACCGAATGATAGAAAGAAGTTCCCAAGAGCAATAGATTTTTCCATCTTCTTTGCTTCGCTCTCTGTAGTATCGAGAAATTTTTGATGTTTCCAAGCTATATTTTATCTTTTAAGGGTTGAATGCCGGCTAAAACCAACAATGCAGCTTATGTATGTATTAGGTTTTTAGTATTTGCAAATTAAGTATCAAAACATGCTATGTTGTAAGTTTTAGGTTTAGGGTTGCGTTGGGATCAAAATGCAATTCAAGAGAAGTTAAGAACTGAAGTTTGGAAGACATCAGTTGATAGGTTGGTCTAAGCTTGTTTGACCGAACCAGTGCATCAAGTCCACTACTAAAAACCTAGACATTCGGATGAAGGGCCAGTCGAAGGTCATTCAACCGAAGTGATGTAAAGTCGTTCAATACTTAAACCCTGAGAAGATTGGTCGAATCTCATTCGACTGAGGTGATGAAATCAGTGTTGAATCCATGAAATCCTAGTTGTTTGATCAACTGAACCAGTAGCTGAGTGTTTTAGAGGTGATGAAATCAGTGTTGAATCCGTGAAATCCTAGTTGTTTGATCAACTGAACCAGTAGCTGAGTGTTTTAATTTCAACTGACTTTGACGTAAAACCTCAATTTTCTTCCCCTCTATATAAGCCTCATTAGCCACGACTTTCTAAGACCTATAGAGGCAATGTTTATTTGATATTGAAGAGGATTACCATTGTTCTTGAGCCTAAACAGTTTTAAAAATTCTCCTTGTTTCATTCTTATCACTCAAACCACTGAAAAGCCTACAGCCACTAGAGTTCTAGGTTGAAGTGGGCAAGGTTCATTCATAAAAGTGATCCGTGTAGAAGAAGGCCTGATGCTATGGAATCACCGCGGTTGAGAGGTGAACATTTGCCAGGGTTACAAATGGACTTTTGGGAGTTACAAAGGTTTTGTAAATAACAATAGTTTTGGGGTTGGCTGGTCTCCAAGAGTGGTTTTACTTTTGAAGAGTTCTTCAGAAGGTTTCCACTTCAAAATATGTGTTGATTTCTTTTATGCTTGCTTTGATTTTCGTGTTGATATCTATGGTATTTGGCTTTAAAAGTTAATAAATTTGTGATTTCTAGTAAAAGATGCGTTAACTTAATAAGTAGTAAAGATTGGATTCTTAAACAATATTACCTTAATCAAGAAATTTTTGGTTTTAATGCTCAATGCTTGGGGATCTATAAATGTCCTAAGTTCCTACTTCATTGATCGATGACTTAAATAAAGGCATACCAGACGAGCAGAGATGAAAAGGAAAGGACCTGTAAGTGTCATTGTTGAGAGCTTGAAAATCTTGCAAGGCGCTTGTGTTTAGAATTGCTTGAATTCCAGATGGGTGGCTTAGAAATTCACTAATATGAAGCGTCTTGCCCCCACAGCCATCATCATAGCTTGGCAGCTTAATTCTCTCTTTCCTTGCAGCTGATAAATTTGCTTTCTTTGCATTCGACTCTGATGGGGTTGATATGTTCACCTTGATCACTCCAGTTTTCTTCCTGTACAAGCTTTCAAATAGGAAAAAGTGGTTTACTTTTACCCTCATGACTTCAATTTCCTCCAACCCAAATGGAGGAAAACTTCATTAACACAGATTTAACAGCCTGAATTTGAAGAATTCCTCGAATCCAATTGAGAGAAGACTTTATCCTTAAAATACTAAATAATTACCAAAAAAGCAAGTTCCCCATTATAGTAAGTAGTAAAAAAAAACCTGGGTTTGGAATTTGGGATAGCAGAAAACAGAAGTGGGTCATAGCCTTTTCCTCGTCCGTGCCATTTGATAGTTAACAGCATGATTATATTGCTGCAAACAAAAAACAACGCTCTGTATAATCATGAAAAACTTGAAAAAGGAAATAGAGGGAAATAACAGGAAGCATAGAACAGGGAAGGCAAGCAATTTGAATAAAGATGGCATCTTTTCGTTGCCAAGAAAAGCGGAGAGAGAGAGAGAGAGAGGGAGGTAGCATGTTCATTCACCAGTTTTGGTTTATATTTTGCTTCGGAAATTGGCAGAAATGGAAAGGAGAATTGCTGTGAGAGAGTGAGCGAGCCAAAATCTCAAGGATGAAGGAGATTGAGAGACATTGGTCGGTCCGATTCGGTCGGTACCGTTAGCTTTTATTGTTTGTGATTACGGAAATACCCTTTCCTACTGTGTCAGTGTTTGCTGACTCCGCCTCCGCATTATAAACGGCAGCTCTCTGACACGTACCCATGTTGTGAGGTCACCAGATTACCACGTGTCTCTTACACAGACAGTTTTTTTTTTTAAACTCTGATAAATATAAAAATAAAAAATGCGCCTGCTTTATAAAATGATTTATTTGAAATTGAGTTTGAAAGGTTTTAAAATGTTTTTAATATTAAAAAGTCCATTGAAGGGTGTTAAACTTTTTTTACGTGATAGACAACAATGATGATCTAATTACATGTTGACACATATTAGCAAATAATGAAAAAATTGTTAAAAAGATGGTAGCTCTAACATTACTCTTTTGCATTCGTTCTTTCTTTTTCTAATAAGCTTATATCTTTCCTTTCGTTACAAACTACTAACAAAATTTAACAATTTTTTTTTTTTTTCCGCTAAACTATACATCATGAAATGGAAGTTCAAATTCCATTCTCTTTCCCTTCCCGGTCAAAAAAAAAAAAATCATCTTTCTTCTGCACATGAATTGTATATGCACTATATATGGACCATTTTGATTACAATGATGATTGATGCAAGGGAAAGATCCTTGAAATAATTAATCACCATTAGGGAAGAAAAGATTCCCAATTAAACTGCAAAAGGTTTTCTTAACACAGAAAATAAATGACAAAGAAAATACATGGAATATTGGCAAATCTCAAGTCTCTCTAAAACAACAACAATCCTGATCGATTGTCTTAGTCATGAATGATGGAGTGAATTAGTATGGAAGCCTCGTCGGTCGTGGGAGCCACATCATCTGCTCATGAACAAATATATAACATGTCAATCTTTAATTTGCCAAATTCATTCATCTTTAGTTTGAACATGTACAGACTCTACCACCCTATTTCTCAACAAAGTGTTTAAGTATTAATTATCAACTAATTATAATTTAACAATTATTGAGGCAAGAAACTCAACCCAAGATAAATATCCCATAACAATGTTGAAATATCAAGTCAAATATGATATAAAGATTTTCAAAGGTTGTAAATGGTCCTTGATTTGGTTGATTTTACCAAGAGAGTTAAAAAATAAATAAAAAAATAAAAAATTTGCCTAAAAGGATTTACCTCGAAGTGGTGAAGGCAAGTGGGAAACAAGGTTTTCAATGACACCTCCTCCACCACCACCACCACCACCCTCCTCTTCTGTTTTCCCTTTCTTGAGGCATCCACCATTTCCATCAAAAGCTTCCAGTATTTTCCCTGCTTTTGGACTTATGGGGGAGACCAAGTTGGAGATGAGATGGCTTATAACCCCACCTCCCCCTCCCTTGGCCTTATCTTCATCTTCACAGTCACTCACATCAATGTTTCTCTTCTTTACATCTTCTTCTCCAGACACCAAGCTACAGAGAAAATGGTTTATGAATCCAGTACTACTTGGCCTTTCTTTATCATCATATTTCTTACCATGTTCTTCTTCTTCTTCATCATCATCATCTCGTCTTGGACTGAGATTCATCGGATCTATCACACCATCTTCCATCTCTCTCTCTCTCTTTTGGGTTATCTCGCTTGGGTTGATATGAATCTGTTTTGGCCAAACGTCTGCGAGGCAGGAGACTATGCAGAGGGAAGGTGTGATCTCCTAACGACACGTATTCTGTAGCTGCTGTCTCATGAAAGGCTTTCGGCCTATTACAAGCCGACGCCTTGCACTTGTTGAATATATCAAGTAAAGTCGGTGGAAAATTTCCCTTGGGAATCATTAGTTTCGAATGATTTACCGAGATAAATTCAACTTTTGAAGAACCCAATTATATTTGGCCACATCCTATGTTATAAAGTTTTTTTTCTTTTTTTTAAAAAAAAAGTTATTTGTAAGCCTAGATATTTTTTTTTTTTTAAAAAAGAACCGACTTGTGGAGGCACATAGCCCTGATTTGGTGGAGTTGGATGCGGCTACAGTGCTACACTGTTCTTGAGAATTCTCACTCTACAACATAGAGAATCAGAAGCAAACAATATAACATAAGAAATACTAGAAGTACCATATCTTTTACTAAAAGACTTTTATTAAATTGATGTATCTCATTTATTGATGCTCATTATATTTATTTTAATTAATTCTTTCATTTCTTTCTAATGAATGAGTTAAATATCAATTTAGTAAGCCTTTTTTTTGTAAAAAAATTCATACCCTTAGTATTTCTCTAACATAAATATTTCTGTAAAAATAAGAAAATAATATTAAAATGAAAATAAATGCAAACTACTCAAAAAGCTGGATATGAGAATAATTGAGAGCAACAGGGTTCAGAGCTACTATAATGTTTGAAAAGCGAGATGTTTCTTGTACCTCATACTCAGATCATTCGAATTTTACAAGTTGACTCCTAGCATGGTGGACGCTTATATTCCATTTGTTAAAATAATTTTTGTATTTTTTTTGTGTTTGATACGATAAAAATAGTAATCAATCAAAAAAAAAAAAAAAAATTTACAGTTTGATTGAAAAAGCTTTTTTAATTTCCGTAAAAATGTTTTCCATTTTTAAAACTGAAACCATTTTTCAAGTTTATTTATTTATTATGCTCATCTATTTCGGGTTCTCAATGCGTATGTATCCAAAGAGGGCTCCACTAAAAGCATTAACAGTCAAATTGAATTAATATATCATCTTGGTTGATCTCCATCCTCAAATCAATAATGGGTTAGAACAATCCACAAAACCGACACCTGTTATTACATCTAAAATTCCAACTTGATAATAATGAATCAACAATGGAGTAGAACACAAGTGATGCAGATTTATCATGATTTACAAAAAGACTTCTTGTTGGGGAACTGGGAGGTTCTAATCAAGACTCATTTATCCTTCAACGTTCTGAATCACCCTGAGCTTAGCACTCCTACACCGGCGGTTCAATCTCTCTTCCTCCTCGGATGGTGTTATTGGTCTCTTTGTGAGGATTGTTCCACCACAGCCCTGTATCATTTGTCTAATCCAAGCTTCTTTTTCATCAATGTCATTTCTGATCTTTCTCAATTCACTCCTATGCCTCTCTTCTTCATCCCCATCACCCTCATTGCTGTTAATGATATTAAGGAATGTTTGTTTTACAATTCTGTCCTCCAAACTGTGGAAAGAGATGACAGCAAGCCTACCCCCGGGTGCAAGGCAATCAAAACAAGAATACAGGGAATCCTCCAATGTCTTCAGTTCATCGTTAACGGCTATCCTCAGAGCTTGAAATACTCTGGTTGCTGTCTTTATCCAACCTTGCCTCCCTCCTGTAGCAATTGAATTAAATACTAACTTTATGCTTTTCTTATTGTTAGCGGGGATAATTGTTGTTTATGGATAGAGATATGGGGAATGGCATACAGTAGACACATGCGTGTCAAGCAAAGGTATCATAAATTAAGAAGAGGTATATAAGGCAAAACCACAAGAAAATTTCAATGGAAGAATGGAAAGAGAACTACCTCTTCTCCAAGGAGTCGCATTCTGAATAAGATTTACTAGTTGGCCAGTTGAATGCAACCCACCTTGTAATCGGGCTTTAACAATTTTATCCTGAAGAGAGCGCCAATTGCTTTCTTCCCCAAATTCACGCAAGATTCGCCCCAGTTCAGTATCTGGCCAAGAATTTAGAATGTCTTCTGCTTTCAAACTTGCCTGTCAGAGGCCTGTTACAATCAGTTAAATCAAACACAAATTCAAAATGACTATTTATCAAGCAAACATAGGGAACGCCAAGGCCATTCACTCATTCCCCAACAAACAGTTAAATGAAATTACGAGATAATATGCAGGGTGGTATAGACATGTATATTGGAAAGGGAAACAGAAAACTGTCAACGATATTTCTAGCATTGCAAAATGTGGTTCAGAACTCCACAAATCCAGCTACAACCTATGTGATATATTGATGAGGGAAGAGAGGTCATAACAAATTGTCATGTCTAAGCATTTTCAAGACCAAAAAAAAAAACACCTTTCCGTTCAATCTACAAATAAGGTGTATGCATGTGGTAAGCAATTGGAGACTTAGCATGATGCTTTCAGGCGCCATGTGTTCTAATGTTTGGGTTATTGGAGCATGTCACTTGGAATGGACAGTTTATAGCCTAATTTCTTTTTTTTTTAAAAAGACCAAGAATGGCCTCAGAAAATTCTAGTAGTTTTCCATATTTGTTTGTGTTAAAAATCCTGCTCATCTGACCGGCCAAACCATTTCAAAAAATAGCATATCAGTAGTCATATGGGTCACTAAAATATCATAAAACCTTAAAGCTCCCTACCTTTTCCCTTTTCCCTTCTCCTGTCCTATCTTCTTCTGCATCAGCTTCTTACTTTCTCCTCTGTATTTCAGGATGTTGTTAAGCAGGAATAATTGCACTTCTACCCCAAGATCCACAGAATATTCTATCTTTTATTTTACTATTATTCCTGAAACTTGTTTCAAATCTCCCTAAGTAGATAGTCCTCTGTTCCCTCCATCACACATGAGGCTGTTAGAAAAGCAAAATAACCAACCCTCTTAACACTACTATAGTCACATTTTGTTATACTCCTACTACTACATGGTAACCTAAGAACTACAATAATCTTATATTTGAATTCCCATTAATAGGCCACAGTAGTCATTATCAAATCCCACTCTTGCAAATAAGAAAAGGGCAGTGATAGGGCTACAATTATTGATAGTCAATGAAAAGTTCGAAGCGCACTATTTTAGTAAAGCAGGTGCAAGAATTGGAATAACTTATAAATATATATTTGAAGTTGTATGAGTTTTGAAGTCGTTTTTGACTGGCTTGTGTTTTTTGGATTGTGAACAAAAAGGCTGAAACAGGGCCATTTATATTTATTCTAGATTTCAATTCATTATCCATCTTTTCGTAAAATCTTTCTGTTGTCTTTTTACTCTTTTTCAACCTCTAACACTACTTAAAACATGGTGCTGTAGAAATGTCGACTTACTTCAAAGCAAGAAAAGCCATCCACAATTAATTGCTTGAAACAAACAGAGTCAAACTATTGCCGACAATAAAGTAGTCCTACTTCCTACGTAAAAGAGTAAATTCAGTTCAATAAATTCAGAGAGAGAGAGAGAATTCAATAATTGGCCTATTAGCTGAAAAACAATGTCTCTGGAAGCTTTACTGTTACCTTGGGATCCATTCGCATGTCGAGTGGTCCATTGCCAGTCACACTGAACCCTCTTTCAGGATTGTTCACCTGTCCAAAAGAGAAGGCGTTTCAAAACGGGGATAATATTATGCAATTTATATGAAACGGACCTTCCAAAAAACACAAACATCAACGTACAAAACTGCCAAATTTAATGGTAAAAAATCATAGCACTAGTTAACAGAGATACAATAACAAGCAAAGCAAGCAGATACCGCTTTGGAAGGGGAAAAAATCAAACTCTAACCCACATAATTTTTTTTTGATAAGTCAGTAGAACTATAACCCACATAATTAATCAAGCACTGCCCCAGCCCCAAAGATATGCGAAAATTTCATAAAAGAAAAAGAAGAGAGGAAAAATAAAATCCGATGTGAAACATGTAATGAAGATTGGCATATACACAAAAAGAGTCATGTTTAAGAAACTAAAAAGTGCAAAAGAAAACAAACCTGCATGGATGACATTCCCAAATCCATTAAGATGCCATCAACTCCAGTGTCTAAGATTTTCTCATCAACCCCACTAAGCACAGATTTTATATACCTAAAATTCTTCAGAATGGTATGTGCTTTCAGGTCTGAAGTTGGGTGAGAAGAATCACCATGCAATATGCCATCAATTCGAGCTCTAGCTTTCTCATGTGCCACAGGATCAACATCCATGCCAATATAATATTTCAATTCTGGATGGGCTTGAATTATCTGATGTTTACAATAAGTAATGGAATAAGAATTACAGGCATTTGGCAGGAGAAACTCAAATTAAAAATTGGACAACACAAATTCTTAGATAAGAAAAAAACTGATAAAGAATTGCCACTTAAAAGACCAAGTATAAGAATCAACCAGTTAAAACATATTCCAGTTAATATGAAACGACCCCTTTTTTTTTTTTTTTGAAAAGTGGTCAATACACCTCTGTTCAATGCTCGCATCAACTTTATGTTAGTCCTACAAACGTTGGGATAGAAAATGAAAACCTAATCTTTGCATGCCAAAATCCAATTCAGTTCAATTGGTTGGAGAACACTTCTCATGAATCGAGAGGGTCACTAGTTTGAATCTACCATCCCCTCCCGGCAATTATTAAGAAAAAAAGAGGCAACTCAACGAGAATGTTCTAACTTGGATCAGATGATACCCCAGCATAACTTAAGGACCTCGGTGAGCCTAAACCCAACAAGCAAAAGCAAACTATGGAGCTCCACGAAGGAGGAAAGTTCTCTCAACTGACTTAGAGCTCTTTTGTGCATTTTTTTTTTTCCAGTATGCTAGTCAATAAGTAAAGCTACGTGCATAAGGTGCATTAAAAGCAAGAATCTCCAGGTCATAGGAACATTCAAGACCATCTGTCTTCTTACAAAGAAAACAGCCATAAAATAGCTGCAATGACAACGCATCAGAACTTTCGGTAAGGAAGCTCCGACTGGCACAAGAATCCAATGAATTTAGAACGAAAAAAAAATGCTGCTTTCTAAAATTTTAAGCTAAATCATAGTGGTATTTCAAATTCCTGTTATTGGGTTTGAGAAAACATAATCATATATAGGCTCAAACCAAATGGAACTCAAATGAAGCACAATTTGAGAGTTGAAGTATCAACAAGAATCACGTATTCTTTAAATCCGAAAATCAAATGTTAAACATTATCACAGTAATGATTTAAATTGAAGAGCGAGTATTGGGAGGGACTGACAGCGGTGGAGTGTCCGGCGGCTCCGACGGTGCAATCGACGAAAGAGTGGAGAGGCTTCGAAGAAGAAGAAGAAGAAGAAAACGAAGAGAAGACGTCGAGCACTTCACCGAGCATCACAGGGATGTGCGCGGCGCCGGCGTCGGAGTAAAGGTGGGCTGCGTCGTCGCCCAAAGCTTTGTCCGAGCGCGTCCTCCTCTTCTCCTTCACCACCACCAGTTTCGCCTCCTTTTGCTTCCTCTTTTTGCTACTACTCTTTGAAGCACCGGTGGTTATGCTACAAGTGCAAGTGAGAGTTCTTGTGGTGGTGGTGGTGGTGGTGGTGAAGAGTGAGGAAAGCGAGAAGAGCTTTGCGGTTGATTTTGCCATTTCTTTCTACTCCCCAACACACACCATTATCATCTGTTCTACCTACTGTGTTGGGAGATTTTATTCTTTTCCAATGTCAAATGCTATTGCATCTCTCTGTGTGTCTGGTTTTCCATCTCCAAAACCCTAGCAGGTTAATGTCAAGGATTGGTTGATCCAAACACGTCCTTAGTTGGGTCGAGCTAGTTTGGAGCCCATATTCAATTTTTGTCGAGATCCTAAATTATAAAAAAATATTTTTTAAAAAAATGGAGAAGGCGTGTTGAGCCATCCCTTTGGACAAAATGGTATGGGGAAAGGTGGTTGCCGCTAACTGTCAATTGTAGTAGTCTAAACGATTAATAAAATTCGTTAATTTCTATTTTTTTTAAGTTTTTATTTTAAAAAGCGATTAGCTGTTATTAACCCGCAATTTTTTTAAAATCGTATCGCCCAAGTGTTTAGTGATTAGTGCGGTTAGCGATTAGCGAACAATAAATAATTGCATACATTTTCACCCCTACATGGCCATTTTGCCCTAAGGGGTGGTTGACAACCCTCATGGCCCTTTTTTTTTTAATTTTTTGGCCTTTTGAGGTGACCAAACCACCCCCAAACCCTGGGGTTGGGGGTGGTTCGGTCATACCCATACCCATACTAGTCAAGGGTATGTACTACAACCTGAGATAGTTTGATGCCCCAAGTTCCCGAGAGTTAATCATCCCAAAATCAACCGCTGCACTTAAGCCTGGAAAATCATTTTTTTAACCCCCAAGTGTATGCCATAACCTAAAAACAAGCATTCACTTGAAAATTGAAATTATCCCTAAAAATCCAAATCAAACTTTCTAGTTGAGGTTTAGTGGAGTACCACTGAACGTTTGACCTTGTCTTTAGTGTGAATGTTTGGCAGGGGACCACACTGAACATTTGTTGACCAAAATTTATCATTGAAATATTGACCAAACATTTCACCTGTAACCTTTAACCAATGTCCAATAGTACATCGAACGCTCATCCACCATAGTATCGAACATTCAGTGACAGTTTGAAAAGCATTTTTAACCCATTCTATACCTTTGCAGTATAAGACATGCCCCCTCACCCCTATAAATACCCCCATTTTCCCCTCAACCTCCCTTTAAACTAAAAACCCTAACCCTAGAGTGAGATGAGAGTTCTAGAGAGGAAGAAGGATGTTTTTGGAGAGATTTTGCTACCTTCAAGGCAACTCTTGAACTTTCACTAAGTTTTCATGTCATCTTGCTATTATCCTTGCTTTTTCAAGTATTTAAAAGTGTCATAACTTGTGAACCATTTTTTCCTTGGATGAAAAAAGAGTGGTTTTCAAACGTTTTAGAAACGCTCGCTTATTTCTTGGTTTTCTTGTATCTTATGCCTCACGGTGCGAACATGTTTAGCGCCTCGAATATAGTTTTTAACATAGTGACCTTCGAATAGAGGCCCAAAACTTAGCATTTTGGACATTGCCCAAACGTTCACCCTTGTGACCAAATGTTCGGGCAGTGTTATTCCCCTCATCGTGTAAGTCTTACAACTGGTTGGTTGTCCATATGCCAATATGGTTGCTGCAATGGAAGATATGATCAAATGATTGTTCAATTAAGAGACAAAACTAAAAGTTAATCAGGATAAATGAATTAACGGATATGTGCTACCACTGATGCCCATCAAAGCGAAAAAACTTTATTTGCAATGGGGATAACCGACTTGAACTAGATATTAGGATTTAGCTCGGCTAATAAGCTACGTATTCAAGTCGTACTATAAAATGTTTATTAAAGCTCAACTCACTAAAGACTCAGCCTAGCTTGAGCTCGAGCTCAAACTCGTTGAGGATGCCAATCTAGCCAAGCTAGCTACTTGACTGGCTTGGCTCAGGCTCTTGCTTGTGTATTTATTTATTTATTTTTTATGTGCTAAAAAATGAAAAACTAATAAACATATTTTAAATAATTCAAATTATGAAAGTATTAATTTATTCATTAAAAAATTTTGGCCAATTACATGAAATTATTTCAATAGGTGTTTGAGTTGAAAATTAAAATATACTAAAAATACCATAAGAGCACTTAGCATTCCCCACCTCCCCCCCCTTTTTTAATATTAAATGAATACTAATTTTAGTTTATATATATTAATTAATCTCCAATCATAATATATTTTTCATTCATGCTTCGTGTATTCCAATAAAAATTTATGAGTAAAAGAAATTATAATAAAAATCATTTTCAAAAAATGTAAAACCATTACAATTTATTTACATGCTGCCACGCACAGAAACATGGACAAAGTTTTTTTTCAAACTAAGTTGGAGAATTTCTTCAATTTAGTCTATAAAAGTAATATCATCCTTTTTTTAATAACATGTGAGATGAACATGGATTTTTAATAAGATTTATTCAAGTTTTATCCATATTATTAAAAAAATATGTGCATCTTACATGTTGAAAGAACACATATTACTTTCATAAATTAGGTTGAAGGAAATTTCTCAAATTTCAGGAAAACTTTGTCCAAGAAACATTGAGAGAGAGAGACGTGGTGGCTAACGTGTGGGATTTTGACTTTGACTTTGGGCCTGGTTTGGCCGCTGATTGAGCTAATTTCAAGCCCCTTTTTAGGTCAATTTGACATACAAATTAGTGCATACTTCCCTGTCATTAGATAGAAAATTGCAATCATTATAAAAATTTGTGTGAGAATTTGAAGTTGACAATCAAGGTTTTGCAGTTGTTAGGAAAAAATTAATTTAAATTAAGATACAACACTTTTATTCTAATTTATTAATGTCACTGCTGATCAATTCTTATTCTTATTATTTATTTTTTAACAATGACTAATTTTACAGTATCACATCAATAAAATAAAAGCGTGAGTTCTAATTATTTCTCTTAAATTAATATTATAACAATTCTTAGTAATAAGAGCATGTTTTGATACATATTTGAGGGACCTAAAAGTGTGTTTAACACTCAAAAATCAATTTGAAGGAAAAAAAGTATGTTTGATAAAAAAAAAATTGAAAACCCTTTTCAGGTCCAGAAAGCCAAAAAATGGTCAAAAGGAACTTTTAACACAATTTTGATTTAAAAACTCTATTTTCAAATACAACCAGAAACATGCTTTAGTCTTGAAATTAATGAGAAAAGCTTTGAATATAACCTCACTCCAGTCTTGAAATTAAGTTCTTTACAAAAGCGGTGTTTGGAAAATTGGAAATTAAAATCCATTTTTCTTCTTTTGATCGGCTACTTAATTTCATTGGTCGTACTTGTACAATACTATTGACTTTCCTTGCTTCCACGTTCCATCATTCAACGTTTTATACTCAGTCCACTTTTAGCTTTAATCATGTCTCCAACTCTCTCTCTCTCTCTCTCTCTCTATCTGCTTTCCTCTTTTCATTCCCAATAAGCCTTTCTGATGGATGAGCAGCAGCCATCATCGTCTCCAGGAGGAGAAGGAGGAGGAGGAGGAGGAGAAGCAAAGCAAAAAGAAGTGGAGCAGCCTGATGGTGATCATCATCATCATCCTCAAGCAAACGCAAAAGCAGGAGGCTGTGGGAGTTTCTTTGGGAAGCACAGGATGGCGGCTGCCATATCCAATCTCCATAGCCAAATCAACTTCATCCAGGTCGTCTTTCATCACCATATATATATGTATGTATATGTATACATTTCAAATGGGTACATCACATGTGTTTTGTTCATCAAATACAAAGCCACAAAACTAACATATATAATTAATTAATTAAAAAAGTTTATGTATGGTCAATAATCATGCAGGAAGAGCTGGACAAACTGGACACACTAGGTGAATCTTCCCTTGTATGCAAAGAGTAAGTTCCATATATATATGTATCATAATAATCATCATAATCATTGATTCATTGTCATTGACATCGTGATGTACGTTTCCCACAGGCTGATGTCAAGCCTCGACTGCGTCCGCGATCCGCTGCTTCCGTCGTAAGAAATCATTATTGTTGTTGTTGTCGTAATAATTGGTGTTTGTGTCGTCACAATAAAAGATATTGTGTGTGATTGGTTGATGTTTAGGACAAGGGGCCCAGAGGATGCGAGCTGGGATCGTTGGTTCCGGGGAGCCCACGACTCAAGAAATCACAAACGCTGGATGTAAAAAGGCATTGAAGATGGTGGGGAAGAGAGAGAGAGAGAGAGAGAGATGGTCAGTTTTGTCGGTTGCTTCTTTTTTTTCTTTGATTGGGAGAGGGGGCAGGTTAATAGATGTTGGGTGCAATTTTCTTTCTTTAGCCATGATTGTTTCCTATCGGGATGCTTTCTTGGACAATGCTTATCCAAATGATTAGATATGGATGGATATCATTCTCCTTTTTTACTTTTATGCAATTTCTGCATAACTTGGTATCTTTCTTTGAGCTACTCTTTCTTTTATGGCTACATAAAAATAAAAATAAAAATAAAAGGGTTCTCAATATATATGGGTGTTACTTATGCATCATTTGATTGGAAGTTTGTTTTTTTTTAAAATGTGATTTGATAACGTTAAAAATATATGCATTTTCAAATCCGAAGAATTTGTATGAGCATACTATTTTACAAGTTATAACTACTTTATAAAACGAATAATTGTGTTTTTAAATATTGACTTTCTAAATCGCATCTTTTGATTTAAAAAATGTGTGCATTTTCAAATAAATCGCAAGGGGATGCAATTTTATGAACATACCATTATAAAAGTTAAAACTATTTTAGATTCACGTTCATAAATCCGAACAAACATGCTACAACCTTTATTATAAGTTTCTTACAAACTCAAGTCAGCAACTAGATAACTAAATTTTGATTGTAATTGATACGTTAATTTGTAAGTGAACTTGACACTTGTTGTATCAATTGCTAGAAAATTAAATTTGATTGTGACTAAAACATTAGCATCATGTGCATTGTTGTTATATCAGTTTGTAAGAAAAATGTGGAAACTTTCTCCATTATTTAATGGGTTTTATATCCTTGGCCTAACGTTTAAGGATAAACTGAGCTTTATTTGAAGGCCGGAAGAGGGAGCAAGAATCACTTTGGATATCAGTATATGTGGACATAGTAAATATGTTCAGTAACAACACACCATTCCTGCGGCCGAAGCCCGCCCTTCATATATGCGCACCAAGAACAAGCACAAGAATAGGCATGGAGAGAGAGAGAGAGAGACGTATGAGCAGTTAAAATTGAAACTACTCTAGGATATACATTCATTAACCAAGAAATCAGCCAATCCGTTGCAAGGAGGCATATAAGCAACAAGATGTGTACAATAGACCCTCGAAGCCAAGAAACTGAAAAGGTTGAGCAGACTGAAGGCAGCAACATCCACGCGAGCATCAAAACTGAACACAAAAACCACGAGTTTGACAAAGCAGGAGACATGCAACAATACGTACCGTATCCTCTCAGAGTCCGCAACCACCAAAAACGTAAAAATGTTGGCAAGCACTACACATTTACACGGCAAACCAGCCGTCTGAAGGGAGAAAAACTAACAGACATAGATACAGCTACTGCTTCTGCCCAAAACAAGACAAAATGGTAATCAATCCAAACCAGAATAGTATTAAGGAGAATCATTTTCTTTTTTTTGATAACCAAGTTTTTTCACCCCATGGGGAATTAAGCTACTTGTTGGCATCTGAGACTCGGAGAAAATCAGGACAGCAAAAAGAGATTACAGATCATAGTTGGTCTTATAATCTTTCTTGCAATTTTCAAGTTTCAAATATATTTGGAAAAACTCATCGACCCTGTATCTGAGCCATAGTTTTTAAAGGAGAATAATTAAGGTGAGGCTTTTGACATCTCATAAGGTAAGATGCAAGACTTAAGGTGTCATGGTGTAAGCCTTTTCAATTCGGAATGTCACATTCCAAAGATTTATAAAATTGAGGAAATAAAAGTGGAAACAGTAAAAATACCAATTGGATATTATGAAGAAATAAATATCAGTTAATGAAGCAGGAATAAGAAATAGTTGAGACAAGTCAACACAGAGGAGGCTCAAAAGAATTTGGGTCCTTCAGGACGATAAAAAAAGCTCTTATTCAATGTAAAACAAGGTGGGCAATCGAATAGCAACTTACCTCCAAAATGCAGGTCAAAAACTCCATCAGTTTCCTCTCCCTCTCCCAATATCATGTCTACAAACAGTTGGATGTTGCACGCAGATAATAATTTTTAAAAGCATGTTTTTTAAACAACTTGGGACGAAATATTTGCTGTCAAAAGTGTTCCACGAAATCCTTCCTCAATGTGTTGAACATTCGTTTTCTGGTCAGAGAGCTCATCTATGGAACATTTGATAAAGCAAATCAGCACACACAACTGTTAATCTAGTACAACATGACTAATCGTATACAACATAGGACTAAAATCAGAGCGTGGCTAGTTGTATACAACATAGGACTAAAATTGGCCAATAGGCTCCCTGTTAAAGTAAAATACAAAGTTTTAAAAATGTAATTATTGTCCAATAAATTACAAGAAGCAATCCTAATCTTTGCTACGTGCCTGTGAACTTTCAACTAAAGCATCTTAGACATTTGGCACTTGATCATACACAACTCAGTTGTTAATGCAATTGCGGATGTGTGTCTTCATGGGTATGAATGCCATGCATGCACACACACGGGGAGAGAGTTGTGATTGTGACAATATACATATTCCATCTTACGCCTTAAAATATCAATAATGCTAACAATATATCATGATACCTAACAAAAAAAAATTATATATAGTGAAGTATCAATATGCAAAGCATGAAACAATTTAGCCATCAGATCAGTTCACTGTTGATCCTGTTTATGCATTTTTTACTTTTGAGGCCTGGTTTACAGATACAAAGCTTGCTCATTCTTCAAATCTAGTATCTCAGCATCAGTGATTCAAATTCAACTTGTCTACTCATCAGGTTTACTTCTAAATTACTTTTGGAGGGTTACTAAGCAAGAATTTATAGCTCTTACTTCTGTATAACTACTTCCTATTTTCCCAACATTCTACCTTTACTTCATTAAAGATAAAGAACTTACATATAGATATCTTGGACGTCTATAATAAAAATGTAAGGTTCGTACTAAAAAGTTCCATGTCAATAGTAAACTAGCCTAAATCATAATAAAATTAAACTCACTGATTTAAACACATTATGAAAGAATTCTTTTAATAGATATCTATATTATATAGAGCAGGATAGTTTAAATCCATCTACTTGTTAGCTTCTTACATAGTAATCACATTAGAGTAAGGTTATGGATACAATCCTGAGGGGTATGTGTTGTATTCACCTAACAAAAAACATAATCATTGCATAAGGATATTTAATTGACCTTTTTTCTCTTTCAGTTAGGTGTTTCTCTTATACACTTCTTGTGTACTTAAGTTGCGCCTTTTTGCACTTTTCAATGTTACTTTGTTTACTTATCAAAAAAATAAAAAATAAAACAGTTATTGATGTACTATAAAACTTGCTAATATTGGCATAGCCACCTTATAACATCACACTTGTCACATGTACCATAAATTTTCAACTTTACAAGCTACGCTTGCAGAACTTTCCTAAGAGCTACTCAAATATTTTCGGCCTATTTGGTAAAGTTTTGAGTAGTGATTTGAATTTTAGTAAGAATTCAGAAAAAGGTAAAAGTTGAGAATTGATTTTGTGGGGAGCCACATTTGAGAAAAGTAGAAAACTAGTTTGGTAAAGTTTTGAAGAGTGTTTTGTAAAAAATAAAAATTAAGAAATAATATTTATAAAATAAAAGAACAATTAAAAAAATAAATAAATAAAAAAGTGTTGCTGCCACCGTGGTGGTGCCCTGGTGGCCGCCAGATCCATTGGTGGCCACCACAGGGCAACCATATTATGGCCGCCATTAGGCAGCCACAGCACCACCCATCTTTTTTTTTTTTTTTTTAGAAAAAAGAAATATCAACTGTTTATTTTTCATACATGTAATCAGCTGCCTCTACACTAGGGAAAAAAAAAATTGTACATGGATAATCTTCCACCCTTTAAAAAATCCAATATTAAGTTATTTTTTGAAAAAAAAAAAATTGTGTTTTATTTTTTGAAAAGTGTTAAGTTTTAGAAGAATTTTGTAGTTAGTTTTGAAAGGTCTGTTTGGTTAACTGTATTTAAGAAGAGTTGTAGTGTTTGAGAAGTGAAAAAAGGCTTTCTAAAATAGTCATCATATGCATCAATTGGGATCTCAAAATGGTTGAGGACACCAACACTTAGAACCTTGAATTTAAGAATCACCAACAAGCTCAAGCTCAATTGCACTTCCTCCTCTTTTTAAAATAAGGTGGAGGGTAAGGCTGTGGGTGCATGACTCATTGTGTGCCTTGTAACTAACCAAGGTTTTTTTTTTTTTGATAAGTTCCTAATTAATTACAATATCCTACACTTTTTGTAAAGAAGTTAATCCCATAATTCACTGACAGAACCATGTAGAATAGCATTATAAAAAAGGACAGTCTCCTTATGACTGCTATCACCTGAGTAAAGCAGTATATTTTCACAAAAACATATGCAAATCGTAATCTTAGTATGACAATGCTAATTACCAGCAATATCACGCTGCTCATGGATCTCTGAATCTATCACCCAAAGCTTATCTCCAGGAAATATATTCATGTCTGCAAGAGTAGCAGACTCCTTGTCGATTATCCTGGCACCTTTGCGAAGAATCTGATTTTCCTTAACAACCTGCATAATCAGATGAGTCAATTAGAAGATGCCGGTGGATGCAAAATATATTCAGCTACGCAACAAGAATAGATAATTTAACCACTTTCTATGATATTAACATGAAAGATATTAGAGATAGGAAAAGAAAGATTAGTTTCTCAAAATCATAGTACACAACATAGCATATTTCAAGTTTGGGAAAGCCAAATGTTGAGACCAACTAAAATCTTAGGGAGTCAAAAAGATAATCTCAAAAGGCACCCATATTAGATATGTGTAGGTATCACACTTAATTAACAACATTCTATCAACATGTGATATTTGCAAATCAATAAACATTTACTTAGACATCAAGTATCACACCAACATCACCTCACAACATCATCATGATCTACTTACTAAAAAACAATCATCTTGATCAAATGGCCAACTAAATAGCAATCAAAATTCAAAAAGGATAGAAGTTCAGGCAATTGCAAGTCATTTGTATGTATTCCATATAAAATCACATGTTAGAAACAATGTAAGATGCCTTAAAAGGAGATTTCAAGTAAAGCCGATAGTGCATGGTCTTACCACACAAATAGGTCCAACTTCATTCTCCATCAATACCTTTCTCAATGTCATACTTAATTCAATACAACAAAGCCACAAATTCCAATTAATTAGGGTTTGTGATAAGGTTAATGAGATCATTAAGAGAGAAAGATTACCCATTATTTCCTAAAATCTTCTCAGAGTTCCCTTTGCTACTTGAATTTCTACTAATTCAGAAAAATGTGCATTTTGAACAATTCTAAATTTACAGTGATTTGTTTCAAATTTTTTTCTAACATTTTCAAATAAATTTTCCCCACTTCTATATTTCCTATAAATTCTCTCTATTTTCTTGTAAAGAAATCTAATAACTTTTGTAGACTCTGTTCCATGTTCAATACACTCAACCTTCAGATCTAAAATCTTAAATGGAGATGCTGACAACCACCAAGAAAACCAAAATACGACACTATATAAAAATGCACTGCCACAAGAAAAATAACAAGAATAAAATAAATAAACAAAGCAAATGCCTTCATTTATCTATGTGCTTGCTCCAGGTAGCGTACCCCAAATGATTCCCATATCATCATTTTTAACTGGTATATTGATGTGGAGCCAGAAACTTTTAAATTGATCAGATTCCCATTATTTGTCTTCCGAGAGCGCTTGGAAACTCGGCGATCTTGCTCAAAGGATGTGTCAGATGCTTCTAAAAAAGATTTTGGAGCCTCCTTGTCACGTGCAAAAAGTACATATATGTCCTCGTTGCAGTAGTTAAGTTTCTGCATTAACTTGCAACTTTCTCGTTCTCCAATGCATTCCTCGCATATCTGGCAAAATGACCATCAAATAAAAGCAGCAAAATATCAGACAAGGTGTTTGTGGGCAAGAAGGGGGAGAGAAGACAAATAAAAAGAGTTGACTATAAAATTACAATTAATATTCTACCACAACGTGTTCCATTCATTAGGGAAGATGGGCAAGTCATGGGAAAAAGAAAAAATTAGTGAGGATGGCTAAAAGGGAGGAAAGAAAAGATGCCCATTTCCCATTATGAGTGTTTGGTAAGAGAGGTGCAAACGTGGAAGGATACAAGATGGATCCCACCTTCCCTTTGTACGGGAGAAGCCTGGGAGGAAGGAAATATTGTAGTCCATTACTATTATATCCTTCTAAAAGAAAGTGGAAAATATTAAGGATTATAAAGATGAGGGATAAACTTGAAAAACACATCATCCCTGGTCCCCTCATCCTCTTCTAAATATTCTGGACTAAAAATTGTGGGTCCCTAGTGGAGATTCCCACCTCTTCCTCCTTCCCTTTGTACCAAACGACTATTAACTAAAATTTTGCAATTATGAGTATAGATGTAGTCATGTGCTCAAATTCAAAAGTTTGACAAAAAATAAGAAATAAAACAAATATCATATCAATTATTACGGATATATTTAAAAAAGACTGATATCATCTAGACAGCTATTATCCTTAGTAATGTATTAAGGAAGCTGAATGGGCAGATGGGTTCGTGGCATTCTATTGATGGCATTCACTAAACATTTAGAACAAGACACCAACATATCACTGGATTACAATGGTCTGCAGACTGCAAGATATAGATTGTCCAGCACGTCATACTTTTGAGTTCATATGACAGTCAAGATACATTGCACAGGAATGAACAACTTGTTCCACAGATCAACCGAAGATTTTACAAGATGACACAAGTCACAATTTTATTCTAAATACGAAATTACAAAATTT